>CM025789.1:99297202-100497202 GCA_014635995.1 Sarcophaga peregrina
ATAAACCCTTGGAAGATTTAAATGGAAACAAAATATGTACTGGGAAATAATACAAGGAAGATAAATCAATTGAAAAGTAATGTGTTTGAAGATAAATTCGAATTTAAAAATCAAAAACGCAAATCATAAATTTTAGCAGCGCCACAGAGAAACATTTCCTGTTAGCAGAACACAATTTACCCTTAACAGTATCCTTGTGAACAAGATCACTTGTTTAAAAGCTAATTTTGGAAAATACTCTGGGTTTATGAGAACCATACTTATATGCAAAGGAAATTTCCAAAATCAACATAGTCACATTTAAAGTGATATTTGGGAATTCAGGGGAATATTGTCTTCAGTTTTTTACACACATAGGTCACGAACATCAATAGCGTTCGTTAAAAAGTGCATAAAAATGCATTCAGACGCTAGTCAGATTTCAGTGAAGCAGGTTCTTGTTGCTTCTTTTTGAAATTTTTTTGTATAAGTTATACACCCGAAGAAAAATTATAGTAAGATTCACTTACATTCAATGAGATTCACTAATAACAATGAGAAATGATCTCCATTTTTGGAAGAATATTTGTCAAGTCTATATTTTGAATTCAGTTTCCATTTCCACATTATTTGGTTACATTTGAAAATATTACTAACAATTTTCCTCTGGGTTATACACATGCCTCTCCCAAATACACTCACTTTTTTTAATATTCTCTGTGTTTTCCATTAAAGATAATAAACTTCCAATGCAAAAATAAAAATAAAGAGAGAGAGAGAGAGAGAAAGAGTGAGAGAGGAATAGCGAGCCAAAGGGAAAAGGGGATCACAAAGAAAATTCTTTCAAATTTAAGTTTAAATAACAAAATCTATCTGTGGCATATGCGGTAGATAACAAAAACTGTTTAATAAATTGTTTAAAACAATTTCTTTTTTTAAATTTTTATTTCGTTTGTTTTTCTTTCCATCACATCCCTTCCCTTCTTAAAGAAAGATAAATATTTATATTAAATTTAATACGCGATACAAATGAGTAAAAAAATTTTGTTTTTATACAAAGAACTTAAACCACAGACACACGCACACACATGTTTTATTTCGAATGAATACTAATTTAACAGTTAATAATAATACTACTGCAAGAGGTGAGATAAAATATAGGAAGGTCGTCAGATACAGTCAACCCTCCTATAACGCGGTACTCTAAGAGAGATTTCCATATAACACGGAGCTGAAACTGCGGCAGCCCTCTCACAACGCGGTTCAAATTACGAATGTCCTCTTATAAGGCGGTACTCTCAGAACCGAGTTCCAATATAACCCGTAGCTGAAACTGCGACAGTCCTCCTTTATAGGATTTCCGTTCAACACACACCTGCATTTTTGGGGGGGTTGACTGTATTTGCCATGGATTAGTCAGTGTTTAATTAAAATGAAATTAAAATAAATCGTTAATCGCAGCAAAATGTTATTAAATTTTCATTTACTAATCAAATTTAAATTAATTTAATAGAAATTAAAATTTAAAAACCAAAAAACAAAGAAAAAAATTACTTCGCGTCTATTGCTAATGTAAACAAATCGCCTTCAAATGTAAACAAAAACTAAGCAACAACAACAAATAATCGTAAACATTAATAAAAAATCACTAAATCCGGTAGCAACAATTAAAAATAATTAATTTTAATTAAAAACGTATCGTTTTGTTAATTATATTTACGGTGATTTGTTTGTTTTTGTAATATTTTTTTCTAAATTTTTTATTTTTTTAAATTTTAAAAAAAAAATTTTTTTTTTTGCAATGATTTTAGCCTAATGCGTAGGATTTTTATGGGTAGGGGTATTTAAAGATCTAGTGAATTATTGTTTAAATGCTTAAAATTCATTCATAGTTGAATAGATAGGGGATGTAATGTTTTGTTTTTGTTTTCTTTTTATTTTTAATTTTCTTTTTTAAATTTATTTTTAATTAATTTATGGTTTGAAGCCATGGAAAAAGTTCTTCTTTTTTTCTGTGATCCAAAGAAATATTTGTTTCGCTGCAATAAATTAAAAACCCTACTTCCCTGAATCCAAATCCAGTATTCCAAATCCTATTTATTCTTTTAATTCGACAATACAACGCTTTAGTCAGGATTACAACCTAGTTTCTCACATGACTCATGTTTTGTTGTGTTAATTTTATCCATGAGTACCGGAGAACCTACAATTTAAAACCGATTCCCAAAGACTTCGAAACTTTTCATCCCACAGAAATTTAAAATGATAAAATCTTTAAAACATCCAGGAAGTCTCGTAGGATAATAACATTCACGACTGCCATAGACAGGATAGGCAGTGTCAATTTGTTGGTTAATCGTATTACTACATGAAAAAGTTTTCCCAAGTGTTTATTCTGGATAGCGAAAGTTGGCAACCCTACCATCCATGGAACTTGTTAAGAACCCGTTTAACTGATTAATGAAACTTAACACTTTCGCTGAGTGCTATTATATTTAAAAGACGTTATTAATGATAATTTCTATTAAAAATAAATGCTTTTAAGAGCATTTCGGCAGTCGAAGTGTTAAAAATTTAAATATTTGGTATTGCGTATCGTCTAATAGCATGCATACTACCCGTAATACAGGCCGTCCGATAAGATAGTCTAGTGCGGGCCACCGATAGTACACGCCGGCGTGAACGTGTTAAACAAGAAATTTTTGTATCATCGTAATCTAGTAGGTGGTGTGTAGGCTTATTAGATTTGAGGCCATGGTTTAAAGCCCCAAGGTTCAGACATTTCCTATAAAATGAGAATATTAAAGAAATATTTCTTTGGCGTCTTCCTTTCATCATATTTCTAGCAAAAACTCTGAGAGTAAATAGAAAATTACCATGAAAAAGTTGCCAAAAAAAAAAAAACGTGTCGTTCGAAGTCGACTTTTAACACATTCGCTGCCAAGCCTAATTATTTGAGGCCATTCCCATTGCCATTGATATTTTTAGTGTTATTGTTTACCAAAACCCTGCTATTTCTTGGTAAGAGCACATATATTATCCTACATAAGCATTTATAAGCAGAAAACCAAAGACGAGTATACTCGTCATTGGTAATAGCGAGGAATAGGCAGAAGGACTCGATATTTTTTTTTCGTATTTGTGTACGCGTTAGTAGAAAAATAAATAATAAATCATGCAGATGAGATAAAATACAGAAAATGGAATAAAACGAGTCACATTGCGAAAATTGCCAACACTTAGAATCTCTCTGTTGTCGATTGGCATGTTATTTTATATTTAAAGTAGGAACGAGTATACTTGTCTTGACTGTGCGGGATACCCTATCAAAAACGAGTATACCCGTCCTTGACAGCGAATGTGTTAACTGTAGATCCTGCTAGCCAGTAATAAAATTAACACCGGACAACATAAGTGTAAGTAAGAAGCTAGGTCATAAGTAATCCTAACTTAAGGGTTGTAATAACTAAAAAGACCAGGTTGTAAACTGTGACAATGGAATAAGAATCAGAATTCGAATTTTCAATACAAAAGTCAAGGCATGTGAAAATTTCAAAAGCTTACACAACATCTGTAAGAATCTTTAATATTCTGAGAATCATTTGCTTCGTCAAGATTTCTACTAGAATGCAATAACCAGAAACGTATCCCCAAATACCCCTGGATCACTGAAAATCTAAGCCACATGTTCGACATAAATAGTACACTCCTATAGGATTGGGTTTAACGTAGACGCAGAATGTTTGTTCTTATATGGTGCAGACATATTGACTCAAATAGCTTCCTAGCTAAGTTAGTATTGGATCGCTTATACAAAAGATCCTTTGTAAAAATGTATGTGAAGATAAATTCGTATTTGAATATCAAAGACATAAACCATAAATTTTTAGTAACGCCTTATTTGGCGTTAATAGGGCAAAATTTCCTCTCAATAGAACAAAATGTGCCCTTAACAGAGTACTGTTAGCTATTTAACAGTATCCAGCATCTGAACAAGCCTACTAGTTTAGGAGTTAATTCTTGGAAATATTCTAGGTCTATGAGTATCATTCTATATACAAAGGAAGCTTCCAAGGCAACATAGTCTCATATAAAGTGATATGCAATTCAGAAAATTGGCTTGGAAAATATAAATTTTTTGCTGGAAAATTCTTTAGAAGATCAGTGGCCATTTTGGTGCACATATAAGAAATAGTACACCATACAGACTATATGCAAATACTGGTTCAGAGGGTCCTATTTCGAATCGTGGTAGTGGGATAGCTGGAATAATTTTTGACCCTACCCAACCATCCTTTACAATTCAACACTTTTGTTCACAATCAATAATGATCATAATGGGAATTATATTTTATGTCTATACAGTATTCCCTCGATTTACGTTGTTCCCATTAACGTCGTCAAAAATGTTGTTACCTTGAACTTCAAGTTGCGTCGTCATTCGATTTACGTCGCCTTACGTTGTTTATAAAAAAAAAAATCAGGGAACTTCCCTTTTAAAAGAAATTCACTACACAGAATGAAAATGTAATTATTTTAGTTTGTTTTTGTAAAATTTACGCAAATAAATTTATCTGATAGTATGAGTCCTTTAAAATTCGTTTTACGTCGTTTCGATTTACGTCGCCTTTTTCCGGAACATTCTACGAAGCAAATCGAGGGAATACTGTAGTCATCGATAATTGCAAAGTAGAAAACTGATCTACTATTGCCACTGTTAAACAGTTAACAGTGCTCTGTTCATAGCAAAGTTTACTCTGCTAAAGGTAAGAAGTGGCGCTGCTAAAAATGTTGGTTTGCGTCTTTGGTTTTTAAATTCGAAAGTATTTTCTGAAAAAACTGGTTATGATGTATTGTATTATGGACTTGGAGTTCGAATACCAGCAGTTTACAGTTTTTTCCTCAAGAAAGAAAGCATTTATTGAAGTTATCTTTATTATAATTGGCCATTACAACCCTTCAGTCAGGATTACGACCTAGCTTCTCACACCACTTATGCTGTGTGCGTTAATTTTATACATGAGTGGCGGGACCTACAGTTTAAAGTCGACTCCGAACGACAGATTTTTGAGAAGCTTTTCATGGCAATTTTTACTCTCAGAGTCTTTGCCAGAAATCTGCTGAGAGGAAGTCGCCGAAGAAATATTTTTTCGTTTTGATGTCTGACCTGGGAAGTTATCTTTACTGATGCATTTATTGGAAGTGCTAGGGAGTTATCCTTTTTATTGAGTTTTGTTTGGCTCATGCCCCAGAGGTCCATCCGGGCTTTCTGTGAAATCCTTTGTTGATTTTCTGCTGATGCCATTCTTGGATTTTTTTTTGGAAGGGGGCTGAAGGTTTTAAATTTGAAAAACCCTCGAAACTAGCTTGCTTGGTAATTAAGCTCTTTAATTACTAAACCATGCAGCTTCTAAGTCTACATATTTTCTGGAATAGGCTTGAATCTTAAGCTTTTAAGCTCCTCTTTGTTTACTGATGCTTCAACGGCTCTTTTTGCTTTCTTAAAATTTTTTTGTATTTTTTATTTTGACGAAATCGCTGTAGTCTAGTAGGTAGTGTGTTAGCTTATTAGAAGTAAAGCCAGGGTTGGAGCTCTAGACCAGAAATCAAAACAAAATACAAAAAATATTTCTACGGCGACTGCCTTTCAACAGATTACTGGCAAAAACTCTGAGAGATAATAGAAAATTGCCATGAAAAGTTTCTAAAAAAAATCTATCGTTCGGAGTTGACTTTAAACTGTAGGTCCCATCACTTACATATAAAATTAACGCACACAATATGGGTGGTGTTAAGAAGCTCGGTACTGTACTTGTCACAGTTAACAACTGCACATCCTCTAACCTAGAAGTCATATCGGAACTTTATGCAAGAGTATTCAACCTGTGGGGAAGATTTTTTCTGTGAAAATATATTAGAGCACTAAGACTTTTGCTGCCCACTGTATAGTAACTCAACAGATATTTCCCTTGAAGGTTTTTTTTTTTAACACAATCTGTAATAATTATTGTTTAAAAGCCTTTCAAATAAATCATTTTCAATATTAAAAGATTAAAAAACTCTTTTAAATGCCTTTAAAGCCGTTAACATTTGCCATTTTCAGCAGCAAATCAGTAAAAGAACGTTTTTTTTTTCTTGTACGATCTCACAATCTTTTTTTGATTCGTAATGTATTAAAAACTGAAGCACTTTTACACACACACACATACACACATACATCCATTAAAAGGTCAGAGCCTAACTAAATAGGCCTGCCTATGCACCAGCATATAATGAGTAGCAGAAGATAAGATGCCTCAACAACAGATAGCAGCAGCAGCTGTAGCAGCAACGCTTACAAAGTGATGATGATTACCAGAGTTAAACTAAATCAACATCATCATGGTGGTCATTAACAATAGAGTTCTGCTGAATGTTTTCAAAACAAATCAAATGAAAAACAAAAATCCCACAATTTTTTTTTCTCTTCTTCTTTTTCTGTTTTATAACCTAATTTCCCTTAAATATCGTTCACATTTAAAATCTAAAACAAAAAAATAAAAACGTACAAAAAAAACATTTAAAATGCGTTGATGGAATAAAAAAAAAAAACTAAAATAAGCTGAGCTTAGTTCATCGCATGTGATACACGCAGACTGACAGGCCGGGAGATAAACCATGGCCGCCAGTCAATCTAATTTAGAAGATTTAAATGAAGTTACTCTTGCCTCTTTCTGCCTGCGGGTATTTTGAAAAACTAAAGAAAAAACTAAGCACAGTTACTCCCAAAAAGTAGAAAATAAGAGGCTCCATTACAATTTAAATTTATTTGAATATTCCCTAGTCATACTATAACCCTCCCATTCCTCCTCTCACCAACTTCAAATTAATCTCAGAATAAGTGTATCAATCAAGCAATGAATTAAACTTTCAATTTCTATTACAAATGATGGTGGTGTTATAAACAGTACATGTAGTACACTAAGTGATAAAAGTAATGACACAATTTAAAAACAGAAATTTTATTACTTTTTTATTGAATTCTTATGCGTATGAAGATAAATTCGAATGTAAAAACCCTAGACACAAACCATAAATTTTAGCAGCACCACATTTGGCACTTAATAGAGCAAAATTTGCACTTAACAGAGCAATGTTAGCTGTTTAACAGTATCCATCTGAACAATCCAGGTCAGTAGATTCAGCAAATTCCTGGCAAAAACTCTGAGAGTAAATAAAATTGCCATCAAAAGTTTCTCAAAAAAATCTGTCGTTCGGAGTCGACTTTAAACTGTAGGTCCCACCACTCTCTGTATAAAATTTACACACACAACATAAGTGTTGTGAGAAACTAGGTCAATAATCCTGACTGATGGGTTCTAATGACCAATTATGTATGTATGTATGTATCTGAACAAACCTACTTGTTTAGGAGCTAATTTTGGGAAATATTTTAGGTCTATGAGTATCAAAGAAAGGTTCCAAGGTAACGTAGTCTCATATAAAGTGATATGCAATTCACAAAATTGGCATGGAAAATAGAAATTTTTTTTTGCTTGAAGATCAGTGGCCATTTGGGAACATATAAGAAATAGTACAGCATGCAGATTATAGGCAAATGCTAGTTCAGAAGGTCCTCTTTCGAATCGTGGAAGTGGGATAGCTGGAATAATTTTAAGATCCTACCAACCATCCTTTATATTTCAACAATTTTGTTTACAAATAATAATCAGGATGATAGTGAGAATCAATAATTGCAAAGTAGAAGAAGACTTGTCTACTTATTGCCTCTGTTAAACAGTTAACAGTGCTCTGTTAATAGCAAAGTTTATTCTGTTAAAGGCAAAAAATGGCGCTGCTAAAAGTTTGGTTTGGTTTGCGTCTTTGTTTTTTAATTTCGAATGTATCATCACACACTTTGAAGTATTTTCTGAAAAAACTGGTTATGATGTGTTGAATTACGGACTTGGAGTTCAAATACTAAAAGATTACTGAGATTGTCTTCAAAGAAGAATGCATTGTACCGTACCACAATATTTGAATTTATCTTTACTAATGCATTTATTGGAAGTGCTAGTGAGTCATCCTTTTTATTGAGTTTGTTTGACTCATGCCCAAAAGGACTACCCAGTCTTTCTGTGAGGTCCTTTGTTGACCTTCTGCTGCTGCCGTTGTTGGAGTACTTCTTGATGGATTTTTTTTTTGGAAGGGGGCTGAAAATTTAAAATTTGTAAAAACTCTTGAAACCATACTATACCTACACATATATATAATTGGCCATTACAACCCTTCAGGCAGGATTACGACCTAGCTTCTCACACCACTTATGTTGTGTGCTTTAATTTTGATACATGAGTGGCGGTACCTACAGTTTAAAGTCGACTCCGAACGACAGATTTTTGAGAAGCTTTTCATGGCAATTTTTACTCTCAGAGTCTTTGCCAGAAATCTGCTGAGAGGAAGTCGCCGAAGAAGTATTTTTCGTTTTGATGTCTGACCTGGGATTCGAACCCGGGCCTTTTGTCTAATAAGACAACACACTACCCACTAGACCACGTCGACTACATACATACATACATACTCTATGTTTATATATCGACATCTCCGTTCTATAACATTCTAAGTTGAGAAACTGTGTTTTCAGTTATGGGCTCTCCAAGTTTTCATGCGACGTATTCAAAGTCGATTTTTCCCTATAACTTCGGAAAGGAGGGGCGCATTTTAAACAAATTTTGACAGCATTTAAGTTAGAGAACGTAAGAAGAATTTAAAAATGCAAGAACATTAAAAACCTTCTAAGTACATTTAGAACGTTGTAGAATGAAGGCGTCAATATTTTCTGGAATAGGCTTGAATTTTAAACTTTTAAGCTTCTTCTCTGTTTGCCCCTGCTTCAAAGCTTACTTTTGCTTTCTTTGAATTTTTTTTTTTTTTTGTATTTTTGTATTGTTTAAATACGTTTTTATTTTTTATTATTTTGGGCTAAGTCGCCGTAGTCTAGTAGGTAGTGTGCTTGGCTTATTAGACGTTAAGCCAGAGTTCGAGCCCCAGGCTAGACATATCCAACAAAATTTGAAAAATTTTTCTTTGGCGTTTTCCTTTCAGTAGATTTCTGGCAAAAACTCTGAGAGAAAATAGAAAATTGCTGTGAAAAGTTTCTCAAAAAAATCTGTTGTTCGGAATCGACTTTAAACTGTAGGTCCCGCGCACGACATAAGTGCAGTGAGAAACTAGGTCAATAATCCTAACTGAAGGCTTTTTTTTCTAAAAAAAAGTATTATTTTGTATTACCTGCTCAATCGTAATTGCTTTTACTTTTAATTAAAATTTTGTTTATCATTGATCTCTACTAACTTATCTAAAGAAAAAAGGGATTAATTTCTCTTTTTTTCTCCCTGCCCTTTCGGTATTTCTTATTCAAAATTTTTTTTAATTTTCATATTTTTGTTTTGATATTTCTATCTGCAAGGCAATCATTTTGAATTAATTTTTTCTTCTTTTTTCCAAAATATTTATTTCAACATTTTAAAATCCTCCCTCGTATTCAAATCGTATTAGTTTTTTGTAGATTTTTTTTTATTGTTTTTTTTTTTCTGTCAATCATTTTGCCCACATAATTGCTGCAACAGATACACAAACAGCTGATCATACAAAACGTATGACAGGCAGCAGAGACAGACAGACAGACAGACCCATAGTCAAATAGGCCGTTATGCTGATAAAAAAAAACGTAATAAAAGGAATTTCTTTTTAATTTTTTTTTTTACTGTTATAAATACGATATTTGTGTTTGTGTTTGTGCTTGTGCTTGTGTTGTGTTTGTGTTTGTATTTGTTCATCTCATCTCAATTAATTTTTTTCTTCACTTTTTTTTTTGCATTCAAAGTAGGTTTTCAGGCTCAAATAGTTAATAGAGTGATAAGCCAATAACACAGTAAATATAAATGCACTATGGGTTGTTAAAGATTCCAATGTTATAATAAAGATTGGAGAAATATTATAAAATTTTTAAATAAAAGCCTATTCACGTTATACTTTGGAACTTATGGAGACTATTTTGCTTTGTCAGGACCAACTTGATGTCTATTAAATGACAAATCAGTAGAAATGTATTCCTCGGTTGCCATAAAGTCCCTTGAGAACGTCATATAGACAAGCTTTAGGGATCGCCATGGTCTAGTAGTTAGTGTGCTGGTTTATTAGACGTAAAGCCAGGGTTCGAGTCCTAGGTCAGACATCAAAAATAAAAAAATACAAAAAGTATTTATTCGGCGATTTCTTCTCTTTCTCTTCTTGAAAAGTTTCTCAAAAATCTGTCGTTCGGAGTCGACTTTAAACTGTCGGTCCCGCCACTTCTGTATAAAATTAAGCACACACAACATAAGTGGTGTGAGAAACTGCGGACTTCTTGGGGATGGTTGCTATAATGGTGAAGATATAGCACTGGCCATTTTATAGTCACCAGAAGCATCTTGCCATCTTTCCTAAAACCTGCACAATGCACTGCATTAGTAGGGGGTCATCCCCTGAATGCAGGTTTAATAAAAACAAAAAAAAAAACCTTAGACCATGAATGTCGTCTATTTTACAACAAAGTGGAGAAATTAGCTCCGGCATTTTGTAAATAGTCTAAGTATTTGATCTTCTCTTAAGGACGTCATATAAACAACCAAGCTTGTCTATGAATATCGGCTATTTGCCAGCAAAATGACAAACTTTCTTGACTCAATAATTTTGATAACCAACATCCCGGCAAATGGATATAGAACAGCCTGTAACAGACCTTCGCATTGCAGTACCATTACCCATACGGATGATACTGGAAATTACGGACATAACTAGTACTACCAGAGTAGGAGAGAGAACCTGTTTACCCGATAGAATTTGAGCAGGTTAAATCTCAACTCAGATATAACAAAACAGCCAAGTTTTTCTGCTTGACTAGACACTTGCAATCGAGACAGTGTGATTTCCATTAATACCGAACACTGCTTACTAGGGAGGCCATAGTGACGTAGTTTTTTTACTTCATTTTATTTTACGGCACGGCACTGTGTTAGAACTCTGATGGATCTATGTGAAATGAGATCGTAAAACACTGATCGTTATATAAGGCAGTCTGAAGGGCTTTCTATCATAGAACATGGAATTGCACACCAAGAAACTGGTCCAACTGAAAAACTCAAGTAAGCATGAGTGGTGATAGCAACTTGCCTGACACTAATTCCTAAAACCACGTCTAGCAAGATCTAGTTCTAGTGAAAGCTTATGGAAATCATGTCATGTCTAGAAGAAATTTCAATTGAAATGGACATGCCCAGACCATAAATCAAGGGGATGATTCCGTAGGCACATTTTTTATTTGACAGGGCCTTGAAAATCATTAAGCGTGCTTAAAACTGTAGCTAGGGATTGCAACTGGGGGATACATAACATACATACATAATTGGCCATTACAACCCTTCAGTCAGGATTACGACCTAGCTTCTCACACCACTTATGTTGTGTGCGTTAATTTTATACAGAAAGTGGCGGGACCTACAGTTTAAACTCGACTCCGAACGACAGATTTTTGGGAAGCTTTTCATGGCAATTTTACTCTCAGAGTCTTTGCCAGAAATCTGCTGAATCGGAAGGCGCCGAAGAAATATTTTTCGTTTTAATGTCTGACCTGGGATTCGAACCCGGGCCTTTTGTCTAATAAGCCAACACACTACCCACTAGACCACGACGATTTTTTATTTGACGTTGTAAATCATTAAGAGTGCTTAAAACTGTAACTAGGAATAGAAACTGGGGGATAATGTTGTAAATTATTATTAAAAAATAGAAAAATTATTCTATTGAAATGTTAAAATTAAAAGCTTGAGTACTTATTTCTCGATGTCATTGCCATTTTTGGACTTTGAGTTTTTAATTGTTTTTTTTTATCAAAAAATTCCTGGAAATACAATTTCATGGTGCGTACAACACAACGTACAAGAGCTTTGTTGTTTTATGGCACAAAATAATTGTAAAAATATGTATCTCATGTGTCTCTGATAATTAATGTCTCCTTATCTTTACTTTATTATCACTTACAAAGCAATTGAAAGGAAATTATTTAAAATACAGAAAATGACATAAAAAAAACAAGAAACTTCACAAGCTACATGACAATTTCAGGCAATAAAAAAAAACAAAACAGTGACTTGCGTAAATTATTTTCAATTAATTTGAAATTTTACACATAAAACCACTTTTCCTTAAATTTATTATTCGATTACAAAGTTTTTTTTAAAAATTTTTTTTTTTAATTTTTATTTTTAGGCGTTATCAACAGAAAACTAAACAAGTTTCACTTGGAATAACTTTGCCATGGTGTAGGTAAGTAAATTGCCAAAAAATAGTAAAAAAAATGAAAAAAAAAAAATGGTAAAAAACGTGGCTAAAATAAATAAAAAATAAAAAAAAAAACATTTCAAAACATTCATAAAATATTAACGAAACATTCATAAATTTTCGAAAATTGAATAAAAAAAAAACAACAAAAAAAGTGAAATTTTTGGCTAAAGTTTGCTTGTTTGTGTTTAACATGAGAAATTATAACACATTTAAAGCTTGCTGTTCAGCACCAGCCTACACAGTAAATGCAGCAAACAAACAGTAGATGACTTGACTTATTAAAAAGTAATAGAAAAACAAAAACAAAAACAAAAAAAACAAGAAATGTCGTATATCACTAGTAATTTAAGTAGATCTCGTTAATTCATATGGAGCCACAGGCAGACACATTTTACTGTCTATCTACTATAAGCACACGCACAGCCATAAGGCTCATCATGCATGTTGTCATGCATTCTCATAAGCCACAGCCACACGTTGTTTTTTACTGTCCAAGCCAGCAGAAGTGTAAAGAAATTTTGTGAATGTTTTTGAATGCTTTCAAATATTATTTGTAACAGCCTGTCTGTTGTCCATTTCATGCCAGACATTAGTGACACTAAAAGAGGCTACTGTTTTGGTTTTCTCAGGCTCTATTTCTATATACACGCACACACACATACACACAGACAGTCAGTCTTTTACTGATTTTTGCCTTTTGGCCACGCATGCTTAATAAAATCAAATTTTATGGCATATTTGAGATGTGATGTGTTTATTTTATTTATTCTCCATCATTTATACAGTCACACACCTAACCTATACACACACACAATACTCAAACCCGAGACTTTCATTCATCCATTCAAGCATACATTCAACAATCATTCATTTAGTTTTGCTTTAATTTATATTTTAATATGACACACACACTTATACACACATACACATTTTTATAACCGAAACGAATTTTATTATATTCAATCGTTGTCGTCCATCATCATTTTTTTTTTGCTCGTTCGTCCATACTAAAAACCCGAACTGTTTTTAAGTTGAAATGTTTGCATGTAAATACACATGCATTGTTGTTGTTTTTTTTCTTTACTTACAGTTCGTTCGTTCGTCCATAGCAAAAGACCCGAAGAACTGTTTTTAAGTTGAAATGTTTGCATATAAATGTGTGTGTATTGTTGTTGTGTGTTATAAATTTGACAGTGATTTGTTTATTTGTTACAATTTAACATGAGATATTTTCATACACATCTGTACATACATATACATACACAAATAAATGAACGAACACGATCGTTTTACGATGATTTTTTATTTGTTTGCTTGTTTTTGATTTCCATTAAAAAAAAAAGAAATAACTTTGGCAGACGATTTAAATGACAGCGTAGATATTTTTTGTTTTTTTTTTCTTCTTCTTCTTTTAAATGAAAGCACAATGGGTCAGAACAAGTAAAAATATTAGAAAAAAAAAATTTTTTATACAATCTCAACTAGAAATTTCTTAAAACAGAGAATTTAAGGCTTTTGAGTTATTTTTCAGCCTAAGGAATTGAGAGGGTTAACCTAAAATAACTTTTTATTTGTCGAATTTGTTATTACCAGAGCTACAGTTCCATTCAGGCAAGTGTGAAGCACAATTTTAAAGCAATAGGAATAGGTATTCCATTCTCCCATACAGTATATTAGAGTGACTTCTTCCTTGACTATTTTTCCCATTTTCTGTTAACCACTTAACATTGCTCTGTTAGAAAAAATTATTGGTTTATGTCTTTGCTATTTAAATTCAAATTTATCTTTACACACATTATGAATAGGTAACCTCAGTCAATCTTTTTGCACGTTTCAAGTGATATTTCTTAATGAATTTTGGTTTTCAAATGCTTAGAGTGTAGACACGGCTGACATTTCTTATGTAATAAAGTCAAAACTGTTCGTATTGTGTGTGTTTTGCAGTTCATAATATGTAATCATTTGCATGCCAAACAGAAACCGCTCCTTTTACGTTCGTAGCTCTCTAAATTGACGAGCGTTTTCTGATAAAATACGGACCATTGAAAAATCCAGATCTTGACGCCTATTAACCAAAATAAAATTTTTTTTCGATTGCAATAACTGTTTTACAATCCATGTTGGAACTTCTGAGTGTAACTGATAGACCCAATTGTCTAAAATGGATGGCAATAGGCTTCCGTCAGGGTAATTTCGTCATACCTTCTGTAACAGAAGCAATTTTTTCGGCAATGCGATGCTGCACAGGTTTGACCATAGCGGTTACACTTCCAAACTCTTGAAATATGTGCAAGTCTTGCCAGTTCTTTACACGTTACCTCGTTTGAATCATCGCTTTTTTCTTTCCACTTTACACTACTCCGTTCTTCGATTGATAAACGATCCTTACTCGTAAGCGGCAAATATTTCACTAAGTAAGGAATAGTTCCGCTACTACAGCTGACAGCCTTGCCATAGCAGTGGTTTAAATTATCTTCATGTGGCCAAGAATACATGGATGGTTAGACCATCATGGCTGACGCCCTATTGAAATATTTTAGATGTAACGTTGTAATTCCCCTCATAAAGGGTAAAACAATTGATTTACACATACTGTTACGAAAATTGAAGTGGAGTTTTGATTTTATATCGTTTAAATTGTAAACAAATCTACAAAAACAAAATTAATGCACTTGTTGTTTACATGATAAACAAGTTAACAAAAATATACCAACAACACATCAGTATAACAAAAAAAAAAAGATAAGTTAACAGATATACAACAACAACAATACTGCACGAACAAACTTAAACAAAATAAACAAAATACACAAACAACAATAATGTAAACAACATTTTTACATTAGACGGTTTACCCTGCAATATAAAAGGCAAGACGAAGCAGCCAACACATTAGACAGTAAAAATTCAGTCAGTCCTATGTGAAGACGTGGTGATTGAAGAAAGTAATCGTGGTTTGAAGAAAGTCGCTGTAGTCTAGTATGAAGTGTGTTGGCTTATTAGACGTAAGGGCCGGGTTCAAACCCCAGGACAGATATCAAAAACGAAATAGGAAAAACAAACATTTCTTTGCGACTTTCTCTCGGCAGACTTAAGGCAAAAACTCTGAGATTAAATAGAAAATTGCCATGAAAAGCTTCTCAAAAATCTGTCGTTCGGAGTCGGCATTAAACTGTAGATCCCGCACACAATATAAGTGGTAATGACTGAAGGGTTTTAATGGCCAATTATGTACGGATGCAATCGTGGTTTGTTACGCAAAAGAGTGCAAAGGGAAATAACAAATAAAGCAATTGTTGTTGTTTACATCAAGTTGTGAACAGTGAATACATAGAATTATGCAAAACGATAAAGAAATTAATTAAAACTGAATATAAATTTCATATTTTAAAACGTAACAATACTTTACTCACATGCAAAAGGGATATGAAAGGAAAAAAACCTCATTTAATGAGTGATCGAGCAAATTGGGATCTTTATAGGGACCCCAAAGTATATACTGTTACGAGAATGGGAATGGCGTTGTTAAAATAACAAATAAAAGCTCTAAAAACAAAACAATGAACTTGTTTACGTGATCAATGAATAAGTAAAAAAAAAAAATTTAACAACAAAATTAATGGGCTTGTTTACAAGATCGATAGATAAACAAATATAAAAGATAAAAGATGTAAACAGCCAACAACAAAGTGTAACGGAAAGAGAAGTAAACAAGCAAAAAAAAAGTGCATATAAGTCATCCACTTTCGAGAGCGTTCAACACACTATTGATTTAGCGATATAAAAGGCAAGACAAAGTGAGCAATGCTTGAGTTAGATTTCAGTCAGTCATGTGTAAAGACGTCATGTGGGATTCTGATAGTGAAAATTCAATCAGTTGTGTGTAAAGACAGAAAATATTTTACAATAACTTCTAGAGGAGCTGAAAATAAAAACTGAAGATCTGTGAACATCAATTATTGTTCGACATTTAAGAAGCTAAAGATCTTGGCTTATGGACAAATTGTCTTTTATTGAACTTGTCTAGCTAGAGTTTGTTCGTCTAGCTAAGGAGGAGTTGAATGTATATCTGTGGTTAGAGGACGTGTACTTGTCAATTCTGACAAGTACAGTACTCGGTGGTCGAATTGACCCATTGTTCTGCGTCCTAGCTTCTCACACCACTTATGTTGTGTGTGTTAATTTTTATACATGAGTGGCGGGACCTACAGTTAAAAGCCGACTCCGAACGACACATTTTTTGAGAAGCATTCCATGGCAATTTTTTTTATCTCAGAGTTTTTGCCAGAAATCTGCTCAGAGGAAGTCACCGAAAACATATTTTCAAATTTTCGTTTTGATGTCTGACCTGGGATTCGAACTCGGATCTTTCGTATACCTTACTACAAGAACAATGTCCCATTTCGTAGTAGGACCCTTGTGAACACGTCCACGAACCTAACATAACCTAACCTAACGTCTATGGATGCACTGTATTACCATGGGGGGTTTATTTTTAATCTTCCATCATTTCTTAAGAAATTTTTCAAATGATTTTCCGATTTTTAGATTTTAAATACGTTTTTCCCATGGAAAATTTTCATTTTGCCATTTATTTTAATGGATTTATTAGCTAAAGATAACCAACAACACCACGAAGCATTTAAAAACTTACTGGCTGACAGGCTGCCTGACTGGCGGCTTAAGAATAAGGCTTTAAAGCTTTGCTTACGCTTACAATCGATTATTGAAAGGCAATTAATCACACAATTCCTTGGATCTTTTTCTACCTTTTCCTTCCAACAGTCATTGTAAGAGATTTCGAAATGCGATACAAGATGAAGGCAAGATTACGTGTCTGCATTTAAAGTTCATGGGAATTTTATAGGGAAAACAAAGCCCTTCAGAAAAGGGAATCTATTAACCTAAACGAACGAATGTTATGGCAAATGGCTATTCATTTTGTTGTAATATGAGTTGTTGTTGTTGTAACAACACAATTTACATGAAGAATTTATCCTAAGCATTACTTAAAGAAATATTAACACTCCTAGAGATGATGTTGTCGCGGTTTTGGTGGGACAAGACAAGATTTTGACAGCTCCAACCATTTCGAACTCCAATTGCAATTGCAATTCCAATTCGAATGCGATTACGAATTGATGACATTTTAATGTTTTCATTTTGAATTTTTCATTTCTTTTCTTTTTTTTTGTGGTTTTGTTTGTTTGTTTTGTACAACAAAATTCCTAAGAAGGCGTCACATTGACGTTTAAACTAATCTAGGGAATCTCTTTTGTTTTTTTTTTTTTTTTGCCTTTTATATTGCATCACATTGAATTGAAAGAATTGCAAGGCAGCAACGCATTTCATTTCATATTTAAAATGCAAAAAAATTAAAGGCTTGGTTGGTTGGTTGATTGGATTGTTCTTTTGATTGCGAATGTCTTGGCGTTTAAGACAAAAAACAAAAAAAGAATAAAAATATGAAAAGATCTATTGCATTACACCATTTCCATAGTGTTTACAATTCTGGTTATTGTGCTGGAAAATTATTTATGTGCCTGGAGATAAAATTCGAATTTAAAAACCAAAGACACAAACCTACAACTTTTAGCAGCGCTGCTTTTTGCCTTTAACAGGGTTAACTTTGCTATTAACAGAGCACTGTTAACTATTTAACAGTGGCAATAAGTAGATGAGCATTCTTTTACTTTCTAATTATTGCAGGCGATTGATACAAAATATTCTTTATGATCCCGATTATTATTTGCGAATAAAAATTTTGATGGTTGGTGTTGGGTGGCAAGCTGCTACTGCAATTCGAAAGAGAACCCTCTGGACTATCATTTGCATATTGCCTGTATAGTGTACTATTTCTTATATGTTCCACAATGGACACTGAGTTTCTACAGAATTTTCATAGATTTTTGTCCAAAAATCAATTTTTTTTTTTTCAAAATTCAAAACCGCTACTCTCAAAATTATTTTAGCTATCCGACTGGCACTGTTAGAAAGAGGATCCTCTGAGTTAACATTGGTGGGGTTGCTGTACTACTTCTTTAATATTCCAAAATGGACACTGAGTTTCTAGAGAACTTTCATAGATTTTTGTGTAAAAATCGATTTTTTTTTTCAAAATTCAAAATCTCAACTCTCACTGCTCGACAGAGGATCCTCTGAATTAATATTCGCATATGATAGGGTTGCTGTACTACTTTTTTAATATTCCAAAATGGCCACAAGATCTTCTAGAGAATTTTTAAGCAAAAAATTTATGTTTTAAAAGCCAATTTTCTCAATATCCTAGCACTTTATACGAGACTATATTGCTAATTATATTAAGAGGCCTGGGAACCTTCCTTTGCTTATTGTATTGTACTCATCGGCCCAGAGTATGTCCCAAAATTAGCTCCTAAACAAGTGGGCTTGTTCAAATGGATACTGTCAAACAGCTAACAGTGCTCTGTTAAAGGCAAATATTGTTCTGCATTCATACATTACAACCCTTCAGTCAGGATTACAACCTAGCTTCTCACACCACTTATGTTGTGTTCTTTAATTTTTTACATGATTGGCGGGACCTACAGCATAAAGTCGATTCCAAACGCAGATTTTTGAGAAAATTTTCATGGAAATTTTCTATTTACTCTCAGAGTTTTTGCCAGAAATATTCCCTTTTTTCTTTCGATATCAGACCCGCGGTTTGAACTTGGGCCTTATGTCTAATAAGCCTACTAAACTACGGTAAATGTTGTCCTGTTAAGGGCAAATTTTGAATTTTGCTCTGTTTGACGTTGTTAAAATTTATGGATTGCGTCTTGGATGTTCAAACTCGATTTTATCTACACACACATTTACAGTAGAACTTCTATAATTTGAACTTCCTATAAGTTGAAGCACAGTAACAGCATCCTGTAAGGAAATTCTATCAAGTTTTGCTTCTTTAACTTGAAGTTTCTTTAAGTTGAAGTTTTTTTTTTTCTAAATAATGGTAATTCAGTTTATAGAAGTTTGACTGTAAATTTTCTTAATTTTCTTTGTAAACAGTGTTGTTATTGTTGTTTTTTGCTTCAGAACTTTAGCAATTATTCTTGCTTTGATGGAGTGTACTACTAATGCCAGCCAGTATTATTAAAACCACAACAACAACAATAACAACAACAAAATAAAATTTAAATCGAAATCCAAATGCAAATGCAAACGTCGTCTTGCATCTACCCCAAACGGCGTACATACTCCATTATATTGCAAAATAATTGAGCATTTTAAGCACGCAATTTACGAATGCTTTTCAGAATTTTTTTGTAAGCGTTTTGGTTTTTTTTTTTAAATTTTTTCTTCTCCGCATTTACTTGGGCTTGAATTGTTTGTTCCTGGTATATGGAGTCGTCGGTCGTCTTCGATCGTAAATAATTTACAGTATGCGACAGTAAACTTTTTTAAATGACTGTAGGCCATGCTTTAAGTGGCACTGTTTGAATGAATTCGTCGCCAGTTTTATTATTTTTTTTTCTTCTTTTTCTTCTTTGGCTTTCATAAATCTCAAGCCAGTCTTGGGGAGTCAACAACGAAATTTTCATTTCAATTGAGTTGCAATTTAAAATGCCGATTAGTTAAGTGGCTTTCTTCTTCTAGCAGCGGTTCTATTGAAATTTTACTTTGACATGCTTGATCATAGGAAATGTTTTTTTTTTTTAATTTATAGTCTTAGAAAGCGATCATCAAACATTAAATCCTTTGGATCTGGCCTCATACGCAGAGAACACTTTCATTTTTGAACACATTTTTATTTGAAATAATCAGGAGTAGTCGCCGTAGTCTAGTTGGTAGTGTGTAGGCCTATTAGACGTAAAGCCACAACAGTCCACGGTACGAGGGGAGGATTTAGTGGGTGAGGGCCCCACACACGGAGGACTTGACGACTTCCTCTATAGTGCAGTTAGGCATATTTGCCCCTCCTCGGCGTAAAAAAAAATAAGACGAAAAGCCAGGGTTCGAACCCCGGGCTAGACATCAAAATGAAATTCAAATAGGATTTCTTCAACGATTTCTTCTCACCAGACATCTGGAAAAACTCCGAGAATAAATAGAAAATTGCCATGAAAAGTTTCTCAAAACAATCTGACGTTCGGTGACGACTTTAAACAGTAGGTGCCGGTTCTCTCATGTAAAAAATTAACACAAATGGTGTGAGAAGCTAGGTTAATAATTATAACTGTAGGGTTGTAATGGCCAATTATGTACATAATGGCGAATACCAGTTTAGGGATCCATATTTTTACAAATTTCAGCGTCCATACAGTTTCACTCCACCCGTGTTTTTGGTATTAAGACCGGATGTAATGAGTTGGTAGGGCGCATGCACCAGTTCATCTACAAAATATGGCTAGAGGAAAGTATGCCCAACGATTGGAACCTCAGTGTCCTCTGTCTCGTCCTGAAAAAGGGAGATCCTACGATATGCGCCAACTACAGGGGTATAAGCCTTCTCCCTATCGCATATAAGGTTCTTACAGGCGTACTGTGTGAACGACTGAAGCCACTCGTCAAAACACTAATTGGACCTTATCAGTGCGGCTTCAGACCTGGCAAGTCCACCATCGACCAGATCTTCACACTACGCCAAATCCTGGAAAAGACCCACGAAAATCAAGTCGACTTATACCATCTTTTTGTCGATTATAAGGCTGCTTTCAATAGCCCCATAAGAGATCCTGTTTTTGCCGCAATGTCTGAGCTCGGTATACCTGCGAAGCTGATAAGGCTATGCAGAATAACGTTGAGCAATTTCTGCAGCTCCGTCAAGGTAGGAATGGACCTCTCCGATACCGTGCGAGGTTTCAGACAAGGCGATCCCTTATCATGCGACATGGAGAATGATCTGCGAAAGGCGGGAGTGCATCGTAATGGCACTATTGTCCAAAATGTCCAGTTGCTTGCGTACGCTGACGACATCGACATCATGGGGCGTACAAAGCGAGATGTCACTGCTGCCTTTAGTGCTATTGAACGGGAGTCTAAGAAGATGGGTTTGGCAGTAAATGAGGACAAAACGAAGTATATGTTATTGACAAGAAGAGCCGTGCGGCGTATTGATTCACATATTATGGCCGATAACAATACTTTTGATACCGCCAAGGAATTCATTTACCTTGGCTCCGCTGTTACCACCGAAAATGATGTCAGTCTGGAGATCACGTGCAGGATTACTCTTGCCAACAGATGCTATTATGGTCTCAATAGGCAATTGAGTAGCAGAGACCTCTCTCGCAAGATGAAACTAATACTCTACAAGACGCTCATCCTACCCGTGCTTCTCTATGGCGCAGAAGCATGGACCCTATTAAGAACTGATGCAGCTGCCTTGAGAGTATTCGAGAGAAAAGTCCTACGTAAGATCTTCGGTCCAGTGCGAGTTGGTGATGATTTTCGCATCCGATTTAACAGTGAGCTGTATGAGCTCCTCAACGACATGGACGTTGTACAGCGTATTAATATCCAGCGGCTGCGCTGGCTCGGCCATGTCGTTCGAATGGAGGAGGATGCTCCGGCGAGACGAGTGTTTGATGCGGGCATCTGCGGAAGTCGGCGAAGAGGGTGACCTTGTATCCGTTGGAAGGACCAAATCGAGGAAGTCCTGTCATCGATTGGTGTGACCAATTGGCGTAGACGCGCAAGAAGCAGAGGCGCCTGGAAGGATGTGTTGCGGCAGGCCGAAATCCGTTAATCGGGTTGTTATGGCCAATTAAGTAAGTAAGTAAGTACTAGTATATGTTAGGAGTTCCTCAAGCAATCTTCAATCCCATGGGAAACATCGAGCACTGGATAGCCGATAGTTCCATTGAGAAGTCAATGCAGAGAGGTAAAAGTTCGGTTACAATTTCCGCAGGCATAAGGCACTATGTGTCTGTCATCGCTTGGTGTAGAGGCCAATTGTAGTCAAGCAGAAAATAACAGAGAAATAAATTGTTCTCTTATTTAGTTGTGTCAGAGAATTTGTGGGAACAGTAATAGATGAGACTGTAGTCGTCTATGTGGAAATGTGATATACAGTCGAACTTCAATAAATTGAATCACCATTATACAGAAAAAAAACTTCAACTTATAAAAACTTAAAGTTAAAGAAGCAAAACTTGACAAAATTTCTCTCCAAGATGCTGTTGTTGAGCTTCAACTTATAGAAAATTCAAATAATAGAAATTCAAGTTATTAAAGTTCCACTGTACTTTTTGTGGAAACCTAAGGGATGTTGAAAATTTTAAATTGCCAAGCATTTTAAGCTTTTTACAAAGCTTAAATTAATTCTATGACTTATTCGCATATCCTTTTATCACAATGGACCTGTAAGCTGGAAATATTTGCCATTACTTGCTTTGAGAAAGGTAATAGAGTAACTCAAGATAACCTATTTATGGAATTAGTAATATTCTAATCATTTTGTTTTGCTTTTTGTAATACTTTTAGGCTTTTAGCTTCCGTTTTAAGCATTCTAGGGTTTTTAGAACCCTGAAATTTACAAAAGTTTTAATTTTAGGCACAACTTTTGCTGTATAACCTGTAACCAGAGCTGTTAAAATTTGTAACATTTTCTCGGGATTTGTTTTACAAACGAAATTGCTTAACTGTGTCATGAATTGACTTTAAGATCCCAAGTACATAAAGTTATAAAAAAACAAAGAATTTGTGTAATATTTTATGTAAGAATTTAGGTCAACAAGATAATAAAATTTTGAAGAAGAGCGCACAGTCAAAATAAAACCAAAAAAAGAAAATGTAACTGCTTTAATAAACAATACTGCAAACAAAAAAACGAAAAAATTGGAATTGTAACAGATTTTCATTTATTTTAAAGGAAATTCTATAAATTTTTAAAAATTTAAAAAAATTTAATTTCAGTTTAAGTAGAGTTTTTTGCTTTAAATTATTTAATAATCATTTTAGTTTGGAAAAATGAGCTGATATTTTGAAATTTTTGGATTTTTAGCATTTTTTAGCCTAAACAATATTTATTTCAAGCAGTATTTTAGGATTTTTCAGTTTTTCTATTCTTTTTTAATATGAAAATTTTAATTTTTTATTTCCTGACGTAATTTATGGACCATGTTTTATATCAAAAAGTAATTATAAAATTTCTATTATTATTCACGCCTTATTTACACATTAAAAAATATTTTTTTTATTGAAAATATAAATTTTTTTTTAAACACCGCTGCATGTGTTTTTAAATCTTCAAAATTATTATTCTTTTCAAAATTCCATTGCTTTAGATCCCCCTAAAACCTATGATAGAAAACATGTGCTGTCATGTAATCAAATCATTATTAAAAACAAAAAAAATTAAAAAACAGAAAAATAAACCAAAAAAATAATTTAAATACTAGAAGAGGTTATAGAGCATGAAATAAGGTCAAATTTAAAAATAAACAATTAAAAAATAAAAAAAAATAACAAAGAAATGTTTAAAAGCAGCAAAATGTAAAACATTTAAAGCGATTTTACAATTAAAATTCAAATTTTTAATTCAAACTCAACCGTCAATACAACTTCCGTTTTAACACCCAAACGCACAACGAATGGTTTTCAAAGGCACACACACACAATGAATAATAAAGTGTGACCAACAACAATAACTTGGAATTTTAAATATTAATGAGAGTAACGAAGTAAAACAACAAATAAAAAAACGGAACATCCGAAAATCATAAAAATAAGCCACAGAACAAAAACAAAACAATACGGTACTAAATTACAAAACTAACAAGTTGTCAATTAAATTACAAAAAACAAAAACAAAACAGATGTGCCTACACACAGACACACTCGTCCGAACACACAACCACTTGTGCTTTTAAAAAACCCGAGGAACAATAAAAGAAAAAATGAAAAATAAACATCGATTGGCTTTTGTTTTCAAAATAAGCCAAGAGAATGAAAGAAATTTTTAAAGACAAAGGGGAACAGCAATAAGCAAACCGTAAAATAAATGCAATGTACTCTACACACACACACACACATATGCAAGGGTCTCTTAAAATTAAAGATTCCCTTGTTTACAATACAAAGTAGCCATTAACACTAATAATAATACGTAGGTTTTGTTTTTGTTTTAATATAAAATATAAAAACTGTAACACTATCTCTTCTGCTGTATGGCAATGTAAAAGCATACATACACTCATTCAATAGTTAAATTAGCTAAGTGAGGGTCATGCATCATCTTGTTGTGAACCACCAAGCATATCTATTTTGTGTTTTCCATTTGATTGTTTTATTGCTATTCTATTTGTTTTCGTATGTGTGTGAACATCGTATAGCCGGTCGGTCGGTCGTGGTCGGAACAGACATCGTTTTTTGTTTATAGAAAAACGAAATAAAACACTAAAGCAAGTGTTTGTTTCCACGTGTGTGTGTGTCTGTGTGTATGCGTATCATAATTATCTGTTTGGAATTTATTTTATTGCATGTATTTGTTGATACGCAATTTTATTTTATTTGATGTTGTTTTTGTTGTTGTTGTTTTTGGTAATTTATTTAATTGTTCAGTTTTCTTGCTGTGTTATGTATCGTTATTTTGTTGTTTGTGAGTGTGTGTGTGCTTTTTTTGTACAGTATTGCCATCCATATTGTTATTTATTTTATCAGAAGCTTCTTTATTTTGTTTTCTTTGAACAATATGTTACAATTTATTTATTCTTTTTATTTTTGTTGTTGTTATTTTGTTCGTATTTTTTTTTAACTATTCAAACAATTAAATTTATTATCAATTCTCTACTTTACTTTAAAAAAAAAACGGAAAAAAATGCTCAACAAAGAGTCTCTTAATTAGTTACACAGGAGAGCAAGTTTTTTTGCTCTCATTACAAAAATAACGGTAAAAATACGAGTACTTAGGTAAGGGCACTAATTAATTGGCATTAAAGAGTAAAAGTAGCAATCGTGAGTTAGCAAGGAAAACAAAATACAACAACAGTGAGGAACATAATTAACACGTTTAATAATTTAATACGAAATCATAAAAATTATAATGATTAATTGCATAAGAGCAGAATTATGTGACATAAAATTTCTAAATTCAAGAAATTCTTGTTAATTTTTAGCATTATTTTTAGCATTATTACGTAATAGAAATTCAAAAAGTTCAAAAAAAATTTTTCTTTTGAATTGTTAGAAGGATTTTCTAACTTTATTAACAATAACGGTAATTTTTCTGTTGAATTAGTTCACATATATTTAAACCGTTTTGCCAAATCACCATAGAAGTCTATAGATAATAACTTATATTCGCTAAATAGATTCTGGAGCAGTTGACAATTCAGCCGAATTTTTAACGAGATAGGGCCCGTTTCTAAATGGACGGGTACGGGAAAAAACAAAGTTGTAGAATTTAGGCCTTTACCAAGCCACATAAAATCCAGCAGCCTCCAATGTATCCCGAAAAAGCCACTATTTGGTTTTAATTTAGGTGGAGAGTCGTCTTCAGTTCATATTTCGTTAGTAGGGTCTTTGGCCATACCATC
This sequence comes from Sarcophaga peregrina, assembly GCA_014635995.1. NCBI lineage: Eukaryota > Metazoa > Arthropoda > Insecta > Diptera > Sarcophagidae > Sarcophaga > Sarcophaga peregrina. The sequence continues at coordinate 99,323,044 of CM025789.1, forward strand.
GTTGTTAACGATAGTCGCTTTAGATCCATGATTACCAACTTATTTTTGGCCTTAACTAGATAACCTTGACATAAACAACATGAGGTTTGGACAGGGCATAACGACATGGTTATCTCAAGTGGAGGTAATATGATCTAACCCTCCGAATTCTGATCTTGTCAGACTTTTTCTTGTGGGGTTTTAATGCGAATAAAAGCGGTCCTCAAAGCCAACGTATGCCACTAGTCATATTCAATTTGTTTTAGGCAACAGAGTCATTGTCAGTCAGATGCTCCAGCCAGAAAGACCTTGGCTGATATTTAAATGAAGCTCTATTTCATACATAATGGGATCAGTGGATATTTCAAATGAATAAAACGTCCAATGTCTACCTAAACCCTCAATTACTCGATTTCTGGTAACCTGAAAACGTTATCCATGTGATAATATATCCATAGATCCGCTTACTAAGGTCTAAGTTGGAAAACCTAAAGCTTAAAGTATGATACACCAATATTGGTAAAATCACAAAAGTTGGTCAATTGGAAAAAACAAAGTTTTAATCACAATCTCCAAAACAAGCGATTTCAAAAAGTGCGAAAGTTGGATTAGGATCATTGAATACGACTAAATGGGCCACAATACAGATGTGTCACGGTGAAAAGTCTAAGCAGTACGCAAGGCTTGCCTACAATTAGCTTGATGTAAAATCATGAGGGTTTATGAATAGGTTAGGTTAGGTCGGAGTGATAGCTCTGCTATCACAAATCTCGCTTGAGCTCGCATAGCGGCTCTTTGTAATGCCACGAGTGAATTCAGTCCCTGTACTCACCATGTTCCAACAAAATTAGGGAAAAGGAAGAAGTTGGTCAGCGTAAAGATTGCACATCAAAAGCACAATTTCCCTACACTGGAAAACCAGCCAGAAAGTTTGATAAGCGAAGCTATTTCCTTGACATCAATGGATGATAGCACCGTCTAGGTGACAAGAAATAGGAAAGCCAAATAATCTATGTCTGTACCTTGCAAGAGATGGAAACTGACAAAAGAAGTTGATAGTGGAAGTGGATAAAAGTGGGGTCGCCGTGGTCTAGTAGGTAGTGTGCTGGCTTATTAGACGGAAAACCAGGGTTCAAGTCCCAGGCCAGACATCAAAAATAAAAAAGAATAAAAAAACGTATTTTTTCGGCGATTTCTTCTCTTTCTCTTCTTGTTTCTCAAAAAATCTGTCGTTCGGAGTCGACTTTAAACTGTAGGTCCCGCCACTTCTACATAAAATTAACACACACAATATAAGTAGTGTGATAAACAGTGGGCTTCTTGGGTACGATTGCTGTAGACTGTCTAATTGTGAAGGTATAACACTGGCCATTTTATAGTCACCAGCAGCAACTCGTTTCCTTACCGTTCGCATGAGTAGGGGTCATCCCCCTGAGAGCTGGTTTAAAAAAAAAAAAAAAACAAAAACAGTCCCCTCTTCCTCAGCGGACCTTTATCCACGACAGAAGTCGTTAAATGGTAGCCCGTTTGTCTACCCATAACGCAATGACCTGTAAGCATGGCCACTGTGTTTGAGATGACATCACGACCAAGACCAAGTAATTGGTTGGTACGTCTTCTATCCATCAAGAGCCGGTGGAGCAGGATTCCCCATTGATCCAGAAGAGGGTTTATGAAGCGGAGATGAAAATCTGTTTACTGTAATCTAACTTAAAATTTTTGGGCGGGACTTCAAAACATGACTTGGGAAATAAAACCTAAAAAAAGGGTTTAATTTGGGGTAATTTGATAGGTTAACCGGTCACATTACACATCACAAGCGGTTTAGTTGTTTGCAAAGCTGAAAATCTTTTTATTTTTGTTAAGGAAGGCCAACTCTTAAGCATTTTAGCTTTCAATTGACAATTTAATTTAACATAAAAAATGTTAAATTTTTAAAAAATCGTTAACATTTCCAAATAAGTGTTTTAATTTCTTTACACACTGTATAGCAATACACACACACACACACACGCATTCAAAATAACGGCAATAAAGCGTCGTCTGCCACTTTACTAAGCATTTTTGATTTTAATTGAATTGATTTTGTAAAAACCATGAAAAGAATTTAAAATTTTTAAAAAATCCTTAACATTTTTTAATCAGTGCTTTAATTTCCTTACAAACTGTATGGCAACACATACACAAACACGCACACACAATAACGGCACTTAATATACAATAAAGCGTTGTCTGTCACTACAATATGATTTCAATGTTTCTCTTTATGCAGCAGCCATACTGCTTATTACTACCACTACTAGCTCTCTCTCTAACTCTCTTGCATTTTACAGAATATCTGTTAGTGTTACTGTTGTTGTTGGTGCTTGTAATTCTAAATACAATAAAGAAAGTATACAACAGAGAAGCACAGGAGAAAATATAAAAACTAGTGAAGGGTGGTAGTGCGGTTGTTTACCGTATTTTTTTTGGTTTGTTTTGTTTTTGTAATTGTAATTGATGATGCTGTGAGCTGATAACGCTAAACTTGTTATTGAGCAATTCACCAAAAAAGAAATAAACGAAAATTGTTTTTGTGTGTCATGATAGTTTTTAATTAGTCATGTATACACACACAAATACACAGAGACACATAAGTACACGCAATAGTTTCCACACAGATTTAGGTCAAAGTTGAATGAGTTGAGTTGAGTTGAATGTAAAATGACAATTTTTTTTCTGTTGTTGTTTTCATTTTTCTTTCTATTTTGTACATGTCAGTGTGTGTGTGTGTGTGTATGTCTGTGTAAGTAATTGTTTTGATTTCAAATCTTAATTGAGTTGAACAGTATTAGAGATCAACTCAATTAAATTTGTTTCATTTAAACAGACAAAGTGATAGAAAGAGAGAGGCAGAGACAGAGAGTGTGTGATATAAAGGGAGTGAGTAAGTGATATGAATACATTGGCATTCATGATTATTTTTTTTTGGGGAAGAAAGGAATTAAAAACAAGCATAATAAAGATTGTTTTTGTTTTGTTTGAAAATAATTAAAATTAATTAAAAATGAATTTAAATTTTATTGCTTACAAATGCATTTAAATGTAACAAAAAAAAGCTTATTTTTTTGCTCCCTCCCCCTCTTTTCTATTTTCATTAATTCCAAAGAATTGTAAAAAAGGGGGAGCAAATAAATTTGTTTTTGTTGTTTCTACAGTCACAACAATAAATCTTTCATTGGCATGTCCGCTTAAATCAAAATCAACAAAAGGCGTTGGTTGTTGTCTTTGTTTTTTTTCCAAAAAACCCCCTCCCTTCTTGCCAATGGAAGAGAAAAGGCAAAAAATTAATTCAAATTCAAGAAAAAAAAGAGAAACAAAAAAAAAAAAATTAAAGAATTTGTTAAAGGAAGCTCATAAAGTTATTAATGAATGACTTCATTCCATCAGACGGCAAAAAAAAAAACGATTTTTTTTTATTTTTTTTATTATTTAAACAGCTTTTTGGAGTTGAAATTAAGGCATGTCACAGCTTATAGAGCCAATATACAATAACAAAGCAAATATTAAACAAGCTTAAAATGTATGTTTTGTGTTCCTTTATTTCTGTATATTAAATGGATGGATGGCAGGCATTTATAATTCAACAGAAGTCATTGATTGTGTCTTTAAACAGCCAGCCAACCATCCAGCCAGTTAGTCTTGGTTTTTGATGCAAAATACGCATGTTTTCTTCGTCTTTTTGTTGAGTTTTTTCTTCTTTTATTTGTTTTTGTTTTTCGTTCATTTTTGTTTTATTGCAATAAACGAAAGTCTTTTGAAAAAATAAAGAAGCAATGCAAACCAAACCAAGTATTGAAAATGAAAAAACTTATTCTTTGTGTTGAGTAATACGTTCGTATTGACTTGAGTCTGCACTTTGTATCCCAAGTCATAAGCTGTCGTCGCAAGTCAACAATATATTCGTTCAACCATGTGGTTTGTTAACCATGAAAATGTTTTTTGAAATTTTTTTTAGATTTTTTTTAAATTTTTTTTATAAAAAAAGGTAAGAATATAAGTATGCATGTGTAAAAAATTGTCATTTTATTTTTTTTGTATGAAAAATCATTGTGACCTTTTATGGTTAGATATTAAATTTGTGAAAAAAACATGCGATATATTCTAAAAATAAATATTTTGAAAAACTTAAAAACAAACTTTTTAACAAAAAAAAAATTTTTTTGTTTTTAAATTTTAAAAACACCTTTTTTTTAATACAAACGAGGTATAATAAAAAACAAAGACTTATTTTCCCTGAGTTCCATTAAACGGGGGCGGTGTTTAAACCAGAGATCAGCAATGAATCGTTTTTCCGCTACTCATAAGTACTCATTCAGTTTTGAGTATGAATGGATCAACGGAATTGAAATTCAACTACTCTGATTCATTAGTACTCGCTACAACATTGATTTATAAGTATAAGATGCAATGAGTATGAGTACAACGTTGACATTAAACTCACAACATTCGAAATATGTTTGATTCATACGCCTACTCATTCTGATTCATAAATTTAGAAAAAATACTTATAATACTTAGAAGTGATTCGAGTAATTCGAATCATTCATCAAAATTTACAACCTTTGTTGTTATTGCATATACAAACAAAAAAGAAAGGAAAGACAAAGACAACAAGCAAAGCATACTCACAATCTTCTTGTGAGTATTACAGTGTTCGTACGCGAATCATACTCATTTCATGGTTCGTGTAAATGTTAAATAGAGACGAGTATTAATGTGATATCAAAATAAGTATGAATGCGTATAGGTATCTGAAATTATAACTATGCCTCGAACCGACTCATCGTTTTGAATACTTATTCTGATCTCTGGTGTGAACCCCCTGTAGAATACATTGTAGAAGATGCAGGTCTTTAGAACCATGGCAATGTTGTTTAATGACTAGCAATTCCTTTTCACATGCTATTGTTAATGCCACGTCATTAATTATTGACCAGACGCTAAAAATTTAGGTCTTTCAATATAACTTAGTCGACTTAATCGAGACCTCTCTCGTGCGACAAAACTAATACTCTACAAGACGTTCATCCTACCCGTGCTTCTTTATGGCGTAGAGTCATAGACCCTATTAAGAACTGATGCAACAGCATTGAGGGTATTCGAGAGAAAACTCCTACGTAAGATCTTCGGATCTGTACGAATTGGCAATGATTTCCGCATCCGATCCAACAGTGAGCTGTATGAGCTCCTTAATGACATAGACGTTATGCAGTGTATTAATATACAGCGGCTACGCGGCTCGGCCATGTCGTTCGAATGCAGGAGGATGCTCTGGCGAGGCGGGTATTTGATGCGGATATCTGGGCAAGTCGGCGAAGAGGACGACCTTGTCGAGGAACCCCTGTCATCGATTGGTGTGGCCAAGGGACGTAGGCGCGCAAGAAACGGAGTCGCCTGGAGGGATGTGTTGCGGCAGCTCGAAATCCGTTAATCGGGTTGTTAATGGCCAATTACGAAAATTAAGTAAGTTGTTGTTTCATTTACGAAAAAAAAAAAGACAACAGACAGAGCAGCAAGCAAAGCAAACACAGAACTTTTTAGTGAGTATTTAAGTATTCGTACCTGATTCTTATTTTTTGCTTCGTATATATGTTGAGTTATGGACAGTTGAAATCAACAACATCATACCTGAATGAATATTATAGTACCAGATGTCAGCAACGAGTATTCAAAACGATGAGTAAATTCAAGTCATACTTATAATTTATTCATACTTATTTTAATATGATACCCATACTTAAAGTTGGAAGTACTCATCGTATTCATACTTAACAATACGCATGATGTTATTAACTTCGACACGTCCCTGCTTAATACTTACATGAAGCACAAAATAAGTATGATTCGCGTACGAAGACTGCAGAACTCACAAGAAAATTGTGTGTATGCTTTGCTTGTTGTCTTTGACTTTCCTTTCTTCTTTGTTTGTATATGCAACAACATCAAAGGCTGTAAATTTTGATGAATGATTCGAATCACTTATAAGTGTTATAAGTATTTTTCTAAATTTATGAATCAGAATGAGATTTATACAAACACATTTAAAATGCTGTCAGTTTGCTGTCAACGTATGAGTGCTTCTCATTGCATGAGTGCTTCTGAGGGAAAACAATTATTTGCTGATCTCTGGTGAGTACTTCAAACTTTAAATATGCATAGAGTGGTTTCATGACATCAAAATAAATCAAGCCAGCCATCAAAATAAAATACAAAAAGTATTTCTTCAGCGATTTCCTCTCAGCAGATTTCTGGTAAAGACTCTGCGAGTAAAAATTGCCATGAAAAGCTTCTCAAAAATCTGTCGTTCGGAGTCGACTTTAAATTATAGGTCCCGCCATTCATGAATAAAATTAATACACACAACATAAGTAGTGTGAGAAACTAAGTAAAAAATACTGACTGATGGGTTGTAATGACCAATTATGTATGCATGTGTATGGTTTCATGATATTAAAACATGTAAGTATGAATGCTTGCAAGTATCAGAAATTATGAGTATGATTCGAATCTTCCCATCTTCTAGAATACAAATTGCTAACCTCTGGTCTCTAAAGCCAAAATTACTTTTTTTTTTTGGTATTTTGCAGGAAATTAGTAAATCATAGAAAATCCGTAAAATATTTGAATATTAAATGGAGAAAATTTAATTGAAAATATTTCCATAAATTGTAGAAAATACATTGATTTAATTTTTTTTTTGGGGTAATATTTCCGTAAATTGTAGAAAATTTTTGTGTAATATTTTAATGCTAAATTTTTAAGCTTCATTTAACAGAATTTTTTTTAAAATTTTTTTTTTTTAATTTTATAAAAAAATTGTTGGGGATTAAATTGGTTATAAATTTGCATAACTGTAATAAATACTTATCGATTTAAATTTTATTTTTTTATTCGGGTTATTAATTTGCATTTTTTTCTAATAATTTAAAAAAAATTTTTTTTTTTATTTTTTTTTATTTTTATAGAGTAAAGTTTTGTTTTAAGCCGCTAATAAGCCTTCGTGTCATTATTTCTGTAATACAATTGCAATAAAATTGAACTGAAAAAAACACAAGAGAGAAAAAATTCAATTCTTTTTCCAAAGAAAAATCTATCCATTGCCGGCTTTACTTTATTTGATAGAAAAATATTGTGTTGAAATTGGGAAAATAATTAGTTTTTGTCTGTCATTAATAGACGGACAGCCAGACAATCATTCCAATTGCTTGTTTTTATAAGAAAAAAAACGAAAAATTAAAATCAAATCAAATCAAATGAGAGATCTTATGAGAAAAAATGAAACAGAAAATGTAACGCTTTAGTAACACAGAAAGAGAAAGAGGGGGCTAGTGAAACTGTTGCCATCTAAGAAATACAAGTTGCTTCTCGATCTTCAAATTAATGTAACGCTTGATTGGCGGTTGTAGAAAAAAGAAATTTTCATGTTTTTTTTCCTCTTTCTCTTTCATTTGTAAGCGTCATTATAATTAATTTTGTTTGCGGTTTCGAAGAAAAATGAAATTAAATTAAAAAAAAAAAACAATTTTTTTTCACATTTTTTTCAAAATAAATTTAAAGTGTTACAATTTTGTTACCTCATCATCGTTAATATTATAAAATGATCGATTATGTTTTAATAAAGCATTTAGAAAAAAAAATAGAAAATTAAAAAAGAAAGTATCACTAAAAATATGGGTCATAGAAACATTAAGCCCAGATGGTTTTCATAAGCATATGCGTGGAGAGATAAATTCGAATTTTAAAACCAAAGACACAAACCCCTAATCTTAGCAGCACCACTTCTTGCCTCTAACTTAGATAAACTTTGCTATTAACAGAGCACTGTTAACTGTTTAACAGTGGCCATAAGTAGATTAGTCTTATGCTACTTTGCAGTTATTGTCAGTAAAGAATGGTTTGTAGGAGTGGTGGATTGAAATTTTTTCGAATCTCAAATTTATTTCAGCTATTCCTTTACCATGGTTTGAAAGATAACAATTTGGACTATCATATAAGTCTGTTATGATGTACTACTTCTTATATGTTCCAAAATGGCCAACCTAACTATGCATATAGTATGCTACTCATAGACCTAGAAAGTTTCCCAAAATTAACTTCTAAACAAGTGGGCTTGTTCAGACGGATAGTGTTATTCAGCTAACAGTACTCTGTTAAGAGGAAATATTGCTTTTTTGACGCCAAATGCAGCGCTGCTAAAATTTCTGGTTTATGTCTTGGATCATAATGAGAATTATATTTAATGTTAATAGTCTACAATAATTGCAAAATGGAGGACTAATTTTCTTATTACCTTATTAATAAATAGTTAGCAGTGCTCTGTTAATAGTAAAATTTATCCTGTTAGAGGTAAAAAGTAGTGCTGCTAAAAGTTTTGGGTTTGCATCTTTGATTTTGTAAATTTTGAATTTATCTTCAAGCACATACTTATGTTACCCATCATGGGATTGAACGATCCTGACGTTTTTGAGATCATATAAAGACGTGGATTTATATGGGAATATTGCCTCAGGCTAGTCTTTTTCTAGCTACACATTTTTTTAACGAATATTATGGACATATAACCTGGAAATCCACCAGAATTAGCGCTCTACAGCTTCTAATCTTTTTCAATCGATCACCTCTAGTGATCGATTCTTTATGCAAGTCTTGCAAATACTGTTGAAAATAAATATGTATTCGTAATAGCAAACGACAATGGAGAGCAATGGCTAGCTCTCAGCCATAATGCATGACAATCAATGCTTGCTACATCAATCAATGCTTGCTCCATCAATCAATGCTTGCTACATCAATCGATACTTGCTACATCAATCAATGCTTGCTACATCAATCAATGCTTGCTACATCAATCAATACTTACTGCATCAATCAAATCCATTAAGATCAATCAAAATGTGAAGTGAAAAGTATAGGCCTTTGCTGGAATTTATTAAGAATAATCCTACAAAATCGTTTCAGATGGCAGATGACTTTTGTTGACCCCCTAGGCTTCAATATAGGCAATGTTTAGATATGTTTTGGTATAACCTTTACTATCTTCATGCTGGCTCTAAAGCTTCTTTCTCACTCAATCACCCTTTAAAAACTTTAGAAAGGATTGCAATCTAGTTTCTCAGATGCTACCCGTATTGTGTTTGATAATTTTATCTATGTGTGCCGGAAGGGGGGGGAGGTAGCCCTACATTCTGCCATTGACACCAAACGATAGATTTCAGAAGACTTTTCATGGCAATTTTATTTACTCTTGCGGCTTTTGCCAGAAGACGGTTGAGTGTAGGCCGCTTAAAGAAGAATTCTGAGATTTGAACCCCCGTTTGCTTTCGCCTGGTAAGCCAAGATAGTACTTAATAGACCAAGAGGACTATATAGTTTTTCTGGTTTCCCGTTTATTCCTTTAACTCATCACTTTTGGTAGTGATTTTTGGTTTCAAAGTAGCACTAACCTAATTAACTTGTGGGGGATGTTGAGAATGCTGTGAATAAAACCGAAATGATGCCAGATTGATGCCATTAAATAGGCATTTTATATCAAATATAAAAGCGAATGAAATTCTCTATTATTGCATTAAATTTTTATCTTGTATTTATTCATAATTAATTGCAAATAATTATTTATTGAAGGAAAATTTATTGCGTTTAATCCTCTGGTGATCCAACGGGTAGTTTTATACTCCCCAATCAAAATAAGATTAATGTTGCAAATAAAATTAATTGTATTATTTAAAGTAGAAAAAAATATCATAAAAACAGAAATAATAATAAAAAAAACAATAATAATTTATTGCTTTAAAAATTTTATTTGCTAAATAATTTTAGTGTGAACACTATTTGTTATACGCGCAATTTCTGTTGACAAACACAAAAATTTAAAATTCATTTGAACACGTTTTATTGCTTCAAACTTGAACTTAAATTAAGGAAAAATTCAATTTTTATTTCTTTGATTCGATTCAATTCAATTTAATTTCAATTCAATTACATTGAAATCAATGACTCTAAAGCGTCGTACATGATAAGACCGTTTGATGATGACATTCGTCAATTAAGTTGTAAAAACCAAGAAAAAAATTCAACTTTTTTCTTACAACCGATCTGATTAAAGCTTAAAAAATAATAAAAATTTAATAATTAAACAAAAACAATAAAAAAAAAAATCATTTTCCATTCACAATCAACATCCTGTGAATTACGCCCTACTAATGGAGTGAAATGCAACTGGCACTAGAACAAATTTATTGTGTGAGATATTTGAAGTTCAGATTCATTACACGGCATAAAATTGCATTAAATATTGCACAATTAATGTCTCGGTATTTTAAAATTTAATTAATTAATAGGCAACAATTGTATACCGTTTATGGCACAAATGGCGCTATTTATTAAGCATTCAAATGCGATGCATTGTGATGAGAATTAATTGAAATTTAATGAAAAAAACAAATCAAATTTAAATCAAATTCAATTCAAATCAAACAGGTTTCAATGGGAAACATTGATCATTTAACAAATATCAAGACTGACAATATATTTTTTTTTTTTATAAAAAAATGCAAAAAAACAATGCAAAATTATTAAAATATTTGCATTTTATGGAATAAAAAAAAATTCATTAGAATAACAATAAGTCTGCTACACCATTTCCCTTATAGCAAAGCAAAACTTATACTCTTTAATTACTAATAAAAAAAAAATTCTTAAAGAATAGCAAGTATTTTAATATTTAAGAATTTGTCACACCCGTTGCAACTGTAGCACAGTAATATTCAAAATTGCTACACCATTTTATGAAAAACAAAAAATTTCAAGTGCATAATTACATAAAAAATATAACAATTTAAAATATTGTCACACCCGTTACAAGTATGATGAAACAGTAATTTTTTATATATTAATGCTACCTTATTTATAAAATGATAATTGTACCCCAAAAATAAATATTTAAAATATGTCACACCCGTTACAAGGATGAGAAAACAGTAATTTTTTATATATTAATGCTACCTTATTTATAAAATGATAATTGTACCCCAAAAATAAATATTTAAAATATTGTCACACCCGTTACAAGTATTATGAAACAGTAATTTTTCAGATATTAATGCTGTTTTATTTATAAAATTATGATTGTAGCCCAAAAATAAATATTTAAAAATAGGTCACACCCGTTACAAGTATGATGAAACAGTAATTTGTTATATATTAATGCTGCTTTATTATAAAATAATAATTGTACCCCAAAAATAAATATTTAAAAATATGTCACACCCGTTACAAGTATGATATGATACAAAAATTGTATAAAAATAGAAAAATTATTATTTAAAAATACGTAATACCCTTTACAACTGTTACATAATAGTAATTTTTATATGTCTAAGGCTAATTTTTCAAAGACAATTACAATTCTAAAGATATTGTCACGCCCGTTACGTAAATTCTAGTCTCTACAATCAGGCTTAGAACTATGCTTCTTTAAAATAAAGTGGAAAACTTTATTCATTTTGACGCTATTAAAGAATATTTACATTAAGCTATCGGCAACGGATGTGTTAAAAAAGATATAACAGCACGTGAATCAGATTGATATTGACAGAGTAGTTAGCCTGTTCCGGTTCAATTTACAGATTAGATTGGAACTTATAAAATAAGATTTGCCAGAATACAATAGACATCTCTTCAGTGATGGATAGTTTAACAGAGATAATACCTATTTTCATAAAAAGGATGACTGTTGAGTGCGAGTATAGCTGTTTTAGTACGTTAATCGGCTAGATAATACCCCGGTGTGTCTTTGTTCTCATATGAGAAAGGCTTAAAGTTACTGCGAGAGTTGTTCAAGGTGGTCACTGAAGGTACCGAAAGCTATACAGTTGAAAATTGTCCTCAAAAGAGATATGATTGCTACTTAGATGTCAGGGCATACGGCAATACTAATAGCAAAAGCTTTCTTACTTAGAATTCATTCCATAGCGTGAATTGAAAGGTCACACCCGTTGCGAAATTTAAAATAAATTATATTATACTACAATGTCTCTATCTTTATAAGAGCATTTTTGAAACAAATAATTTCACAAAAAATTAAAATCTCAGAGTCTTGTCACAACACCCGTTACATTTACCACGCAAAATAATTTTTCTTAATAATAAGGCCATTTTATTAATAAAATTTGAAATTATCATTACAAAACACACATTTTGTAGGAGCATGTCACGCTTGTTACAAATTTTATTCTTTGACGAATGTCACATTTAAATCATTAAAAAATGTCACACCCGTTACACTTTACAAACATTTACGATTTTATTATTTTTATTTGCCATGATATAAAGATTTGCAGTTCAAAATGCATATTTATGGTTTATTTTTGGGGAAAACACAAAATTTAATTATTAAAAAATGTCACACCCGTTACACTTTACAAACATTTACGATTTTATTATTTTTATTTCCTTGATATAAAGATTTGCAGTTGAAAATGCATATTTTTGGTTTATTTTTGGGGAGAAGACAAAATTTAAATACTTAAAATAATGTCACACCCGTTACACTTTACAAATATTTACGATTTTATTATTTTTATTTTTCATGATATAAAGATTTGCAGTTCTAAATGCATATTTGTGGTTTGTTTTTGGGGAGAAGACAAAATTTAAATACTTAAAAAAATGTCACACCCGTTACACTTTACAAACCTTTACAAAATTTATTATTTTTATGCATATTTGAGGATTATTTTTGGGAGTGTTTAAAACACTCCAAATTATTTTTATTGGAAATTTTTTTTATTACTTTGTTTAAAATTGTCAACTTATATTGAGAATCTTATTAAAATCCTATAAAAATTAAATTTCATTTTATTTCATACGAAAATGTCTTGTTTTTTTATTTTTCGTGTTCAACATTTTAAATTTGGGTCAACACAACCGTTGTGTGGCTTTAGTTTTTATTCGTTCGTTCGTTCATTCATTCATTTTCATAACGTTTCTTACAATTTCCACATAAAATTTCCTTTTTAAGCGGTTTATTTATGAACGTACATTAAAATTAAAAATTTTTTTTTTGTTCTTGTTGTTGTTTAAAGACAAATGAAAAAAAAAAACAGAGTTTAACAACAAATAATAAGACGTTTAACACAGAGTGTGGCGTTTAATATTTAAATTGCTTATGAATGCAATTCTTTTTCTACATTATGGCAACCCAAATGAAAAAAAAAATTAAATTTCGCTGAAATTATTAAAAAAAAAAATGTGTTTTTAAAACGTGTTACGACGGCACATGTGTTATTGAGTTTAAGCTGTTAAAATATTTAAAATTTTTTTTTTTTTTTAACAAAAGTCGCCATTTATTTTTGATTTTATTTTATTTTTATTTTTATTATTCGAAAATAAAAACAAAGAAGAAATAAATTTTGTTTTTAATTCGATTATATTAACGACTTAAAACACAATATTTTATTGCAAAAAATGGCTGACATTGTATTTTGTTTTTTTTTTAATTATAAAATTTTTAAACTTTATTGTACTACTTATCACCCATCAGGGCAATGAAAAAAAAAATTGGGTTCTTTTCCAATTTTAATTTCAATTTCTTAAAAAAATTTTCTTAGCATTTTTATTGCCATGTCTTAGTAGTAATTGTTAACTATGTAACGGGTGTGACATTTTTAAAATTGTTTCTTTGAAACTTAGGTTTTTTCAAATTTTATTTGAAATTTTGTACGAAAATTTTGTTCAAAAATTTTCTTTGCATCTTTATTGTCATGTTTTAGAAATTCTTAACTGTGTAACGGGTGTGACATTTTTAAAATTGCTTCTTTGAAACTTGGGATTTTTCAAATTTTATTTCAAATTTGTTCAAAAATTTTCTTTGCATCTTTATTGTCATGTTTTAGAAATTCTTAACTGTGTAACGGGTGTGACATTTTTTCAAATGTTTACGTTTACAACAGTTTTGCATTGCAATTTTTTCTTTTTCTTTTCACTATTATTATTTTCAAATGTTTATGTTTTGTAATATTAATTTGTGTGTATTTTATTGTCTGTTTTATTTATTGAAATTGTTAACTATGTAACGGGTGTGACATTTTTAAAATTGCTTCTTAGAAACTGAGGTTTCATTAAATTTTATTTCAAATTTTGTACAAAAAATTTTCTTTGCATTTTTATTGTCATGTCTTAGAAATTCTTAACTGTGTAACGGGTGTGACATTTTTTCAAATGTTTACGTTTTACAACAGTCTTGCATTGCAATTTTTTCTTCTACTTTTCACTATTATTATAATTATTATTGTAACGGGTGTAAAGTTTGTATGTATTTTATTGTCTGTTTTATTTATTGAAATTGTGAACAGTGTAACGGGTGTGACATTTTTTAAATTGCTTACATTTTATGGAATTCTTTTTGCAATATTTTCTTCTTTTTCTTCACCTTTTCACTATTATTATTGTAACGGGCGTGACATTCTTCAAATGCTTATGTTTTGTAATATTAATTTGTGTGTATTTTATAGTCTAATTTATTTATTAAAATTGTTAACGGTGTAACGGGTGTGATATTTTTCCAAATTTTGTACAAAACATTTCTTTGCATTTTTATTGTCATGTCTTAGAAACTGTTAACTGTGTAACGGTTGTGACATTTTTCTAAATGCTTACGTTTTAGAATATTTTGTTTTTTGCAATTTTTTCTTCTCCTTTTCACTATTGTAATTATTATTATTGTTGTAACGGGTGTGACATTTTTCAAATGCTTTTGTTTTATTTTATTTGTGTGTATTTTATTGTCTATTTTATTTATAAGAACTGTTAACAGTGTAACGGGTGTGATATTCTTTCAAATGCTTACGTTTTTTGTTGTTGTTGTTGTTTTTTTTTGCAATTTTTTCTTTTTTGCTTCTGGTTTTATTGTTATCGTAACAGGCGTGATACTTTTTAAATTGTGCCAGGCATGTTCCTAGTAGATAATGAGCCATCTTATCCTCCTTTTCGTCCCTGCAGCTTCTACAGAAATAGTTTGCTAGGCGTCCCAGAACAATGCACTTCGCGGGGACACCCATAATGCAACGACCTGTTATAACCGACTCTAACAACCGCACTGAGCACGCCTTTCTGGAGTTTAAGCAGCCTTGGATTGCGCCTTCTATCCATTTGCGGATAGATCATGCGCGCCTCTCTGCCCTTATCCGAAGCCGCCCATCTGCGGTTGATTATTAAGAATTTGTCGGAAAGTTCGATGATCGTGCCGCGTCTGGGCCGTTCATCCACTTTACAGTTTCCCAGAACGCAAATAATGTGTACATATCTCTTCGCCACCTTGTTCAGGTGATTCCGACAGTCGCAGACCGTCTTGGAATTAATCACATTGGAGCCCAGAGACCTGATAGCTGCCTGGCAATCAGAGAGTATTATGATGTTTCCATTGAGGATATTCGAATCCAAAATAATCGTTACCGCAGCCTGTATTGCCAACACCTCCGCCTGGAATTCTTAAAACCTTACAGAAACGAATTTGTTTAACGAACTAAAACCAAAGTTATTAATGTAACGGGTGTGACATTGAGTTCAAGAAAGTGGTTTTGATCCAATAAAAAAGGAAAAAGTTTGTAGAACTGAAAAAATGCGTTTTTTTAAGGTAACGGGTGTGACTTAATTTCATTATTTTTATTGATTTTTTAAAACCTAATTTCCATATAAAATTGCTTTAATTTTTTTTTAAATAATTTTTAACCATGCCTACTTATTTGCCACGCCTTAATCTTAAAAAATTGCCTGTATTGCCAACACCTCCGCCTGGAATTCATAAACCCTTACAGAAATGAATTTGTTTAAGAAACTAAAACTAAAGTTATTAATGTAACGGGTGTGACATTTAGTTCAAGAAAGTAGAATTGAGCTCATATTTTTCATTGCGATTTCATAAAAAAGGAAAAAGCTTGTAGAACTGAAACGTATGTGTTTTTAAGGTAACGGGTGTGAATTAATTTCATTATTTTCATAGATTTTATAAAAACTAATTTTTTTAAATCATTTTTAAGCACGCCTACTTATTTGCCACGCCTTAATCTTAAAAAATTTTTAAGGTTAAGATGAAAGCTGATGAAAAAAAATTAATTTTTTAAACTTTAAAAACAATTTCATTTTGTATGGATATGTGAGTATGTGAGTGTATGAGTGTAAGTCTGTGTTTATTGTTACAGGAAGTATGACTCAAGAGATCTTGTTTAGATTTGTAATCATGTTTTGGTGAATAACTGTGGCCTATATTACAGGCGAACAGATACAAAATTCCCTTGTACAAGAACATTATGTTGAGCTGTGCTGTGCTCATAAAACATGCACAGAAACCTTGACTGCTTTTTTTTTTTGTTTTTCTTTTTATTATTCCGCGCCGTGTAAGCGAGACATTTGTAGTCTAATAGACCGTGTTTATGATTCTTGTTTTCTTTTTCTTTTGACGGTTTTTTTTTGTAAATTTTTTTTTCTTTTTTTTTTAATATTTTATCTTGTAAAAGAACGATGTTTAATGCAACGTAAGGCATTGTCTTTTAAAGAGAAGAAAAACAAACGAAAACAAGTACTCAGTACTCAGTGATTCATGTTGCGTTGCGTTGTGTTGTAGGCTTTTGTGAAGAAAAGGTTCCGTTCTTATGAATACTTCTTCTACGGTTCGCTTTGGGGTTTTTTTTTTATTTCTTTATGGCTGTGCCAGCCTTTATGCCACCTTTATTTGTATTTATTTTTGTCGTCTTTATCATTATCAAGATCAGTTGAAGTTTTTTCAAATTTAAAAAAATTTTTTTTCTTTTTTTCTTTCAAGCTTTGCAATGAAAACAAAAGCCAACGAGCAGCAGAAGAATATTTTGAAAAGCCCAGCAAGAGGTTATGCGATAAACAAGTCATTCAGCGAGTCAAACAGTCAGCCACGGTGAGTGATTTGATTACTTTATAAAAATCTTTTGAATTTTTTTTTATTAAAAAAAAAAAAAAAACAATTTTATGAAAAAGGGTTTCACATTTCATGGCAAGTCAGTTAATTTATACGCTGCCAACGAATATTTTATAATTTATTTTTATTTTTAATTTTTATTTTTATTTAAAAATAAAATCAAAATAAAAAAAATTTAATATTTTTTATCCTCTGTTTTTAATTTTGAACAGAAATTTGAGCCTCTTTCGTATAATAAATGAAAAGAAGAAGGCAAAATGAAATTGAAAGTGTTGAAAAAATGGTTTCAATTTCAGCTGAATAAATACTTTTTGAAAAGCTAAGCAACAAAACATCTGGAAAATTATTAATACTCGTAACGGGCGTAACATTTTTTTTGAATAAAAATTTTTTTTTTTTGTTTATTCTGTGTTTGATAAAGATTTTAAAATTAAACGTCTTTAAAATTTCGATTTTTTTTTTTTATAATTATTACGGGTGTGACAGTTGGTAATTGATGTTTAGATGTAACAGATGTGACATAAACTTCAAGAATACGGTATCCCTAGCAATTTTTTACAATAGCAGTTAGTATTAGGAATTGTTTTTATGCGTAACGGGTGTGACAGCTGGTAATTCATTTTTAGATGTAACAGGTGTGACATTAATTAGAAGAATATATTTTCCATGGGAATTTTTACAATAGCAGTTAGTATTAGGAATTGTTTTTAACCGTAACGGGTATGACAGTTGGTATTTGATTTCTAAGTGTAACAGGTATGATACAAATATTAAAAATACAGTATCTCTAACAATTTTTTACAATAACAGTTAGTATTAGGAATTGTTGTTAAGTGTAACGGGTGTGAAATATCGTAATTAATTTCCAAGTGCAAGTATAGATATGACATAAAATTCAAGAATACGGTAACCCCAACAATTTTTTACAATAACAGTTAGTATTAGGAAATGTTTTTAATCGTAACGGGTGTGAAAGAGCGTAATTAATTTTTTAGCTGTAACAGATGGAACATAAATATCAAGAATACGGTATCCCTAGTAATTTTTTACAATAACAGTTAGTACTGGGAATTGTTTTTAATCGTAACGGGTGTGAAAAATCATATTTAAAGTTTAGGTATAACAGGTGTGACATATATTTCAAAAATACTGTACATGCAGCAATTTTTTAACAATAAGAGTTAGTATAAGGAATTCTTTTTAAGCGTAACGGGTGTGACAGCTGGTAATTCATTTTTAGATGTAACAGATGTGACATATATTTCAAGAATACGGTATCTGTAGCAATTCGTTTACATTACGGGGAATCATTTTAAAGCGTAACGGGTGTAACAATTGTTTTTTGTAATGATAATGTATGCGAAAATTTATATTTTTCTACAATTATTCATTATAATTTGTTTACCAATCGGTATTAGAAGCTAAGTAGGATAGGTTAGGTTAGAGGGCGCCTACTTGTCCAACTGTGACAAGTACAGTATCCGGGGGTCGAATTCATCCATTGAACAACGTCCTAGCTTCTCACACTACTTGTGTTGTGTGCATTAATTTTATACATAAGCGGCGGGACCTACAATTAAAGTCGACCTCTAACGATAGATATTTTTATGAGAAGTTTTTGATGGCAAATTTATTTGCTCTCAGATTTTTTACCAGAAAACTATGGAGAGGCAGCCGCCGAAAAAATATTTTCATATTTTCGCCTTAATGTCTGACCTGGGATTCGAACTCGTGCCTTTCGTCTAATAAGCCAATACACTGCCTACTAGACCACGGCGACTTCAAGAAGTTAAGTATATAATGTTTAACTATTAAATATAACAGGTGTGACATCAATTTCAAGAACATATTTTCCATAGTAATTTTTTTATAATAACAGCTAGTATGTTTTTCAAGCGTAACGGCTGTGACAATTGTGTTTTTATGTTAATGCATTCAAAAATTTCTTTGTTTTATGTTTTTCAATTGTAATTCACGAATTTTTTTATGCAGTTATTCATTTAAATTTGATCTCTAATTATTTAGTGTAACGGGTGTGACATGGTTTAAAAAAAAATCAGTTTTCTATAGCACATCATTAGAATTTGAAGGATAATTAGTATTACTAATCTAATCAAGTCAAAGTAACGGGTGTGAGATTATTTTGAAGAAATAATTGAATTTTGTTCATAATTTAAAGAAATTCTTTTCATAAAATCGAATAAATATTTTAATATTTACTGTTATATTGACTAATTTCTGTTATTACAACTTGTGTAAGAATTAGTGATAGAAATTGGCTTTTTTTGGTTATTCATGGTTAGTTTTTCAGTGTAACGGGTGTGATATTGTTTTAAGAAAATTAATTTTCTATAGCAATTCATTACAATTTGAGGGATAAAATCGAATAATTTTTCTTCTATTACTATATTGATTAACTTCTATTAACGGGTGTGACATTATGTAGCAATTAGTGATAGAAATTAGTTTTTTTTAGTTATTCATGATAATTTTCTGAGCGTAGGGGGTGTGATATTTAGGTAAATTTTTGTTATTAAAATTTAATACTTTAAACATCTGACCCTATGTCTGTTTGAAACAGTAATAGATAGTGTTTATTTTTTAGTTATTCATAGAAATTTTGTGAGCGTAACGGGTGTGACATTTAAGTAAATTTTAATAATTATGCAATTTAATTTAATAAAACCTCTGACCCAATGTCTGACCCAATGTCTCTGACCCAATGTCTGTCTGTAATAGATAGTGTTTATTTTGTTATGCATAGTAATTTTCTAAGCGTAACGGGTGTGACATTTAGGTAAATTTTAATTATTAAAATTTAAAACATCTGACCTAATGTCTGTTTGAAACCGTGATAGAAATTGTTTTTATTTTAGTTATTCATAATAATTTTCTGAGCGTAACGGGTGTGACATTTTTGGTAAATTTTAATAATTATGCAATTTAATTTAATAAAACCTCTAACTCTATGTCTGTCTGAAACAGTGATAGAAATTGTTTTCTTTTTCTGAGCGTAACGGGTGTGACATTTTTGGTAAATTTTAATTATTAAAATTTAAAACATAAAACATCTGATCCAATGTCTGTCAGAAACAGAATAAAGCTTCTTTTATTATTAATTATCGTTTATTTTTCAGATATAAAATGAATTTATAGCTTCTGTCTACCAAATGCCATAAAAACTATTCGTTTTTTTCTCATTTTTATTTTAAATATTTCACAGAAATCTATTCTCATCTATCATGAAACATGTTATTAACAAAAGTGATACAATTTTTCTCTGGTTGTCTGTTTTTTTTTTACTTTTAATCTTCATGCCATCATCCTGACTTCAATATGCGAACATACGATACAATATAGACTGGCTGAGTGACAGACAGAGACAGACGAACGTACATACATATGTGCATACACTCTACTTAAAAATTAACAACACATCATATTTTACTTAAAAAAAAAATTTAAAAAAAAAATAAACTGGAAAATAATTCTCCTTTATTCACAAGATAAATCGCATGAAATTATTTCTGAGATTCTTTTTTAATACATAGTCAGTCAGTTCACCACCACCAAACAACCAATATGGATGGAGTGAATAATTGATAGTTTTGAAATTTAGATTTGCAAATATGAAAACATGACAAAAAAAGTTGAATTTTTTTTTTCGTTTCTTTTTTTGCATATAAATTATGGTGATTTTTTCTTTCGCTCTCTCTCTCTCTCTCTCTCTCTCTCTCTCTATGGTTCTGTGGCAATAATTTATGCAGTTTAAGTTGTCTTTAAGGAAATTGTTTCTAAAGATTTGTTGTAATAGTTGTTAAAGCACCCAATAATTACAATCTGAAATTGTTGTAATTTATGACAGTATTTACATGAAATTTACGTTTTATTTGAAAAGAATAGATTTACTTAGGCACGCCTCTTAAAATAGGATAGGAATTGGTGGGCAATTAAATGGATTCCGTAAAACTGAAATAATTTTGTTTTCTTTAAACCAGTTTTAAACTTGCCGAACGCTTTGGGAGCTGAGTAATACAGAAGCTACTACTAGCTGACCCGGCGAACCTCGTCCCACCCAGAATTAATTGCAAAATTGATTGTAAACCATCGAATTAGCCGACTTATAGGTATCTCTTAAAGGCAAGAGTTGCCTCGCCCATTTTTTGTAAGTTCGTCGATATCGACTCTATGAACTTATCCACCAAACTGCATTCGTTTACGATCACTATGTCCCTAAATATTCAATTTTAAAAGTTTGCCACGCCTACTTTTTGCTATATCGAATTTGTTTTTTAAACCAAGCTAAACTTGATAAGCTTTCGAACAAAAAAATAATGGTTAAAATCGCTTCAGTTGTTTAAGAGAAGGGGGATGTTTGCCGATATCAACTCTACGAACTTATCCACCAAATTTAATTCATTTACGATTAATAAGTCCCTAAATATTCAATATTTAACGATTTACCACGCCCTCTTAACACTTAGGGATATGAAAAATAGATGTTGTCCGATTCTCGGACCTACCCGATAGGCATACAAAGTTTCATGAAAATCCTATCGATCCATTTCGTAGGAATTTAACCACTAACACAGTGACTGGAGAATTTTATATATTAAAAGATAGTCATGATAAAACATTGAGCATAGTGGAGATGCAAGTTACCTTAACCCGCTTTCGATCCAAATACTGCAACAAAGATATCGTATAGGTTTTGTTATATCAATAACAATAACTATTAAGCTAGTGTATGCCCAAATCCTATATCAGAGTATATCGCATAGTAATCCATACAACATATTTACCCACAGTAAAGTGCGCATTAGATTCGTAGAAAATCTGTACAACACATCAGATATCGTCCAAAAATGCCGGGTCTAACGCCTAGATAAGATAGCAAGATATTCAATGTGTGTGCAAAGATAAATTCGAATTTGAAACTATAAATTCCATACTTTATTGCTTTATTTTTCGTTATTTATATTTACCATAATGTTTAGCAACATGTTGCCAGCAATATTTTATAGAAAATTACTTGTTTTAAGTCCCATGTCTACAGGTTTTTTTGTATCAATAAAAAAGTTTGGAGAGTTCGAGAAATATAAAAAAAAAATATTTTTGAGATCTACTCAACAAAACTCTTAACCTACACTATTTTTTAGGCGGGTGTATTTAAATTTTTTTATTTTGTCGCATATTATTATTAATATTTTTAAGAAAATAATTTTTTTTTAGATATTTTTTTATATATAAAATTAAATAACTTTTATATTATGGATTTATTTCTTTTTTTTTAAAGCTTTAATATTATTTACTTTTTATATTTTTATTATTTTTTTTTTTAAAGATTTAATATTAATTACTTTTTATATTTTTTATTATTTTTTATTATTTTTTATAATTTAATACTTTTTATATTATTTTTTTTTTTAAACGAAAATTATTTTTAATTCATAATTTATTTTTATTTCATATATAAATTTTATTTTTTTTTTATTTATTATTTTTTTGTTTTATTTTTTATTATTATTATTATGCAATAAATTTTTATTTATAAAAACATAAAATAATTTTTATTTTTTTTTTTATTTTGTTTACTTTTATCTGTTGTTTTATTTATTTATATATATTTTTTTTTAAACGAAAAATATTTTTAATTCAACATTTATTATTATTTTATATATATTTGTATAAATATTATTTATTTTAATTATTTTTTTCTTATTTCTTATTTTTTTATTTTTATTCTTATTATTATTATTTTGTCATAAATTTTTATTTATAAAAATATAAAATAATTTTAAAATTTTAAAATTAATTTTTTTTTTGTTTATTTATTTTTTTTTAAACGAAAATTATTTTTATTTTATATATATTTATATAAATATTATTTATTTTTTTATTTTTATGATTGTTATCTTGCATTTTTTTATTTTATAAAATAACTTTTACATTTTATTTACATATTTTTTTTATATAAATTTTGTTTTTTAACTGTTTTATTTTTTTTAGACAATTTGAATTTAACAAAAAAAAGACAAATATTTTCATGCATTTTCCTTACAATTTTTCAAATTTCTTTTAAAAAATCCCCTTAAAAACTGTAACATTTCTGCTTAAAAAGCAATTTTTTTCTTTAGTTTGTGATATGCGATATCATTTAACACGACGACACTTAGATTGTTCGTTAAAAAATCGTTTCGATTTACAAAAAAAAAATGTTTTCGTTAATAAAATTTTATTTTTCACATTCAAAATTTATTTCGTTTAAATCAGAAAAGAAAATTAAACACGCACGCACTGCCAGAACGAGTCGTGTCTGTTTACTAACTGACAATTTGTAAGGTCTTGCTAACTAGAGCTAATTTTGAAGTTCTTATTGGCTAAATAAGGGGAAATGCATTAAAAATTACTCATAACCAGCACACACACTTTAAATGATTAAAATGAGAGAGAAATATCCACTGCTATTGCTACTCAATATGTTAAACGCACACTATCAAAGGTAATACGACTGTTTAACAAAGCAAACCTCTTTCTCTGCGTACGTATGTGTGTGTGTGTACGTGTAAATTTTAGCCGGTTTTTGTTTTGTATATTGTGCACTGAACATACTATCTCAGCAAACTTGTTGCTGTTCCCCTTGTTGTTGTGTACAAATATTTTGCATTTAAATGGGAGAGGGAGGCATAGGCATAGCCATCCATTGTTTTGTTTACAATTTTTTTTCTTCTTGTTTTCTTTTTTTTACTTTTTTTTTTGGTTTTCTCACTAAGAGAGTATTCATAACAACACTGCTTGTTATTCTCTGTGTATGCTAAGGAGAGTATGTGTGTAAGCATTGTCTGCAGAGTAAATTCTTTTCGAATTAAATTCCATTACCAGCCACTCAAATTGAGTGTTATTGCGTTTAATGATCATTATGTTACTTTAATAGAGAATTTTTTTTTTAATGTTAAGAACAGTAGCTTTAGCTTTAGCAACATTATGATGAATTTTGATTAATTCAAGGTACATACATGCATGTAAACAATAATTCTTTGTGTTCTTTGACTAGTACAGCAGAGAAGGGCTTTTTTTTACTTTTATTATGGAAGTGTAAGGAAAAAATTCAAAGAATTTTAATGGTTATTAATGGTACGGTGTGGTCGGTCGGTTACTGTTGTATGCCAAGTTTTTTTTTTGTATCGTTTCACGTCTGCCAGACAAAGAAAATAATTAATAAAAATTACAAGTAAAAATAATACAATGACACAAAAGTTATGAAAGTTTTATAAGCCTTAATGTGTTTTAAATTGTTTGGCAAATACTTTTAAAATGTTTCTAGCAACATGTTGCAGACTGTTTATATACATAGACAGCAACATTTTTAATACAAAATTAAATTAATTTAAAAAAATATGGGAATGGTGTTATTAAAATGACCAATGACTTGTTCACGTAATCAACGAATAAGTAAAAAAATATAGCAACAAAAATAATGGGCTTGTTTACAAACAAGTTCGATGAATAAACAAGAATATAGCAACAACATCAGCACAAAAAAATATAAGGGATACAAATGTAAACAGTCAACAACAAAGTGCTGCGGACAAAGAAGTAAACAAGCAAAAACAAAGAGCAGTAAAAAACAATTACTCCGCCTGGACGAATATAAACAAGATGCACAAACAACAATAATGAAAACAACTTGTTTACATTTTTAGATACTTCTCGAAGACATTCTCCTTCAAGTGCATTCATCAGACCGCTGCCCTTGTGATAGAAAAGACAAGACAGACCAGGCAAACGGCGATTCTGAGAGGGAGAATTCCGTCAGTCTTGTGTGCAGACAAGTTGCGTGTGAAGAAACCGTTACGTGAGTAGAAGTGTTGTGTGTACAAAAAGGTTATGAGCAGAGAAGAATAACAAATAAGTATTGATGCTTATAAAAAAGTTGTAAACAAAGAAATGTAACAAACAAGCACATATTGTGATAGTTATTGTTGTATACGTGACATAAGTTCAAACAGTGGCACAAAAGTAGTGTAGACAATAAAGAATTGATTTAAAATTAAACACAGAATTTATTTTTATTTTATTTGCAATCTACGACTCGATTTTTAACGTTTTTAAAAGGTAAAAACGTAAGAATATGATTTGAAGGATTTACGCTATTTGGTTAGAATTTTTTTTTATTTTTTTTTTAAATTTTAATTTATTTTCTGCCTTTATATAAGTTTAACATGGGGGATTAATTAAAAATGCAGCATTTGAGGACATTATATTTAATTATCAGCTTAAATATGTTACAACAATTCAAAAATTAGAGAGCTTCAGGGATACGGAAGTTACTGATTAACGAGGTCAGAAAAAAAAGGAGAGAATTTCGGAAAGCCATTTCGGCATTACTCTCCGAGACAATTGCTGTCAAAGACTTTTCAGAACTTTTCAACTTTACTTTTCAGAATTCAAGATAGTGTCTCTAGCATGCCTGCTATCATGTTGAAGCGATGAATAACTGTAATATATTGTTTGCAACATGTTGTTAAGATAATTTTTGTTTTTCTAAATTTTTATTCTATTGCTTTTTACTTTATTATTGATTACTGGTTTGGGGGAAGAATATTTTTTTTTCAAATTTTCTAAAACTTTCGTTTTCTATATCCCACACTTTGTTATTTGTATTTTACCATATGTTTAGATACATGTTGCTATCAACATTTTCCAATGATAAAGGTATTTTGGATTTTGCATATTTGTTTTTCGTTATTTATACTTGCGATGATTTTTTAGCAATATTAGATATTTTGCATTCCCAAACCCTAAATTCGATATTTTATTGCTTTGTTTATCGTTATTTGTATTTTACCATAATGTTTAGCAACATGTTGCCATCAATATTTTACAATGAAGAAGATATTTTGCATTTTCAAACTATAAATTTCATAATTTATTGCTTCAGTTTTCGTTATTTATATTTCCTGTAGCTTTTTTTAGCAACATGTTGCCATCAACTTTAGATATTTTGCAATCCCAAACCCAAAATTCCATATTTTATTGCTTTGTTTAACGTTATTTGTATTTTACCATGTGTTTAGAAACATGTTGCAATCAACATTTTACAATGAATAAGATATTTTGCATTTTCAAACCCTTAATTCCTTATTTATTGCTTTATTTTTCGTTATTTATATTTACCATAATGTTTAGCAACATGTTGCCAGCAATATTTTATGAAAAATGACTTGTTTTTTTTTTATCAGATTTTTTATTTCCTTGAATGCATTTTATTATTTAAAAACTCATTAACAATAAATTTTGTCATGTTATTTAACAAAAGGCTGCTGGCTGTTTGCAAACAACAAAAACCGAAAACTTAATTTATGAATTGAAAATATTTTTATTTCCAAAATACAAGCGGTATAAAATTCAACTTTATAATAAAAATGAAAAGACACTTTACACCGCCCACTGGTAAACACGATTTTGTTTTGCAAATAATTTTTCTAAGGAAAATAATTTTTATTTTTTACTGACAGACAAAGAAAAAAAAAGCAGGAGATACAGGCGTGTGATGTGAGCGCAGGCTACATACATGGAGACAACTTCATTTGGCTTAAATTATTTGTCTTTGAATGCTAAATCGTTGGCTAAAATGATTTAACTTAGCCAAGCCAACAAGTGCATACAGGAGATGGAAAACAAAGATCTACCAGACCAGAGGTAATTTTTTTTTATTATAATTTTGTCAGGCTGCCACATTTTATTACACATGCACACTTATAGGCATATTTTTTTTTTAATTGCCATATGCCCTCCTCTCTGTTGCACTATCTCTCTCTCTCTCAATAGAAGATATTTTTGTCCGGCATGTACTGTATTTGAAGAAAAGTTGTTGACTGGAAGTTTTCTTTTTTCTTTCCTAAAATCGTTTTTGTGGCGCGACATTATGATGCAACTCATTGCAAATGAGATTTTCTTTTTCTTTTTGTTCTCTTTATACAGTAAGAAGAAGAAAAGCAGAAAAAAATAAATTACCAAAAACGGAAAACGATCATTTAATGCGTTGAAATATGCTGCTGCTCGAAGTATATTTAGAAACGTCTAAACATCTCTATACAAAGAACATTTGAAAGCAACAACAATTATGGGAAGACCACATGTTGCAAGTTGCCGAATGAAATTACAATGAAGCGACACATTTTTTTTTTCTTTTTATTGGAAGTCATAAAGAATTCCATTCAAGACAAATTATGTAGAAGAAGTTTCAAATGGCAACACTTTGTTAAACCGAAGGCTTACTGTTCGTTAAATCGAAGGCTTACTGTTCTTTAAACCGAAGGCTTGCTGTACTCATAGACTTAGAGAATTTCACAAGATTAGCTCCTAAACAAGTGCCTTTGTTCAGATGGATATTGTTAAATAGCTAACAGTGCTCTGTTAAGGGAAAATTTTATTCTGTTAACAGGAAATTTCGTGCTGTTAATGCCAAATGTGCCGTTGCTAAACTCTATGGTTTATGTCTTGGATTTTAAAATACGAATTTATCTTAAGACACATTTAACAAAGGCAGCCTGCAATATGTTTCAAAGACTTGATGGTTAGATGTTCTGTGGAGTGTATAGCATAAAATATTTGAATTTCAACTAATGGTTAAGCATTTATAAACTTAGGAGGATAACATTTGCTATTTACGCCCTTAATTCTACACCTTAATTTATTTTCGATCTGGCAATTCAATCTAAAGTGGGATCAGGTCCGAGCTATTTGTTGTCCAGAAATGATTTATTGTTGATGCATTCAGCTGGGCGCTAGTTTTTAAGCTGGTGATGAGTAGTTCAGGACTTCCTAGCAACTTATTGCTTTTAAGATATTATCATGGGTTTAGTGCTGAGATTGTTCTTCTTTAAGCTCTAGATCTAATAGAATAAGCTCCACAAGAGATAAGCATTAGTAGCCTTTAAAGGATTACATATTGGCCTCAAACTTTATAGTTTTAAATGCCAACATTTTGTTAAAATGTTGCTAAATATTGTAATTGTAAATTGAACAATTTTATTGATTTCTTTATAAACAAAGTTGCTAGCCATATGTTGCCAAACACTTTTAAAGCATTGATAAAATTTTTTGCAGTGAAAAAAAAAGACAAAAATTTGAGAATATTGTTTTAGATATTAAGATAAAGGCACGATTTAATTATTACATAAATGCAACATATTGATAGATATGTTTTGAACAACAATGTTTATTCTACAACTATGTTGCCAACAAAGCTATAAACATGTTGAATACAATTGGAAAAATATTTAATTAATCCCCGCAACATGTTGCTAAATATATTTACCAATTGAATAAATTTTCTTCTACAACGATATACAGTATGTTGCTAACAAAGCTATAAACATGTTTAATAGAATTAGAAAACTATTCAATTAATCCCCGCAACATGTTGATCAACATATTTACCAATTGAATAAATTTTTTTCTCCAACGATATACATTATGTTGCCAACAAATCTATAAGCATGTTTAATAGAATTAGAAAACTATTAAATTAACCTCCGCAATATGTTGATCAACATATTTACCAATTGAATAAATTTTATTTAACAACGATATACAGTATGTTGCTAACAAAGCTATAAACATGTTGAATAGAATTTGAGATAATTTAACTCCATGTTGCCAGTAACATTGCTATTGTATTCAACATATTTTTATTTAACAATGTTGCTAAACACATTTATAGCTTTGTTGGCAACATGTTGCTGCCTCATGTTGATTTAAAAATCATATTTAAGCAAAAATGTTGTAATTTTTCTGCACTTTGGTCACTTTAATTTTGAACAGAATTTTTATATACGCTTGTCTAAACTTCTAAGATTAATTTTTCTTTGAAAATTAAAAAAAAAAAAAAATTGAGAAAAATTCAGCAATTTTTTGTTGACTTTGCGGCCACACACACACTACTTAACAATGCCAGCAACAATCTTTGGAGTCTTTACACGAATGTCTGGCAGCAAAAAAAAATGTTTAGACAGGCGGCGTTTAAGATTTTTTTTCCACATTTTAAAAGATAAAAATATTCCGATAGGAAATTAATTATAATTTATAAGCACTCCGCATATCAAATGCAAAAGGTTAATCACATAGGAAGGACAGAAGGAGTTAGGCCTCACATAAGTGAGTTATGAATAGCCATGTTGCTACAATATTTTAGTTTTTTTTGTTAGCTTTTCTTTTTATTCAATTTTCTGTTAAAAAATAATTTTTTTTTTGATTTTTGTTTTTTAACACAAATTGCATGTCGATTTAGAAGATAAGACCCAGCCAGCAATATTTAATGAATGTTTTTGGCCATATGTTTACATCATACATACAATATTGGAAGGAGGTGTGAACACTTTAAGTAGTTGGTAATAAGCGTTATAAGAGATAAACTATGGCAGATAAACGCTTTAGCGTTAGATTTTTTTTCATATGAAATTCAACCGGCAACATGTTGCTGATTATGGATACAAAATAATTTTTTATAACATGGCTTCTTGGAAAACTTCGTTGTTTTAAATATTTTTTAAGACTTATTGAATTTAGTATACTAAAATCAATAATTTTTATAATTCAAAATTATATCAATATGTTGTTAGCAACAATGTTGCAAAGATGAAAATATAAAACAGAAAAAAAGTGATGTTTTTAATAATGTTCTTATAAATTTTACATTCATTTTCCATGTTTTCAATCTTTTAGCAACATGTTGCCATATTTCATTGACTGAATATTGCTAGCAACAATGTTGCAAAGAGAAAAACGTAAAACAAAAGTGATATATTTTGCGTTAAAGAATGAGTTATGACAAGTTCTTAGAAATTTTAGATTCCTTATCAATTTTTTAAATGTTTTAACAACATGTTGCCATATTTGATTGACTCAAGATTGCTAACAACTTTGTTGCGGAGGTATACAAATACAAAACAGGAGTGATATATTCCGAGTTTGAGATTGACTTATGTATAACAAGTTCTTTTAAATTTAAGATCAATTTTCCAATTTTTTAACAACATGTTTTTTAATATTTTAGCAACATGTTGCCGTATTTGAGTGATTGCAGATTACCAAAAATGTTGCAAAGAGTAAAACATAAAACAGAAGTGATATATTTTGAGGTTAAGAGTGACTTATGACAAGTTCTTTTAAATTTTAGATCCCTTTTCCACTTTTTTAAAGTTTTAACAACATTTTGCCATAGTTGATTGAATGAACATTGCTAGCAACAATGTTGCAAAGAGAAAAACCTAAAACAGAAGTGATATATTTTGAGTTTAAGAATGAGTCATGACAAGTTCTTATAAATTTTACATTCCTTCTTCATTTTTTAAATGTTTTAATAACATGTTGCCATATTTGATTGGCTGAAGGTTGCTAGCAACTTTGTTGCAGAAGTACAAAACAGAAGTGATATATTTGGAGTTTGAGAATTACTTATGACAAGTTCTTTTAAATTTTAGATCCCTTTTACTTTTTTTTAAATGTTTTAACAACATGTTACTATATTTGATTGATTGAAGACTGCTAGCAACAATGTTGCAAAGAGAAAAACGTAAAACAGAAAAACGTAAAGAAGAAGTAGACAAGCTCTTTTAAATTTGAGAACCTTTATATACCTTTTAAATGTTTTAACAACATGTTGCCATATTTGATTGACTGAAAATTACTAGCAACAATGTTGCAGAGGTATACAAATACAAAACATAAGTAATATATTTCAAGTTTGAGATCGAATCATAATATTTTTTAGAATCATATTTTTTTTTTTAATATTTTGGCAACATGTTGAAATAATTGAGTGATTGCAGATTGTTGGCAACTATGTTGCAGAGATACAATATAAGAATAATTGTGTTATTTTTCATAAAAGCTATAATTTTCCCTTATGATTTATAGATCTTAAAGCAGTTTTTATATTTATTTTATATTTTTTATTAGCTGCTAGCAACATGTTGCAGATGCTTTACATTAATATATTGATAGCAACTAGGCTGCAGATATAACATTAAAAATTTATATGTTTCGAAAGGTCTATGATTTATGATATAGAGTGATCTTATAACGTATAAAGTATTTTTCATTTGTTTTAGCAATATGAAATGTTTAGCAACAATGTTGCTAATGTGTTGCAGTGATAAAATTTAACTAAAAGTATAGTTTTTCAAATAGTTTTTGTTCAGAAAACAATTTTAAATTCGCTAAGATTAATTTTTAGAAAATATTTATTTAAAATCATTGATTATTTTTGTATTCGCAACCCCGCTAGTATTACGTTACTTACATAATATTGTTTATTAAAGAATATTGGACTTACCTGTAAAAGAAAAGAGAAATAAAAATTCATTAGTAGTGATAATGATTGAGAGTTTCAAAATAATTTGTTTATTTGGATATGAAGCAAACTATCTTAGTGCTAAACATTCAGAAGGTGTTTATCTTGTGTTTTTTTTTATTTCAAAGTATGTATTAACAAAATAAACATTTTTTAGTTTAAATCGAATTTAATAACCACAGACAAGAACCCAAACATTTAGCAGCGTTACTTCTTGCGTTTAACCGGGTAAACTTTGCTTTTAACAGAGCCAATTTTCTTAATATCATATCACTTCACATATACATAAGTGGCTATGTTGCGGATTATATTAAGAGGCCTTGGTGGAACCTACCTTTGCATATAAAGGGTCCGCCAAATAATTTTTTTTTTTTTGAAAATGCTTTAAAAAAACCGACAGAATATTCTCTCAAATTTCTTTTTTTATTTGAAAGTACAATCCTTCCGGTTAATAATGGAAAATAATTGCATTCAAATGGCTGCCTCGGCTAGCCATGCAGTAGCCTACACGATCGGTCCAATTTTTAAGCACATTATCGATTGTGTGCAGCTGTATTTCAGTTCCAATGGCTTCACGAATATTGTCCTTTAAAGCGTCAATTGTCTCTGGCTAGTCGTGGTAACACTTATCTTTAACGGCAGCCTACAAATAATAGTCCAAAGGTGTCAAATCGCAGCTCCGGGATGGCCAAACGACATCAGCTCTGCGGCTGATAATACAATTTTCAACAACAGGGCGCAAAACATCGTTGTGCGGTACGTACATTGGTTGTGCGGCACGTAGAGCCTTCCTGTTGAAACCAAATGTTGCCAATATCCTTCTCTTTTATTTTTGTGAACAAAAATTCGTTCAACATGGCCCGATAACGATCGCCATTGCCTATAACGGCCACTCCTTGGTCATTTTCGAAGAAAAATGGTAGTATTATGCCTCTAAACCATAATCCGCACTAAATAGTGACTCCTTTTGGGTGCGCCGGCTTTTCAATGCGTGCGGGTTTTCTGTGCCCCAAATGCGATAATTTTTTTACTTGTTTACATACTCGCCAAGATCAAAATAAGCTGCATCTGGGAAGATGTTTTTTTCTTTCAAAATTGGCATCTTTTGTAAATTGATCGCAGGCCCACTTAGCGCAGCGAAAACGCATTGGATGGTCAACTGTTCAAGCGTATACACAACCATATTCGTTCAGCGGAAGGATAAAACTAATTATCTGTCAAATTAGACATGCGGAAAGTGTTAACATTCACGAAATAAGCACGAGATGGTGGACCCGTTAGTATGGTACTCATAGGCTAAGACTATTTCCCAAAAGTAGCTCCTAAACAAGTGCGTTTGTTCAGATGGATATTGTTAAATAACTAACAGTGCTCTGTTAAGAGGAAATTTAGCGCTGTTAATGTTAAATGTGGCATTGCTAAACTTTATGGTTTATGTCTTGGATTTTCCAATAGGAATTTATCTTAACACACATTTAACAAAGGCAGCCTGCAATATGTTTTAAAGACTTGATGGTGAGATGTTCTGTGGAGTGTATAGCTTAAAAGGTTTGAATTCCAGCTAATGGATAAGCATTTATAAACTTTGGAGGATACGTACATACATAATTGGCCATTACAACCCTTCAGTCAGGATTACAACCTAGCTTCTCACACCACTTATGTTGTGTGCGTTAGTTTTATACAAGAGTGGCGGGACTTACAGTTTAAAGTCGACTCCGAACGACAGATTTTTGAGAAGCTTTTCATGGCAATTTTTTACTCTCAGAGTCTTTGCTAGAAATCTGCTGAGAGGAAGTCGCCGAAGAAATGTTTTTCGTTTTGATGTCTGACCTGGGATTCGAACCCGGGCCTTTTGTCTAATAAGCCAACATACTACCCACTAGACCACGGCGACTTATAAGGAGGATAACATTTGTTATTCATTTTACCTCTGGAACAAAACTTCCTATCCTCTACACTTCATTTATTTTCAATCTGGCAATTCAATCTAAAACGACATGAGGTTCAAAGTAATTCTTCTCCAGAAAATATTTATTGTCGAGGCATTAAGCTGGACTTTACTTTTTAAGTTGGCGATGAGTAGTTCAAGTCTAACTTGTTAACTTGTTCTAGCGACTTTTAAGATATTTTCATGGATTTAGTGGTGAGATCCTACCTCTTTAAGTTCAAAATCTAATAGAATAAGGGCCACAAGAGTTGAGCAGGATTTAGGTATTGGCCTCAAACTTTATAGATAAAACTTGAAACTTCTCAGCCTATCCTCCTTTATGACTTGCAATCTAATGTTGCATGGTCTGGGTATTGTTTTTATCTTGTCCTTGAACTAAGCATTACAAAATGTTGTTTCTTTAGCAAGGCTTGTAGGTAAAAGGAAACAACAATAACAACAAACAATATTGCTTTATAAAATGTATTTTCGTCTTGAAATAACGGCAAATGTTTTAGAAGACGAAGAAGAACGAATGAGGCAAGAGCAACAATAACAATTGACATTAGAAATGCAGTTGCAATTGTAGTGGTAGTGTTAGTGGTGGTTGTAGTGGAGGTGGTGGTGTTAGGATGGTGGTGATGGGGGTGGTGGTGGGAATGGTGTTATTAACACACCGTACAAGCATATGGCAAGGCATGGCATCGTATGCGATGTATGGATATGACAACAGAGGTTACAAAAGTTTCTCGGATCTTATGTTTGCGCTCGTATTTGTATTTGTAAAGAAGAGAGTGAGTGCTAATGACAGAACTGTTATAAGAGCCGTTATAACAATAAACAACTAAAACGTGTAAGAGTGTATGTGTCTGTGTGTGTGTGTGTGCTGTTGTTGTAATTGTGGTTTTAAGAAACCACAATTTTTATTTTTATTTTTGATTGTGTTACAATTTCCGCTTTTTGTAGTAATGCTTGCTCTCTCTCTTTCTCTCTCTTTCTTGCAAGTGTAAACGAGTGGTGTTTGAAAAGCAGTTTCTTTAACGGCTCACGAACCACTTAACGTAAGTTTTTCCTTTTTTTTTTTATTTTTTCCTTTTAGCATTACAAACACATACTCATGGTCTTTTATTGTGTGTATTTGTGTGTGTGTGTGTGTGTTGCTTCCATTTTAAAATATTTTTATGGCTTTGAAACGTTTATAGAAAACGTAAACGTAACTGAATGCGAAATATTGTTAAAAAGTGTTATAAGCCAAGAAGGAGATATAAAAGGAGAGGCAAAAGAAAAATTTTATAAATGCAATGGCAACATTTGAAAGCAAAAAATAAAAACTCAAAAAGGAAAGAAAGAAAGAAAGAAATAAAATAATAAAATCCGTGGAAATCTAAGAAAGAAAAAAGAAAACGCCAGAAACTTAAGCTGCAACAGTCTTATTATATGCCGTTACAATGGCAAAAAGTGTGTGTGTGTGTGTGTGTCAGTGTATAAGTGTTTAACCTTAAATGAGCCAGAAATATATTTTCAAGTTCTTTTTCCTTCTTTCTTTTCCTTTTGTTGTTGTTCTTGTTCTTGTGCAATTTCATTTCATTTCAATTCAATTGTAGTTGGGTTTCTATTGCTGTAATGCTGTTGCAAAAATATTATTTTACAATAAACGAACGAACGAACGAACGAATGAACATTTAATGGCTGCAAATAGAATTTCCTTTTACAACGTGGCTAATATAACAATTTTTATTGAAATGTTCTCTTTCTCTCTCTTTCTCCCTCTCTCTCCCTCTCTTTTACATTTTAGCCTAAGAGGCATAAAACTACAAAAAACTTTCAAATTCAATAAAACCAACGATTTGTACAAAAAGAAAACATAAAGAAAAGCCAGGAAAATGAAATAAAATATTATTCTTTAATAAATTTGAAGACAGCATTACAGTAATTTAAGGATAATAAATAAAATTCGGATGGGAAAATTTGTTAAATAAAAAACAACATTTTTAAAAACCATAAATAATCCTGCTGATATTCTTCAGATTCTTAAGCTTGAGAAGAAAATCAATTCATTGAACATAAAACAATTGTTTACAGTGGAAATGTAACTCTGTTTGACAGTTTTTCTATAAAAAATGCAAATTATCGTCAAATTTGCCCTAAATAATGCAAGTTATCGATTTGCTTGAAGTAAAAAATGAACAACGATGCGACGAAGCATGTCATAACTGATATTTAGCAGGCTTTGATTTATTAAACCTTGATACATCATCAAATTATGCACTGGATGTATACAATGATAGTCAAGGAAATTGTAATCCAGCTTAGTGTTAATAAAATAGGGCCAATGAGAGCCTATTCTAAAGAGATACTTGAGCTTGTTTTACTTAAGACCCATGCATATATATGTCAAAAGCAACAAAGATAAAATCGGAAGAGGAAAACTGGGTATAAGATTTACTAGATTCTGACAAATGGAGTGCCTATTCCCTGGAGTACAAGTAGAGTCCGGGATTTCGATCAGGTCGTAATTTGAGCTCTTAGTTCGTATGAAGTTAACGTGCGTTTACAATGAGATAAGATAAATGAGGTAGACGTAGGAAATAGAATCAGTCTAAGCTGGATCCCAGGTCATGTGAGAAATGAAGACAATGAGCAACCCACTTACAGGGCCATAAAAGAAAATATTTAGCGAAAGAGAAAATAAAGGGAGAGAGAGAGAGAGGCGACAATTAAACTATTATTGTGCAATTGTAAAAGAAAAGTAACTTAAGACATGCATCACGGTCTCTACAGCCGTTTCATTTGCAGCCGCGTAATGCTGAAATAGTGTTAAGCGGGGTCATACTGTATGTGTATTTAGTACTAGGCATGGAGTACTCCTACTGTTTGGATTATGGTAAACAGTACAGGGGAGGCTGCACAGATTGAGGACAGCGGAATAGTTCATCTGGTCGCAGTATTCTAATGTCCATGCACGATAATAATTGGCCAAGCGACTCTTAGAGATGCATTACTTGGAGGAGGAATGAAGAATCTGAAGTTTTTTTAATAAACACCAACCAACCAACCTCGCTAAATAATCGCTTGGGATTGCAGCCTACAGTGGACGCGCTTAGACTACACTTTTTCGAAATTAAACTGAAAAATAAATTCAAAAAAGCAATGGGAAATTTCCAAAAAAATTTATACTTTTGTTGCCATTAACTGCCATACAGTAAAACCCCGCTTAACGCGTGGGATACGTTCCAATAAGTTTCAGCGCTTTGAAAAATATATTGGAATCTTTATACCGGACAGACTAACAAAAGAGCATTGAAAAAGATACATGGAGGACATATACAACAAGTATCAATACACAGTGTGCAATTTAGGGGATTCCCAATACAACCGCGTTATACTGAAACAGATTAAAGCGGAGTTGCGGTCTTACTGTATTTATTAAGCGTTTCGTTATCATAAATGTCCCTAAGCAAGCTATTAAACATAAGAGCAAAGCTTAAAAGACCCTCTCCTCCCTTTAATAATGGCAATAATTCGGAAAACAATTTGAATAGAGGGATTAGGAGGAATAATGGAGTGGAATTATTTAGAAAATTGTTTCAAATTGCATTTTACATGAATACAGTAATTAAGCGGCAATAATCAAGTGACATAATCACTGCACTTTAATTTAATAAACCCGACACACAATATGCAATTCATTTCACAAGTTTAAACACATCCTTTGGCAATTTCAAAACAATTTTCCCCATTTTGACTTCCACCCCCCCCTTCAACAAAACCAAAAACAAAAGTTTTAAAAATCATTTTCTAGCCATTTATGGAATGAATTGCCCGGTTAAATTGCAATTTTCAAATAACAATTGCATGGGAAACGCCATCCATTGATTTCCCTGGTGGGGGCCCCCACCATTTTCTAATGTCTGTATTCAATAATGGCTACAATAGTGCGAGTAGTTTAACAATGCAATCAAAAATATTTTAAAATTCTAGAATCAAAATAAAAAAAAGCAAAAACAACAAAAAACATTTCAAAAAGTACCCAAAAAAGTACTTTATTGTATGGGCATGTACCCATCCACTAAAGTACCAGACGACACTATCGAATTTAAAAGCCAAAGCCAAAGACACAAACCCAAACTTCTAGCACTTCTTGCCACTAACAGGGTAAACTTTCCTATTAACAGAGCCCTGTTAATTGAAACTGTTAACTGAAGAATTCTTAACTTTTGAGTTTTACATCCGAATGTCCTGTAATAGTGCAAGAGTAGTTTCTGGCCTTCAGAGTATGGGATAGGAATCGTTTGAAATGAATTTAAAAATCCAAGACACAATCCATAAATTTTAGCAGCGCCACAATTGGCATTAACAGCTAAAAATTTCCTCTTAACAGAATACTGTTAGCTATTAAAGAGTATTCATCTAGGCAAATCCACTTGTTTAGGATGCAAAGGAAAATTCCAAGGCCTTTTAATATCGGGTCCGCTATCTAACGTTTTTTTTTCAACTAGTGCTTATTTCGTGAATGACCATGCAACATTAGATTGCAGCTCGTAAACGAGGATAGGCTGAGAAGGCTTAGGTTTATCTATAAAGTTTGAAACCAATACACAATCCTTCAAAGGCTACTAATGCTCATCTCTTGCGGACCTTATTCTATTCGATCTTGAAATTAAAGAGCTAAGGGCTCACTACCACTAAACCCATGACAATGTCTTAGAAGCAATAAGTCGCTAGGATAAGTTAATAGAGTTCTGAACTACTCATCATCAATTTAAAAATTAAAGCCCAGCTGAAGCTCAATTTGATCTTGGCGGGTATGTAAACAAGCAAGAAAATTATCGCATTTGGGGCACAGAAAATCCGCACGCATACATTGAAAAGCCGACCCACCCAAAAGGAGTCACTGTTTGGTGCCAATTTTGATCCAGAGGCATAATTAGGCCATATTTCTTCGAAAATGAACAAGGAGTAGCCGTTACATTCAATGGCGATCGTAAGCGGGCCATGTTAAACGAATTTTTGTTCACAAAAATTGAAGAGGAGGATATTGACAAAATTTGGTTTCAACAGGATGGCACTACGTGCCGCCCAGCCGAAGCTATACTCGATGTTTTGCGTCCTGTTTTTAAAGATCGCACTATCAGCCGCAGAGCAGATGTTGTTTGGCCACCGCGGAGCTGCGATTTAACACCGTTGAACTATTATTTGTGGGGTGCCGTCAAAGATAAGTCTTACGCCGACAAGCCAGAGACAATTGACGCTTTAAAGGACAATATTCGTGAAGCCATTGGTGAAATACAGCTGCACACAATCGATAATATGCTTTAAAATTGGACCGATCGTGTAGGCTACTGCATGGCTAGCCGAGGCAGTCATTTGAATGAAATTATTTTCCATTATTAACCGGAAGGATTGTACTTTCAAATAAAAAAAGAAATTTGAGCAAATATTCAGTCGGCTTTTTTTGAAAGCATTTTCAAAATAAAAAAGCAATTTGGCGGAACCTTTATAATCGGCAACATAATCACATATAAAGTGATATGGTATTAGGAAAATTGGCTTTGAAAATATAAATTTTTTTGCGTAAATATTCTCTAGAAGATCAGTGGCCATTTTGAAGCTTATAAGAAATAGTACAGCATGCAGGCTATATGCAAATACTGGTCCAGAGGGTCCTCTTTTGAACAGTGCTAGTGGGATAGCTGAAATAATTTTAAGATTCGAAACCCCCCACCAAGTATTCTTTTATACTAGATGACCTAAGCGAATATTTCGCACCGTTAGGTTGTAATTTTTTAAAATAAAAATGAAAATAATTGATAGAAATTTTATTAAACTGCATTACTATTAAGCGACCCTGTATTACCACGCTTGAACAAAAACATATAATCATAATGGCAACAGTATTATCATGCAGTTCTATATAAAATATAATTTTTATCAATGAAAATATTAATTTTTCAATTTTTAATTACTTTTCGCAATTAGTGTTAGATATAACCTTTAAAATGAGATATCATTCATTAAATTTGATGCGGTGGTATGGGAGATATTTGCAACCGACAAAAAAAGTGCTTTCGAAATAATAAATATGATATGATTGCAACACTTTTGTTCACAAATAATAATCAGGATCATAATGAAAATTAGATTTTATGTCAATAGCCTTCAATAATTCCAAAGTAGTAGATTAATAATCTGTTAAACAGTTAACAGTGCTCTGTTAATTGCAAAGTTTTCGCTGTTAAAGGCAAGAAGTGGCGCTGCTAAAAGTGTAGGTTTGCGGCTTTGGTTTTTAAATTCGAATTTATCTTCACACTTGTGATGCTTTGTGGAAGCCGAGTGTTCCCAAAAGGGGTAACAGGATATATGGCATTGGCTACAAACACATTTCTGGTTATAAATCACTTAATTTGATGATTTGTTTGTGTAATTTGCTAAAAACATTATTTTTTTGTTGTTGTTATTGTGTTTTGAAGAAAAAAAAGAAGTAAAACCAATTCCCTTCTTTGTTATGTGAGAAATAAAAATTTTCAACACTTTTAAGCCAATTCTTCTCTCCATTTTCTATGTTTATCATCCATTCAAAGACTTTCAATAACAAGTTTCGAAGGAAGAGTGGAACTTGGTTTAGAGGGAGGGAGTGGAGAGTTGGGGTTTACAAATCTTTTCTCAAAAAGAAGACAGAAAAAGTTTATTTGTGTACATGGTTTTGGAAGAATTTTCGCCTTTAAGAAACACAGAACAGACACTCGTAAACTACACTCTCTAGCACTCTCTTTCTCTCTCTCTCTCTCTCTTGGATGATATTTGTTCATTCGTTTGTTTGTTGGTTTGGCTTGTCTTGGCCTAACTTGCCTTGACTTGACTTGGTTGTTTAGTATGGCATTACAGGAGCAAAGTTTTTGTGTTTTTCTTTGTATTTTTCTAAATAGTTTTCCAAGTTTCTTTCGGTTTTCTTTTTGTATTTAGTTTTGTGTCTTTTTTCTTTTTTTTTTTTTGGTTTGAGGCAGCCTTAAGGCAATAAAGAGTAAAAAAAATAGGGTGGAAGAGGGGCGTTAGGGACGCTCGTTTAACATCCAATAGTTTCAAAAACATCAACTTAAACATTTCAAAATTCACCAAAATATACACACGCATACACCCATACATTCGCATACATTCATATGTGGTGGAATTTACAAACAAAGTTTGTGTAAGAAAAACAATTTTTTTCTCTATGGTTTCACCAAAATTTACAGTCTATAGGAAAAGTAAAACAACTTTTCAATGAAATGTTGTACACAAAATGGCTTTTTAAGAAATGTAAAATCGTGTAGATAACAGCGTAGTCTAGTAGTAGGCAATGTGTGTTAGCTTATTAGAGAACAACCCGTGTTTCAAACCATAGCTTAGACACTCGGTCAAAACGAAATATGGGAAAATACATAAATTCCGGCATTGTCTGTAAAATCTCTGCTTAAAAATTATGGAATACATACCTTCATAATTGGTTATTACAATCCTTCAGTCAAGATTTCGCCCTAGCTTCTAACACCACTTATGTTGTGTGAGTAGTCGGGGATCTACAGCTTAAAGTCCACTGCCAACGACACACACATTTTTGAGAAGCATTTCCTAGCAATCTTCTATTTACTCTTAGTGTTTTGGCCAGAAATCTGCTGAGGGAAAGTTCCCGAAGAAATATTTTCATATTTTCCTTTCTAGGGTCTGGCCTGGGATTTGAAATCGGGCCTTACGTCAATTAAGCCAACACACTAGCTACTTGACTATGACGACTGGAGAAGAGTAAGACATGCTGTGCACAAAATCGCTTTTTAATCGTAAAGTCGTGTAGAATTCAGCATAGTCTAGAAAGCAATGTGTTGGCTTATTAGAGAAGAACCCGAGTTTCAAACCATAGCTTAGACACTCGGTCAAAACGAAATATGGTATAATACATAACTTTCCTCATCGTCTGACAAATCTCTGCCTGTAAACGAATTTGCCATTGAAAGTTTTTCAAATAATCAGTCATTTACAGTCGCGGATATAAAAATATACTTGTGAATAAACAAAAACAACACTCATAATATGGGTGATGGGAACAGATGGGTTGTAATACTTGCTAAAAGTTTGTAGCGTCTAATTAAGTAAAATTGGTTAAAATCCCGGGTCAAGAGAGATTGATAAAGCTTGAAAATATCTTTAATTTGCAAAAGTGGATTGTAAAATAATTAAATGCATACATAATTGGCCATTACAACCCTTCGGTCAGGATTACGACCTAGCTTCTCACACCACTTATGCTGTGTGCGTTAATTTTATACATGAGTGTGGCGGGACCTACAGTTTAAAGTCGACTCCGAACAACAGATTTTTGAGAAGCTTTTCATGGCAATTTTTACTCTCAGAGTCTTTGCCAGAAATCTGCTGAGAGGAAGTCGCCGAAGAAATATTTTTTCGTTTTGATGTCTGACCTGGGACAGACATAAATGTGTTCACATTTCGAGGATTACGGAACCACTCTGCATTATTTTAGGCAAATTGTATAGAAATTTAAAGAGATTGGAAGCGTTAGAAAGGTGGTCATGCCAGTATATCACCGCAATTTAAGCATTGCCGAAAATATTGTTCCTGTTGGAAAAAGTGGGTTGAATAATGCGGTTTTTCAATTTCAATCGTGTATCTTACAGATCATTACAGCCTAGCTTAGGTTAGTTAGGTCACAAAGCTCACTTGAGTACGCATAGAGGCCCGTTGTGATGCCACGGGTGAACGCAGTCCCTGTACTGACCAAGTTTTACCAAAATCAGGGAAGAGGAAGAAGTTGGTCAGCGCAAGGGCTAAACAACAAAAGCACGACTACCTCGCACTGGAAACCCAACCAGAAAGTTTGATAAACACAGAAATATCCTTTATATCAACACATGATAGCTTTGTCAAGCTGACAGGGAGTGGGGAGCCAAACAACCTATATTTAAACCTAGCAAGAGATGGGCACTGACAGAAAAAGTGGATAACACTCTCCTCTTGTTCAGCGTATTTGCATCTACAGCAGAGTCGTTAAATGGAAGCCTCATTCTTTGCGTCTTTCTAGCCATGACGCAGTGAGCTCGTGTAAGCACGGCCACTATAGTCGAGATAACGTCACGACCAACACCAAGTAATTAGTTGGTACGCCTCCTATCCAACAAGGGCCAGGTGAATCTAGCGGTGGAACAGGACTCCTCATTGACCCTGGATAGGTTGGCTTCCCGAAAGAATTTACGTGCAATGTTCAAATTGACCCAGACAAGTGGAATTACTAATTCAATAAGAGAGAATTCCGAAAGAAGCGCACCAGCTCTTTCGAGCTCGTCGGCCCTACAATTTCGCGGAATGTTGCTGTGCTCGGGTACCCACACCAATTAGAAATTTTTGAAGCGGTCAGAAAGAAGGTCGAGACAGCGGTGACATTCCCTAACGATCTAAGAGTTATTTACGAAATCCGATAGAGATTCTATCGCAGCTTGACTATCAAACAAGACCGAGACGTGAGTGAAAGAAGCACTGTTGATGAGAATCCATTGAGCGGCCCGGTGAATTGACATCACCACCGCCTGAAACACGCTGTAGTAGTAGCCGGCTGGCGGAAAGAAATGTTCTGGTCCAGTTTCCCAGAATAGACGCCGACTCCAAACCCATTATTAGAGCCGTCGGTATATATATCTAGGACTTCCGGGGAGACGACCTTATTAGGATTCATTGCAGCCTATTTTCAGATTAAATTTGCCCCATCATCTGTATAAAGACTAATCGACTACATATTCACGGCTTTGTGTAATCGGCCACAGTAATCGGCTTTCAATTTGCATTTTTCAGAGCTGGAACTCATTTCTCAGTCAGAAGCTAAATTTTTTCCTATGAGGCTTGGAAAATACAACACTGAACTGCCATTGCATCTGGATAAAATAACTGATTGTTGAGCCATAAGGTGCTACAAATTTGACGCTGGAAGACCAGTTACACTGACGCTAAAAAACCGATCCTATTTAAGCCGATAAACTTCTTCACGTTGCAACATTTAAAAACCAACAGCTGTCAAGTTACGACCAAGATACTGGCCGGAATGCTACAAGAAATGGCCGAAGGTTATAGAAAAAGGAGCATGTGTTGCAACAAATCCAGAGGCAGCTTTTTAAATAAGATTGAGTTTGTTTAAGGCGGCAAGGTTTCATCGAAACCATAGCCTTGCTGTTGTATACTTTTATAACACACTATCTCCTGTCTTATGTTTGTTTAAATTTAAAGAAAATTTTTGATATTTTTCCTCATTCCCCACAGTAAAAGCAAACAATAAAACGAATGAAATTATTTGGACATTGTGACAACAAATGCAAGTGAAAACATGACATAATAAACTACGAAAAGGATATTCAATTGCCTTCTTTTCCCTTTTCTTCTTCTTCTTCTAGTCTTGTGGAAGAGCAACAAAATAGTCCCCGCAAAAAAAAAGAAAAATGCTTGTGAAAGGAGGGGAGTTAATTTTAGACTTCCAAATGGAAAAATTTACATTCAAACTTAACGTTTACATTTAAGTAAACATTGAGATCACAACCACAAAATAGTTAAGAGGATAGCATTACTAAAAAGGCAGAGGAATTAAGGGGAAAAACAAAAATTCACTAAGGGCCTCATTTAATTCTTCTTCCCTGGGGGGAGGGTACATAAAATTTTTTTCCGGACGATTTTGATGGATTTTAATGTGTGTGAAGATAAATTCGAATTTGTAAACCAAAGACGCAAACCCTTACTTTCAGCAGCACCTCTTCTTAACTCTAACAGCGAAAACTTTGCTATTAACAGAGCACTGTTAACTGTTTAGTCTTCTTCTACTTTGGAATTATTGTGGACTATTGATATAAAAAATAATTTCTCTTTATGATTCTGATTATTATTTGCGGACAAAAGTGTTGTAATGTAAAGGACAGTTGGTGGTGGTGCAGGATGAAATTAGTCCAACCATAACACCAGCACAC
Organism: Sarcophaga peregrina; assembly: GCA_014635995.1. NCBI lineage: Eukaryota > Metazoa > Arthropoda > Insecta > Diptera > Sarcophagidae > Sarcophaga > Sarcophaga peregrina. The sequence continues at coordinate 99,367,290 of CM025789.1, forward strand.
TTCGATCGATCATTTGCATATGGTCTGCATGGTGCACGACTTCTTGTAGATTTCAAAATGGTCCCACTTTATGTGGGACTATGTTGCTAATTATTCACACACCTATAGTTTTTTCTAAATTTGCTCCTAAGCAAGTGGGCTTGTAACGATTGATACTGTTAAACAGCTAACAGTGCTAGATTAAGAGCATATTTTGTTCTGCTAAAAGGAAATTATGCTATGTTAACTTGAAATGTGGCGCTGCTAAATTTTATGGTTGGCGTCTTGGATTCGAATTTATCTCCACATACATTCTAAACTGTTGCTCCCTCTATTCATATATAAAATTAACACATGTCCATACATAATTGGCCATTACAACCCTTTAGTCAGGATTACAGCCTAGCTTCTCACTCCACTTATGTTGTGTGTGTTCATTTTTATACATGAATGGGAGGGACCTACAATTTAAAGAAATTTGAGAAACTTTTCATGGCAATTTTCTATTTACTCTCAGAGTTTTTGTCAGAAATCGGCTGAGAGGAAGTCGCCGAAAAAATATTTTCAGTTTGATGTTTGTCCCGGAGAATTGAATCCTGGGTTTACGTCTAATAAGCCAACACTCTACCTACTAGGCTATGGCAACTTCAGAAAAGTAAAACATGTTGTGCACAAAATTGCTTTAAGAAATCTACAATCGTGTAGAGGTCAGCATAGTCTAGTTGTAGGCAATGTGTGTTGGCTTATTAGAGAAGAATCCGTGTTTCAAACCATAGCTTAGACACTCGGTCAAAAGGGAATATGGGGAAATACAAAACTTTCGGCATCGTCTGACAACAACTGTGCTAGTAAATAAGGAAACCGCCGAAGAAATATTTTTTCATATTTTCATTTTGATGTCTAACCTAGGGTTTGAATCCTGGCTTTACGTTTAATAAGCTAACGCGCTACCTACTAGACTACGGCGACTATATATATACAGTAGCGAGCACAAAAATGCAACACTGTGCCATATGATCTTTAATAAGATCTGTTTCAGAATAACGGTAACTAATTTATCTATTTTCTTTTGCTGTTAATTCTTTCAATTATAAGTTCTTTCAAAGTAACCACAGTGTTAATCCAAATTCTGCTTTAAAAAGTTAAATATTTTTGAATTAGTGAAAAAAAGTGCAAATTTTTAGCGAGCAAAAAAATGCAACATAATAAGAAAAATAGTTAAATTAAGTTATTTATTTAATTATAATTGAAAATTTCATAAATAAGTTATACAACATGTGTTTTGTAATAGAAGCAGCTCTCAGTTGACAGCAAAACTGCAATCATTAAAGCCTTAGAAGAAGGAAAATCCATGCGTGAGGTTGGACACCTCTTTGGTGTAAATCAATCAATCGTATGTCGGATTAAATCTCGATTTTCCTTGAGAAATAGTGTGGAAAGGAAACCAGGTAGTGGTAATCCTCGAAGAACTACCTCTCGCCAAGACCGCCAGATGATTGGCACTGGTTAAAAAAGATCCACGAACGACCGCAGTGGACGTTGCTAATTTCGCAAATGAGCAAATGGGAGTCTCTATAGGCGTTCACACTGTTCGCCGTAGGTTGAAAGAGGCTAATTTGCATGCGAGACGACCCGCAAAGAAACCTCTCATCAGTGCAATCAATAAAAAGAAGCGCCTGGAATTTGCAAAACGTTACAAGGATTGGTCAAATGAACAATGGACTAAAGTTTTGTGGAGCGATGAAAGCAAATTTAATTTTGTTTGGCTCCGATGGGATAAATTTTGTTCGAAGACCGCCTGGACATAGATATTCTCCAAGATATAAACTTCCAACCGTAAAACATGGCGGTGGATCCAATAATGGTGTGGGGTAAGGAACGATATGTTTAAAAAAAATTATTGATTTTACGTCACGTATTTACAGGTGCGTTTTCCCGTGATGGGGTAGGTCCCAGAACTCAAATCGAAGGAAAAATGGACGCCAAGAAGTACTGTGAAATCCTTGGAGAACACATGCTTCCTCATCTGCGGGAAAAAATGCCTCCTGGTAGCATATTCCAACAGGATAACGATCCAAAGTACTCAAGTCGCTTAGCTCGAAACTTTTTAAGCGACAATGATGTCAATGTTTTGGATTGGCCATCACAGTCTCCCGATCTAAACCCAATAGAAAATCTATGGGAGCTATTAGATCGGGATTAGTTAAGAGGAAACATCCGTCAAATAAGAGGCAATTAGAAGAAATTTTGAAAAGAGAATGGGAGAAAATATCCATTAACACATTAATAGCTTTAGTCGACTCTATGCCTTCTAGGTTGCAAGATGTCATAAAAAATAAGGGCTACGCCACTAAATATTAATTTTAAGATTTTTTTTTTGTAAGGATTACTAATTAATTTAAATAAACACATTAAAATTTATGCTGTTTTTATGCATTTTTATTGCTCCCATAAAATTCGCAGTCTTTTTAATAAATGACAAAATAATGTATCATTAATTAAAAATATTTACATAATGTTATTGATAATAGATATCTATCTATAACTGTAGGGATTAATAACCCAAAGAAATATTTTGAACTGGCCACCATTTTTTTTAAAATTATCGCACTTAAAGATAATTTTACCCAACGTTGCATTTTTTGTGCTCGCTACTGTATGTTGAAATGCTAACTAAAGGGTGGTAATGATCAATTTAGTAAATAAGTAAGTAAAAAACCTCCTTTCTAACCACATAAAGCCTGTTTATCTGCTTTGAGTTAAATGTTAGCAGGAGGAGCAGTATTCCTTATGTCAACTTGCATAGGCAGACTATCTTTCAGGGGTAATCTACGGAAAAGTTTACGGCGATGCTTTCGTTTTAATTTAAACTTAATTGCTTTCAATTTTCATTAGAATTTTCCATTAAATTTCCTTTAAAGACTTCAATAGCTTTTTTTTTATTGTCATGCACTCGAAAGCTGCAACAATGTGTGGCATTTGCAACAATGCAACACAGAATACACAAGTCATTTGATCACATTTGCCATCAACCATTATAAATCATTGAAGTATTGACACATTGTAGTTTGCCAGCCAGGCAAATAGTAATAATAAAATGGCCAATACACTGGGAAAATAATAATAAACGTGTGGACGGACACAGAAGAAGGGAACAAGAGTGACTAGCAAAGCGAACAATAAAATGAAAACGACGTGTGCGGAGGATGTGCCCCAGAATTGTTTTTCATATTATTTTACAATGAAATATTATTTGCAACATAATTTTTCAATTTGTTACTCATGTTGCTGTTTTCTTCCTCTCCTGTTCCCTGTGTACGCCGCCTCTTTACACTGGCCCGGTTGTACGGTTTCATATTTTTATGGTCAATGAGCCAAAGACAAATACGAATATAAGCAATCGATCTGTGTAGTGTACGGGCTGAATATAATGCAAGCCATTGTCCACAGTGTTGCTTAAATGACAGTATTGGCTGGGGTGGCCGTGGTTGGTATTGGTTGATTGGCTTGGTTAGCTGGTGGCAATGGCAGTCAATGGCGATAAAACCGCATAAAAACGTTTTGTTTGAAATTAATGGTCAATTCTGTGTTATTATTTGTCATTTTTTCAACACACGATTACACACATGCATTCATACCCAGTAAAAGAGAAAACTGAGCTCAACTAATTGTTCTACATTAATTAACAGGACTTTTTACTGTTGCCACAGAGAAGCATAACAAATAATTTTAATAAACTGCCTTAAAGTAGGCTTTAATTTACATAAACCTCTCCCCCTTAAATTTATGCTTTACTTAACAGTATTATAACAAAACAAAACTTATTTTTCATTATTTAAAGCATAGTTTTAGGAGTTTTGAGAAAAAGTTTTTCTTTTCCAAATCTCTTCTAGATTTTTATAATTTCTTTATGAATAAATTCTCTATTAAAGAAACCACTTTTGTTATTGCCAGCCTTTTCAATGATCCTTATGCAACATATACTTCCAGATACTCTTATAAAGTCCTTTTGAAATAATTTTGATGCTTTTTTTGGAGTATTTTTTTTTATTTCCTTTACAAACTTTGCCAGCCTGTATCAACAACATTTTGTCGCTTTTTTTTGTGTTGTTTTGCCAACTGTCGTCTGAAAAATTTTAAAAAAGTTCTTGAACTGTAGAGGCTATAATGGACAGACGAGCAGATAGGCCGGCTGAATAAGCAATGGCTTGTTGGTTCATATCGAAATGATAGTTTTTGTCGGCCATAATTAAAATGGTTTTATCAGAGCCATATTATTACAGTTATTGGGAATAGACTTGTTTCTTTATGGTTTGTGAACTTCATTTGCTACTCGAAGGATAGAGATTTTCTAGGCTCAAATAAAAAAAAAGAAAAAAACAATGAAATTAAAACACTGCAAAGGATAATTTTGTTTAAAACTCATCTTATCGTAAATGTTTTAGGCAATAATTGAAACTGTTTTGGACATGCCAATGAGCTCATAACTTAAAACACACTTTTTCGACTGAGAATGCTATAGAACGGAGGCGTCGAATTGTAAACAAAACCAATAAAAACAATGAACTTGTTTACATGATAAACAAATAAACAAAAATGCAACAACTAATATGGAATAACAATATTTGTGTAAACAAAAATGCACAAACAACAATAATGAAACAATGATGCATAGATTTATAGAGATCGCGAGAAGGCTAAGCCACGAACTTTAAGATTATTCATCACACTCTCTACGCTGCCATATAAAAGTCAAGGCAAAGAAGGTCAGTAAAAATTTAGTCAGTCTTGTGTAAAGACCCTCTGTTTGAAGAGAATAATTGTGGTTTTAAAATCTCTGTTAAAAAGATCTGTCGAGCAATTGTTATTGTTTACGCAAAAGAGTGTAAAGAAGAATACCAAATAAAGTAATTGATGTTGTTTACATCAAGTTGTGAATAGTGGCGCACAGAAGTATACGAATAATAAAGAATTTTAATTAAAACTAAACCTAAATTTAGTTTTATTTGATTTGCAATCTACGAACTCATATTTTAAATATTTTTAAGAAGATTTCATGCAGTGGCATTACCACTTGAACGTCTTTTAAGGTAGAAGACTCGTTTGAACATCAGTTTTCCGTCTGATGTCATGAAAGAGTCGTTAACCTATCGGCACTGAGTGGAACTTAACGAATATTAAAATGAATATAACAATCCTGCAAGTCTTCATGGACAACATTATTTCTAAACAGATGGCAAGTTTATTGTTTTAGAAACTGGAATTAACAGTCCATCCCATGGTTTAAAACAGAATAGGGAAAATGGAAATAATTCCCGGGCTTATTAAGAAGGAACCAAAAATCACTTAAACTAAGGTTTTGCTGAACTTCGAGGCAACTGTAGAAGAGTGGGAGATACCGAACATTATATGTAGGCATCCAGTTGAGGTCTCTTCGTCAGAAACAATTGGAAAGAAAATATGGGAGATTATGGAAGCCACAGACATATACAATCAGCCACAAAAGCCGTTTTCGTTAAAAAAAACCTTTATAATTCTCTGACAACTATCCAGTCTCTTGCATTGGTTCAGAAATTTCTGAAATTTGTTAATCGTATGTATACTTTTATGGGCCGAGCTAGGTTTTACTTTTGAAAATTTACTAGAACATGAGTATGAGCTTGTGAGAGCTTCACACAAATGTTTGACACCGTTGAAGCGCAATTCCGAAGAGTTTTTAGTAAACGTGTATGAACATGTGATTTACTATTACAAATCATGGACCACAAAGCAGTCAGAATAGTGGGTTTATGAGAGGCGAATCTTCACTAAAAATAGCGTAAAATGAAGTTGTGAACCAATAAAGTTGTGGCACGTTGCTGTTTATGGTCAAAAGCCCTGTCAAAGGGTGAATGAAAATGAAAAATTTAAATACTGGTATTTTGCTTTTACATTGCTTAATCTTAAAATTATAAATAAAGGCTACAACAAAACAATGCAGTAAACAAACCTGTTTACAAACTATCGTACTGCTTAATCTAACAACAAACAGCAGTATAAAAAATGGTAAACAAATAAACAATAATTCAAAAACCATACTACAATAATGAATATGAACAAAGATGATTACATTTATAGAGATTTCGAGAAGGCGATGTCAACAACAAATGCTACAAGAATAAATGTAAACAAAAAACACAAACAACAATAATTAAAGAATGATAATTACATTTATAGAGATCTTAAGAAGCAAAATCACCAATATCCGACTTCAAGAGCATTCATCAGACTGTTTAACCAAAACACTAAAAGAATAGAGATTTCGAGAAGGCGTAGTTATGAAGGTCGCCATGTTCTAGTAGGCCTGGGTTCGAGTACCAGGACACACATCAAAACAAAAATACAAAAAGTATTTCCTCGGCGATTTCCTCTCAGCAGATTTCTGACAAAAAATTCTGAGAGTAAATAAAAATTGTCATGAAAAGTTTCTCAAAAATCTGTCGTTCGGAGTCGACTTTAAACTGTAGGTCCCGCCACTTATGTAATAACCAAGGGTTGTAATAACCAATTATGTATTATGTATGTAGTTATGAACATTCGCCATCAAGAACATTCATTAGACTGTTTACTTTGCCATATAAAAGGCAAGACAAAGTTGTGTGAAGACGCGGTGCGTTTGAAAAGAGTAATCGTGGTATGAAGATTTCTATTACAAAAGTCTAAGGGAATAAGTGGCGAGTATTTGCTATTATTTGAAGTCGCCGTGGTCTAGTGGGTTGTGTGTTGGCTTATTAGACAAAAGGCCCGGATTCGAATCCCAGGTCAGACATCAAAACGAAAAAATATTTCTTCGGCGACTTCCTCTTAGTAGATTTCTGGCAAAGACTCTGAGAGTAAAAATTTCCATGAAAAGCTTCTCGAAAATCTGTCGTTCGGAGTCGACTTTAAACTGTAGGTCCCCGGTCACTCATGTATAAAATTAACGAACGCAACATAAGTGGTATGAGAAGCTAGGTCGTAATCCTGACTGAAGGGTTGTAATGGCCAATTATGTATGTATATTTATGAACATTCGTAATCAAGAACATTCATCAGATTGTTTACTTTGCCATATAAAAGCCAATACAAAGCAGGCGATGGAGTTAGTAAAGTTCAGTTAAACTTGTGTGAAGACGCGGTGCGTTTGAATAGAGTAATCATGGTATGAAGATTTCTACTACAAAAATTTGTGGAATAAGTGGCGAGTATTTGCTATTATTTGAAGTCGCCGTGGTCTAGTGGGTTGTGTGTTGGCTTATTAGACGAAAGGCCCGGGTTCGAATCCCAGGTCAGACATCAAAACGAAAAAATATTTCTTCGGCGACTTCCTCTTAGCAGATTTCTGGAAAGCTTCTCGAAAATCTGTCGTTCGGAGTCGACTTTAAACTGTAGGTCCCCGGTCACTCATGTATAAAATTAACGCACACAACATAAGTGGGGTGAGAAACTAGGTCAATAATTCTGACTGAAGGGTTGTAATGAACAGTTATGTATGTTATGTATAAAGTCATGAACATTCACCTTTGCCTTATAAAAGACAAGACAAAGCAGGCGATGGAGTTAGTAAAATCCAGTCAGTTTTGTGTGAAGACGCGGTGCGTTTTTTTGAAAAGAGTAATAGAGGTTTGAAGATGTCCATTACAAAAATCTGTCGAATAATTGTGTAGTAATTGTTATTGTTTAAGCAAAGGGTATAAACATAGGAATAACAATGTGAACAGTGGCACATAGACTTGTGTAAATAATGAAGTATTTTAATTAAAACTAAACACAAATTCAGTTCTATTTTAATTGCAATCCAAGAGCTTATATTTTAAAATGTTTGTAAAAGGTGAAGGGGCGAAAGTTTGTTTTGAGTGACCTCAGACAAATATCCATTAAAGAGACTTAATGAGGCTCACTTCGTTTAATTTTTTCACCATAATGTTTATGCAAAATTTAAAGTCTCCGTCTAGTCTAAGTGAGATAGTATTGTTGGCTTGAGTTAGACATAAAGGCTATGGTTTAAACAAAAAAACCCCAGGTCAGAAATCAAAACGAAATTAATTGTAAAGAAAAGGACTTTTGCGGTGACTTCTCCCTCTGAGAGTAATTGCCATGAAAAGTTTGTCGAATAATGTGTAGTAATTGTTATTGTTTAAGCAAAGGATATAAACATAGGAATAACAAACAAAGCAATTGTTGTTGTTTACATCAAGTTGTGAACAGTGGCACATAGATTTGTGTAAATAAAGAAGTATTTTTATTAAAACTAAACACAAATTCAGTTCTATTTTAATTGCAATCCAAGAGCTTATATTTTGAAATGTTTGTAAAAGGTGTTGGGGCGAAAGTTGTTTTGAGTGCCGACAGACAAATATCCATTAAAGAGACTTAATAAGGATCCCTTCGTTTAGTTTTTTCACATAATGTTATGCAAATTATAAAGTCCCCGTCTAGTCTAGTAGATAGTATGTTGGCTGATTGGACATAAGGCTATGGTTTAAACCATAGGCCAGAAATCAGAACGAAATTATGAAAAGAAAAGATTTTTTGGGGACTGCCTCTCTGAGAGTAAATTGAAAATTGCCATGAAAAGTTTGTCAAACAAAATCTGTCATTCAGGGTCGACTTTAAACTGGAAATCCCACCATTCTAGGATAAAATTAATGCACATAACTTGAGTGGTGTGAGAAGCTAGGTCGTAATCTTGACTGAAAAGGGTTGTAATGATCAATTATGTATGTAAGTACGTATGTAACTGAAAATCATATATATTATTTTTAAAGAACTTTTTTTTGTCGGTTGCAAATATCTCCCATACCACCGCATCAAATTTAATGAATGATATCTCATTTTAAAGCTTATATCTAACACTAATTGCGAAAAATAATTTGAAATTGAAAAATTAATATTTTCATTGATAAAAATTATATTTTATATAGAAATGCATAATAATACTGTTTTCATTGTGATTATATGTTTTAAAAATGACAACTAACGGTGCGAAATATTCGTACGGGTCATCTAGTTTAAATTAATTTCTTTCTTTTTGTAATTATTTTCGAGCATATTTAACACACTCTTGTACATTCGAAATTTAAATATTTAAGGGGATAAATTTTGTTCTTCCTATTTAAAGTTTAACAATTAACAACTGGAATCTGCAATAGTGGTTACCAGACGTTAAAAATCAACACAGATTTTTTCATCCAAAAAAAGAAAAGAGAATTTAAATGGCAAAATGTGCACACAGTCTACAGAATTGTTTGAGCCAGAAACAGTCCAAAAACCGAAAATGAGCCAAAAAAAAGCAAAAAATTAAAGCATTCAAAATGAAGGGAAACTAAAAAAATTTTTTGGGAATTTTTTTTTCATTTTATTTTCTATGGAGGAGTACATTAGAGCGGCAACCACACAAATGAAATGTTAAATGGTTTGAAAACTAAAATGAAAATGAGAGAGAATTTTTTTTGCTGCCACTGCCAGTTTGCTTTCGAAAAGGGTAAATGTAAGCCTATACGGACAGACTCTATGCACTGGAATAGTCATTAAAAAAAATTAACTTTTATTTCTTTTCTCTCTTTTTTTAAAGTTTTCATTTAATAAACTGTGTTTTAAATAAATACGTAAAAAAATATAGAAAAATAAATGAAAACGTTATAAAAATCCATGTTTTTATTACAAAAAATGCAATAAAAATAGACAAACTGAGAGCAACAATTTTATTAACAAAAACAAATAAATTGTAAAAATACAATATTTTTTTATTAGATTTGTGGGAAAACATTTATTTGTTATTTGAATTTCATTAAAATTTCTGTTACTTTGATATACAAGCAGCCTTTTTGTAGGCAATCATTTCCTACAATTTCATGTTTTTATTCCATCCTAAAAGTAGGCAATAATTTTTTTCTTTTATTGAACATAGAAACTTCAAAATTCGGGCTTTGCAAAATAAAGCGTAGTTTTTACAGTTATTGTGGGTTTTAAATAAATTATTGGCCATTTTAGATGGTAAATACCGCAATTCTTCATGAAGTATACACGAAATTGGTCATTACAACTCTTCAGTTAGGATTACGACCTAGCTTCTCACACCACTTATGTTGTAGGCGCTAATTTTATACCTGAGCATCGGAACCTACAGTTTAAAGTCGATTCCGAACAACGGAATTTTATTTATTCACACAGTTTTTGTTAGATATCTGCTGAAAGGAATTCATCGAAGAAATATTTTCAAGGATTTGAGCTTAGGCCTTAATAAGCTAACGCACTACCTACTAGACTACGGCGACTTCGTATATACATATCGACGCCTCCATTCTATAAGATTCTAATTAGAAAAAGTGTGTTTTCAGTTATGAGCTTTCAAAGTTTTCATGCGGCATACGACCGCAGAAAACCTAAGTAGATTTTTGCCTATAACTTTGGAACGGATCGGCGCATATTAACCCAATTTTGACAACATTTAAGTTAGAGAATGTAGAATTTAAAAATGCAAGAACATTAAAAAGGAACATTAAGAGTACTTAAAACATTATAGAATAAATATACATACATAATTGGCCATTACAACCCTTCAGTCAGGATTACGACCTTGCTTCTCATGAGTGGCGGGACCTACAGTTTAAAGTCGACTCCGAACGACAGATTTTTGAGAAGCTTTTCATGGTAATTTTTACTCTCAGAGTCTTTGCCAGAAATATGCTGAGAGGAAGTCGCCGAATAAATATTTTTCGTTATGATGTCTGACCTAGAATGAAGGCGTCGTTTAATAATCCAAGACGCAAACCCATAATTTTAGCAGCGCCACTTCTTGCCGCTAACAGGGTAAATTTTGCTATTAACGGAGCAATCATAGCAGGCTATTGACATAAAATATAATTCTCATTATGGTCATTATTATTTGTGAACAAAATTGTTGAAATGTAATGGACGGTTAATGGGTGGGGTATATTTGGTGCTGCTAAAATTTATGGTTTTCGTCTTGGATTTTCAATTTCGAATTTATCTTCACACACATATCGTTAAAAATATTTCCAAAAATATAACTTGAAAGGTTTAGCATAATCCACCTTATAGTCCAATTGCTGTGCAGTTCGACTATCATTTGTTTCCAATGATGCAGAGCCTTTTGAAGCCAAACTTGGTTTGATACAGCCCTGGCCTTAAAAAAAATTAGCAGTTATTTAGGCACATAAAACATAACCTTAACTCATGTCCTTACAACATGACCTTACAAGAAATACCGCCACTTCTTATTTTGTACACCCAATATTTTCTTTCTAACAATTTCATTTTTTTCATTATTTTTTTTACAGCCTAAATATAGGCAACAATTTTTATAGAAACCTCAGCCTAGTAGTGGAAAAAAATAATTTTTTCAAGGTTTTCTTTTTCATCTACTCAAGACACTTAAAGAGAGGAGCAAGAGAGGGGGGGTTGACGAAAGGCAAGAGCATAAGTAGGAAAAACTGTAAAAATAAAATAAAATGTGTTTGTAAATGTGTGCGTAGAAATAATAATAATGAGCGTAGTATTGTAGAGAGCAATAATGAAACGGAAAAGGAAATGAATTTTTTGTTTTTTTTTTATTTATAGAGACGCTCATTAAGGAAATACTTGCTTCAATGGTTGGTTGGTTTTCTATTTGTTTTTCTGATGTTTTTTTTTTTATTTTTATTAAAGACCGTCATAGCAATCAAAAGAAAATTAAATCGATGAGATTCAGTTTCAGCGACATTAATTGTTTTTCCTTTCTTGCAATTATAATGGCAGGAAGTGTTATAAAATGATTTGATTTTGATTTTTCTAATTGATATTGTGACGTCTGAGGGGTAGCATTATAAGGATTTTATGATTTATTGCAGACATTGTGGCATTTCATAAAATAAGAATTATTTTCAATAGGACTTAGTTATTTGTGGTGGAAGGATGGATAATGAAGTTCAATGAATAGAATGTTCTTAGATTATTGCGTTTTTCGTTAGGGTGCCTAATAAACAGAAATCTAAGTCCCAAATGAGGTTTGTTACCGAAGTAAACTAGTGTGTCCGACATATTAAATCTGTCAGAATCCGTTCTCACATTGCGGTTGGCTGTTTGCCAATGTGGCGGGAGTTTTAAAAGCCTGGCAGTAGACATAAATGCAAATTTTCTTATTCATCACAATAATTTACAAAATCCAACCAATATTGAGTCTCTATCCGGCTGCTGGCACTGGATAGAGTACTACAGGCTAACACTAGGTAGACGAGTAAAGGCTGCTGATACTTAACTGCTTATAAAACACTGCAAAGAGGACTACAGGCTACTGACTGTTGACTGCTAATAAATGCCTGAATACACAACTACAGACTGCTAATAAAACCCTGGGTAGAGGACTACAGGCTGGTGATAGTTGACTGCTAATAAAACACTGGGTAGAGGACTACAGGCTGCTGACAGTTGACTGCTAATAAAACCCTGGGTAGAGGACTACAGGCTGGTGATAGTTGACTGCTAATAAAACCCTGGGTAGAGGACTACAGGCTGGTGATAGTTGACTGCTAATAAAACCCTGGGTAGAGGACTACAGGCTGCTGACAGTTGACTGCTAATAAATCCCAAGGAAGTGGACTACTGGCTACTGACTGTTGACTGAAAATAAAACTCTGGGTAAAGGACTATGGGCTGCTGACAGTTCACTACTTATAAAAAACTGGGTAGAAGACTATAGGCTACTGATAGTTGACTGCTAATAAAACTCTGGATAAAGGAGTACCGACTGCTGACTGTTGATTCCTAATAAAACCCTGTGTACAGGACTACAGGCTACGGACTGTTGACTGCTAATACATCCCTGGGTAGAGGTCAGCAGGCTGATAGTGATACGAAACCAACATCAAAGTGAACCCCCAACAATTAAAAAAATCCCATCAAACGCCAAGCTACAGGTAATGATAAGGTAGTGTTGGTTAGATAAACCACCCAACCGATTTCCCCGAATGTCAAATCTCAGTGAGAGAAGGATTAGAAGATTTTTCATTGGCCTCCAGACCCTCATGCTAAGAACAAAAAGATGATCGGATTCCCACGGCCTAGATCTGACCATGCATAAAACGAAATTACTGCAGATCATTGGTTGCCGTATTCCCTGCAGGTGGACATGAGTATTGAAAACGAGGTAATTAAAACCAAGAGCTCGGTAAGATACCTGGAAATAAGGCTGGATCCCAGACTGACATTTTCGTACCAGAGTCAGTACTTGGCTGGCAAAGTCCGGAAGCTTGTTGGGCCGCTCAGCAGATTAATGGCAAATATTGGAGGCCCGCTACCGAGCGAAATGGAGGCTCCTGATGGATGTTAGAAGCAGTATTATGCTCTACGGGAGCGAAATTTGGGCCGAACTGCTAGAGGTTAAAAAACGGGCAAACTTACTTCTATCGGTACAGAAAACGGCTGCACTACGTAACGCGTCGGCATATCGTACAGTATCCGTCACAACCTTGTGATAGTAGGTACAATCCCTGTGGATCTGTTGGTACCAGAGCGGAGGGAGATTTATAAGGCGAAATCGGTTGGAAATCACATAACCGGTCACTTTATAGGAAATACCGTTTCAGAATGTCTACGAAGATGGAACGATGAAGTCAGAGGAAGGTGGACGGCGAGTCTTATTCCGGACATAAAGGCATGGATTGGTCGGAAATTTGGAGATGTAAATTACTACGTTTTAGTAGCCGTGGTCTAGTGGGTAGTATGTTGGCTTATTAGACAAATGGCCCGGGTTCGAATACCAGGTCAGACATTAAAACGAAAAATATTTCTTCGGCGACTTCCTCTCAGCAGATTTCTGGCAAAGACTCTGAGAGTAAAAATTGCCATGAAGAGTTTCTCAAAACAATCTGTCGTTCGGAGTCGACTTTAAATTGTAGGTCCTGCCACGCATGTATAAAATTAACGCACACAACATAAGTGGTGTGAGAAGCTAGGTCGTAATCCTGACTGAAGGGTTATTACAGTCCTTGGTTTCGAGCGCCCACCACAACGAAACGAATGGTACGATGAGGAGTGCCGCGAGGCAGCTGCAGCGAAAAACGCCGCATACAAGAAGACATTGCAGTCTGCTGCTACGCGAGCCATTGTCGAGAATTACAGAGAGAAGAGAAGGGATGAGAGACGCCTTTTCAGACGCAAGAAAAGGGAGCAGGAAAGGCGTGAGCGTGAGGAAGTCGAGATGCATAGATGTAGGAAAGACGCTAGAAAATTTTATCAGAAGGTTAAGCGTCTAACCGAGGGTTATAGACCCGGAGCGTCTTCTTGCAAGGGCGAGAACGGAAACTTGGTTACAGATCCGCAGGGGATGCTGAGGTTGTGGAGGAAACACTTCTCTACTCTGCTACAAGGCGATGACGACACCAATACCGCCTCTAGAGATGATGTTCCGAACCCGATCAATGATGACGGCGTGGAGATTCCGCCGCCTAGCTATGAAGAGGTCAAAGTCGCGATTACGCGTCTTAACAACAATAAAGCGGCAGGTCCTGATGGCCTCCCCGCTGAATTGTTTAGGACCGGATGTAATGAGTTGGTAGGGCGCATGCACCACTTTATTTACAAAATATGACTAGAGGAAAGTATGCCCAACGATTGGAACCTCAGTGTCCTCTGTCCTGTCCTGAAAAAGGGAGACCCCACAATATGCGCCAACTACAGGGGTATAAGCCTTCTCCCTATCGCATATAAGGTTCTTACAGGCGTATTGTGTGAACGACTGAAGCCACTCGTCAAAACACTGATTGGACCTTATCAGTGCGGCTTCAGACCTGGCAAATCCACCATAGACCAGATCTTCACACTGCGCCAAATCCTGGAAAAGGGCCACGAAAAACAAGTCGACACACACCATCTTTTTGTCGACTATAAGGCAGCCTTCGATAGCCCCATAAGGGATCGTGTTTATGCCGCAATGTCTGAGCTCGGTATACCTGCGAAGCTGATAAGGCTATGCAGAATGACGTTGAGCAATTCCTGCAGCTCCGTCAAGGTAGGAATGGGCCTCTCCGAACCTTTTGATGCCGTGCGAGGTTTCAGACAAGGCGACCCCTTAACATGCGACCTCTTCAACTTCGTCATGGAGAGTGTTCTGCGAAAGGCAGGAGTGCATCGCAATGGCACTATCTTTCAAAAAAGTGTCCAATTGCTTGCGTACGCTGACGACATCGACATCATAGGGCGTACCAAGCGAGATGTTACTGCTGCCTTTAGCGCTATTGAACGGGAGTCTAAGAAGTTGGGTCTGGCAGTAAATGAGGGCAAAACAAAGTATATGTTGTCGACAAGTAGAGACGTGCGGCGTATTGATTCTCAGATTACGGCCGATAACTATACTTTTGATACAGTCAAGGAATTTATTTATCTTGGCTCCGCCGTTACCACCAAAAATGATGTCAGTCTGGAGATTAAACGCAGGATTACTCTTGCCAACAGGTGCTACTATGGTCTCAATAGGCAATTGAGTAGCAGAGACCTCTCTCGTGCGACAAAATTAATACTCTACAAGACGCTCATCTTACCCGTGCTTCTTTATGGCGCAGAGGCATGGACCCTATTAAGAACTGATGCAGCAGCCTTGAGGGTATTCGAGAGGAAAGTCCTACGTAAGATCTTCGGTCCTGTGCGAGTTGGCGATGATTTCCGCATCCGATCTAACAGTGAGCTGTATGAGCTCCTCAACGACATAGACGTTGTACAGTGTATTAATATCCAGCGGCTGCGCTGGCTCGGCCATGTCGTTCGAATGGAGGAGGATGCTCCGGCGAAACGGGTATTTGATGCGGGGATCTGCGGAAGTCAGCGTAGAGGACGACCTTGTATCCGTTGGAAGGACCAAGTCGAGGAAGCCCTGTCATCGATTGGTGTGACCAACTGGCGTAGGCGCGCAAGAAGCAGAGGCGCCTGGAAGGATGTGTTGCGGCAGGCCGAAATCCGTTAATCGGGTTGTCATGGCCAATTAAGTAAGTAAGTAAGTAAGTAAGTAATTATGTATGTAAATTACTACGTTACGCAAATGCTATCGGGTCGCGGATATTTTAGGAAATATCTGGCCGTTGGCAGAACTATTCTGTACTGACATCGATGATTGGAACGATCATGACCGCTAACATTGTCAGGGGTTCTGATTGCCAGTAGAGAGAATTGGGCCTCAGTGTATTGTAAGGCTGAAGAAGAGAGATCTTGAGGCTGCAGAATATGTAGGCACGCCGGCATAGATAACACTGGTACACGTGTTAAAAGAAATTTCTTTCCGGAACCAATCAAGAAGACACTTAGTTGTCTCCTCAATCTTAGATACGCAATCCGGACGCGGCTATAAGTTCGCAGGGGTCAAAGGGCCAAAAGGACTCGACTTCCGGAGTGGTCATTATAGTCCAAGAGACTAGAAGGGATTTAGTGAGTAAAGGCCCAACAGACGGAGGATGTGACGACTTCCGCTATGGTGCGGTTAAGTACATTTACCTCTCCTCGGCGTACTCTTCAATAGGTGAAAGGTTTTATTTTCTTGTGATGTAGAGAGGGGTAGTCAGCCGTTCAGATATATCAAGTTAGGTGACGTTCCTCTGACATTTTCTATGTGATGTTCATAAGTATTTACTGGGGTATCCAGTATATGTAAACCACTCGGACGTATAATCTTACATGGATGGTCCTTTGTACTGCCGCTTATCTACTGTAGTACCGTTTAGGCTGAGGAATGCATATAAGGATTGCACTTAAAGCAATGGAGACTGTAACATTCAAAGTGTCCATGGCTATACCAAATGATGGTTTAACAAAAGAGTCGAAAGTAATTGTTAAGCAGCAGTTAATCAACTTTAAAAAGACTTGCTTGCCTTCAAAATATTTGACTTGTCTTTTAGAGGTCCGAACACTTAAGAATACTTTTTTTCCAATTTGTTTTCTTTTCTTTTTTGCCTTGAATCAAGGTTAAAGTTTAAATAGATTTCTTGCCTTTTAACAGTTAATAGCAATGAAAACAACGACAACAACAAATACTTGCATCAACTTATTCTCCCCATTGGCATTTGGCGCACTCAATTGGCAATGACTGTTCACATAGACACTCAATTACTTACTTGCATACGTACTTTCCACAGTGATGGCCTGTATTGTATGTACAATGATGATGATAATGATGATGATGATAATGATCATTATCATTATGGCGATACATAAAAAGGAAAATTATTTTGTATTGTATTGGCCACATTACATTACGAAAATTATTATTATTGACTGCATGGTTGGATGGTTATGACCTGTTGTGTTGCGACTCCATTCAAGTCTCCATGGAAAAAATCTTTCGTTGCAGTGCCAATAAAAATCAAGATTTTTCCACAAACACCCCCACACAAACAAGATGAAATATCAGACACAGTCAAGTGAACAAAAACAAAAAAAAAAAAAACAGCCCTGAGGTGCCTAAGGTTTCATTTCAAATGCAAGTAACTGTAAACGTTGTTCGGTCGGTCATAATAAAGAATGGAGAAGACAACACAATTCATAACTGGTTGTCGTTGCTATTAATTGTTGTTGGAGTGTGGCTTGTCTTGCAGAGATGAGAAGACAAATCCTTGCCTAGAGTATTTAAAAAAGTGGATGGTGGATGGACATCAAAGATGTGTCATAAGAATATCGTATGAATAGATGAATAAACTAAGCATTGGCAAGTATTTACCGTTAAAAAGTGTTTCCGTACTGTTTTAATAAATGAAAAGACTTGAATTCCCTGGAGATCTGTACCATGCAGAGACTGTTTTCCGTATGTAATGCTGGTGCTATGCTTGCTATCCCAAATATAACCAGAAGAATACTTCCAAATAACTGCGTCCATTGCAAAACTATATCGCCAAGATCCCCATATAGAAGTAGGATCATGAAATACAACTGCAATTGCCTTAAATTGTTGCACTTTGGCTCCCATAGAGCCAAAATGTAGAAAAACGGTATCCAAGATAGAAGAAAATGCATCAATTTTGAAAAGGTTGGATCAAAAAGACACTCTGATGACCAGCTAACATGAGGTCTTAATTAACCCAAAAGACCTAAACTGACCACATGAACCACCACATGGGGCTTTCAATTTATTACTTTTAAGGAGGAGCAATCCCCTCGCCCCCTAAAAGGATTATTTGGATCATATGGGTCCCTGAATACAAACATACGCCGGGCCGATAAGCTTAATAAAGATTGAAGGTTTCACTGGGATTTGTAAGACGTGGAGGGACTACAGGCAGCTGACAGTTGAATGCTAATAAAACTCAGGGTAGAGGACTATGGGCTACTGACTGTTAACTGCTAATAAAACTCAGGGTAGAGGACTACAGGCCGCCCACTGCTAATAAAATATTGCGTAGTGGACTACAGGCTGCCGACAGTTGACGTATAATAAAACCCTGGGTAGAGGAGTACAGGCTGTTCACCGTTAATAAAAGACTGTGTAGCGGGCTGCTGACACTTGACTGCTAATAAAACTTTGGGCAGAGGACTAGAGGCTACCCACTACTAATAAAATACTGTACAGGGAACTATAGGCTGCACACAGACTTATGTATACCGGGTTGATAAGCTTAATAGAGTTTGAAGATTTCATTGGGATTTGTAAGACGTGAATGTGAACCTGCTGCCGCTAACTTCGGTGTCATTCTACAAAAGCATGAAAATGTTGGCGGCTAACATGCTGCATTAGTTTATGAAGATAAAGACCAGAGTCATAGACACTAAAGAAACCGATAAAAGACAGTTTAAATAAGAAAGCCTCTTTCGAAGGCATAGTAATTTAAACGATTAAGTTGTTGTCATTTCGCTTCGTACCTCCCCTCTGATGATTATGGGAAATTATTTGCAACGAGACAAAATAATCATATGAAATGACATACGAAAGGGTTAAAGACAGGTATCGGCGGTGTAGTGTTTTAATTCAATTTTTAAGGCGAGGACAGAGATGAAATTTATTTAAAACTATGTGCGTGAAGGTAAATTCGAATTTAAAACCGAAAGACACAAACCCACACTTTTAGCAGTGGCACTTCTTCCCTCTGGTATTGTAAGCTTTGCTATTAACAGAGCACTGTTAACTGCTTAACAGTGGCAATATGTGGCGATGCTATTATTTATGGTTTGCGTCTTAGATTTTCAACTTCGAATTTATCTTTACAATCTTCCTAAAACTCACGTTGTTATCTGAGCTCTTCTATGAGCTTCATTTTGGGACTATTTGGGTATTTCCCGGTCTTGCAAGAATTCAAGATATAAAGTAGGTCGACTATCTAGGCCATAAAAGGCTGGAACTAGAATCTTTCTGTGGAATGGATCACTTAGCGAAAGTGAATTCAAATGGCGAAGTAAATATTTAAATTTTGATCAACATAGCACTGTGAATAGCAAGGGGTTGTATGGCTTTGTCTGTGGTTTGTTTTTCTTTTACATTCCCTAACATTAAATTTATAAACCAAATCTACAAAAACAAAACAATCCAGTAAACAAACCTGTTTACAAACTATCGTAATATTTAATATAACAACAAATACTAGCTTAAAAGAATGGTAAACAAGTAAACAAAAATATGCAAACAATACTACAATAATAAATGTGAACAACGATGTTTAAATTTATAGAGATTTCGAGAAGGTGAAGTCATGGAGGTGGTGTATTCGCTTATTAGAGGTAAAGCCAGGCTTCGAGCCCCAGGCCAGACATTAAAACAAATTACAAAAAGTATTTCTTTGGGGATTTCCTTTCAGCAGATTTCTGGCAAAGTAAATAAATTTGCCAAGAAAAGTTTCTCAAAACAATCTGTCGTTCGGAGTCGGCTTTAAACTGTAGCTCCCATCACTTATGTACAAAATTAACACCACACAATATAAGTGGTGTGAGAAACTAGGTGAATAATCCTGACTGAAGGGTTGTAATGACCAGTCATGTTTGTTATGTATGAAGTCATGAACATTCACCTTTGCCATATAAAAGACAAAACAAAGCAGGCAATGGAGTTAGTAAAGTCCAGTCAGTTTTGTGTGAAGACGCGGTGCGTTTTTTTGAAAAGAGTATTAGGGGTTTGAAGATGTTCATTACAAAAATCAGACGAATAATTGTCTAGTAGTTGTTATTGTTTAAGCAAAGGGTGTAAACAAAGGAATAACAAATAAAGCAATTGTTGTTGTATACATAAAGTAGGTGAACACTGTCACATAGAATTGTGCGAATAATAAAGAATATCAATTAAAACACAAACACAAATTTATTTGTATTTTAAATTGCAATCTACAAACTCATATTTTTAATGTCTTTAAAAGGGAAGAAGGCAGTCTGTATTGTGTCTCCTTAATTTGGGACAAATTGGTACGCTTTATTGAATTCTTGCCTGCAAAGTTCGGCATTGCCAAAAGAAATTTAATTTTTTTGTTAAATTTCTTAAATTTTTCTTTTCTTTTAAGAGTAAACTGTGATTCTCTAAATCACTTCATTGCGTGTGTATGCATGAGTGTGGGTTCTTCAATATTTAATCACACCAAAAATTCTATTCAAAATTCAAAGACAAAGTACGACTAAAATCTAAGAGAATAAAATAAAGAAGACAGAAAATCAAACTCACCGTCATGTATTCATCTAAGCGATGCTTCCAATTGTCAGATTTATCGATGAGATTATTCCATTGCTCCGATAGTTTGGCAACTTCACGTCTTATACTGCGTGTCAGCTCACGACTCTGCTCTTCGGCACTCAAATAACGTGAATCTGTATCGTGGGCTGGAAGCAGAAAAAAAAAACAAAATGGAGAAAAATTAAGTTAGAATGGCATGGCATGGCAGAATAGAAACGAATTCAAATGGATTGGCGGGAAATGGAAGACTTGTGTAGTTTTGAGACATAAATTTTAGACAAAGACCAGGACACAAGACAAGATAAAATGACAGAGATTGGCGTCTCTATTTTTAATCTGTCGTTTATAATACTTTGACTATGAGATGGCTGTAGAGTGTTATGTGGTATGGTGTGAGGAGGAGCAGGAGGAAGGTATATGACAGGACAAACGAATATTTTTTCACAATTCCTAGGAAAATAAATAATAAATGGAGCATAAGTTGTGAATGACAATAAAAGGCAGAGATTATGTTTCACTTATTTTTTCTTGCAAATCGAATAGAAATTAAGAGAGAAATAATTCAGTAAAGTGAAATGTTAAAATGTCATTGGTTTTCTGTATTTTGACTTTTTTTTTGTTTTCGATTTTAGTACAGTTAAAGGCAGAAGTAAAGCTTAAGTAGTAAGTATTCTAGGAAATTCGATAGTATTTAATTTCTTCTAAAAAGAAGGTGAAAAGGTCATTGAAGCGTACAAAAACTGCAGTAATGGACGGACTTTTTACTATTTTACTGTAGAGGACATGCCACAGTACATGTCACAGTAGCTTAGCTCTTAAGACCACTTCACTTCATATTGTAAACACTTCAGAAGGCTGTGGTTAACGATATAACGTGTGGGATATTCAAAAGAGTACTCCTAACCTACATAAGGAGAGGACAGATCTACTCAAGAAATGGAAATGTTGTTATTAAAATAATAAACAACAGCTCCAAAAACAAAACAATGAACTTGTTTACGTGATCAATGAATAAGCAAAAAATGTAGCAACAAAAGCAATGGACTTGTTTGCAAAATCAATGAATAAATATAAATATAGTAACTACATTAGTATAAAAAAATATAAGGGATAAAGATGTAAACAGTCAACAACAAAGTGTAGTGGACAGGGAGGTAAACAACCAGCAACAAAATGCGGTACAAAAAAACAGAGCTGATAAAACGTAAATAAGATACACAAATATGGTCGCCATAGTCTAGTAGATAGTGTGCTGGCTTATTAGACGTAAAGCCAGGGTTCAAGTCCCAAGCCAGACATCAAAATCAAATATTTTTAGAGGATTTCCTTTCAGCAGATTTCTGGCAAAATTTCTGAGAGTAAATCAAATTGCCATGAAAAGTTTCTCAAAACAATCTGTCGTTCGGAGTCGACTTTAAACTGTAGGCCCCGCCACTTATGTATAAAATTAACACATACAACATAAGTAGTGTAAGAAACTATGTCAATAAGCCTAACTGAAGGGTTGTAATGTCCAATATGTATGTATGTGTGTAAGATACGCAAACAACAATAATAAATACAACTTGTTTACATTTTTCGATATTTCCCGAAGGCCATCATCCTCCTTCAAGAGTATGTAACACACTATTGATCCAGCGGTATAAAAAGCCAGACACAGCATGCAACGGCAATTCAGTTAAAATTCAGTCAGTCGTGTGTGAAGACGACACTTGGAATTCAGTCAGAATCCTGTCAGTCGTGTGTGAAGATATCACAAGGGATTCAATAAGAATTCGGTCAGACACGTGTGTGTGTGAAGAGAATATTGTGGTGTTGCTTACAAAAAAAAGTTGTAAGAGGAGAAGGATAACGAATCGTTGTTATTGCGTACGCGAAAGAGTGTGAAAGCATTTAATAATTTAATTAAAATTAAAAAAAATGATCAATTTCTAAAGGTGTCACACGTAATTGTGCGAACAATAAAAAAGTGTTTGAAAAGTAAACACAAATTTATTTTCATTTTATTTGCAATCAACGAACTCATATTTTTAACATTTTTAAAAAAGGTAAAAAACGTAACAATATAGGGGAAGCTATCCAGAAGGCTTTATAAGTCAAGTTGGATACTTAACATGCCTCCATTTATATAGAGGTCCCATTTGATAATACTTCTCATGATGCCACAGATGAGGTATTGACTCCATGATATTCAGTTGGAAGACTCTTAATATTTAATGACATATGCAGGATACAGAATGACAAGCGTTGGCATAGCTGAAAATGTGAAGTTCTTTCAGTACTAAAGAGGGGCTTGTTTGTGGATGCGCTCTTGTTAAAATTGTCTCAGGCAAGCATTGATCGCAAATGATGTGGATGCGACATAGTTCCGATAAAAAAGGCAGATTTAACGAGACTCTTTGAGGCATCATTTAAAGATGTCTTGAGATTGTAAACTAGATTGTGCATGCTTCTAATAGGGTGGGGCATAAACCCAGGCAAGTCCACCTTTGTAACCTGAAGACTAAAGATGCACGGTGATACAAGGAAGTTGGAATAAATCGAAAGTTTTTTGTCTCAGAACTAAATATTCTGAAACTCACTGATATCTTCCAAGCGAAAGTTTATGTCTTGGATGGCTGAAGATATTTTCAGCATGAATAGAAAGTACAAATGGCGGGGCATATGGGTATTGTTTGATGGTCAGACCGTTGTTCGAGCACTTGATTATCTATCATGTAGAACTGAACCAGCTAGGCAGCAGAAATAGTGTTAACTTCTGCTTGGTTCCAAATTACGTGGAAGCTTAGGCACAATGAACAGATGATGTAGATAAAGTTGCTCAACTGTTGAGGCAAAAAGACCTATTCCTAGACTTGGAATAGATGTTTGCAAAGGTATCCGAAAGGGAAGATAGAGAGTCGCTCTTTTTAAATAAAATAGATTTGAGGCAATATGTGAACTTTTGTAGAGTAACTAGAATAACTACAATTGGAGGAGGTTTGAGCCTTGAGGCATCGTACTGTCCAGGAGTAACTCAAGGCTAGTGACGAGTCTATTTAAAGAGCACTGTATTCTCAAAGAATACTTTAGAATGGGGTTCCATTATGCATTATCTGAACACATATTCAGAAACTGTATAACGTCATTACATCTGAGATGGAAAAAATTTGGGAGCATAACAGATACAGGGCAAGGAGTTGTTCTTAATGATGCCAAAGAGCATCTGGAACTTTACTAGGGCAATAAAATTGAAACAGACATTCCGGAAAGACGTTATAGTAACCCTATAAGGGGGTTATATACAGACATCGTCACAAAAAGAACATAATAAACATGTGAGTGTATTTGTGAGCGGCATGTGTATAACCCAGAAGAAAATTGTTAGTAATATTTTCAGTTGCAATCTGATAATATGTTTACGTAGTGGAAAATGGAAAATGTACAGCACCAAATCCCTAAAGACTGCGTATTTAACTTGACAAATATTCTTCCCAAAAAGTGGAGACCATTTCTCCATTGTTATTAGTGAATCTCATTAGAAAATAGTGAATCCTACTGTAATTTTTCTTTGGGTGTATATTTGATATACAAAAGTATTTCATAAAGAAGCAAAGAGAACCTGCTTCATTGAAAGCTGTTAAGCATTTGAATGCATTTTTACCCTCTTTTTAACGGACATTGTTAAAGTTCGTGCCCAATGTGTGTAAAAAGCCGAAGATGATATTCCCCTGACAATAATCGTATTATTGTAGTATTCTAGCAGCTTTAATACTTTAATACAAGAATGAGAAACAGAGTTGTTAAATTTTCCTAAAAGTATGCTTTGTTTTAAAGTATTTCTTTAAAGGGACTTTGGTTTAAATTTTGAAATTTTTGTAATAAGTTTTGACCTTAAAAGTATGCTTGAAAAAATTTTATTTTTTGTAAATCCATTTAATTTAAAAACTTTTGATTATACAACCACGATGATGATGATGATGATATGTGATGAAAATCTATTTCATTTTACTTTCAAAACCAATCCCTCCCCCTTTTGGTTTCTTAAAGATAACAACATTTTTCGTTTCGTTCGTTTTTTTTTTGCAACAACAATTTTTCAAAAGTTTTCACATCATTTTTCTCAAACTTCATGCTCTAATTCTTGTCTTTGTATGTGCATGAGTGTGTATTGTAAGTGTTCTTTATGCAGAAATGATAGAAACAAAACAGAAAAAGAAAGAAATAGTGCGAGAAAAGGAAAGAGAAAGAAAAACTGTCTACTAATATCGTTACAATATTTTAGATTTTCTTGATCGTCTCTGTTTGTCTCAATTTTTCCCCAAAAAAAATTTATTTCCAAATCCAATTCAATTCAATTCAATTTTCTATATGTTTCCGTTTCCCGTTGAGCACACAAGCACAACAGTGTTGCCTTTTTTTTTGTTTTTTGAGAATCGAATCAGTTTCCGGTCTCACATGCAAATGTTTTTCAAAATGTATTGGAAAAAATGAAGTGCATCAAGAGAACAATAACAACTATTTAGAGAACGATAATAATAATAACAACAATGGCAACACCTAGAGCAAAGAAGGAAGAGAAGAAGAGAGTGAGAGGGATGGAAAAATAAAATTGAAAACTATTGATGACAGTGTTTGAAATACGAGTGTAAAATGAAAAAAAAAGAAAAGGAAAAACAAAAAACAAAAGAAATGAAATGCAATGCAATGCAATGTGAGGAAAAGCTGATGACAAATGTGAACAAATGCATGCTTAAAGAAATGGAAAGTTATTGAACATGAAGAGCCAACAACTGTTTTAACAAAAAATTCATTTTAATTTTATTGAAATAAAAAAAAAAAGGAAAAAGTTGAAAGAATAATTCAAATTTATTTAAGCCTGAAAGAGCAGATTTATGATTTCAAGAAAATAAATCAAAAATTAATTCTTCCAAGCATACAAGCAAGCTGATTGATTTATTGCCATAATTTAAAGCATACTTCTAGGCAAATGTAAATTTATTGTTATTATTTGTATTTGTATTGCAAAACAATAAACGAATTGAATCAATCTGTAATACATATGCACACCGACAGTTTTTGAAAGTATCCTCTAGCCTATCGAAGCCATTTTGCAAAAATCTATCAAAAATGATGTAACTTTTATTGCATATTTTAAGGTTTCTCTAACGTCATCTTTAATTCAAAGTCTTCAACTAGTTATTGCGATGAAAGATGATTCCTAGAGCACTTTAAAATATTTTAAACATTTGTTGCATATTACTAGGCTGATCTTAATTAGTTAATTCTTTTCTTTATAGAAAATTTGCAGTTTACCCTGAAAGTTATGTTTGAAACGTTTTTTTAAATCTTATTAAAGTTTTAAAAATTGGTTGCTATATTATTAGATTAGTCTAGAGTTTACTAATACCTTTCAAGTACTTCTACGGCTCTTAATAGAAAATCCTAGTTTTCTAACATTATTTTTTTGCATATTATTAGGCTTGCCCAGAATTTACAAATGCTAATCAAACACTTCTAAAGATTTTTTATAGAAAAATCTTACTTTTATAAAATTTTGTTGTATATTATTAGGCTTGTACAAGGTTTACAAATACCTCTCAAGTACATCTTAACGTTTTTATGAAAAATTATATTTATTATAAAATTTTGTTACATATTATAAGGATTTTCCGGGGTTTACACATACCTTTTACGGACTTCTTAAGACTTTTGTGAGAATATTCTATTTATTTTAAAATTTTGTTGCATATTATTAGGCTGGTCTGGACTTTGCAAATACCTTTTAAATATTTCTTAAGACTTTTAATAGAAAATCTTATTTTTATAAAATTTTGTTGCATATGTTCAGGCTAGGAAGTCGCCGTAGTCTAGTAGATAGTGTATTGGCTTATTAGATGTAAACCCAAGGTTCGAACCCCGGGAGAGACATCAAAATATTTCATCTGCAACAACCTCTCAGAAGATTTCTGTGAAAAACTCTGTCGTTCGGAAGTGACTTTTAACTGTAGGTCCCGCCGCTTATGTATAAAATTAACACACAGAACATAAGCGGTGTGAGAAACTAGGTTAATAATCCTGACTGCAGGGTTGTAATGACCAATTATGTATGTATGTGTGCTAAGGCTGGCAGAATGACTTTTTGCTACTAAACTTATTTTTATAAATTTTTGTTGCATATTATTAGGCTTGTCCTTTCAATTACTTCTTAAGACTTTTGATAGAAAAAAATGCTACTTTTATTAAAATTTCGTTGCATATTTTCAGGCTGCTATGAAGAGAATTTTTCTACTGCAAAAATTTGTAATTAATTGAAGCTTTTCTTTACAACTTCTATCGGAAAATATTTATCATTTTCAATTTCTTTTTAATGTTGCCTATTTTAAGGCTGTTGTTGTTAAAGTGCAGGAAGTAATGGTGTTTTTATGGCAAATGAAAGTCCTTTTGAAATGAAACCATAAAAAAAGGCAAAGAAATAATGTTCTGGTATCGCTGTAACCTTTCTGGCATTTACAGGTTAAACATGGTTTATGGAGAAAACGGAAAGGTAAACTTAACTTTTGGCTTTCGTTTAACAAATAGCTGTACTTGCTTGCATTCTCCCTCTCTCATTCTCTCTTGTGGCATAAGGACAACAACCAATTGGAATTTAATGTGGCCATATAATCGAAGATAAAAATGAAACCATAAAGTATGGCAATGAATTCTCTTTTAAAGGTGAAGCTAGGGGTGGTGGTGGTGGTTGTGGTGGTGGTGGTGCTGGTGCCTAGTGTTCTTGAGGTAGTTGGTTGATGACTTTTGGATCTTTTTGTTTTATTAACTGAATTCATATAAACGGTTTTTATAATATTGAGTAGTAAATATTGTGTAATAAAAGCTCTTTTTATTATTATTATTCTCACTTAACAGATATTGGAGGGAAAAGGGAAGAAGAAAAAAGATTAAAAGTGATGCAATACCAAACCCTAATAAAAACTGACCATAAAATAATGTGTGAGGTGGTATCAGGCAAATAAATACAAGGAGAACTGCTCCTGCTACTCTTGCCTGCAATTGCTGCTGCATCAATACTCGTAAATC
The DNA here is from genome assembly GCA_014635995.1 of Sarcophaga peregrina. Taxonomy (NCBI): domain Eukaryota; kingdom Metazoa; phylum Arthropoda; class Insecta; order Diptera; family Sarcophagidae; genus Sarcophaga; species Sarcophaga peregrina. Next base: position 99,394,972 of record CM025789.1, read on the forward strand.
CCTTAACATATAACAGTGATGCTCCTCCACTTCTTCTCTTATATTTTCTCTTAGGTTTCGTATTTACAAACGAGAGGTTTCCCTATCTAAAGTGGTTATAGTTTTTTTTCCCTCTTAATACTTTCAACTATTCAAAATCAATTGCTTTTCAGTGAATTGTGAAGATAGTAAAGGAGGAGTAAAATAGCAAATCATAATACGTTTTAGCTTTGAGGGGCATTCGAAAAGGGGATGGCTTGATGGAGAATATTTACTGTTATTTCTTCACATTTAAGGATATTAAAAGAATACTTTACTGCTTGGAATTCGGTAATAAAATTACACAGTTTAAGGGGAATACTTTCTTGACTGAATCATTAATTTTGGATTTGTTGGAAAATATTTGCATTTTTAACGTGCATCCATCTAGGGGGGCATGTATGTCTCCCCCTCCGCCCTACACAAAAGGCTCACCATGGTATGACTGCCTAATGGATCTTGCCCAACTTGGGACAGAATCTGTATGTATGCGGCTGAGAAAACATTGCAATCTCTCCCCCGTTGGGGTTGAAAGCAATTTTCGTTAGAACTAATTCTCGAATAAACCTGGTAAAACACAGACTTAAAACTCAACTTGGTAAACAGTAAAGTCATCAGACAATCTGAGCAAGTTGGAAATGATCGTGCATATCACATACCCGATCCTAAATCATTTTCTGTTTTCAGTAAAGATTGCAACCATGTAGTGTCGCAGACCAGATATCAAACAAAAGTTTACGAAAATCATTTATCCAAGTCGAGTATTTGTTGAAAGGCATTCTGTAAGAGGTTATCTTTAATTCAAAGCCTTTACCCAGTTACTGTGGTTCCCCCAGCACATCAATATATTCCTGGAAAGCTTTACGGCGCAATAGCCTTAAACATTTGTTGCATATTATTAGGCGTCTTTTTTTGTAGAAAATATGCAGCTTTGAGTAGGTGTTTGAGTTCCCAAAATACCGACCTATCCACTTGGTATAGGATAGTATCGTATCCAGTGTTATAATGCTTTTGCAGTAAAAATTTCAAGGGTATTAGAATTTGCATTGAACCAGACTGGATTGAGGCAGAACCTACTTCAAAATGGTAAGTCTAGACCTGATGCCTATTGAAACGAAAAAAAGAACTCCATGATGCTTATTAAACTTATGAACGCAGGGTAAAATGTTGGATATTGTAAGGAAGATGACATTTCCATTATAAACGTGCTTTGTCGGTGGCAAGAGGCCCATAATACGCTTCCATAAAAGCTTTGATTCTTTGGAAATGTAAAAAGAAGTAATTTTTATGGCATTTTCGAGCATTTTTGGAGTAAATTAATCTTTTGAATAGATAGGTTCTATAAGAAGTTGCCGTGGTCTAGTGGGTGGTGTGTTGGCTTATTAGACAAAAGGCCCGGGTTCGAATCCCAGGTCAGACGTCAAAACGAAAAATATTTCTTCGGCGACTTCGTCTCAGCAGATTTCTGGCAAAGACTCTGAGAGTAAAAAAATGCCATGAAAAGCTTCTCAAAAATCTGTCGTTCGGAGTCGTCCCGCCACTCTCTGTATAAAATTAACGCACCCACAACATAAGTGGTGTGAGAAGCTAGGTCGTAATCCTGACTGAAGGGTTGTAATGGCCAATTATGTATGTATGTAGGTTCTATAAGAAATGTATGTGAAGATAAATTCCAATTTAAAAACCAAAGACGCAAACCCATACTTTTAGCAACGCCACTTTTTACTTCGAACAGGGAAAACTTTGGTATTAACAGAGCAATGTTAAGCAGTTAACAGTGTTAGTTGTGGATTAGTCTTTTACTTTGCAATTATTATTGCAGGCTATTGAGATAAAATATAATTTTCATTATGATCCTGATTATTATTTGTAAACAAAAGTATTGAAATGAAAAGGATAATTGGTGGGGATGGAGAACGGATTATCCCGCTACCATGATTCGAAAGAGCACCCTCTGGACTAACATTTGCATATAGGCAAGTTCCAAAATGGCCACTGAACTTCTTGAGAATTTTCAAGGAAAAAATTTATATTTTCAAAGCTAAAGTTCTTAATAATCTATCGCTTTATATGTGACAATGTTGCTGATAATATTAAGAGGCCTTGGAGCCTTCCTTGGCATATAGTATCGCACTCATAGATCTTGAATATATATATGAATACTCATACATCAGATATGGCTTGAGGATCATGGTCTAGAGCTCGCAAAGAACAAGACTGTGATCATACTGATGACAATGGTTCACATCCCACTCGAGATTGGTATGCAGATAGGTGATGTATCACTGGTCACAAAAAGGGCAGTTAGATATTTGGGCATAAGACTCGATTGGAGACTTAATTATTGGGCCCAAATACAGCATGCAGCTAGCAAGGCAGCGAAACTAACGGGCATGCTAAGCAGGATGATGGCAAATATTGGCGGACCAACACAGGCCAAACGAAAATTGATTATGGCGGCGACGAACTCGATATTGCTGTACGGAAGCGAGATATGGGGAGATGCGCTGGAGATTAAATCTAAGCGGAAAATATTAGCAGCGGTGCAGCGTTGCCTCGGCCTACCGCACAGTATCGAGCACCGCAGTCCTAGTGCAGGCATTTGAGCAAAGAAAATCTTGGAGAATGAAGAGGGAAAATCTTCCCATTAGTAGCGCAGATCTCAGATCTCAAACACGACGGCGATGGCAAAGTAGATAGGACGAGGAAACATGCGGAAGATGGACTTATAAACTTATTCCATCTATAGAGGCATGGATACGGAGAACCTTTGGGGAAACTAACTATTTTCTGAGCCAGTTTCTCTCTGGTCATGGTTATTTCCGAAAATACCTATACCGTATGGGCAAGGTGACTGATCCTGGCTGCATTTATTGCAAGGAAATGAAAGACGACGTTGAACACACATTCTTCTATTGCATTAAATGGCAAGACGAGAAGAACATGTTGATGGAACAAATTGGTGAATTTACGCCCGACACCATTGTGAACGCAATGCTCGAAAGTGAGATGAAATGGAACGCTGTGAGAAGATACGTTGAATATGTACTCCGCAGAAAGAAGTTCGACCTTGATACAATACAACGGAATGATAGATGAGAAGACGAGCCAATAGCATGAAGCTGGCTTCAAATATGGCGTACCCAGACGTGGCAGAGTAGAGAACGTTCCTTAATTGGACGTTGTTCTGGGCCCATCCCGAAATAATGCTGATAGACGTCCCGGGAAGGGAGTATCAAATTAGTACTTTTTGCGAAAAGTACTTACAAAAAAGGAATTTTCTAATTAGTACTTTTAATAAAAAATGCCTTTCGAATTGGTACCAAAAAGGACTCTTTTAAAAAAAATATTTTTTAAATGAATACCAAAGAAAAGGGAAAACAAATTTTTGAAAAATAAAAATTTTTCTGGGAAACAGTGTAACTTATAACTCCCCTAAGATAGATTGTCCATCTATCTCTTCGTTTTCACAAGCAATTTATAAATTGTTAAGGGTATTGGCAGCAGCATTCTAAAGACCAGCGGCAGTTTTTGTACTGCCAGCCAGTGTTTTGCCAATTGTTTTTTACTCTTTTTCTGAATTCTTTTTTTTTTCTCTTCTTTGGCAGTTATTTAATGCTTATTTTCCTTTCTATCAGTTTGTATTTATTTCTGTTCTTGTTTTTTTTTTTTAATGTCTGTTGTATTGATATTTGATAGTGGAATATTGAAAATATTACCTTCGGTATCACTGGTATCCGATACAGGTGGCTCACTGGCAATATATTGTCTGCCACTTTGTAAAGTACTTTCGACGATTGGACGTTTATCCTCCAATTGACGGCGGAAAGCTTTATGATCATCCTGGAAAAAAAAGAGAAATAGTACAAAAAACCCAAGATATTTAGTAAATAATTTGTATTAGAGAAAGGAAATTTAATTAAAAAAAAAAAAAAAAAATTAAAGTATATTTTTAGGCGTTGAAGAGTATTTTATCACAAAATAATTTCTTTTTAAATCGAAATGAATGCCTCTTAATAATTGTAAAGAAAATAAAGAATATAGAAATGGCATTAAATTAAAACTACTAAACATGTTTCAATATTTAGGTTAGGGAACGTGTACCTGTACACTGACCGCTTTAACTATTTAAATGTGGTTTAAATTTTTAAAAATAATTTTTTCTGTATTTAATTGAATTCTTTCTGTTTTTAATGTTTTCTTGGAAAGTTTTCTGAAGTGTTTTTAAGGTTATGATCATAAATATTATTTATTTATGAGCAACCAATGGCCATACAAACGAATAAAATTTTATCAAGACAACTTTTCTTGCTTTCCAAAGGGTATGTGGCCTATTGTTATTAGATGGCATGTCTATTATAATCACAGCCACTCAATTCATAAGTAATTGTTTAATGATCCTTAACACTGTTAAACACGAAAATGTAATACAAAATTAAACCAAAAAAAAACAGAATTCAATAAAATAGACACAAACACACACGCATTGAAAATAAAGGAGAGATTAATAACCCAACAAACATATTCAACTAGAAATAAAGAATAACTTTTATAAACTAATGGAAGGATTTAAAAGAAAAAAAATTTTTTTTATTTTTTTTACATGAATATGCCGTAAAGGGTATTTAGCAATAGAATTTCATGTTTTAATCTTCATTTTTTTGTTTTATTTTTTTAATAATAAAAAATTAACATTTTTTGTTTCCCGCTCAAAATTTACTCCCAATTGTTTGCTGGGTTTATTTCACACAATCTTTGCCAAAACAAAAAAACGAAGGAAAATAATTTCAATAAAAATAAACAAAGCACGCACACACTTTAATTTGCCAAAGATTTAATAAACAAACCCAACAACAAATTACATTAACTGAGTAAGTGAAAAAGGCACACAATACAATAAATGTACTACACTTACGCTTATACACTAACACACACACACTTACACGCAATGTATTAAAACATTAATATGGCAGGCACATATTCACATTAAATGGAGAGTGAAAATTTGACTCGTGTTATAAGCTCCTAAAAACCACATACAAGCACATACAAGCAAAAAAAAAAACATAAACTAAAACAACAACAACAACACATAAAACCCACTAAACTAAGCCCACCACTTATTAACAAATGCTTATAAGTGAAGGATAGATAGAGATAGTGAGCGAGAGTGAGTGTATACAGAGAGACACAAACACAATAGCATAGCAAACACAAAACCTTTAACGAAAACCAAAGAACGATGCTTAAAGCAATGTAAACAAAGCATATGTAAGTGTAGCAGGCAAAGAAGTATAAAGAGAGCCAAAATTTGGCTCTCATTGCAAGAACAAAAATCAAATCAAAACAAAGCGTCACACACAAAACTAAAATCACTTAAGAAAAGCAAAGTCAAATATAAAAACAAAGCAAAAGTATTAAAACGAGAGTGAGAAATTAAGAGTGTAGAGAAGAAAGTCCTGTTAAACTAAACTAGTGCACGTACACAATAAATGGAGTAGAAAATGAAAAAATGAAAATGTTACCCAGTGAGCATTTTTGGAAATCTTCAATCAAATTTGAGATTTTTTTTGATTTTTCTGCACGATTAAAAAGCTAAAATATGTGCTTATTTTCTGATCTTAAAAGACTTTTTTATCGGGAGAAAAAGTGACAACAAACGACTCTTTTTTGAAGATCATTTATAAGTCATTTTGCTTTATTAACTTAGAGTAACATTTGACCTTATTTCTAGTAGTTTTATAATCATTTTCGAATCTCTTTCTGTTCATTTATTAAGGCTTCTTATTTTCCTTCCTTTATGATTCATTTTCGAATCGTTTTTCAGTCTTTGTTTAATCGCATACGAGTCTTTTATGAGTAATTTATCATTATGTTTAGGAGTCCTTTTTTATTGTCATTTATCAGACATGTTTATACTAATTTGAACTCGTTTGCAGATCATTTATGATTATAATTTGAGTCATGAGTTGTATTTCAAAATGTATTTTAATCTCTTCAAGTGTTTTTAGTCGGTTTTCTGAGTGCTACGTTTACGCTGACGGATAAAGAATTACGTTGTTATGAAGATTAAGTAACAAATAAAGAATATATCGTCGGTCTCATGTAGAAAGGCCCTAACTCACACTTTTTTCCAATTCCAATACATTTAACACAAATACATACAACTCCTCACAAAAATTTAATAAAAAAAATATTCGAGTTAGGGCCTTTCTATATGAGACCAACGGAATGTACGATTATTTGTGATGTATTCACATCAGACGTCAAAGTTTATTTGAAAAAATTTTTTTCTCGTTAAAAAGAAAGAAAAATTTTCGATTTAAAAACAAAATTATACTTTATTTCATAGGCATCTTTTCAAATAAATCAAATTTAATCAGAGAGGGTGTAAAATCAGTGTTTAATCATCTATCTGGGCAAAATATGATCATAAAATGCGTAATTACAATCCATTTTCAAACCCCTACATGCATGATTTGTTTTTGATTAAGCGTTTTTCAATCTTCAGTATAGAAGAAGGTAGAATATAACGGGTGATTTTTGACAACACTGGTTTAAACAGCTCACGCACGTTTCGTGTTTTGTTTCACTGTCAAACATCTTCAGTTTGGTCTGTAATTTAACCATTAATCGTCTTACAAACGAACAAAGTTTGCAAATCATTGAATTTTATTATCAAAATGAATGCTGCTCTATTAAGAAAGTTCCCTTCGCGCGTCTCCCATTTTATGGTCAGTTTAGTCAACCTACTGACGCGGCTATTCGGATTATAGTGACTAAATTTCGTACCAAATTTACATTGTTGGACATTAAACAACCAGCATGCTTAGGTAGAGTGCGAACTGAAGAAAATATCGCAGCCGTATTGGCCAGTGTTAATGATGCCCCATCAATTATCATTTCGTCGCTGTTCGCAGCAATTGGGCCTCTGTTACTCGACAACTTGGAAAATTTTGGGGAAGGATTTACGTGTGAAGTCTTTCAAAATACAGCTCGGGCAAGAATTGAAGCCGAACTACCTACTGCAACGCTGAATTTTTGGTGTATGGACTCTTGGAAAGTTGGCCGAAGATCTACTTCTTTATCGATAAATTCTGTTCAGCGACGAAGTTCATTTTTGGTTCAATGGATACGTAAATAAGCAGAATTGTTGATTTTGGAGTGAAGATCAGCCAGAAGCATTGCAAAAGCTACCAATGCATCCAGAAAAAGTCACAGTTTGCTGCGGTTTATGGGCTGGTGGCATCATTGGAACGTATTTCCTCAAAGATGCTGTGAATCGTAACGTAACCGTGAAAGGTGAGCGCTACCGTGAGATGATATTCCACTTTTTTTGCACAAAATCTAAGAGCTTGACTTGCAAGACATGTGGTTTCAACAAGACGGTGCCACATGCCACAAACCACGCATAACAATGGACTGATTAAGAGGCAAGTTGGGTGAAAATTTTATTTTCTTTTCGGCCGCCTAGATCGTGCGATTTAACGCCTTTAGACTATTTTTTATGGGACTATGTTAAAGCTCATGTCTATACAGATAAGCCCGCTTCAATTGACGAATTGGAAGACAACATTGAAGCATTTATTCGTTAGATACCGACCGAAATGTTGAAAAGAGTATGCCAAAATTGGACTAAGCGAATGGACCATTTGAGGCGCAGTCGTGATCAACATTTGCATGAAATAATCTTCAAACATTAAATTATATGTGGACCGCAATATCGATTCAAATAAAATTCTCTCTTTGAACAATTTTCCTATAGCTCTTAAAAAATCACTCTTTAATAATAAATAATGGAAATATTATTTACATTTTAAACGTTTGGATGATTAATTTCCAATTGCTAAATAATTTTTTTTTTGTACAATGGGTCACTGGTACTGTGTTTGTCTTGACCGACAGGTGCACTTCCTCTAACCTTACAATTTTTTTTATTGTATTTTAAATCGAACTCATTTTACTTATTGGCGCGAATCATTTTTGAGTACTTTTTTAATCGTGTAAATGAGTAAGAAGCTTTTTGTTTACCAAAAGTACTTTAAAAAGACTTAGCAAAGTGCATTTTAATTTTTTAAACAATCTTCCAAATGCTAGCTGGGTTATTAGCTACAGAGGCCTACAAAAATATTGGCGTTTTGTTGTATGCACATACATATTTGAAATACTTCTTTCAATTGTTTTGTTTAAAATGCCCTGTTTAATATTGCTTTGAAGGACTCTCCCTTGCGCTCTCTCTCTCTCCCTCCCTCTAAAATCTTAAAACGTATTAGAAGCAATAAAAACCAGAAAAATGATCAAATTTTTAATGGCCAACCATTATCTATCCACTACTACTCGTACATCAAGTATTTCTTTTCATGCATACACACATACACACACTTATGCCTAAGCACTTTTATTTTTATGCTCTTTCATAAGACACTCTTTACGTCTCTCTCTCTCTCTCTCTTGTCGCTCTCTTTAATGTTTTGTGTTTTATTCGTATACGCTCACATCGTGATAAACGGCGTATACTTAACAGGCAATGACTTTGAAATCCAATTTATTAAGTATACGCCACCAATTTTAAGCTTTTAATAGCCATTGTGATGCGAACCCCTAATAAATTTATCAATTTAACAGACCCGAATCGGTTTGTCGGTTTTGGGTTTTATTGCTGCGGCTATGTGTGTGTGCGTGTGCGTATACGATGATTTAAAAAAAAATATTTTTATTTGCACGTATGAGTTTAGGAGAGAGAGCAGAGGTTGTAGTTATAGTTGCTGTTTGCTTTTCTTGTTTTTATAGGCAATTATGTTGCCATTAAAAAAAAGGACATTTTCAAAGAAAATCTTTTGCCAGAAAAAAAAAACCTGTCGTACAACTATAGAAAGATAATTTTTGTGTTATTACTTCCATTAAAATATTAAAAAAAAATCATTTTAAAAATACTTCATGGGAAGTGAAGATAAATTTGAATTTAAAAACCAAAGACGCAAGCCCTTAAAGTTATGAAAGGAATCCAAGGATGGGCCATACCCTTGCTTTGGCAGGTCTATCTGGAAGTTGCCTACACATAAGCCTTAGAAGTTGAAACACTCCCCAGGAATAACTTAACATTTTTCCCGAAATTTTTATTAACTGGAGCGGGGAAAATACTTGGAAGTAAATCTACAGAAGTTTAAGCATATGCCCTGATATCCCAGACTATCATAAAGTCCCTTGACGTCAAAGGTCTCCATCCGAAAACTGCTCTACAATGGCTCCTAATAGAACAGTTAACACACTTAAAACATTCCATATGTGATTTGCGCATAGAGAGGTGACCTTCCCTAGGGTTAAACTAGCTCACTAATGCCCCGGGTTTGCGTCGCCTCGTTCTGCGTCTGCTTTGAAGTTGCGTCATTTTAAAATTTCTGTGATTTAAAAATTGCGTCGTTTTTGTTTCAGTTTGTGTCGCATGTTTCGAAGTTGCGTCGTTAGTCCTTCGATTTACGTTGTTAATACGAAAATGTTTGTACAAAGCTAACCCAGAAAAAGGGAATTTCCCATTCAAATTTTGTGCAAATTCGACTTTCGCATTTCTGTAACTTCAAAGTTGTGTCGTTATTGCTCTAGTTTACGTCGTTAATGTGAAAATATTTTTACAAAGCTAAAACAGAAAATGGGGATTTCCCATTTAAGTCTAATGTAAATGTTGTCTGATGATTGCAGCTTGTAGGTCGTTAGTAAATTAAATATTATGCTATTGAAAAATCTATTTTTTCAGCTAAAATTATGAATCTCAGGAAGCCAATTAAATGAAAATCAATACAAATGTATGGAAAATCGTGCTTCGTTTTGCGTCGTTTCGGTTTTGCGTTGCATTTCTTCAGGCCCTATTAACGACGCAAACCGTGGAATAGCGTAATTAGGCGAAAATTCCGCAATACCTTCTCAAGTAGTAAAAAGAATTTGTTCGATTGCAATGTCAAATGCTGGCAAATTCTTAACCCGAAATAGACTAAACAACCGAATTTTCCTTATGTGTGTTAAGATAAATTTGAATTTGAAAATCGAAGACACAAACCCACACATTTTTGTGTTTGTGTTTTAAAAGGGAGTGGCTACTGTAACGTCTATATCCGATCAGGAAGCGAAATAAATACGTAATTAACCATTAAAACCATTTAGCCAGGACTACAACCTAGCTGCGCACATCACTTACGTTGTAGGTGTTTTAATTTTATACCTGAGTAACCGGCGACCTACAGTATAAAGTCAACACCGAACGATAGGTTTTTTAGAAACTTCTCATGATAATTTTCAGAGTTTTTGCCAGAAATCTGCTGAGAGGCAGACGCCAAAGAAATATTTTTTTCATTTTCGATTTCTGACCGGGAATATGAACCCTGGCATCGCGCTTAATAAGCCGATACACTACCTACTAGACTATGGCGACTTCATGCAGCGATATAGTCCTAATAACCTACTTTGTAAGCAAAAGACGGCGAATGTAATTGCTAAAGACAGTAGAGTATTCAAATCTATTAATTCATTAGAGCATCAAAAAACAATGTGGCTCATCATTAAAACATTCGTAGTTCATAATAACACCGCTGAGTTTATCAGTAACCATCTCTAGTAGACGAATTCACTTGCTTTCTTGAAGCCTAGTTACACAACGCCAAGCATCTGCCCGATAGATGAAGAAGCGTTTCCATTTTTTTCACTTTGGCTAAGATCGCCACCGCATAAATGTCTAGAATACTAATATCTGACCACAACGACTCCTTATCTAGCTTGATTAAATTATGTATGCGAAGATAAAATTCGAATTTAAAAACCAAAGACGCGAACCCATACATTTAGCAGCACCACTTTTCGGCTTCAATAGAGCAAACTTTGCTATTAACAGTGCACTGTTAACTGTTTAACAGGGGCAATAAGGAGATTAGTCCTCTTCTACTTTGCAATTATTGCCGACTATTGACAGAAAGCATTATGACTCTGATTATCATTTGAGAACAGAAGTGTTGAAATGTAAATGAAATGGATGGGAGGTTGGGAAATTTTTTCAACTCTCAGAATTATTCCAGCTATGCCACTACCACGATTCGAACTACCATTGCATATGGTCTGTATGGTGTATAATCTCTTTTATGTTTCAAAATAGCCACTGATATTCTAGAGAATTTTCAAGCAAAAAACTTTTATTTTCAAAGCCAATTTTCCCAACTTTATGTGGGACTATATTGCTAATTGTATTAGGAGGTCTTGCAGCACTCCTTTGAGTATGATATGGTACGCCTAGACCTAGAGTATACCCCAAAATTAGCTTCTAAACAAGAGGGCCTGTTCAGTTGGACGCTGTTAAATAGCCGTAACAGTGCTCTGTTAAGGGCAAATTTTGCTCTGTTAACGAAAAGTGTGGCGCTGCTAAAATTTATGGATTGGTTTGCAGTCAATTGTAAAATGTTCTGAAATTTTATTCAATTACTGACCAATGACAACAAGAATATGTTGCGTCGAGAATTCAATGGAAAATCTCAATTGAAATCTTGTTTAAAAAATGTTATCATCATCATGGCTTAAACGGTAATTGTTTTAGGCTGTTTTTAACTGAACGTGAAAATAATAATCGATTATGTTACCCACTGACTTGGCACATGGCTGCCCTAAGCCACCTAAAATGCAAGAACACTATTAATCTGGCGAGCAAACTGTTTAGATGTTTACATTCTTGTGGGTTTTCTCAAGAATTCAAACCGGCTAATATCCATAGACGCCAGCACATTATAAAATTCATCAAATAAAATTCTACTTAGGAATCCTTCCCCATTAGCTTATAGTACATGGCAATAACAAGGAAAGTGTGAATTTCATTTAAAATCTTCAGTCTCAGTGTAACTTTTACAAAATGATTGTTACAATCGATTTAAGCACTGGCATGGAATCAAACTAGTCATCATGTATGTATATAAAGACCCTATACGTGCTGGTCAACTTGACTTCGAAGACGTTTTTAATCATAATCACAGGAGCTTTGCATAAAAGCATGACTGTCTTAGAGTTAATCTGAAAACTATCTTGAAAGTTCAAGTAATTCAGTGAATGATTTCTTTTTACCATACATGCATACATACAACATAATTGATTATTACAAGCCTTCAGCCAGGATTATGATCAACCATCTTGCATCACCACTTAGTATATGTTATGTGTGTGTGTTAATTTCATACATGAGTGGCCGGGAACAACAGTTTAAAAACTACTCTGAACGACTCTGAGTTTTTGGAGAGATTTTTTATTGCAATTTCTTTTTATTCTCTGAGTTTTTGCCAGAAATCTTCTTGTGATGGAGATGTCTGATCTGGGGTTTTAACCGCGGCCTAACGTCTACTAAGCCAACATAGAAACTACTAGGCTACGGGGACTACATAATTTCATTAGGGTTTTAAGAAAAGCTGAGCCCAAATTTATGATCAAATAATTGTGAATTAAACTTCAGAAATACTTTACAAGTATTTCTTTATTATTTGACTTAAAACAAATTGCATTGAATTTACAATTTAATTTAACATTTTATGTGTTTAAAATTAAATGTTTTTTTTTTGCTTAAAACTCCTAACATATGTTTATACATTTCCATGTATACATGCATAAACACATACATACACACGTCTATATGCATACTGTCCTTGTACGTGATTTGTTAAATGCGAACAATTATTTGTATTTCGATAATAAATTTTAATTTAATTTTCATATTTAAATACACAATCTAACAACAATACCAACAACAACATTTTAAGGTGCATGTGTATGTGTGTGTGTGTGTTTCTCTTTCCATTGTTATTTTATAAAATCAAAATAATTAATGTTACTCATACGCAACCGTAACTAAATTGAATAAAACACAGAAACATAATGGCTGCTATTGTTGGTATTGCTATAGAGGTGTGTTGGAAACACACGCACCAAACACACACCCCCACTCATATTTACCTACAAGGCAGAGAGATATATAGAGAGAGAGAAAATAATATTGAGATGGCCAAATTGAATAATATTTCTACGAGTTAAATAAACTCTCATAAATAAATGCACACACACACACAACAACACCATAACAGAAGTTCTGAGATCCCCAGTGCGAAACCGGGAAATGAACCCATTCGGTCAGAGTACGAGAACTCCGAGATCCCCAGTGAATGGAGAATCTTCAGGATTGGTGGGATCGGAGGTGGAACCAACGCGAAGCAACCCGTCGGCATCGGCTAGCGGGGTTTTTGGTCAACTCGGGGACCAAATTAGAAGTTTAATCGAAATGATGGAGGATGGAAAAAGAAGATCAATCCACCAACCGATGAGGGATGCGATCGACTCCATTAAGACCCTATACGACCTGTACGCAGGCGAGTTAAGGGGGCAGACAACCAGCGAGAAGAGTTGTAGCAGTTCTGCTACACAAACTTCGCCTTGGATGAGGAACAATGAGGGGAAGAGGAGACAAGAGGAGGCTGTTGAGATTCCCCAAGCAAAGAGGAGAACTCCAAACCCTGCGCCAAAAGTCCAGCCGCGGGGAAATACTGCGACGACTTTGGATAGGCAGGTTAACGCGGAGAAGACAACTGGAGAATCAGAGTGGCAAAAATTCACTAAGAAGAAAAGGAAGGGCAAGAAACCTAAGGAGAGGAAAACGAAGCCCGACGCAATCATGATAGCAGCGAAGGATGACACATCGTATGCTGACATTTTAAAAAGAGTTAAAACGGACCCTAATCTCTGCAAATTAGGTGAAAACGTGACGAAAATCCGGAGGACCGTCAAAGGCGAGCTATTACTTCAGCTCGGCAAAAACGGTTGACTTTAGAGGGGCCATTGGAGAGCTCCTAGGTGAATGCGCGTCTGTCCGCACTCTAAGGGAGAGGAGGACGGTTGAAATAAAGGATATCGATGAAATAACGGAGAAGGAGGACGTATATAACGCGATTATGAACGTTCCAGGTATTGAGGGCTTCGGTAAGACCGACATAGTTGGCCTCAGGAAGGCGTATGGTGGGACGCAAACTGCCGTAGTAAGCCTTAACGCAGACGCTGCAACGATTCTCCTGAGGGAAGGAAGAATTAGGATCGGCTGGGTCATATGCAGAATTCGCGAGAGGAACATTCCGACGAAATGTTTCCGGTGCTTGCAGTTTGGACATATGGCCCGTCAGTGCACAAGTAAGATTGACCGCTCGCGAACTTGCCGTAGGTGCGGACAGGAGGGGCATATTGCGAAAAATTGCAAGGGCGAACCTCTTTGCATGTTCTGCAAAGTGGGCGACCCGAAATCTGCTAACCATATCGCGGGGAGCGGAAAGTGCCCACAATTTTTGAGCGCACTTAGATCACGTCCTAGGAGATGAGGTTAATACAAATTAATCTGAACCACTGTGAAGCAGCCCAGGACCTATTGGTCCAGAGGGTAAAGGAGGAGAAAATTGATGTCGCCATCATAAGCGAACCTTATAGGGTACCGAAGAATAGTACTTGGATCACGGACGGATCTAGTACTGCGGCTATATGGATCTGTGGTTCATTACCCTTCCAGCAAATCTATGTGTCGGACATTGGTTTCGTTATGGCCAGGATAAAGGGAGTTTTCGTCTATAGCTGTTACGCCCCCCCGAGATGGTCAATGGAGGAGTTCCAACATATGCTGGACAGGATGGCGTCCCACGTGCGCCTGAATACTCCCGTCATTATTGCAGGAGATTTCAATGCTTGGGCGACCGAATGGGGTAGTAGATATACTAACACCAGGGGTCGCTGTCTCTTGGAAACGGTCGCTTCCCTTCCTGTGGCGCTGATGAATGATGGAAGAGGAAGCACATTTAGGAGAGCTGGATCGAGCTCGATGATAGATTTATCGTTTGTGAGCAATAGTCTTGTTTCGCGGACCGCGTGGAAACTAACTGAGGACTTCACGAATAGTGACCATCAGGCAATCGTGATGACGGTTACTGGGCGCAACACGAGAGGAGATGGATTGGCGAAATTTACGGGACCTAAATGGAAGGACACCCGCTTTGACGAGGAGACGTATAGATTGCTGTTGTCGTCTTTTCATACGACTGGCAGCACGGCCGAGGAATTAGTGAGCGATATATGCGAAATGCTCAACACTGCATGTGATGCTGCAATGCCTAGGAGGACTGTGTGTAGGGGACGCTCCCCCTGCTACTGGTGGAATGACGAAATTCGGAATCTGCGGTCGGCATGCTTTAGGGCGAGAAGAAGGGCCCAGCGTACTAGAGGAAGAGCGACAGGGGAAGCCGAACGGGCTTCGTATGAGGATCTTAGGCATCAACTTAGAAGAGCCATTAAAAGGAGCAAGAAACTATCCTTTCAGCGGATATGCCAAGAAGCTGACATAAATCCTTTTGGGACGGCTTATAGAGTCGTCTGCAAGAGAATCGGCGCTCAGCAACAGCCAGTTTTGCTACGGGGAATCATTAGTACATTATTCCCACGAGGCCAGCCCTACACTTTTATAAGCAGGGATACGGATGCCGATCATACAATCCCTGAGGTAACAAGAGAGGAGGTACTCGCAGCATGCAATGGAATAGGAGATAGGAAAACACCGGGGCCAGATGGAATCCCGAATAGGGCACTTAAGGCGGCTATCCGGTTCAGACCTGATATGTTCGCCAAGGTGTTCCACAAGTGCTTCGTCGAGGGTGTTTTTCCACGTAGATGGAAGAAGCAGAAATTGGTTCTCATTCCAAAACCTGGTAAACCACCAGGGGAACCATCGTCATATCGGCCCATCTGTCTACTTGACACAATGGGAAAAATACTGGAGAGGATAATATACAACCGACTACTGACGCGTGCCGAGGCAGGAGGAGCTCTCTCGGACCTGCAATACGGATTTAGGAAAGGACGGTCCACTGTTGATGCGATCAGGAGGGTAGTCGACATTGCAAGAGATGCAATAGAGGGCGAAAGATGGAGATTTGGCACCAAGGAATACTGCGCGGTTGTCACACTTGACGTTAAAAACGCGTTCAACTCAGCGAATTGGGGGCGGATTATGAGAGCCCTCTTTAACATGGGTACGCCGCCATACTTAATGGAGATTCTGAACAATTACTTTAAGGACAGGAAAGTAATATATCTAACGGATGAAGGAGAGCAGGAATACGTAGTGACGGCGGGTGTCCCGCAGGGCTCTGTACTTGGCCCACTACTATGGAACATAATGTACGATGGAGTACTTCGACTGCGATTGCCAAACGGGACTACAATTGTAGGCTTTGCAGATGACATTGCCATAGTCTCGGTAGCTAAGACGGTACAGGATATAGAGGAGAAAACTAACACAGCGATTCGAAATGTTGGTGCATGGCTGGATGAGGCAGGTTTGACACTTGCTGCACATAAAACGGAAGCCGTTTTGATAAGCGGCCGGAAGATAGTGGAGAAGATGAAAGTGACCGTTGGAGGCACAGAAATCGAATCAAAGAGAGCAATAAAATACCTGGGAGTGATTATTGACGACAGGTTGAACTTCAAGGAGCACGTAAAATACATCGGGGAAAAAGCATCTGTAACGCAGGGAGCACTGGCGAGGATGATGCCAAATATTGGAGGACCAGGTCCATTCAAGAGGAGGATAATTTCAGCGGTAGTAACGTCGATAATGCTATATGCTTGCCCCATATGGTCGGAGGCACTCTCCGTGGGGTCGACAAGGAGAATACTGTCCTCGGTGTATCGTCTAAGCGCGATTAGACGGATAAGTGGCTTCAGGACAGTGTCTGATGAAGCGGTATTGGTATTGGCAAAGACAATACCAATAGACATATTGGCGGATGAGATGAGGCGCATATACTTCCGTCGTCTTGAGAGTCCAGGACGGACAGCGGCTATAAAAGCGGAGGAAAGAATGACTTCCATGCACAAATGGCAGTCACGATGGGAGAGCAGCTTAAAGGGAAGATGGACATTTCAGCTTGTCCCTTCTATAACCCCTTGGATGGAGAATAATCATTGCGAGCTGAATTATTACGTGACCCAGTTCTTAACTGGTCATGGATGTTTTAGGAAGTACCTGCACAGATTTGGACATGATACTTCCCCTATATGCCCAAACTGTGTAGACGAAGAGGAAGATGCGGAGCATGTTCTAACATGCTGCCCCAGGTTTAGATGGCCCGGAGAAACTAGATTAGGACCAAACCGGCTCATGGAGGAGCTGTTGAATTCTAGGACGCTATGGAGCCAATACAGCCAGAAAATGGCCGAAGTAATGATAGTACTCCGAAGGTTGGAGGAACGAAGACGAAATTTGAGATGATGTGATAAAGCTTTCGAGCTAACCAGCCTCCCGCGAAGTAATACCTTACGGCAGTCCCGCGGGGGGAGAGTGGTTGATGTGTGTGTAGGGGGTGGGTTTTAGTACGTAGGCACCAAGGATGGTGAATCGTGCATGCTTTTGTTGGAACAAAAGTATCTTCAGAAGATTTACCACCTCCGGCTCAAGACAAAAAAAAAAAAAAAAAAAAAACCATAACAGAAGTGGAGTATGGTGGGAAGTGTATGTGTACGTGTATGAAAATTAATTATAGATTAGCTCTCTGCACCTACACTCACATACATAAGCATGTGTGCCATCATATCTCCTTGTATACATACTTTGAGGAGTACATTAACTCTCTTGGAGTAATAATAAACAGAAATTTAATGAACATTTTAACTGTTTTAAGTGTCATGGTGTTGGTATGCATGTTTATGTGTATTCAACTGACCGACACTTTGTTTCTTATGTTTAGTATCTCTTGCTTTCTCTCTCTCTCACTGTCTCTCCCTCTCTCTCTATCTATCTGAATTGCTTTAATAATATTTTTACTACTACAAGCATATAGAAAATTTCCCAGCAAGCATTTGGAAAATTGTTTTTATTAAGAAAATCATCGTAGAAAGTTATTAGTCAGTTTAACGATTAAAAAAGAATTTAAAAATGATTCGCGCCAATAAGTAAAATGAGTTCGTTTTAAAATACAATAAAAAAAATTGTTTAGCAATCGGAAATTAATCATCCAAACGTTTAAAATGTAACTACTATTTCCGTTATTTATTATTAAAGGGTGATTTCTTAAGAGCTATAGGAAAATTTTTCAAAACAAAACTTATTATTCAGAAAAATGCATGAGATCTTTATTTGAATCGATAGTACGGTCCACATATAATTTAATGTTTGAAGATTATTTCATGCAAATAATGATCGCAACTGCACGTCAAATGGTCCATCCGCTTAGTCTTTCTAACATTTCCGCCGGTATCTCTCGAATAAATGCTTCAATATTGTCTTCCAATGCATCGTAAATTAAAGCGGGTTTGTCTGTATACACATGAGCTTTAACATAGCCACAAAAAAAATACTCGAAAGGAGTTAAATCGTACGAGCTAGGTTGTCAATTGACCGGTCCCGAATGTGAAATTTAATTTTCATCGAACTTGCCTCTCAATAAGTCTATTGCTACGCTAGCTGTGTGGCATGCGGCACCGTCTTATTGAAACCACATGTCATGCAAGTCAAGCTCTTGCATTTTAGGCAAAAAAAAGTGGAATATCATCTCACGGTAGCGCTCACCTTTCCCGGTTACGTTACGATTCACAGCATCTTTGAGGAAATACGGTCCAATGATGCCACCAGCCCATAAACCGCACCAAACTGTGTTTTTTTCTGGATCCATTGGTAGCTTTTGCAATGCTTCTGGCTTATGTCCACTCCAAAATCGAGAATTCTGCTTATTTACGTATCCATTGAGCCAAAAATGAGCTTCGTCGCTGAATACTATTTTTCGATAAAGAAGTGGATCTTCGGCCAACTTTCCAAGAGCCCATTCACCATAAATTCTGCGTTGCGGATGGTCGTTCGGCTTCAATTCTTGCCCAAGCTGTAATTTGAAAGGCTTCACACCACAATTGCTGCGAACGCCGACGAATCGATAATTGATGGCCATCATTAACACTAGCCAATAGAGCTGCGATATTTTCTTCAGTTCGCACTCTACCTAAGCGTGTTGGTGGTTTAATGTCCAACATTGTAAATTTGATGCGAAATTTAGTCACAATAGCCCGAATAGCCGTTTCAGCGGGTCGATTAAACTGGCCATAAAATGAAAGAAGCGCGCGATGAACTTTCTTAACAAAGCACGCATTTTGATAATAAAATTTCAATGGTTTGCACGCGTTGTTCGTTTGTAAGACGATTCATGGTTAAATTATAGACCAAACTGAAGATGTTTGACAGTGAAACAAAACGCGAAACGTGCGTAAGCTGTTTAAATCAGTGTTGCCAAAAAGATAATAGCTAAAAAAAATCACCCTTTATATTCTACCTTCTTCTATACTGCAGATTGAAAAACGTTTAATCAAAAACAGATCGTGCAGGCAGGGGTTTGAAAATGGATTGTAATTACGCATTTTATGATCATGTTTTAAGCAGATAGATGATTAAGCACTGCTTTTTACACCCTCTTTGTTTAAATGTTCATTTATGTGAAGAGATGCCTATGATAAAAAGTATAATTTTGTTTTAAAAAGAAAATTTTTCTTGGTCTCATGTAGAAAGGCCCTAACTCGAATACTTTTTTCATTAAATTTTTGTGAGGAGGTGTACGCATTTGTGTTAAATGCATTGGAATCGCAAAAAAAAGTGTGAGTTAAGGCCTTTTTACCTGAGACCGACGATATGTTTTTTATTTGTTACTTAACGTTCATAAGAACGCGTCAGTGTAAACATAAACGTAGGACTCAGAAAACTAACTAAAAACACTTGAGGAGATTAAAATAAATTTTGAATTACAACTAATGAGTCAAATTATGATTATAAATGACCCGAAAACGAATTCAAATTAGTACAAACATGATAAATGACAATAAAAAAGGACTCCTAAACATATTGATAAATTACTCATAAAATACTCGTAAGCGATTAAACATGGACTGAAAAACGATTCGAAAATGATTCATAAACGAAGGTAAATAAGAAGTCCTAATAAAGGATTAGAAAGAAATTCGAAAATGAATATAAAACTATTAGAAAAAAGGTCAAGTGGTACTCTAAGCTAATAAAGCAAAATGACTTATAAATGACCTTCAAAAAAGAGTCGTTTGTTGTCACTTTTTTATCCCGACAGAAAGTTTTTTATGATCAGAAAATAAGCGCATATTTTAGCTTTTTAATTGCGTAGAAGAATCAAAAAAGTCTGGAATTTGTTTAAAGATTTCCAAAAATGTTGGCTGGGATGTATGTAAGAGATATTTGTGTGTATGTGTGTGTGTGTGTGTGTGCGTAATATTGTACCAGATTTTATTAACCCGAAACATTTTACGGTCACACATATTTAAGCAGTTACGCAGTTGAAGACTCATATATTAATATGTGAATAAAAATGTTGATAAAAATCCACAGTAATGGGCATAATAATAGTGAATACCGAATTTTTTTTTATATCAAATTAAACAAAAATTACACAGGGTTTACACTGCCAAATTTAAAACAAGAAAAGCTTATCAGCAGACATCGGCACAAAGAGAACATGATAAAAATGTGAGCGTATTTGTAAGAGTCATGTGTATAAGCCAGAGTAAAATTGTTAGTAATATATTTAAGCGCATCCTAATAATATGTTTATGTAGTGGAAAATGGAAAATGTATAACGCCAAATCCCTAAAGACTGCATATTTAACTTGAGAAATGTTCTTCCAAAAATGGAGATCATTTCTTATTGTTTTTAGTGAATCTCATTAGAAAACAGTGAATCCTATTGTAATTTTTCTTTGGGTGTATAATTGATGTACTAAAAAATTTAAAAAAAAGCGACAAGAACCTGCTTCATTGAAAGCTGACAAGCATTTGAATGCATTTTACGCTATTTTTAACGGACATTGTTGATGTTCACATCTTATGTTTGTAAAAAGCCGAAGATGTTCTGCCCCTGAGGGACATTAAAGAATAAAAAAAATAAGAATTTTTCTTTCCTTGAATACGAGAATCAACTCGTACCAAAATGTGTTATTATTCGTGGTGTGATATGCATTAGGAAGTCGCCATAGTCTAGTAGGTAGTGTGTTGTCTTATTAGACATGAAATCACGGTTCAAACTCCAGATCAGACATCAAAACGAAAATATGAAAAAAAATATTTCTTCGGTGACTTCCTCTCGTTTAATTTCTGGCAAAAGCTCTGAGAGCAAATAAAAAATTACCTTGAAAAAGTTACTAGAGAAAATCTGTCGTTCGGAGTTTATTTTAAACTATAGGTCCTGCCATTCATATGCATAGAAAATTAACTCAGACAACATACTCATATGTGGTATAAGAACCTAGGTCGTAATCCTGTCTAAAGGGATGTAATGACTAATTATGTTATCTGTACATCAGAAGCAAGGATATTAACTCAAACAAATGGAGCTATACTTGCAGTTTTCAAGTGTAAGCCAGGGAATACAGGCATCTAAGGAAATATAAACTTTATGTTGGCATCACTGACATTACAGGCGTTAAAGTGCTGAAGAAACCCAAAAAATTTTTCTTGATTTTTTCATTTTAGTGCATAAATTAAGTGGCAGTTGATGTGCTATTATTTTACTCTTCACTATAATATTTTTGTGATGGTATTTGTATAGCAAATTTCTTATATCTATTGCCAGATTGTGTGTGTGTTTCCGAGCTGGTGTTCTTTTAAGAACACCATAAAACAGTATCAGCAAGCGAAAGTTTTTTATTTTTATGAACCCCTGGTATTTTTATATTCACAAACAAACCACAGAAACTGAAACATAAAATATTTTCAAAGAAATTAAAATCCTAACGATGAAACTTTTCTTATTTAAAATATTAAAAAAAAGAAAAAAGCATTCGAATTTGAAAGACATTCTTTAGAGCGTAGTTTTAATTTTAAGAAATTTTTATGATCAAAGGTTATTACGTTCTGGGAAAACTATTTACAAACTTTACTCAAAGCAACGCAATTTTTTTTTAAAGACTGTTGTTGTTAAAAAAAAAAAATAAAATTAAAAAAATTAATTCAAATATTTTACATACTGGCCAGTCTACATGTGAAAGTGAAGATAAATTCGAATTTAAAAATCCAAGACGCCAACCATAAGTTTTATCAGCGCCACATTTGCCATTAACAGAGAAAAATTTCCTCTTCACAGAACAAAATTTGCCCTTAACAGAGCACTGTTAGCTATTTAACAGTATACATCTAAACAGGAGCCTATGTTTAGGAAAGAATTGGTGTTTTGTGTAAATAGTCTGCACTATTTCAAAGTAGAAAAATAATCTACTTATTGCCACTGTTATACAGTTAACAGTGCTCTGTTAATAGCAAACTTTACCCTATTAGAGGCAAGGATTGGTACTCATAAAAGAGAGGGTTTGTGTATTATTCGCTTTTAACAGTATCCATATGAAAAGGGGACAAAAACTTGAAGCCAATTTTGGGAAATATTCAAGCTTTATTACTACTGTACTATAGGCAAAGGAAGAGGTTCAAGGTCTCAAAATAATCAGCAACATAGTGCCATATAATGTGATATGATATTGAGAAAATTGGCTTTGAAAATATCAAGTGTTTGCTGGACATAGATTAGAGGAGGACGTGCTCCTGTATGTCAAGACAATCACAGTATCCGGAGGTCGAAAATGACCCATTATACATAAAACTGGACATAAATGAATATTCTGTAAAATTGTAAAATTACAAAGGAAATGGTTTATTTTGAGAATCTTCTCAACATTGCTTGTTCCCTAGGCAATCATTTTCTCCTTTTCTCTCTTCGAGTCTTCGCGCCAAATATGACTATAGCAACTCAAAAGATTGTTTACTCGGTTTGGACGTTATTTCAGCAGCTATTTTACAGCGCAAACAGATTTTCTAGGTCAAGACACAGGTCTTCACATGCTGAGCGCTTGTCTAGAGTTATGTTGCAGAAGAAAGAAGCAACCGGGCTTTTACTTTGCAGTTAAAGTGTGTGAAGATAAATTCGAATTTCAAAATCCAAGACGCAATCCATAAATTTTAGCAGCGCCACATTTGGCGTTAGCAAGGCAAAATTTCCTTTTAACACAACACAATTTGCCCTTAACAGAGCACTGTTGGCTACTTAACAATATCCATAGGAGTTAATTTTTGGAAATATTCCAGGTTTATGAATACCATACTATATGGACAGGAAGGTTCCTAGGCCAGTTAATATAGTGCCATACAAGAACATATAATATTGAGAAAATTGGCTTTGAAAATATCAAGTTTTTACTGGACATAAATGAATATTCAAAGAGAGTGTAAAAGAAAGTGTTAAACTACAAAGGAAATATTTTATTTTGATAATCTTCTTAACATTGCTTGTTCCCTAGGCAATCATTTTCTCCTTTTCTCTCTTCAAGTCTTCGCACCAAATATGACTACAGCAACTCAAATAATTGTTCACTCAGTTTGGACGTGATATCAGCAGCGATTTTTCATACTGATATACTGATTTTTCTAGCTTAAGACACAGCTCTTCACATGCTGAGTGCTTGTCTAGAGTTATGTTGCAGAAGAAAGAAGCAACCGGGCTTCTTTCTATTTTCCAATTAAATTCATGTATGAGAAGATAAATTCGAATTTAAAAATCCAAGACGCAACACATAAATTTTAGCAGCGCTACATTTGAGCACTCTTAACTATTTAAAACTTTCGAGAACCCAGACATGGCCATAGCAGCCTGTCACATAATAGTCTTCTTAGGAAACTATAATGACCAATTTCAACAGGGGGTAGTGGAAAATAAGTTTGACATACTTCGCTAACGACTTCCTAGAGATCTGTACGGATGATACACAGCGGGAAGGATGTCTGGTAGGATTAATCTTTTTTGAAATAGAGTGTACAGCACCCTCGAAATATTGCTACTGGACCATTCTACCTACCGTTTTTCATGCCGTACATTGTTCGTGTGAAGACAATTCGTATTTGAAAATCCAAGACACAAACCATACACTTTTGCAGCATAAATTTTGGCATTAACAGAGCAAAATGTCCTCTTAACACAACAAAATTCGGCCTTAACAGAGCACGGTTAGCTATTTAACAGTATAAATCTGAATAAACACATTTATTTAGGGGCTAATTCTGGGAAACATTCGAGGTCTATGAGTACCATACTATATGCAAACGAAGGTTCCAAGACCTCTTAATATAATCAGCAACATAGTCCCACATAAAGTGATAGAGTATTGAGAAAATTTGCTTTGAAAATATCAATTTTTGTTTGCATGTAAATTCTCTAGATGATCTGCGGCCATTTTGGTGCAAATATAAGTAGTACACCATACTGGCTATAGGCGAGTGGCAGTCCAGAGGGTCCCCTTTCGAATCATGGTAGTGGAATATAGCTGGAATAATTTTCAAAGAATAATGATCGTTTTAAGAAATATATTTTACAGCAATAGTCGCCAATAAATGCAAAGTAGAAGAGGACTAATCTACTTATTGATACTGTTAAACAGTTAACAGTGCTCTGTTAATAGCAAAGTTTACTTTAGTAAAGGCAAAATGTGGTGCGGCTAAAAGTGTGGGTTTGTGTCTTTGGTTTTTAAATTAGAATTTTATGTTCGCACACATAATTTCATTAAATCTAGATAAGGAGTCATTGTGGTCAGATATTAGTATTCTAGACATTTATGCGATGGCAATCTTAGTCAAAGTCGCCGTGGTCTAGTAGGTAGTGTGTTAGTTTATTAGACGTAAAAGCCAGGCTTCGAGTCCCAGGCCAGACATCAAAACAAAAAATACAAAAAATATTTCTTCGCGATTTCATCTCAGCAGATTTCTGGCAAAAACTCTGAGAGTAAATAAAATAGCCATGAAATGTTTCTCATAAAATCTGTCATTTGGAGTCGACTTTAAATTGTAGGTCCCGCTTCTCATGTATAAAATTAACGCACACAACATAAGTGGTGTGAGAAGCTAGGTCGTAATCCTGACTGAAGGGTTTTATAGGCCAATTATGTATGTTATGTCTAAGTCAAAGAGATAAAATGGAAACGCTTCTTCATCAATTGAGGGTTGTGTAACTAGGCTTCTAGAATGCAAGAGAATTCGTCTACCAGTGATGGTTACTGATAAACTCAGCGGTGTTATTATGAATTCCGTGTGGTTTAAGTTGGAGCCCCATTTGTTTTGGTGCTCTAATGAATTAATAGAGTGGAATAATCTGCTATCTTTAGCAATTACTTACTGCATCTTTAGATTACAAAGTAGGTTATTAGGGCTATATCGCTGCATGAAGTCGCCATAGTCTAGTAGCTAGTGTATCGGCTTATTAGGCGCGATGCCAGGGCTCACATTCCCGGTCAGAAATCGAAAATGAAAAAAATATTTCTTTGGCGTCTGCCTCTCTGCAGATTTCTGGCAAAAACTCTGAAAATTACCCATGAAAAGTTTCTTAAGAATCTGTCGTTCGGGGTCAACTTTAAACACACATTGTAAGTGTTGTGTAAAGCTAGGTTGTAATCCTGACTGAAGAGTTTTAATGGCTTATTATGTATTTACTTCACTTCTTGATCAGATATAGACGTTGCAGTAGATACTCCCTTTTAAAACACAAACACAAAAAAAGTGTGGGTTTGTGTCTTCGATTTTCAAATTCGAATTTATCTTGACACACATAAAGAACTCCGAATGTTTTAATGAAGAGCCCCATTTGTTTTGGTGCTCTAATGTATTAATAGAGTTGAATACTCTACTGTCTTTAGCAATTAGTTTCGCCCTCTTTTTGAGATTATGAGGGCTTTATTGCTTCTTGATCGGATAAAGATGCTGCAGCAGATAATCCCTTTTAAAACACAAACACAAAAAAGTGTGGGTTTGTGTCTTTGGTTTTTGAATTCGAATTTATCTTAACACTCATCCACTATGATGGCCATTTTTGTTAACTTCAATGAAAATTTAAATTTTTAATTGAAATTTTAATTCTCTTGATAAAAATAGAAAAAGAAAAAACGGTCTAAAGACGGTTGTTTATTTTTACGTTTCTTTACTTACCAATTGCTTTTGTAAACTGGCCGAATCGCCACGCACTGGTGCCATACCCAGGCTGGACAATTCGGTATCCTTGCGTATGACCCATTCGGTTAATTCACGCAATGACAACAGCAAAGCATTCCAGTGCTCCGAATTATTTTCTAAACGATTTCTGTAATGAAAATAAAAAGAAATTTTTTTTTTTTTAGAAAATGTCACAAACAAAAAGAAAATTTTTTAATTAACACTAGGGAGAGGAGGGAGATTTCTAAGCCATGGCCTTTATTAAAATTTTTTTCCCTTAAAAACCGTTGACCGACCATAATATGGCAGGGCAGAACACATTTGCTGTGTGCTATTAAAAGTTTTATGATGTAATTTCTCCCTCTCTCTTTCTCTCTCCCTGTTGTACTACCCCTCCCCCTACTGTTGTAATTGTTTTCCCTTTTCCTATGGGTCCTGAGTCCCCTAAAGCATATTTTCAAATATTTTTTTCCCCATTTTTGGTCATAAGAAAAGATATTTTATGGCAATATTTTTGTGGTCATGGGGTGTGAAAAACAAATTTTAAGAAAACAAGGCGAAAGAGAAAGGAAGAGAGAGGGAGAGAGAGAGAGAGAGGGAGAAAGAGAGATGCTGACTATTTAATTAATATGAAAGATAAATGAAAATGATTGTAAAAAGAAATTCATAAAAATGGAGAACATTTTTGCCAAGTGAACAAAATTACAGTGAGACCCCACTTAACGCTGTTTCAGTATTATGCGGTAGTACTGCGTGCATGCAGCAACTAAAATCGATGCACTATATGCACTATTTTTCGACGCTCTTTTGTTAGCTTGTCCAGAATAAACATTCCAATCGTATTTTTCAAAGTCGCAATCATAGTAGGGACGCATCTTTCCTGTTGCCTCGTTTAACGCTGTTTCGTTTAGCGCTAGAACTTATTAGAACCTATCCCCCGCGTTAAGCGGGGTCTTACTGTACTATGTTCATTTAAAAATTTATGTTTTAGAAAGAATTTCAATGAAGAAAAAGTTTAGCTTCTCTGTAAAATTTAATGCAAAAAGAGAAATTCAAATAAAATTTGTTTGAAATTAAATTTCCGCTATTTACTCTGTTGGAAAGCTTAAATCACCTAATCCTGAAGACATAATTCTTGCAGTTATGAGGGAAATCCAAGGGTAGATCGTCCCCCAGGCTTCTGCAGGTCTATCTAGAACTTGCCTACACATAACCCTTAGAAGCTGAAATACTCCCCAAGAATAACTTAACATTTCTCTTGAAATTCTTATCAAGTGGAAAGGCGAAAATAATTAGGAAGTAAATCTACAGAATATTAAGGTTATGCCCTGTTATCCCAGACTATTATAAAGTCCCTTTTAAAATATATTCTTGACGTCAAATGTCTCCATCCAAAAACTGCTCTACAATGGCTGCGAATAGAACGGTTAACACTGAAAAAAATCCCATCTGTGATCTGTGCATAGAGAGGTGACCTTGCCTACGGTTAAGCTAGTAATTAGTAATTATAAATTCCAATTTGAAAATCGAAGACACAAACCCACACTTTTTTGTGTTTGTGTTTTAAAAAGGAGTGTCTCCTGCTACGTCTATATCCGATCAAGAAACGAAATCAATACATAATTAGCCATTAAAACCCTTTAGCCAGGACTACAACCTAGCTGGGCACATCACTTACGTTGTATGCGCTTTAATTTT
Source organism: Sarcophaga peregrina (assembly GCA_014635995.1). Lineage (NCBI taxonomy): Eukaryota > Metazoa > Arthropoda > Insecta > Diptera > Sarcophagidae > Sarcophaga > Sarcophaga peregrina. Next base: position 99,422,753 of record CM025789.1, read on the forward strand.
ATATTTGAGTAACCGGCGACCTACAGTTTAAAGTCGACTTCGAACGACAGATTTTTGTGAAACTTTTCATGGTAATTTTCAGAGTTTTTGCCAAAGAAATATTTTTTTCATTTTCGATTTCTGACCGGGAATATGAACCCTGGCATCGCGCCTAATATGTCGATACACTACCTACTAGACTATGGCGACTTCATGTAGCGATATAGCCCTAATAACCTACTTTGTAAGCAAAAGATGGAGTAAGTAATTGCTAAAGACAGCAGAGTATTCAACTCTAGTAATTCATTAGAGCACCAAAACAAATGCGGCTCAACATTAAACCACACGGAATTCATAATAACTCCGCTTAGTTTATCAGTAACCAACTCTGGTAGATGAATTCACTTCCATTCTACCATTTGCGTATAGCCAGTATGGTGTACAATTTATATTTGCATCAAAATAGCCGCAGATCTTCTAAAGAATTTTCAAGCGAAAAAAATTAATATTTTCAAAGCAAATTTTCTCCATACCATATCACCTTATATGGCGCTATGTTGCTAATTATATTAAGAGGTCTTGGAACCTTCCTTTCCGTATAGTATGGTACTCATAAACCTGGAATATTTCCAAAAATTAGTTTCTATGGATACTGTTAAGTAGTTAACACTGCTCTGTCAAGGGCAAATTGTGTTGTGTTAAGAGGAAATTTTGCCTTGCTAACGCCAAATGTGGCGCTGCTAAAATTTATGGTTGGCGTCTTGAATTTTGAAATTCGAATTTATCTTCACACACATGCGTTTAATTGGAAAATAGAAGCCGGGTTGCTTTTTTCTTCAGCAACATAACTCTAGACAACCAAATACCTGCTGAAATAACGTCCAAACTGTGTGAACAATCTTTTGAGTTGCTATAATCATATTTGGCGTGAAGACTCGAAGAGAGAAAAGGAGAAAATGATTGCGTAGGGAACAAGCAATGTTAAGAAGATTTTCAAAGTAAATCATTTCCTTTGTAGTTTAACACTTTCTTTTACACTCTCTTTGAAGTTTTTTTTTTTTTTTTTCAAAGAATATTCATTTATGTCCAGTAAAAACTTGATATTTTCAAAGCCAATTTTCTCAATATCATATTACCTTATATGGCACTATGTTGCTGATTATTATTATGAGGCCTAGAGTATAGTAGTAATAGGCCTAGAATATTTCCCAAAATTAGCTTCTAAACAAGTGGACTTTTTTAGATGGATACTGTTAAATAGCTAACAGTGCTCTGTTAAAAGCAAATCTTGTTCTGTTAAGAGGAAATTTAGCCCTGTTAACGGCAAATGTAGCGCTGCTAAAAGTTATGGTTGGCATCTTGGATTTTAAAATTCGAATTTATCTTCACACTCATAGTAATTATTGAGTTTTTTTTTTATTTGCTTTTACTTTTGCTTGTTTTCTTTGTATTTTCATTATGTTAAATCGTATATCGTTGAGAGAAAAAAAGCACTAAACAAAAGAATGAAAAAAATTCAATTAAAAATATTCGTTTTAAGGTTTCCTTCCATAGGTAACGTGTCGTCTGTTAATTTCCTTTAAAAAAATGTCTCTTTTAGCACCTTATTTGGATAATTATTTACTTCTGCTGCTGTACGATTGTTACGACTGTTGTTGTTATTTTTAATTTCTTATAAATTTGTCACACAATATTGTTTCACTTTATTTTATTCCATTTAACATGCACAAGACAACACAACACAACAAGCAACAGAGTATAACAGAAGAAGAAGAAGAAAATAAATGTTCTTGTCATTTCATGAGCATTATTTTTAATGATTATTTTTATTGTTGTTTCTTACTCTCCACTAACACCACCAAGCCCATTGCTATTGCTGCTGCTACTGCTAATGTGTTACTGTTCTACTCTGTTGTGTTGTGTATTGTTCTTTAAAAGAGCTCTCTTATGGTCAGTTTGAATATAGTTTGCTTACACGGTTGGGTGTACGAATGTTTGAGGCTGTGTGTGTGTGAGTATTAATAAGAACTTCAATAACAGACATACGTGGACATAAGTAAGAGAGCGCGAGTGATAGATAGAGGGAGAGTAGAGGGTGTGTTGAATTTATCATTTCTTTTAAGATGTTTTTGTTAAAGAGAAAATATAATTATTGCTTGCCCTTATAAGAAGTTGTCCACACACACACACACACTCATATAGGAATTTTATAAATACAATGTAATCGTAAGTCTGTTTGTCATTTAATGTTTATTTTTATTCCATTTACACTGTTGGTTGGTATGGGTGGTGTTGTGTGCTATAAACACACATAGACTGTCAAATGTCAATGGCAGTGTGGTAAGTGTTTTATTGTTATTGTTTCGTTCGTTCTTTCGTTCGTTCGTTGGCTTATTATTGCCTTCATCTGTTTCAATGCTTTGTACAGAGTCTTTTAAGTTCCATATTGAAATTAAAGACTTAAATTAATTTGATGTGTGTGTGTGTGAAGATAAATTTAAATTTAACTAGCAAAGACAAAAACCAACAATTTTAACACACAACTAATGTTAAAGTTAACCGAGCAATGTTTAGTCATTAACAGCAAATATGAAAAATAGTCAAAGAAGAAATCAGCGAAATCACCGAATACGATATCGGATAGAGGAATACCTCCTCTTCTATTTCTTTAGAATTTTGCTCTACACATCCCTAGGTGAAACAACTGCTCCGATAATTCGGTAATTCTTTGAAAATTGATAAGAAAAAAAAAAACATTGAATTTATATTTGTGGGTGATTACAACATTTTTTTTTATTATAATTGTTTCGTAACTTCGAGATATAAGATGGAAAATGTTTACAGTTATTCCAAATTGTGAAGAACCATTGACGAGAAATTGCAGCTTTTAGTCAGGCAATTATGCGATATTTCGAAATATCAACTGGATGGTGATATATTTTAGCAGTAATGCTATGTTTAACTAATTTCAACAATTATTTTAGAAGATACTGGAGTTTAGCACAACGAAAAGAGGATCGATTTTTAACAAAATACACTAATACCCCGGATTGCGTCGCTAACAGGGCCTGAAGAAACGTGACTCAAACTGAAACGACGCAAAACGAAGCACGATTTTCCATACATTTGTATTGATTTTCATTTAGTTGGTACCGAGATTCATAATTTTAGCTGAAAAAATAGATTTTTCAATAAAAAATATTTAATTTACTAACGACCTACAACTCGCAACCATAGGACAACATAAATACATACGTATGTGTGTATGTATTTACATTAGACTTAAATGGGAAATCCCCTTTTTCTTTGTACAAACATTTTCGTATCAAAGACGCAAATCGAAGCACTAACGACGCAACTTCAAAACATGCGATGCAAACTGAAACAAAAACGACGCAACTTCGAAGTCATAGAAATTTTAAAAAGACGCAACTTCGAAGCAGACGCAGAACGAGGCGACGCAAAGCGGGGTATTAGTGTATACTAAATGGCGAGGAGGGAGTGTGGCAATACTTATATTTGACAGTTTGTCCCAATATAAGATGTAGGTTTGATTTTCTTAATGGAACGTATGTGGTACCTAGGGGCACTTATGATCCGATCATAATAAAATCCGGTATTCACGTTCATATTAAAGATGTTATGTCGAATCCAATTATAATTGCTAAACCTATTTTCTTAAGGGGGACTGACCATAACTTAATTTGGTAATGTGATTTAGTGTAAGTCGCCGTAGTCTAGTGGGTAGTGTGTTGGCTTATTAGACAAAAGGCCCGGGTTTGAATCCCAGGTCAGACATCAAAACGAAAAATATTTCTTCGGCGACTTCCTCTCAGCAGATTTCTGGCAAAGACTATGAGAGTAAAAATAGCCATGAAAAGCTTCTCAAAAATCTGTCATTCGGAGTCGACTTTAAACTGTAGGTCCCCGGTCACTCATGTATAGAATTAACGCACACAACATAAGTGGTGTGAGAAGCTAGGTCGTAATCCTGAGTGAAGGGTTGTAATGACCAATTATGTATGTATGTATGTGTGCCCTAAGCTATATAATGGGATTGGAAAAAGTATTTTTGGACAACCAAGGATAGAAGATTAGCAACTGTAATGCATTTATTCCCTTCATGTCAGTACCCCGCTTTTTGCCTATCTCCATTTATATTCATTGCCTCATTATAAATAGTAAGCAATACGAAAACAATTATTTGATAAATTATTCTAGAAGTTCTTAGGACAAAATCAAATTAAAATAAATTTCTCCCCTCCTTCTCATGTAATTTGTTAAGTTCCATCACCATTATTCTGTCCATAGCCCCAAACACCAAAAGAAATTTTTTTTTTAACCATTTTGCCCCATCATAATGACAATTCGTAATTTAATGTTTGTAATCTGCTGTCCTCTTTCTCTCTCTCTCTCTCTCTCTCTTACACGGTCTGAGTCTCTGTCTGTGTCTGTCGGTTTTCTTAATTGATATGGGAAGACATTTATCGCTAAGAAAATAACAAGAGAGGAAGAATAAAACGGAGAGTGAGAGGGAAAGAGAGAGAAAATGTGTCACAAACTGAAATGCTTTTATTTTCTTTCACGTTTTTTTTTTTAATTATTTTTCGGTAATTAACATTATCATCACAAGCATTACACAAAAAATTTTTATCTCTATTGCCAACACAATTATTATTATGACCAGAAAATGAGAAAAAATAACGAGAATTAAGCACAACGAAAAGAAAAAACAGCGAGAGGCGCCATGAAATACCCCGCTGAGCAATATTTATTTGGCCTGCAATACGAAAGTTCGACAATGAACATGTTTTTGAGGTGTGTTAAGATAAATTCGAATGTAATCATCCAAGACACAATCCATAAATTTTAGCAGCGCCACATATAACGGTAACAGAACAAAATTTGCACTTAACAGAGCACTGTTAGCTACTTAATAGTATCCATATGAACAAGTCCACTAGTTTAGAAGCTAATTTTGGGAAATATTCCAAATCCATTACAACTATACTATAGGCAAAAGAAGAGTACCAAGGAAGAGTATAGTCCCATATAAGGTGATATGTTATTGAGAAAATTGGCTTTGAAAATATCAAGTATGAAGATAAATTCGAATTTAAAATTCCACATTTGCCGTTAACAGAGAAAAATTTCCTCTTAAGGGAACAAAATTTGCCCTTGACAGAGCTCATGTTAGCTATTTAACAGTCTACATCTGAGCAGGAACCCATGTTTAGAAAAGAATTGGTGTTTTGCGTAAATAGTCTGCACTATTCCAAAGTAGAAAACTAATCTACTTATTGCCACTGTTATACTCTGTTAGTTGTAAAGAGTACGCTGTTAGAAGTGACTATGCTAAAAAAGTGTGGGTTTATGTCTTTGGTTTTTTAATTCGAATACATCTTCACATGCGTTCGTACGTATTTTTTGGTATCAAAAACCGGAAGGGAGAGAGAGAGAGAAGTCGCCGTGGTTTAGTTTATCGTGTTAGAGGCAAGGAGTGGTACTGCTAAAAGTGAGGGTTTGCGTATTATTCGCTTTGGTATGTGTTAGTTATTTAACAATATTCATCTGAACAAGTCCACTTGTTTAAAAGCAAATTTGGGGAAATATTCTAGGCCTATTACTACTATACTCTAGGCAAAGGAAGAGTTCCAAGACCTTATAACAATCAACAACATAGTGTCATATAAGGTGATATGTTATTGAAGAAATTGGGTTTGAAAATATCAAGATTTACGTGGACATAAATGGATATTGAAAAAAACTTCAAAGAAAGCGAGAAAGAAAGTGTTAAAATACAAAAGGAAATGATTTACTTTGAAAATCTTCTCAACATTGCTTGTTCCCTAGGCAATCATTTTCTCCTTTTCCCTCTTCGAGTCTTCGCGCCAAATATGACTGTAGCAACTCAAATAATTGTTCATTCAGTTTGGACGTTATTTCAGCAGCTATTTTACAGCGCAAACAGATTTTCTAGCTCAAGACACGGCCCTTCACATGCTGAGTGCTTGTCTAGAGTTATGTTGCTGAAGAAAGAAGCCACCGGGCTTCTATTTTCCAATTAAACTCATACGTGTGAAGATAAATTCGAATTTCAAAATCCAAGACACAATCCATAAATTTTAGCAGCGCCACATTTGACATTAACCGGGCAAAACTTCCTCCTAACAGAACAAAATTTGCCCTTAACAGAGTACTGTTAGCTACATAACAGTATCCATAGAAGCTAATTTTTGGAAATTGTCCAAGTTTATGAGTATCATACTATATGGAAAGGAAGGTTCCTAGGCCTGTTAATATAGTTAGCAACATAGTCCCACATAAAGTGATGAGGTATTAAGAAAATTGGCTTTAAAAGAATTAGTTTTTTTTTGCTTGAAAATTCTCTAGAAGATCAGTGGCCACTGTGGAGCATATAAGAAATAGTACATCCATACAGACAATATGCAAATGGTAGTCCAGAGGGAGGCTCTTTCGAACTGTGGTAGTGCGTTAGTTGGAATAATTTTGAGACCCAATGGAACATTCTTTTTTAGAGTTCAATAATTTTCACAAAATAAAAAAAACAGGATCATAATGAGAATTGCATTTGATGTCAAAATTTTCTATAATAATTGCAAAGTAGAAAAAGAATTATTTACTTATTGCCACTGTTAAACAGTTAACAGTGCTCTGTTAATTGTAAAATGTACGCTGTTAGAAGTGGCAAGAAGTGGCTTTGCTAAAAATGTGTGGGTTTATGTCTTTGGTTTTATAATTCGAATACATCTTCACATGCGTTCGTACGTATTTTTTGGTATCAAAAACCGGAAGGGAAAGAGAGAGAGATAGAGAAGTCGCCGTGGTCTAGTTGGTAGTGTGTCGGCTTATTAGACAAAAGGCCCGGGTTCGAATCCCAAGTCAGACATCAAAACGAAAAAATATTTGTATGTAAATAGAGAAAGAGAGAGAGAGAGAGAGAAAGAGAAAGAAAGAGAGAGAGAGAGAAAGAGAGAACGAGAGAGAGAGAGAAAGAGAGAGAAATTTATTATCTATTCCTGATTCCTGATTGCTATCATGCTAGTGTCGCTTGCATTTTCCTATTATAAGCTCTCAGCCAGCAAAGCCTAATAAAATTTGGCGAAACAATTAATGGTTTTGATTTTTTTTTCATTTTTTTTTTTTGTTTTCTCTAGTAATTGTTTAAGTTAAGAAAATAAATATTATAATGGCTTGGCCAACAGGCTATTTAATGTTGGAATTTTATTTTTGAAAAATATTTTATTGCTTTGGTAAAAACGTAATAAATACGTGAGTGTATTTGTAAGAGGCATGTGTTAAGCCAGAGGAAAATTGTTAGTAATATTTTCAAACGCAACCTAATAATATGCTTATGTAGTGGAAAATGGAAAAATCTCTAAAGACTACGGTTTTAACTTGACAAATATTCTTCCAAAAATGAAGATTATTTCTCCTTTTTTTAGTGAATCTCATTGGAAAATACTGGATCCTACTGTAAATTTTCTTTGGGTGTATGATTGATATACAAAAAAAAAAAAAAAAACAAAAAATTCAAAAAGAAGCGACGACAACCTGCCTCGTTGAAAGCTGACAAGCATTTGAATGCATTTTTACATTCTTTTTAAGGAACATTGTTGATATTCGTGCCTTATGTGTGTAAAATAGCGGAAGATGGTCTTCCCCTGAGGGAGGTTGGTGCCGTGTGACCTTGTGTGGTTGAATTCATTTGCAGACTTGAAGTTAAATAGCCATATGAGGAGCTATTAGGAACTGTGTGATAACAAACTTAAAACAATTTGTGAAACAAAAGGGAGTTGTCAGCAAAGAATTTTGCTTGAAATTCAGGCCATTGATAATCATCGACTTAAGATTCCTGTCCGTTTAAAGCGGTGGCCTGGCGCCAATGTCTTGCTCACAGAAATATGAAAGGGTATCGACAAAATTCTTATCAAAGAGTGACTTCTCTATATTAGACGTGAGCATGGATTTCATGTGGTTTAGTGTCGTTCTAAAAATTCTACAAAAAGGATCAGCAGGCAAGTGCTTCAGAACCATTTGCCAGTTAGAGGTCAGTAGAATTGTGTCTAAGCACCGATTTAAGTCTCAAGGCTGTGAGCACAAGATGCGCCAAGTTCTTGTGATTATTAGGAAATTAACTGCTTAGGATTTTTCTGGCCACCCTCAAGCAAGATGGCGATGTTTTTAAACCTACTTGCATTCATCCACCACATTCGACAAAGTCCTCTTTGGGGAACCATTTAGGGGATGGTAAAAGGTGTGAAGTCCTGTTGTCGATTGGTGTGACCAACTGGTTTAGATGCGCAAAAAGCAGAGGCGCCTGGAAGGATGTATTGCGGTTGATCGAAATCCATTAATCGGATTGTTAATGGCCAATTAAGTAAGTCAGTAAGTAAAATAAGTAAGGCACGTGGTATGCATATCGAACAAAATCATTTTTTTTTTTTATTTGTTTTTACCTCTCATGATAATTGGCAAAACCAATTTGTCAGATTTAGCATCTATTAGGTGGCCATTATCAGCTGTCAAAAGTTTGGAAGTTGGATTGTTGGAAGACCGAATATTTTCAAACTGTTAGAGCTAAGATTTGAACTTGGAAAATCTGTTTCTAGACTAAGGCAACCCTAAGCATTGAGACTTTACGTTCTATTCTAAAGAGAGTTTTTAATGCAACGAAATCACACAGAACGTATCGTTTTAAAGCGGACACTTGGAAAATAATAAATTAAAAGGAATCAAAAAGGCAGTACTTCAAATAGCATTTCATGTCTATACAAATTTTAAAGAATATTTCTTGTGCTCTATTATTACAGACCCCTTTATGTACATATCGCCATAGTCTACTAGGTAGTGTGTTGGCTTATTAGACGTAAAGCCAGGGTTTGAGCCCCAGGCCAGACATCAAAACGAAATACAAAAAATATATCTTCGGCAATTCCCTCCCAGCATATTTCTAGCAAAATCTCTGAGAGTAAATAGAAATTGCCATGGAAAGTTTCAGGCTGGCTGAACTTCAGGTTGTTATCATTTGTAAACGGCTCGTCTGACAGCCGACAGATTTATTCCAGTGATAGTTCATTTTATTATTTAAAAGCTTACAAAAGCAAAAACAAAAAAGTTATTCGAGATGGAAAACAAGCGTGATAGTGTGATTGCTTTATATTTGGCTGGGAAAACCACAGGTGGCTATCGTTAGAGCCCATCCAGCATTTAAATGTGAATAAAACTTTTGTTTCCCGTACCATTTCCCGTTACCGTGTTACTAGCAGTGTTGCATCACGTCCAAAAAGTGGCTAAAAAAAACGGTAACAACACCAGAAATGATCCGACAAGTGAAGACCAGATTTAATCGAAATCCATGCTGCAGTGAAAGAAAAATTGCTCGTGAGTTGAATATATCGCGAGAACGGATGCATCACATATTGAAAAATGAGCTTGGACTAAAGCCATTGAAGTTCCAAAAAGTGCAAAAGCTCACCGCTCGACATAAAAAAAGTTAGATTGGAAAGAGTCAAGAAGTTACTTCGCTTGCACGAAAGTGGCCAATTACCGAATTTGGTTTTCTCCGATGAGAAGCCATTCCAAATTGAGCCGTTTGTGAACAAACAAAATGATTGGGTTTACTTACTTAGAGGTCAGCTGAAAATTTACTCCTGCGATTGGCCACCAGAACTCAAGTGCCGCCGATGGTAATAGTGTGGGCCGCCGTAACGGCCGATGGTCGCTCCCGGCTCGTATTCATCGACCGTGGGGTCCAAATAAATGCCGAATATTATAGGGAAAATTTCTTAAAGATAGTACTGAAGCCTTGGGCAGACAAACATTTCGTCCGCAGACCATGGACATTCCAATAGGACTCAGCACCACCGCACTCAGCAGGCGTCAACCAAGAATGACTTAGAAATGAGATTCCTCGCTTCATTTCAACCGCACAATGGCTATCAAAATCTCCGGCTCTCAATCCGTTGGGATTTTGTGCCTGGGGCATTTTGGAGAGTAAGATTCTCACTAAAAAATACCAAAGTGTCGATCATCTCAAGACGGCGCATCGCCGGGAGTGAGCCAAAATACCGCAGGGCCTCTTTCGTGCAGCCTGTGATGGCTTTGTCGGCCATAATTCGTATCAAAGTAGGACAATTCGAACAAATCTAAACTGATTCTAAAATTTGATGTTTTTTTCAAAATTGTTTGCTTTTAAACAATAAAATTAAAAAAATAGATCGCTTTACTTTGTTGCATAATATACCAGCCACCCTGTATGTCATGTATGTATGTATGTAGTATGTACATATTAAGCTTGATTTGTTGAATAAAGAATGGACTAAAACCAAATTATAGTGCTTTAACGGAATACATACTCACTTTAAATCATTTTATTTCTGATTTGCTTTTCAAATCAAATGAAATTTTTCATTTTTTGCTTTTTGCCATGTGTTTCCACATTCAATTTTTGTATTCAAATACAGAAAAACTTCATAAAAAAAATAAAAATAAATTGCTTTCCCTGATTATACTTTCATTTTATATCCATGGCACCAAAGTAGGTATTTTTTATTTATGAAAATTTCAAAAGATCTCTCTCTCTCTCTCTCTCTGTGTGTGTCTGTAAAAAACCAATAAATCTTTATCAATCTTATTGGCTGATTTAGCAAAACAGTTGGTTAATATTCAAATTACCTTAAATAAAGAACACAAGAAATACAGGAAATGCAATAAAATTTCATAAAAAAATAGGAAAACAAGGAAAAGAGAATAAATAAATAATTCCCCCCACACCCCCCACATACAAACATATAAACCAAGAAAGAATTCTGTTACAATCCTTTCGTTTTTGCTGGCATTTTAACATAAAAACCCAGTGGCCCACAAAGCGTATAAGCAACGAACGTACCAGATATCACAGACCGAACAAACAAACAAACAAACAAGCGAGAGAGCGAGCGAGCGAACAAGCGAATTTAAAAATAAAAAATTTATGAATAAATAAGCCACAGTCAGTCAGCCAGTCAGTTGAGGCAATCAAACCAATCAAATACCCCAAGAAAAAATACGAAAACAAAAAATAAAAATAACGGGAAATAAAAAAACAAACGCCACTACCTTTACCAATATCCTTTGCAAAGCACACGTACTTCTTCACTTCTACTTAAACACACACACACACACACTCGTCCACAATGGCCGTCTTATTAAATTGTCCTGCAGAGCGTATGATCAATATTTAATTTTCTACCTCATTTGCATACTTCTTTCACGCACACACACACACACACACCCACTTGCCCATTGAAACATATTCCCCCCAAACTTATGTTCACCTAAAGATATTACGTGAGAGAGAGAGAGAGAGAGAGAGAGAGTGGTGTAAGTAGTGGTGTGAGTTGTGTAAGTGGTGAGGTTAAAAAAGAAACATAAATTATGTTTACGATGTTATTTGTTTGCATTTGTTTTTGTTTATGCTTTCACTTATTCTTCCCACCCAACCTCTCCGTCTCTTTCATTTCGTTACTGTGTAAACATTTCTCGTTTTCTTGCATGTTTATCTCTTTCGTATTTTTTTCGTTTTTTTATTTTATCTCTGCAACACTCTATTTTCTTCCTCAATGTTTTATTTTGTTTTGTTTTTATTGCGTATATTGGCTTACAAAATCCGTCGTGCTTCGCTGCTTCCCTTTTGATAAAGGCGTTTTCATATGCGATTTTTCTCTAGGAATTTCTTTCGATTGATAAATATTAAATGGTAATAGGGGTCAGGTGGTATGGGATATCTAATATAAAAAACTCCCGTGTCACGGTGTTAGTGGTTAAACTCTTCTGAAATGGATCTACCGATTTTCTTGAAATTTTCTTAAAAATATCGGGTAGGTCTGACAGTCAACAACATCCATTTTTCATATCCCTAAATGTTAAGAGTGCGTGGCAAACCGTTAAAATTGAATATTTAGGTACATATTGATCGTAGACGAATAAAATTTAATGGATAAGTTCAACAATCCCTCCAAAAATGGGCGTGGCAACCATCCCCGTTCAAGTGATACTTAGACCTATTGCTACTGGACCATTCTTCCTACCGATTTTCAAACCATACATTATTCGTGTGCAAAAAAATTTGTATTTGGAAATCCAAGACACAATCCATAGCAACGCCACATTTATCGTTAACAGAGCACTTATACAGTATTAACAGTATCCCTCTGCACAAGCACACTTATTTACGAGCTGATTTTGGAAAATACTCGAGTCCTATGAGTACTATACTGTGAGTATCATACTAAAACGTAATATGCTACTGAGAAAATTGGTTTTGAAAATTAAAATTTTTTTGCTCGAAAATTCTCTAGGATATCAGTGGCCATTTTGAAACATTATAAGAAATAGTACAACATAACAGTTTAAATGCAAATGGTAGTCTAGAGGATCCTCTTTTAATCCACGATAGTGGATTAGCTGAAATAATTTTGAGAATTAAGAAAATTCCGTTCTCCATACCCCATCAACCGTCCTTTACATTTCAACACTTTTGTTCACAAATAATGTGATAATTATGTTTTACATCAATAGTCTGCAATAATTACAAAGTAGAAGAAGACTAATCTTCATATTGCCACTGTTAAACAGTTAACAGTGGTCTGTTAATAGCAAAGTTTATGCTGTTAGAGGCAATAAATGGCGTTGCTAAAAGTGTGGGTTTGTGTCTTTGGTTTTTAAATTCGAATATATCTTAGCACACATAATTTAATCAAGCTATAGAAGGAGCTGTTGTGGTAGATATTAGTACAGTAAAACCCAGCTTATTAGTACAGTAGGACCGCGCTTAACGCGGTGGATACATTACAATAAGTTTCAGCGCTAAACGAAACAGCGTTAAATGAGGCAACTTAACACGTACAGTGACGAGCAGAGGTGAGTGCATGTTCACAATACTGAGTTTCGTCATCCACAAAAACAAAACCATGCAAGCAAATACAAAAAAAAAAAATTAATTTTAATTCTTCATTTTATTCTTAACAAATAGCAATAAAAAAACAATAATTAATGAAATGAATTCAATGAGTTTGAATGAAAAAACGAAAATAACCCACATAAACTCAATTTTGCACGTTTCAAGAAAATTCAAGAAACTAGCCCAATTTCAATATTTGGTCCATAGAAAGTTATTAGAAATAGCTTGATTTACGTGGTTTGAGATGCTTTCTACCAAATGATCAATAAGATCTTTCGGAATTCGATGCCATTTCGCATTTATACGATCCCAAAATTTGACAATGCCTGTTGAGGCTGTTTCGTGCTGTCCGAGCCGGATTTTCACGAATGGCCAAAAATTTTTAATCGGATTGAGGTCTGAACTTTGTGCGGATATTCCAGCACTTGAAAATTTTGTTTCCCATCCCATAACTTTACAATTTTTGCTGTGTGCTTCGGATCACCATCCTGTTGGAAAATAAATTCTTATTCGGGATAAGCACATTTGTCCATAAAATTCGGAAGATGGGCTTGCAGAATCTTTAGATAGTCTTTTTTCACATGATACCATCTACTAAATGTAGAGGGCCAACATGCCACCATATTAAGCATCCCCAAACCAAAATATTTTCATCGCTGTTTTTAACAGTTTGCTTCACATGGTTTCTTTAAACATGTTCCCTGGATCTGCGCTAGCAGTACTGCTTTCCATGTGATTGGAAACGTGTTATCTAGTCTGATGAGTCCAAATGTAACCATTTTCAGTAAGATGGAAAATTTTTTCATTGAATTCATTTCATTAATTATTGTTTTTTTATTGCTATTTGTTAAGAATAAAATGAAGAATTAAAATTAATTTTTTTTTTTTTTTTGTATTTGCTTGCATGGTTTTGTTTTTGTGGATGACGAAACTCAGTATTGTGAACATGCACTCACCTCTGCTCGTCACTGTACATATGTACGCACCTACTAACGTTGATGACAACTAATCAATCAACTGTGATGCAGGAAAGATGCATTCGTACTGTGATCGTGACTTTGGAAAATGCATTTGGAATCTTTTTTCTGGACGGACTGACTAAGGAGCGTTGAAAAAGGTGTTTAGTATACACCGTTGTTATATAGTGCACCGCTTTTGGTTAGTACAATGGCCGTTTCATTTGCAACCGCGTAATGCTGAAACAGCGTTAAGCGGGGTCTTACTGTATGTGTATTTAGTACTAGGCATGGAGTACTCCTACTGTTTGGATTATGTTACACATTAGAGGGGAGATGGTCGCGGTATTCTAATACCAATACACGATAATAATTGGTCAAGAGGATCTTAGAGATGCATTACTTGGGGGAGGTAAGAAGAATCTGATTTTTTTTAATAAACACCAAGCAACCAACCTCGCTAAATAATTGCTTGGGATTGCAGCATACTGTGGACGCGCTTAGGCTGCACTTTTTCGAAATTAAACTGAAAAATAAATTCAAAAAAGCAATGGGAAATTTCCAAAAAAATTTATACTTTTGTTGCCATTAACTGCAATACAGTAAAACCCCGCTTAGCGCATGGGATACATTCCAATATGTTCCAGCGCTAAACGAAACAGCGTTAGATGAGGCGACTTAACACGTACATATGTAAGTACATTGCGACTTCGGAAAATACAGTTGAAATCTTTATTATGGACAGACTATAATATACACAGATAATATACACCGTCGCCATCTAGTACACCGCTTTTGGTTGGTGTATGGCAGTTTCAGTTACACAAATAGCCAGCAAGTATCAATACAGTGTGCGATTTAGGGGAATCCCAATACTGCAGCGTAATACTGAAACAGCGTTAAGCGGGGTCTTACTGTATTCTAGACATTTATGCGATGGCGATGTTAGTCAAAGAGAAAAAAATTTGAGACGTTGCTTCATCTATTAAATAGATGCTTAGAGTTGTGTAACTAGGCTTCTGGAATGCAAGTGAATTCGTCTACTAAAGATGGACATTGATTTACGCAGCGTTGTTATTATGAATTCTGAATGTTTTAAACATGAGCCACATTTGTTTTGGTGCTCTAATGTATCAATAGAGTTGAATACTCTGCTGTTTTTAGCAATTACTTTCCCCCTCTTTTAATTACAAAATAAGTTATGAGGGCTATATTGCTTCTTGGATGGATATAGACGTTGCCGAAGATACTTTCTTTTAAAATACGAAACAATTTTAAGTTTCTTCTTAAAAATTCTGTAAGCAATTAAACAAACAAACAAACAGATAAACGCACATTTAGACGTTCGATATGTGTCCATATATATGGGCCTCTCTGTATACGCGACGATTATAGTTGTTATTCGTACTTTTTTTTTATTTGTGTGTACATATACACACATATATGTATACGTATGTATGCGTATGTTCGTACTTACCTGATTGCAATACTTTTTGATTTTAAATTATTCCAACGTTGATTCATTTCATCCAAACGTCTCTGCAGCATCACCGCATCTTCTTGCGAGGTGAGTGAACCCAAAAGTTTACGTCCCGTGCCATCGAGACGATCATAAACCACACGATGTGTTTCAATTTCCGATTGTAAATCCTGCAAAAAAAAAAACAACAACAACAAAAATATAATAAAAAATCAACAACAACAACAATAAATAAAATGAATATAAATATGTGGTGGGACGCTTAAAAAAAAAGAGAGGAAATGAATGCGAGAGTAAAAAAAATACGAAAACTTTTTATATTCACCACCTACAGATATACGAAAATAAGTATGTGAAGGTGCTTTATACATAGTATAGAGAACACAGTTGTAGTAGTAGTAGTGCTATAGTATTTACGGTATAAATTTGAAAATATTGTTCACAATAACGGTATTACTATAATAACAGCAGAGAACAAATAGTTTTTTATGCATATTTTTCATACTTAACCCTCCCAATACAGTGGGTTAAAAAAAATTAAAAACAAAAAATTAGAAAAAAAATTTTCTTAAAAATGTTATTTTTAATATAAACAAAGTAAAAAAATTTTAAATTGTTTTTATTTTTAACTTTTCTTCTTATTTTACTTCATGTAAATAATGTCAATATTTAGTGAAAATATTATAAGTTTGAAAAATTTTATGTTAAAATAAAAAACAATACCAAAAATGTCATTATTTACAACATGTAAACAATGTAAATAGTTAGAAAATCGTATGTATTTATGGTTTTTCCATTAAAATATTTGAAATAAGGAAACACCAGAAAATAGTAGAATTATTTACATCATCATGTAAACAATTCACATCATCATGTAAACAATGTAAATATTTAAAAAAACAACATAAATTTAAAATTTTTATATTAAAATATTTGAAATGTGATACGTAGATACGAAAAATATTCGAAATAATGCAAGAAAACTTAAAAATTTTAATTATTTACTTCATGTAAAAAATGTAAACAATTATTTACATCATGTAAACAATGTAAAAACAACTCACATTTAAGACTTTTATATTAAAATATTTGAAATGTAATCAGTATATGCGAAAATCATGGAAAAATATTCGAAATAATGAAAGAAAAATTATAAATTTTAATTATTTACTTCATGTAAAAAATGTAAACAATTATTTACATCATGTAAACAATGTAAATATTTGAAAAAACAACACAAATTTAAAACTTTTATATTAAAATATTTGAAATCCGGTCAGAAGAAACGAAACTCGTAGAAAAATCTTCGAAATAATGTAAGAAAACATAAAATTTGTAATTATTTACATCATGTAAAAATGTAAACAATTAAAAATTTAAAAAAAAAAATTAAGTTTAGTTTTTACCTAATGTAAACAATGTTAGACTTTCTTTACCTTAAAATACTAAAAGTGAAGTAAAATAAAGGAAAACTAGAACACAATAGAATTAATTTTCCATCATGTAAACAATGTAAATATTTAAAAAATATTTGAAATGCGGTCAGTAGAAACGAAACTCATGGAAAAGTGTTCCAAATAATGAAAGAGAAGTTACAAATTTTAATTATTTACTTGATGTAAAAAACATAATGTAAACAATGTAAATATTTGAAAAAACAACACAAACTTTTATATTAAAATATTTGAAATGTGGTCAGTAGATACAAAACTCATGGAAAAATATTTGATATAATAAAAGAAAACTTAGAAATTTTAATTATTTACTTGATGTAAAAAATGTAAATAATTAAAAAAAGTTTAAAAAATTTAAAGTGTTTAATTTTAAATTTAAATAACGAAAGTGATTTGAAACCGGTCATGGAATTAATATTTTACCCCATGTAAACAATGTAAGCCATTACTTTACCTTAAAATACTAAAAGTAAAGCAAAACCAAACGAAAATTTTTAATTTTTTAACTCATGTAAACAATTACATAATCGCCTAAATTTACAAAATACAAGTTGGTATATTTAAATCAATACATAACGATAAAAATGTCTTTATTTACCTCATGTAAATAATGTAAACCTTAAATTTTAAGGAATACATAATAAACTTTAAGTTTTTATACTAAAACATTAAAAATAATGAATAGCTAGGAAGCTGTTTAAATATTTACCTCATGTAGATAATGTAAACAATTAGGAAAACTCATAAATTTAAAACAGTTTTAATAATATAAGAAGAATAATTAAAAAACAGTTATAAACGTAATTATTTATTTCACATAAATAATGTAAATGTTCGAAAAAATCAAACAAGTTTCAAATTTGTATAATAAAACATTCAAAATACTGACAAACTGGACAAAATGTTGTTGTATACTGCATGTAAACAATGTTAATATTTAGAAAAACTCATAACCTTAGATTTCTTGTAATAAAATATTAAAAAATAATGAAAAACTAATTTCAAATTTGATTATTTACCTCATGTAAAAAATGTAAACAAATGGAAAACCAGGAAAAAAAATCACATGTGAAGCCCGTTTATCACAGAAAATCTGCAGAAATTGTTGCAAACTTAAAAAAAAATAGCCTCACTTGCATTACAGCTCCTTCGATCAATGCAGATTGGTCTTTTGGGTACACATATCACTTAAGTCAAGTAATAGATCTATGTACACCGTTTTAAAGGTCTATCCCTCCCGTTTCCAACAAGATTTAAATTTTGGAAATTGGGTCATAAATGTTTAAGTAATCCATAAATTTGTACGTAAAGTCTAAGAAAACAGTTTTTGTCAAATAAAAAAAAGTTTGAAGATTTCGAGAATTTTTTTGAGATCTACTCAACAAAATGCGCAACCTACACGATATCATTAGTCGGGTGTATTTAATTTTTTTATTTTGTCACAATAATTTTTAAGCCTTAACTCTGTTTCTGTACTTTATTGGTCCACCACATACTGTAAAATATTGCCATGTTTTCTCTCTCTCTAAGTCTCAACACTTTTTTTTTTGTTTAACTGAACAAATTTATTCACAAAAATATACTGAGAAACAATCGCAACAACAACCAACAACAGCAAGCAACAACAACAACAAATAACAATAGCATACACATGTTTTCGTTTAACGAATGCATTCGGTTGGGAAAGAGAGAGTGTTGAACAAAGAGAGATGGTGAGTAAGCGAGAAGAGTAAGGATTTGTTTGTTTATTTTATTTATGCTCAGAAAAGAAAAAATATAACGGAAGCAGTAGAAGGATTCAAGTACTTAGGAGTGAGGGAGAAAGAGAGAGGGAGTATATGGCTGAGGCAAAACAATAATTGTATTTTAATATATGCATACATACATACATGCGAGTAGATGCATATGTCTTAATGCATCATATTGCCGTTGTTGTTGTGGTTGTTGCTGTTACAAAAGCCATGTTTGTTGATACTTTCATGCACACATATCTAGTACGTATGAATGTGTGCATAACAGTACCCGGTACCGGTATTTGTCTATTCCTAACCAAGAATTCAAAATGCATCAAGAAAATATGCAAATTAAAGTTTGTTTTTCATCAGGAATTTTATTTATTTTTTTTTTTCATATTTTTAATAAAAAAAAAAAAAGCAGAAAGTAGAAAGCAGAAAAAACAAAATCATTTTAAAAATATTTTTTTTTTCTCCTGCTTATATTTTGTTTTTTGTTTTTTAGTTTTATTAGCTTAGTTTTCCTCATAGAAAAATATTTCGAAAAATTTTATTCATAATGAAATAAAAAAATAAAAAAATTCAAAAGGAAAATGAAAACGAGTGCATCACAAGATGTCATGTAATCATATAATCAAATAAATAATCACAAATTTATTTATTGTTTTCCATGCGTAACAATTTATTTAACATTTTTTCTTTGGACTTATAATGGGTTTGCATACGAAATTTAAATAGAAACGAAATTCCTAAAAAAAAGGGGATTCACATTGACATAGAGTCTAAATATCTGTCAAATTATTTTCACTTTGGCAGTGATACATACAAAAAAATCATTGAAACGTATGTGTCCGAAGATAAATTCGAATTTAAAAACTAAAGACGTAAACCCAGGGTAAATTTTGCTTTTAACAGGGCCGTTGACTTTCTAAAGAATTTTCAAGCAAAAAATTAATATTGTCATAGCCTATTTTCTCAATATTGTATCACTTTATATGTGACTATGTTGCTGATTATATTAAGAGTCCTTGGAATCTTGCATATAGTATGGTACTTACAGAGCTCGAGTATTTGTCCCAAACTTAGGTCATAAACAAGTGGACTTGTGTTGATGGATACTGTTAAACAGTTAACAGTGCTCTGTTTAGAGCAAATTTTGTTCTGTTAAAAGGAAATTTTGTTCTGTTAATGCTAAATGTGGCGCTGCTAAAATTTATGGTTGATGTCTTGGATTTAAAAATTCGAATTTGTCTTTACACACTTTTAAAACGCATATATTTGCGGCATTCTGAACGATCACATTTTTTACTTGCTAATGCTCTATATAAGATATGCCCGTTTATTGACAAAGTCATAGAATCAGAAGTCGCCGTAGTCTAGTAGGTATTGTGTTGGGTTAATAGACGTAAGACTACTGTTCAAAAAATATTTCTTCGGCGACTGCCTCTCAGCAGATTTCTAGCAAAAACTTTGAGAGTAAATCAACCTGCCATGAAAAAGTTTCTCAAAAAAAATCTACCATTCGGAGTCGGGACCTACAGTTTAAAGGTCCCGCCACTCATGTACCAAAATTAACGCCACACAACATAAATGGTATGAGAAACTAGGTCAACAATCCTGACTGAAGGGTTGTAATGGCCAATTATGTATATAAGTATGTGTGAATATATCCGGTAATGCGTATATTGTGATGATATGTAGTCCTAGCCATAAACGTAACAGGTATGTAGTGCTGCTTACAATCTTGTCAAATTTCTTTATAGATTTGCCGGAACCTAGGACAGTAGATGAATTATAAGGGCCTTCTAATGTTCGAAAGGTGACCACATTTGAATTACCACTTTAAAAACCAGTTTTAAACTATTTCTATGCATTATTCGAGACATTTTCGTATATGACACTTCAGATGAAATTTATTTGACAGCTGGGGGTCTTGCCAGGTCAGTGGTTTTTAATACATTCACGTGCCAAGCCTAAATTATATGAAGTCGTTCCCATTACCATTTATATTTTTTGTGTTATTGTTTACCTTCTCATACATAATCATTTACAAGCAAAAAACCAAAGACGAGTATACTCGTCGTTACCAAAAAAAAAAATCTTTGCTAATTCAAAAGTCTGCATTTTATAATATATTTCAAGTAGGACGAGTATACTCGTTTTGGCAGAACGGGATAACCTGTCAAAGACGAATATACTCGTCATTGGCAGTGAATGTGTTAAAATCTAACGGTATGTCTATTTGATTTGTTGGTTACTTGCATGTAGAAGCTGAGCTGACTAGCCCCTGTCAATATTTTCTACAAAAATTTTTTTCTTTCCTCTCATCCAGTGGTCAGTTGCCTTAAAGCTTTCCCTGCTTAAAGGGATTTTTTTCCATTCCACTTCACTTGCTTTTTTTTTTGTTTTTAAACACAAGACTTTACTTTTCATATTTTCTTTCTATTTATAATTTAATGGATGCCCTTATTAATCATTTGCCAACAATTTTTTTTTTTGTTGTTTTTCTACCTTAAATCCAGATAAAAAATGTCAATTTAATATTCGTTCGTACGAACGCATTACGAAAATCATATTGAAATGAAAACATTTTTTTGTACAACAAATTTCCATTTGTTTTTGTATTTGTTGTTGGTTTATGTTTTTATAGAGAAATGAGAGAGAGAGAGAGAGAGAAAGTAGAGAAAAAAAAGAAATATTTGTTACTCAACTAATGCCATTCAAATCCCTTGTTACACTTAAAACACCTGCTTCATACAGAGTTGTAAACAACACTACAGTGTGGAAGAAAACTTATACTCTTACTTACTTACTTACTTACTTAATTGGCCATAACAACCCGATTAACGGATTTCGGCCTGCCGTAATACATCCTTCCAGGCGCCTCTGCTTCTTGCGCGCCTACGCCAATTGATCACACCAATCGATGACAGGGCATCCTCGATTTGGTCCTTCCAACGGATACAAGGTCGTCCTCTTCGCCGACTTCCGCAGATGCCCGCATCAAATACTCGTCTCGCCGGAGCATCCTCCGCCATTCGAACGACATGACCGAGCCAGCGCAGCCGCTGGATATTAATACGCTGTACAACGTCCATGTCGTTGGAGGAGCTCATACAGCTCACTGTTGAATCGTATGCGAAAATCATCACCAACTCGCACTGGACCGAAGATCTCACGTAGGACTTTTCTCTCGAATACTCTCAAGGCAGCTGCATCAGTTCATAATAGCGTCCATGCTTCTGGGCCATAAAGAAGCACGGGTAGGATGACCGTCTTGTAGAGTATTAGTTTCGTCTTGCGAGAGAGGTCTCTGCAACTCAATTGCCTATTGAGACCATAATAGCACCTGTTGGCAAGAGTAATCCTACGCTTGATCTCCAGACTGACATCATTTTTGGTGGTAACGGCGGAGCCAAGGTAAATGAATTCCTTGACTGCATCAAAAGTATAGTTATCGGCCGTAATTTGTGAATCAATACGCCGCATGTCTCTACTTGTCGACAACATATACTTTGTTTTGCCCTCATTTACTCTCAGACCCATCTTCTTAGACTTCCGTTCAATAGCACTAAAGGCAGCAGTGACATCTCGTTTGGTACCCTCTATGATGTCGATGTCGTCAGCGTACGCAAGCAACTGGACACTATTTTGAAAAATAGTCCCATTGCGATGCACTCCCGCCTTTCGCAGAACACTCTCCATGACGAAGTTGAAGAGGTCCCATGATAAGGGATCGCCTTGTCTGAAACCTCGCACGGTATCAGCTTTGCAGGTATACCGAGCTTAGACATTGCGGCAAAAACACGATCTCTTATGGGGCTATCGAAAGCAGCCTTATAGTCGACAAAAAGATGGTGTGTGTCGACTTGTTTTTCGTGGGCCTTTTCCACGATTTGGCGCAGTGTGAAGATCTGGTCTATGGTGGATTTGCCAGGTCTGAAGCCGCACTGATAAGGTCCAATCAGTGTTTTGACGTCTGAAAGAACCTTACATGCCATAGGGAGAAGGCTTATACCCCTCTAGTTGGCGCATATCGTAGGGTCTCCCTTTTTCAGAACAGGACAGAGGATTGGGGATACTTTCCTCTAGCCATATTTTGTAGATGAGCTAGTGCATGCGCCCTAGCAACTCAATCTAATGAAATAAATATGAACACAGTCATGGGTGTGAAGAAAATATGATTTGAAAAGCAACTAAACAACGGGTTAACATAGAACCTTTCCTCGAACTATTGAAATGTAAATATTCCGAGTTAGAGATCAGCAATGAGTATTCAAAACCGATGAGTAGATTCGAGTCATACTTATAATTTCTGATTATTTTGATATCACACTCAGACACACACAAAGTACTCATCGTACTCATACTTAATAATATGCACGATGTTGTTGATTTCGACTCTCTTTGACTCACCACAAAATAAGTATGATTCGAGTACGAACATCACAATACCTCAACTAAGAAGGTTGTGTGTTTGCTTTGCTTGATGTCTTTGTAGTTTTCTTTTTTCTTCTTTGTAAATGCAACAACAACTGAGCACAGACATACTCTAGACCACGGCGACAACTGAGCACTGCGTAGCCAAAAAACGCTTCATTGCCGATCTCTGCTCCGAACAAGTGAATGATGGTAGGTGATCTACACTAGAAGAGAGAAAAATAAGTCTGCTGCGGCACAATTTCAAGGATATGCTTTAGAATATGAGCAGAGTGAAGGTTAAGGTGGCGTTGCATAGTCACAAGCTTCTGAATAAACTTAACACACACAACACAAGCGGTGTGAGAAACTGCGGGCTTCTTGTGGACGATTGCTGTAGACTGTGTAATAGGTGAAGGTATAGCACTGTCCATTTTAAAGTCACCAGTAGCAACTCGTTTCCTTAACGTTCGCATCTTTCCTCTTTCCACCTTTCCTAAACCTGGACAATGCAGTGCATGAGTAGGGGTCATCCCCTGAGTACTGGGTTAATAAATAAAAATAAAAAAAACGGAATCGAATCATACTCATTACTCTTGAAACTTATATGCAGCATTCATACGTATTTTAATATCAACAAACCTTCTCTACTTATGTTCAAAGTTTGAAGTACTCATATCATACATCACACCATACTTATGTAACAACACGTATGTGACTCTCCATAACTCAACAAATACTCGAAGGTATTACCATATAGGGACACGATTGCGTGGATTAGCATCAATGAAAGGCTATTTAAATGCTATGAAATGGAGTCAAGTTTAAAGCGAATTATTACGCAGCAATCGCAAAATCCTGGAGCGTAAGAATTTTTTTTTTAACACTTTTGCTATCCACTGTTGATGTCAATAAATTTGCTTAATTAAAAAACTTTTTGATAATGTTAAAAGTAACAACAACAACAAACAACAACAAAAGACAAAAAAATACCGTTTTTTTTTATGAAAAATTATATATTAAACGAGTGGAAAAACAACAACATATCATATGAATATTTTACACGATTTAAATTCGTAATAAAAATAAACAAACACACTCTCGCACACACACAAAGAGAGAGAGAGAGAGAGCGAAAGATATCTCCAGCGCCATATAACAAGTACAAGTAACAAGCACAAGCACTTACGCATACAAATACATCAGGAGGTATGTATATAACACACCACACCACACTACACTACACCACACCACACCATCCCTTACTTAACTTCCATTCCTTCTTTCTTTTACGAGCATTACCTCGTGTCATTTCGTGAGTATCAACATTACATCCTATGCCCTGTAGCAGTGTAACATGTAAGGCAACAACAAAAACATGTTGATTACAAAAGAGTTGAGGAGAGAGAAAAAAAACTGTCAAAACAAAAACAAACACAAAAAAAAAAAAAACGAAACGAAAATATTGTAGGAAAACGGTAAAGGTCATTCAACTTTATGATTCTATATGAAAAAGTATAAGAAAATTTATGCTCGGTTTTGTTTGTTGTTGTTGTTTTTCTATGTTGTGTTGTGTTGTGTTGAACTCTTTCTGTTTTCGCAGGAATGTGATTAACAGAGTAACGAAGCACTTAAGTAAGAGTATGTGGTTGAGTGAAAGGGATTCGATTGTTTTAGTAACGAAATTAATTATTTACGAGTGTGTTGTGGGTTTAAACGGTTTTGAAATATTTGACAATTTTATTATACTGTTACAGAGGAGGGAGGGGGGTGTGTGGGAATGATATTCAACTAAGAATGTGGCTAGTAAAAGAAATTCTAGGTGATCAAAAAATAATAGAGAAACTAATATTAATTGGGGTGGGGTGGATGCTAGTAAAAAATTATCATTTGAAGAGAATCTCCTGAACGTGAACGTTTGACTAAATCTAGCATAATGGATGGATATACATATACATACAAAGAAAAATTTAATGAAACTGTAAAGAAAACTGTCAAACAGAATTTTTTTTGCTTTAAATATATTGAATTTCAGGCGCTTGTAATATGTAGTGATGACTTTTACTAAAATTCCATAAAAATTTGTGCTAGAAATACCAAACATACCAGTGGCATTAAAAACCACAATATTTCTTCGAACACACACTGTTTGAAACAATAATTACTAACGATAATTCCATTGAGTTATACACATGTTTCTCACAAATATACACACATTTTTATTATGTTCTGTTTGTGCCAATGGCTGGTTATAATTATTTACAGTCTTCAGCTTAGTTGTTGTTGCATTTATAAACAACGAAGAAAAAAAAAAGAAAAACACAATGCCAGCAAGCAAAGCAAATACACAACCTTCTAGCGAATATGTATTGTTCGGTGTTCGTTCAAACTTATTTTGTGCTTCGTGGTATATGCTAAGTCAAAGAAAGTCGAAATTAACAACAACATCGTGCGTATTGGTAAGCACGACGAGTATTTTATACATTGTGTATGTGTGAGTAGTATGGGTATGATATTAAAATAAGTATGAATGCTGCTTATAAGCCATCGTTTTGAATACTTATTACTGATCTCTAGTATGTACAGAAATCTCTCACTCTCTCTGTCTCTCTCTTTCTTCCCCCCGTGATTGTTTACTTGATTATTTTAAACTTTATTGTTTACAAATACAATTCAACTATATGCGTATGCCTGCATGAGTGTATAAGTGTGTGTGCGTGTGTGTATTTTCTTATCAGTTTTAAAGCATATTTATTATCTTATTTGTATGCATGCATGGTTGTTGTTGTTGTTGCTTTTATTATTGGTTTTTGTTTTCTTTCTCTCAAAATGTATTTTTGATAGCAAAAAGTCATCACAACACTACAGCGAAAGAAATGTTTGTAAGCATAGGAGTGAGACTAAGTGGGGGATTGTATAGTTGAGTGTCATTTGCGTAAGTAAAAGTTCAACGTTTTGTTTTGTTGTTTTTCTTTTCTTTTCTTCTTTCTACAATACTTGTAAAGTTTTGTTTGGTTGTACTTTTTTTTCTGTCGTTGTTGTTTGTTTGTGTTTCTTTAATAGAAAAAGTAAATGTACGTGTTTGTTGTTGCTGCTGCTGTTGTTGTTGTTGATGTTGTTCTTTCCATTGTTTCTGTTGATTTCCGTTTTTACACAACAAAGCCATCAGCTGTTGTGTTTGTATGCTGATGCTGCTACTGCTGCTAGCTCCTGTTACTATGTTTTCATATTCATTTTAATGTTGTTACACAAAGGGATGGAATAAAAAGAGAGAGCAAGAGCGAGAGCGAGGGAGAGAGACAGAGAAAGAACAGTTATTGTTTTCTTTTTTCTAATTGTATTGACATTTTCTCTTCAAGTATTTCTTTTAAGATTTTTTTTTTATCACTTTATATTGTGATTTTCTGTTTTTTTTTTTTTATTTTAATTTTCAAATCTAAAGTGGGGTGCTGACAAAGTTTGTTTTTAAGGTTAATTTAAGGTTTAAATTATTAAAAAAACAAAAAAAAAAAAGGAAATCTTATAAAATTTTTTAATGTTTATTCCCTCATTAACATGTCAAAAGAGCTGGAGACTTTTCAAATTAATTTAAATTGCTATTGTTGTCATAATTGTGAGGTTGATGTTTCAATTATGACAGAGGAATAGTTGTTTACATAGAAAAAAAAAAAAAAAAAACTTATAAAAGGTGATCCGTGTTAGTGGTTTCAAAATTACAGAATATGAAATACCATTGAAAAAACAGGCCTGAAACGCTTAAAACCAGTTAAAACTCACAAGAAAATTGGCGTTTCAAAACGTTACCATTTCAAAGCAGTTTGGAGTTACTATGTACGTCATAATCGATTTAAAACGAAAGGAATTGCCAACATTATTAAGAAATTTAAAGATTTTGTAAGCTTTACGGATAACGTCATCCCCGTGGGACAACGCAATATATACAGTGTTGAAAACATCGTTTCTTTTAGATAAATTATGATGAATAATCCGAATCTGTCGATTACATGGCATTGGCAGCAATTGGGTCAGTCCTTTTGCTTATTATGGCGTATTTTGCATTTAGAACTCTAATGCTCGAAACAAGTAAAGCCATCAGACAATCCCCACCAACATGACTGCTAAAGCAACAGGCTATCAATGCTTATTTCTCGAATAAAATCCTCTCCAGCCATGAATGAGAGCTTATTAGGTTATATTAACAAGCAAAATTGCTTGCATAAGCGGCTCTTAGAACTTAGAAGTGAATGTGGAAATGACATTGCATCCGGAAAATGTTACTGGAGGTAACACTTGGCCATTCCAAACATTCCCGTCAATTCAAAGCATCTCGATTTGCTCTAAAATTTACCATTTTGACCTCTATGGTATTTGGTTTCAAGAATATGGTGGGAAGAGCCACATAATACTCATGAATTTGGCTTGATTTGAAGACAGCTTTCCACAATAAATAATTTTTAATTTTGGCCAAGTAAATTAGTCACAGAGACCATGCGCCAAGCATTTAGGAAAGCCTAGAGGAAATCTCCTAACGCGAATACACGTGAAATTGACAAATTTTGTAATAAACAATCAAGATCTATCAAAAATTCTGAAAATATTTGAACTAAAAGTTCATTTGATGAGATGAAATATGCAGACAAGAAATATAACTGGACTGTTAGGCTCTTTAAATAAAATTTACGGTATTTTCAGGCCGATTTGATCAAATGATAACTCGATCTTTTCATAAGAGATCAAACTTTAAGAATATTATCACTTATCCTATATTTTGTTATTAAAGTTTGCTACTATGAATGGACAAACTTGAAAAAATATGAAAATAATTCGAATTTTTCAAGTTTACCTTATCAAATCTCATAGTAAATTAAGTCGAATAAGTATTTTAAGTACACCCTATTAAAGGTCAATTTCTCCCCTTTCCAACAAGATTAAAATTATGAAAATCGGATCAGAAATGTTTAAGTAACCTAGATATTTGTGAATAAAACAGTTTTTTGTCAAATAAAAAAAGTTTGAAGGGTTTGAGTAATAAGAAAAAAAATTATTTTTGAGATCTAATACTCAACAAACCATACAACCTACACTATGTCATTAGCCGGGTGTATTTAATTTTTTTTTATTTTGTCGCACAGTGTTAATACAGGCTCTAATACATAGTTTGAGTATTTTTTTTCCCACATTAATGAAATTCTTTAAAATCAAAGGCGTCTGTGCTGTTAAATCAAATTATTACTGGGAACAACAATAAACTTTTGCGGAAAATACTTTTTTTCTCACCCACTGTTTTTTATACAAGAATATTACCACTGCTTGCCAAAGAATTAATGAAAAGAGTTAAAAAATCTAAATAAACTGACGTAGCAGACTAAAAATTACTCTTATGCAGCCGCCATATACACACACACGCATAAAAGAAAACATTTACGTCAGCCTTTGTTATGCCGATTGTTGGCTTTTTTTTTGTCTATGCCAGCAAATATAAATATTCTTATGCATGCACACATACATACATACACGCACATACTTCGTTTGTAAAACAAGAAACCGAAAATAACACGAACTTTTTCACACGTTTTTCATAAATCTGTGTGGAAAAACGAACGAAAATTAACGCCATCCATCCTGAATCCTTTCATTTCAGTTTTTTGTTTGTTTTTGTCTTTCTAATACACCTCCTGGTATTTGTTGTTGTTTATTTGTTTCACCCCCATACATGTGTTGGAATAATCAAAAACACAAAAGAACTACAATTAGAGTCTGGTCTGCACTGTACTGTTCTGTTCTGTGTTCTGTTCTGTTGCGCTTAATTGTCTGCCTTTGCAAGCTTATGTGTGTATATGTGTGAGTTGTGAGTGTACAGATAGAATGTGGTGTTTATAGTTGTTGTTTAAATCAGTGTTTTGTTTAGCGTTGTTTTTTTTCTCTCTCTGTGTTGCTTTTGTTGCATTTTAACAGGCCTTTAGCTGTTAACCTAAATATCAAGAGTTTCAGCTGCACTTTGCTTTTTATTCTCTTTTTGTTTTTCTCTCGTTGCTGTTGTTATTGTTGTTGTTTTGCTCTCTTTGTTTTGTCGGTTATTACTGGTGTTTTTGTTTTTCTCCAAAGTAAAAAAGAAACACGAGTAAAAACGATTGTTCTTCACTTTAATTTTTTAATTGAAAGCAAAGGGAGTAAGGAAATGTGAAGCTTTCTAACACATGCACACACACATACGCACAGTTTAAGAATCACCTACAAAAATTACGTTAAATGCATGGAATTTAGACGAATTGGAAGCATAATCATGCATTGCTACAGGCCAGCTCTATTGGAAGCTACAGGGTGACGTGTGAAAGGCTGATTTTAATAGTTTAATAGGAACCGTTAATAAAAATTTTCTTTTCTCGATATTGTTTGCCTTTGACTTGACTAGGCTATTTAGCTTGCAGCAATGGCTTATATACCCCAGGCAATGGTAACGCTGATCGATCGTAGTAACGTATGTCAGAGCAGCGATCTAATACTCGATTACGGAGAATTGTTTTATAAGACGTTTGGACGTTTAACTTCATAGTGCCGTCAATTGATAGACGGTCAGACGATTTTTATTGACGACTGCATACATACATACATAATTGGTCATTACAACCCTTCAGTCAGGATTACGACCTAGCTTCTCACACCGCTTATGCTGTGTGGGTTAATTTTATACATGAGTGGCGGGACCTACAGTTTAAAGTCGACTCCGAACGACAGATTTTTGAGAAGCTTTTCATGGCAATTTTTACTCTTAGAGTCTTTGTCAGAAATCTGCTGAGAGGAAGTCGCCGAAGAAATATTTTTCGTTTTAATGTCTGACCTGGGATACGAGCCCGGGCCTTTTGTCTAATAAGCCAACACACTAACCACAAGACCACGGAGACTAACGCGTGTTTATTGTGTCCATAGCTGCCAGATGAACAAACCAACAAATCGTCAAAATTTTTACAAAATTAAAAGACACAAATTAAAAGTTAAAAAAAATAATTTCAACCGGACTAAGTCGATAGGAAGGCAGAGGCAGTTGAGTCCGGACACTTAGGCGTCATAGGGCGCATTGTTATAATAGCCCTGGAACAACTCTGTACGTCTGATGATATGACATGGAGGTTATGGATTTCCTCTGACAGGAAATCTACCTATACACTAATACCCTGGTTTGTGTCGCCTCGTTCAGCGTCTGCTTTGAAGTTGCGTCGTTAGTGCTTCGATTTGCGTCGTTAATACGAAGGGTTTGACCTTGTGATTAGTTTATCGTCATAGCAAAAGCAACTTTCACATTCGGAAAGGCACAATTGGATCTGAAGGTGTCAGGTTGATTCGGGGTATGAGTACAATTTTATCGATATGAATAATTTTTGCTGATATGATGTACTCTCCCAAGTTTGTTACGATTAGCCTGGTACCATTTATTAACCCCTGTTTAGCATTAAGATTTCTGATTAGCATTATAATTCAATTACCACACTTGAACAAAAACATATAATCATAATGACAACTGTAGTATTATGCAGTTTATATAAAATATAATTTTTATCAATGAAAATATTAATTTTTCAATTTCTAATTATTTTTCGCAATTAGTGTTAGATATAAGCTTTAAAATGAGATATCGGCCATTAATGGGATGGTGGTATGGGAGATATTTGCAACCGACAAAAAAGTGCTTTCGAAATAATATATATATGATGATGGGAAATTGTGCTTAGTTTTGCATCGTTTCGGTTTGCGTCGTGTTTCTTCAGATGCTATTAGCGACGCAAACCGGGGTATTAGTGTATACCTATATACAGTAAATGTGTGCCTCTAAAGTTTAAACAAACTTATCCTCTATCCAGTTTAAGCTACATTTACTTCACGTTTTGCCAGTGTTCAAATTTTACGATCTGGCATTGAATCTAGGATTACATTGTGCACTATAAGCTTACAGATCCTCAGAGTGGTTCCAAAAGTCGATAATTCATCAGATAGTTCCTTGTTCCTGCGTGTTCATCCGCTCTGCAGTTACCTTGAATGTCACTGTGCCCTGGTGCTAATATGATAGGATGTCGTTGCGTCCCAGTCGTCAGAAAGGCATTGTGATTTCTGATAAGGAAGACATTACAAGGAAGCCAATAGCCCTTGGTATATTTGATGGAATATTTTTCGAAAAATTGAACTCTTTCACTACTTTGTTAATGCATTCAACTTTATTGGGTTGTGCTCATCTACTCCTGAATACATTCCTGGCAAAAACCTTTAAACTTATTTAAACTCAAAGTTAAATTCTATAAATGAATATGTGGGAATATTTTTGTTCCTTGTTTAACGGAAAGCCATAAAATAAATAATTTCATTTGTGTTTAAGACTAATAAAAAAACAAAAAAAAAATATATAAAAAGAATTAACAGATCATTAAAAAATGTCTAAAAGCTCATATAAACAATCCGCTGTAGTTGATATTGACTAACATCATATATTGGGAGTATACTTTATATTGAATTCTATTTACAATACATTACTCATACGTACTCATACTATCTGTCCTGTACTAGAATAATTACTCTGAAAAGTATGCAACAAAAAAATATTTAATTTTGTTGTTTACGGTATTAATAGAATTTAATATCACTCATACGTTACGTTACTTTACATTAGTGAAGGGCACATTCGAAATTTCGTATGACATGTGATAGGCAAAGAAATTTCTGCTGACGCTGCGTTGACACACCTACACTATAAGCTTACTCGTGTGATTTCGTATAATGATCGTGTGTTTATTGCTTTGTTTGTTGTTTTGTGTTGATGCCAGAGAACAAAATCAATTCAGTTGACATTTAGCACTTGATGAAGTAAGATCTCGCTACGAATATGATTTTTTTTTATATAAAGATGGATGGTAATGCATATATGCCATATAGTTTCTATTATAAATAAAAAATCTAAAGAAAAAATTCAATGTTAAGGTCCCTATTAGATAAAATATTAACCGAATTGAAAAATAAACTATAATTTATAAACATTTGTAAACAATAGAAATATGATTTAATCAAAAAACAAAAAATATTTAAAACCGCACTTAACAACATACAAACAACAACACTAAAAAAAACCAATTTTTTTATTTTCCCAGTGTACGACACTCAAAAATTACATTAAATTTGTTCTCCGCTGCTTTACCAACACAACCAAAACTATGATAGTATGTGTGTTGGCCGTCACTGCTTTACATACATTGCTGTCAAATAAATAAAGCATCGAATCGTCAAATATTATTAAGAAAAGAAACCTGAAAATACAGAGACAACATCAGAAATCTGCTAGGGAGGCAGTCGCCAAGTAAATATTTTTTCCATATTTTCGTTTTATTGCCTAACCTAAGGGGATACGAACCAGACCTTTCAGTCTAATAAGCCAACACATCACCTACTGGACTACGGCGAATAGTCTATGCTATGGGAAATAACGGCTAAAACAACATGGAAAACTGATTGAAACTGATCCCCAACATATTTCACGAAGTACCTAAAGAGAGTAAAAGAGAAGAGAAGATAAGAAATTTCTCAAAATAAAACATTTCCTATGTAATTTAACACTTTCTTTTACACTCTCTTTGAAGTATTTTTTGTTTTTATTTTTGCTTTTTGATTTTAATTTTATAAAACTGGAGAATATTAATTTATGTACGTGAGCGTATGTATAGGTGCCAACATAATAATGCTGATGATACTGCACCAGCTGATACTTGACTTCAATTTTTTGCTTTCTTTAATTCTCTTTCTTGCGTTGTTTAAAACTGCAACAGAAAAAACAACAACAATGGAAGACGACAAAAGCTCTTATAATGAACGGCAATGCTAGTTAGTCTGTCTTGTTGTCTACCACCTACATACTGGTGTGTGCCCTGTGCTCTGCTCTGCCGTACTCTTATTAAAGTCTCAACAACTGAATGGAAATAAAAACGGAATTCGAAATAAAAAAAATAATAAAACTACACTGGCAGACAGACAAGACAAGGTGAGAAGGTGTAAATGTATTGTTTTTTCATACACTTTACACCACACACACTCTCTATCTCTTTGTTTCTCTCTTTTTGTCTTACAATATTGACAATAGAATGCTTAGCATGCAGTGTTAAATGTTAAAAAAATGTAAATCGTAGGTCTATGTGTGTGTTGTATGCCGCGGTAAGTGTAGGTTCTTAAATTCTCTTTGTCTCTTTAAAATAGTGAAGCAAACAAAAACTCTACTTGTTAGCCAGCCTTTCAATACGCCCAGGCATATACCTTTACTTCCCTAAAAAACAAAAACAACAACAACAGAAAATTTAAAAACAAAACCATTAAAGGTATTACAAAAGAGCAAAACAAAAACAAAACATTCTCTCCCTCTCTCTAAATAACAAAGATGTCTGAACAACACTAAAACACAGAAACACGAAATAAAACAAACACGAATGAAAATAAACTTGTACTCATGCACATTCGCTCTCGTTCATACGATTAAAAGCAAGTGTACGAGATCTTTCGTAATAGTTGCAGCGACAACTATAAAGAGTACCAGGGGGTAGAGTAAAACAACAGTGGTGGGTATTAAGTGCTTAGTCAGACAAAAAAAAAAAAAAAACAACAAAGAATGTGTTGCCAAAGCCAAGTCAGGTTGTGTCTATAATTTCTAATGCATTCACTGTAGTGTAAAGTGTAAGGATAAGGATAAGCCGCAGCCAAAAGACTATATTGGCGTGTGTGTTTGTGTGTTGTTCTTTCTCTACTACTACTAATACTATCACTAACAATAAATTCCAACGTTTGTGTTGTTCACTGTTCAGCATACAGTACAGCACATGTACAGCACAGCACAGCTTAACTAATGTAGTGTGAATGTGAATTATTTGTTGAAAATTGTAATTTAAAGATGAGCATTATGATGCTGCCATTAGAGTAAAACACCCTAAAATTATGCCATAATTTTTTTTAAAGCAAAAGGCATAAGCCTAGCTTAAATAAACAAATAAATCACACTTTAAAGTTACAAAAATAATATTTTTTTAAAGAGTTTTTAAGAAACTTTGGATTTATACTAAGACTGCACATGTATGAGTCCATAAACATGGATCGACTTAAGTGAAACCAATAAATAAAAATCGTTTCTTAAAATTTAATTGCATCCTTCTTTCTATCTTTTAAGGTTATTTTAATTTTGCGTCATTCCGTCTTTCTTTTTATAAAACTTAATCACGTTGTAAAATAAATTTAATCACTTCATTAAAAAAAAACAAAAAACAAAAATCTTATATTCCATGGTCTTAAATATTTATTTACTTAGCTGCAGTGCCTGGCTCTTGCCTATCGTTTATAGATGTACGTATGCATGCTTAAGCGATACCCTAAAGTATGCAATAAATTTTATCGTATGCCTATTAATTTTATTCGCCTGTTTTATGACAATGCTTTTAATCGAAAAAAGAGCGAATAAAAAAAACAGAAAAGAAAATTAATTTTTTATCATTTGCAAGAGAGAGAGAGAGAAGAGGGCTTGCGTGTTAAAAGAGAGTGATGGTAAGAGAGAGAGAGAGAGAGAGAGAGAGAGAGAGAGAGAAAGAGAAAGTGAGTAAGAGACAATAGAATAGAACTTAATTAATTTCAATTTCGTAAAACACGCTTTGACAGCATAAAATATAAATGATGAGAATAAAAATTTATTGCCAAAATACACTTACACACACTCACATATATGTACACGTATGGTCACACTTATGTATGTATTGTATTACCTACACACACACACACACTTCGAAATAGATGAAAAACAATTTTTATTTGAATTTTTATAACGAAAATAAACAAGAATAATGAAAATAGATTCTAGACTCCCACCTAACCACGACAAGGGCGGGAAGCGGTGAGCATGGATTCGAATTGAATTTATTTATGAACACAGTTTTTACTTAAACATTTAAACAATCCTACTCATTCCCAATCATAGAAAAAGTGTAATAAAAGCAGGCAAATATTAAAAAAAAAAAAATTAAAAAAAATCGAAAAATAAATAAAAATCGAAAAAATAAAGACTTCGTTGTGAAAATTATTATTCCCTTTTGATTATTGCTTAAACTGAGCACAAATAAATTCATTATTCATATAAAATCCGACAATTTTATGTATTATTCTCAAGACTTTGGTTTACTTGATGGTTAACTCAAGTCTTACATTAGGTTGTGGTCTTTACTAACCTTAGATTTTATCCGAGAAAAGCCAAATATCATCGGCATTAAAGCCGAAATTCTTAAATTGTCATAAGAATATTTCATATTTGCAGTCATGATATCTCCTAACAATGTCTGTGTGATGATAAATTCGAATTTAAAAATCAAAGACGCAAACCCAAACATTAAGCAGTGGCACTGCCTGCTTCTAACAGGGTATTACTTTGCCATCAACAGATCCCTGCTAAGTGTTTAACAGTGGCAATAAGAAGAATAGTTTTCTGCTTAGAAATTATTGCAGTGTGTAGTGTGTTGGCTTATTAGACGAAAGGCGCGGGTTCGAATCCCAAATCAGACATCAAAACGAAAAATATTTCTTCGGCGACTTCCTCTCAGCAGATTTCTGGCAAAGACTCTGAGAGTAAAAATTGCCATGAAAAGCTTCTCAAAAATCTGTCGTTCGGAGACGACTTTAAAATGTAGGTCTCGCCACTCTCTGTATAAAAAATTAACGCACACAACATAAGTGGTGTGAGAAGCTAGGTCGTAATCCTGACTGAAGGGTTGTAATGGCCAATTATGTATGTATTTTGACATAAAATCTAATTCTCATTATGATCCTGATAATTATTT
Source organism: Sarcophaga peregrina (assembly GCA_014635995.1). Lineage (NCBI taxonomy): Eukaryota > Metazoa > Arthropoda > Insecta > Diptera > Sarcophagidae > Sarcophaga > Sarcophaga peregrina. Next base: position 99,458,574 of record CM025789.1, read on the forward strand.
GTAAACAAAAGTGTTAAAATGGTTTTTGGGGATGGAGTACAGGAAGTTTTCTCAACTCTCATAAAAATTTCAGCTATCTCACTACCACGGTTCGAAAGAGTACCATTTGGACTTCCATTTCCATTTAGTCTGTATGGTATACTATTTCTTATATGTTCCAAAATGGCCAAAATTCCTAGAGAATTTTCAATCAGGATATTGATATTTTCAAAGCCAATTTTCCCGATATCATATCACTTCATATTTGTGTATGAAGATAAATAAGCATTTAAAAACCAAAGACGCAAACCCACACATTTAGCAGCGCCAATTCTTGCGGCTAACAGCGTAAACTTTGCTATTAACAGAGCACTGTTAACTGTTTAACAAATTATTAATCTTCTATTTCGGAATTATTGCAGGCTATTGACATAAAATCTAATTTTCATTATGAGCCTGATTATTATTTGTGAACAAAAGGGTTGAAATCATCATATATATTATTTTCGAAAGCACTTTTTTTTTGTCGGTTGCAAATATCTCCCATACCACAGCATCAAATTTAATGAATGATATCTCATTTTAAAGCTTATATCTAACCCTAATGGCAAAAAATAATTAGAAATTAAAAAAATTAATATTTTCATGGATAAAAATTATATTTTATATAGAATTGCTTGATAATACTGTTGTCATTGTGATTATATGTTTTTGTTCAAGTGTGCTAATACAGGGTCGCTTAATAGTAATGCAGTTCAATAAATTTTCTATCAATTATTTTCAATTTTATTTTACAAAAATGACAACCTAACGGTGCGAAATATTCGCACAGGTCATTTAAGCATCAAAAACGCAAACCCATACACATTTATCAGCGCCACTTTTTGCCTTTACTAGGGTAAACTTTGCTATTAACAGAGCACTGTTAACTGTTTAACTGTGACAATAAGTAGATTAGTCCTCTTCTTTGCAATTTTCTCTACTCCAAAAATTATTCCAGCTATTACACTACCACAGTTCGGGAGAGTACCCATAGATCTTCTAAGGAATTTTTAAATATTTTTAGGCAAAAATCGATTTTTTTCAAATTCAAAATCTCCACTCTCAAAACTATTCCAGTTATTGCACTACCACGGTTCGAAAGAATACCCTCTAGACTTATCTTCTAGAGAATTTTCAAGACAAAAACTTGATATTTTCAAAACCAATTTTCTCAATACCATATCACCTTACATGGGACTAGGTTGCGGATTATATTAAGAGGAAGCTTCCTTTCCATATAGTATTGCACTCATAATCCTAGAGTATTCCTCTAAAATAGCTCTTAAACAAGTGGGCTTGTTCAAATTTATACTGTTAAATAGCTAACAGTGCTCTGTTAAGGGCAAATTTTGTTCTGTTATGAGGAAATTTTGTTCTGTTAAAATGTGGCGCTGCTAAAATTTATGGATTGCGTCTTGGATTTTCAAATACGAATATGTCTTCACACGAACAATGTACGGCATGAAAAACTGTAGGTAGAATGGTCCAGTAGCAATATTTCGAGTGTGCTTTAGACGCTATTTCAAAAAATATTAATTCTACCAAACATCCTTCCCGCTGCGTACCATCCGTACAGATCTCTAGCATGTCGCTGGCGAAGTATGCCACTCTTCTTTTCCACTACACATACATAAATGGTCATTATAACCCTCCAGACAGGATTACGACCTAGCTTCTCGCACCACTTATGTTGTGTGCGTTAATTTTATACAGAGAGTGTGCGGGACCTACAGTTTAAAGTCGACTTCGAACGACAGATTTTTGAGAAGCTTTTTATGGCAATTTTTACTCTCAGAGTCTTTGCCAGAAATCTGCTGAGAGGAAGTCGCCGAAGAAATATTTTTTCGTTTTGATGTCTGACCTGGGATTCGAACCCGGGCCTTTTGTCTAATAATTCCACTACCCCTGTCGAAATTGATCATTATCCCTAAGTAAACTAAGAAAACTATTGTGTGACAAGCCGCCATGGCCATGTCTAGGTTCTCGAAAGTTTTAAATAGCTAACAGTGCTCCTGTTAAGGGCAAATTTTGTTCTGTTAATGTCAAATGTGGCGTTGCTAAAATTTATGGATTGCTGTCTTGGATATTGCAAATTCGAATATGATCACATAGTACATCACGCAGCAATGTGTTCAACAATTGAGGTGACAGCGAATATTATTTTGGATTTACTAGTCCAAAATCGGTAGTTTTTCTCTTCTTCTTCTTGGCGCTTTGGTAAATTAACCCTCTAGTATCCAAATTATTTTCTGAATTAAAAAAATATTTTTGCATTTGATTTTTTTTTTCTTTTTTAAGAAAATGAAATTAAAAAAAAAAGTATTTTTTGGTTCAAATAATTCGACCAGATTTTATATGAACAATGATTTTACGAGACGAGATGGCTGTCTATTGAAGCAACAACAACAAATTTTTGATTTATTCATACCCAAAAAAAGAAAATAAAACCCCGATTATGAATTTTTATTTGCAATACATTCGTTTGTCTAAATCAAAACAGCCACACAACAACAACAACAACAACAAAAACATTCATAAAAAGAAGGAATAAAAAATTGGCAAAAAAAGCAACAAAAATAAAATGACAACAAGAAAGTGGCAACGAAACAATAAAAAAAAAACAAATAAAACCAGAGAGAGAGAGAGAGAGACAAAAAACACAAACACTCATCGTTTTCTAAATTTATAACAACGCGAATCTATTTTAAAGAGACTGAGATCTTACACACACATACACACACACACACCAACATGTTTTTATTAAATAACGGAATTTTATTGTAGAGAGTATAACAAATCAATGGAACAACAAACGCCATATCGTTGGAAGATAAACAACACCCGAAACACACAACAAAACATTGTTGATTCTGTTCTGGCAATACCAGCTGAGTGCTGACAGTGGGCTAACAAATGGAGATTCTGAACAATTACTTTCAGGACAGGAAGGTAATATATCTAACGGATGAAGGAGAGCAGGAATACGTAGTTACGGCGGGTGTCCCGCAGGGCTCTGTACTTGGCCCACTACTATGGAACATAATGTACGATGGAGTACTTTCGACTGCGATGACATTGCCATAGTCTCGGTAGCTTTAACGGTAAAAAAAATAGAGGAGAAAACTAACACAGCGATTCGAAATGCTGGAGCATGGCTGGATGAGGCAGGTTTGACACTTGCTGCCCATAAAACGGAAGCCGTTTTGATAAGCGGTCGTAAGATAGTGGAGAAGATGAAAATGACCATTGGAGGCACAGAGATCGAATCAAAGAGGGCGATAAAGTACCTCGGAGTGATTATCGATGACGGGTTGAATTTCAAGGAGCACGTAAAATACATCGGCGAAAAGGCATCTGTAACGCAGGGAGCACTGGCGAGGATGATGCCAAATATTGGAGGACCAGGTCCATTCAAGAGGAGGATAATTTCAGCGGTAGTAACGTCGATAATGCTATATGCTTGCCCCATATGGTCGGAGGCACTTTCCGTGGGGTCGACAAGGAGAATACTGTCCTCGGTGTATCGTCTAAGCGCGATTAGACAGATAAGTGGCTTCAGGACAGTGTCTGATGAAGCGGTATTGGTATTGGCAAAGACAATACCAATAGACATATTGGCGGATGAGATGAGGCGGATATACTTCCGCCGTCTTGAGAGTCCAGGACGGACAGCGGATATAAAAGCGGAAGAAAGAATGACTTCCATGCACAAATGGCAGTCACGATGGGAGAGCAGTTTAAAGGGAAGATGGACATTTCAGCTTGTCCCTTCTATAACCCTTTGGATGGAGAACAAACATTGCGAGCTGAATTATTACGCGATCCAGTTCCTAACTGGTCATGGATGATTTAGGAAGTACCTGCACAGATTTGGACATGACCAAACTGTGCAGACGAAGAGGAAGATGTGGAGCATATTCTAACATGCTGCCCCAGGTTTAGATGGCCCGGAGAAAATAGATTAGGACCAAACCGGCTCATGGAGGAGCTGTTGAATTCTAGGACGCTATGGAGCCAATACAGCCAGAAAATGGCGGAAGTAATGATAGTACTCCGAAGGTTGGAGGAACGAAGGAAGAAATTTGAGATAAAGTGTTAAAGCTTTCGAGCTAACCAGCCCCCCGCGAAGTAATACCTTACGGCAGTCCCGCGGGGGGAGAGTGGTTGATGTGTGTGTAGGGGGGTGGGTTTTAGTACGTAGGCACCAAGGATGGTGAATCGTGCATGCTTTTGTTGGAACAAAAGTATCTTTAGAAGATTTACCACCTCCGGCTTAAGACAAAAAAAAAAAAAAAGTGGGCTAACAAATCATAAATGGGCGAATAAATTATTAAAAAAAAAAATCAAATAAAATAATAAGAACTGCAACTGGTAATACCAAAGTGGCGGTGTTACACATCAAGACTTACTACGTTTTTAGAATATCTGATGCGATAATGAAAAAATAAGGGGCTTCAATAAATCCTAATCAAACCAACCAGGAAAGGTCAACTCGCCCAAAAGAAAAATTCCAAGGAAATCATACTCCCGATTCTATATAATTCTAAAATAACGGGTGATTTTTTAGCTCTTTTTGGCAACACTGGTTTAAACAGTTTGAAGTCGCCGTAGTCTAGTGGGTAGTGTGTTGACTTATTAGACAAAAGGCCCGGGTTCGTATTCCAGGTCAGACGTCAAAACGAAAAATATTTCTTCGGCGACTTCCTCTCAGCAGATTTCTCGCAAAGTCTCTGAGAGTAAAAAATTGTCATGAAAAGCTTCTCAAAAATCTGTCCTTCGGAGGCGACTTTAAACTGCAGGTCCCGCCACTCATGGATAAAATTAACGCACACAACATAAGTGATGTGAGAAGCTAGGTCGTAATCCTAACTGAAGGGTTGTAATAGTTTAAACAGCTCACGCACGTTTCGTGGTTTGTTTCACTGTCAAACATCTTCAGTTTGGTCTAGAATTTAACCATGAATCGTCTTACAAATGAACAACGCCTGCATATCATTGAAGTTTATTATCAAAATGCGTGCTGCTCTGTTAAGGTAGTTCAGCGCGCGCGTTTTCATTTTATGGTCAGTTTAATCAACCCACTGAAGTGGGTATTCGGGCTCTTGTGACTAAATTTGGCATCAAATTTACATTGTTGGCTTAGGTAGAGTCCGAACTAAAGAATATATCGCAGCTGTATCGGCCAGTGTAAGTGATGACCATCAATTATCGATTCATCGTTGTTCGCATTAATTGGGTCTCTGTTGCTCAACAACGTGGAAAATTTTGGGAAAGGATTTAGGTGTGAAGTCTTTCAAAATACAGCTCGGGCAAGAAATGAAGTTGAACGACCTACCGCAACGTAGAATTTTTGGTGAATGGGCTTTAGGAAAGTTGACCAAAGATCAACTTCTTTATCGAAAAATTGTGTTCAGCGACGAAACTCATTTTTGGCTTAATGGATACGTAAATAAGCAGAATTTTTGATTTTGAAGTGGAGATCAGTTAGAAGCGTTGGAAAAGCTAACAATGCATCCAGAAAAAGTCACAGTTTGGTAAGGTTTATGGGCTGATGGCATCATTGAACGGTATTTCCTCAAAGATGCTGCGAATCGTAACGTAACTGTGAATGGTTAGCGCTACCGTAAGATGATATCCAACTTTTTTCTGCCCAAAATCTAAGAGCTTGATTTGTATTACATGGGGTTTCAATAACACGGTGCCACATGCTATATGCCACACAACACGCATAACAATGAACTTGAGTATGGTGAATATTTTATTTCACGTTCGGGACCAGTCAATTGGCCACCTAGATCATGTGATTTAAGGCCTTTAGACTATTTTTTGTGGGGCTATGTTAAAGCTTTTGTCTATACAGACAAGGCCGCTTCAATTGATAACGCATTGGAAGTTAACATTGAACCATTTATTCGGGGGATACCGGCCGCAAGGTTGGAAAGAGTATGCCAAAATTGGACTAAGCGGATGGATTGATTTCGAAGTTGCGTCGTTTTTGTTTCAGTTTGCGTCGTTAATATGAAAATGTTTGTACAAAGCTAAAACAGAAAAAGGGGATTTCCCGTCAAAGTCTAATGTAAATACACACATACATATGTATTTATGTTGTCTGATGGTTGCGAGTTGTAGGTCGTTAGTAAATTAAATATTTTCTATTGAAAAATCTATTTTTTTCAGCTAAAATTATGAATCTCGGAGATGAATGAAAATCGATGAAATGAAAATCAATACAAATGTATGGAAAATCGTGCATCGTTTCGGTTTGCGTCGCGTTTCTTCAGGCCCTATTTGCGACGCAAACCGGGGTATTAGTGCATTAGACGATTTGATGCTTTATTTAGTTGGCACCAATGCATTGGCACCATTACATTGCAATGTAACGTAACGTAACGTGACGTATGAGTGATATTAAATTCTATTAATACCGTAAACAACAAAATTAAATATTTTTTTGTTGCATACTTTTCAGAGTAATTATTCTAGTAGAGGACAGATAGTATGGGTGCGTATGAGTAATAGTATTGTAAATAGAATTCAATATTAAGTATACTGCCAATATATGATGTTAGTCAATATCAACGACACTGGCAGAACGTGAAAAAAATCTGGCCGAAAAATGGATAGAGAATAAATTTGTTAAAACGTTAGAGACACACACAATAAGTATGGTCGGCTAAGTCATAACAAAGCATTGCCTTATAGGCACCAATACGAGACGCATTAGTCTTCGGCGCCTTAAAACTGTTGAAAGGAGGTTGTTCATCAATTAAGTTTATTTCCTGGCAGAGGAGAAAATGTCACCTTGGTGCCTAGTATTTATGATATCCATAACATCAAATCAGATGCTCGGAGCTATTATCACAATGCGCCCTATGACGCCTAAGTGTCCACACTCAACTTCATTGGATAGAAAATTGCCTCTACCTGCCAATTGACCTAGTCCGGTTGGAATTATTTTTTTTAACTTTTAATTTATGGATTTCAATTGTGTGACGATTTTGATGATTTTTTTTTTAATATTTGACGATTTGTTGGTTTGTTCATCTGTCAGCTACGGACACAATAAATACGCCTTATGCACCCTTCAATATAAATCGTCTGGCCATCTATAATTGACGGAATTATGAAGTTATCTAGACGTCTTATAAAACAATTCTCCGTAATCGAGTATTAGGTCGCTGCTCTGACATACGTAACTACGATCAATCAGGATTACCAAAATATGCCAGGGGTATATAAGCCATTACGGCAAGCTAAACAGCCTAACCAGGTCAAAGGCATACAATATCGAGAAAAGAAAATTTTTATTAAGCATTCCTACATACATACATAATTGGGCATTACAACCCTTCTGTCAGGATTGCGACCTAGCTTCTCATACCACTTATACTGTGTGGGTTAATTTTATACATATAAGTGGCGGGACCTCCAGTTTTAAAGTCGACTCCGAACGACAGATTTTTGAGAAGCATTTCATGGCAATTTTTACTCTCAGAGTCTTTGCGAGAAATCTGCTGGAAGCAAGTCGCTGAAGAAATATTTTTTCATTTTGATGTCTGACCTGGGATATGAACCCGGGCCTTTTGTCTAATAATTCGGCGACTTCGAATAATCAGGATCCTAACGAGAATTAAATTTTATGTCAATAGCCTGCAATAATTGCAAAGTAAAAAAAGACTAATTTGTTTATTGCCACTGTTAGATAGTTAACAGTGCTCTGTTAATAGCAAAGTTTACCTACCCTGTTATAAGCAAGATGTGGCTTTGCTAAAGGTGTGGGTTTGCGACTTTGTTTTTTTGAATTTTAATTTATCTTTAAACACATATAAAACACTTCAAATTCTGCTATGATCTCCAGAACCCCAGTGCTCGCAATCTGACCACTGACAGCGATAAAATTTTATGTCAGTAACTGTGGAATGATATTTGGGACATCGTTATAGGTAAGATATGGCTTTGCTAAAGGTGTGGGTTTGCGTCTTTGGTTATTGAAATTGAATTTATTTTTACACACTAACACACATTAAACTTTATACACTAATATCACGGTTTGCGTCTGCTTCCAAGTTGCGTTTTTTTTAAATTTCTGTGATTTCGAAGTTGCGTCGTTTTTGTTTCAGTTTGCATCGTTAATATAAAAATGTTTGTACAAAGCAGAAAAGGGGGATTTCCCGTTTAAGTCTAATGTAAATATTCACATACATACATATGTATTTCCATTGTCTGATGGTTGCAAGTTGTAGGTGCTTAGTAAATTAAATATTTTCTATTGGAAAATCTATTTTTTCAGCTAAAATTATGAATCTCGGAACCAATTAAATGAAAATCAATACAAATGTAATAGATGACCCGTGCGAATATTTCGCAACGTTCATTTTTGTAACATAAAATGAAAATAATTAATAGAAATTTTATTAAAAGTATAAAAATATTAGAAATCATAATATCATCATATATCATGTTTAAATGCTTTTATAATACTTCTTCGAATACAATATTAGAAGTAATGACATGACCATCGTTAACATTTTGCCCGTACGAATCCTTAATACAAACGAAAATATCTTTAAACGTACACCACGGTCTTTCACTGGCCCATGTGAAAAATCCGGTTCTGTTAAATACAATCCAACCTTTTGAAGGGTTTGACCTTGTGATTAGTTTATCGTCATAGCAAAAGCAACTTTCATAGGGAATTGTTTTCGTGTCATTCGGAAAGGCACAATTGGATCTGAAGGTGTCAGGTTGATTCGGGGTATGAGTACAGTTTTATCGATATGAATAATTTTTGCTGATATGATGTACTCTCCCAAGTTAGTTACGATTAGCTTGGTACCATTTATTAACTCCCCTGTTTAGTATTAAGATTTCTGATTAGCATTATAATTCAATTACCACACTTGAACAAAAACATATAATCATAAAGACAAAAGTATAATTATGCAGTTCTATATAAAATATAATTTTTATCAATGAAAATATTAATTTTTCAATTTCTAATTATTTTTCGCCATTAGTGTTAGATATAAGCTTTAGAATGAGATATCATTCATTACAATTGATGCAGTGGTATGGGAGATATTTGCAACCGACAAAAAAAAAAGTGCTTTCGAAATAATATATGATGGAAAATCGTGCTTCGTTTCGGTTTGCATCGCGTTTCTTCAGACCCTATTAGCGACGCAAACCGGGGTATTAGTGTATATGTGACTTCCAAGAATCCCTACCATTAGCGACATGTGTTGTTGAATTTCATGTATTGGTCGAGTGTCAACCCACTGTTACTATAAAATGGAAACAAGAAAAAAGCAAGTGTCAGTCATACAATTGCTTTATAAATGGATGGTGCATGTGTGTGTGTGTATGCGTGTGTGCGACTGTATAAGAGTTTTTAAACAAATAACATACTCTTCGAAATGCATTTTTTTTTTGCTTCTTCTTTTTTGTTTTCCTTGTTTATTTTCTCCCTCTCTCTCTCCCTCTCAGTATTAAATATTAAATTTTAACGTTTATTATTATTATTATTCATGTTGTTGTTGTTGTTGTTATTTGTTCAGCCGAAATATGTTCTACGAAATGTAAATAAATATGAACGAGAGTGTAGGAGTAACTAAAACAAGGTAACTGGAGAGAGAGAGAGAGTGGGAGAGAGAGGAGAGAGTAGAGTGTGATGGTGAGTGAGTAATAATGTTTGCATAAATTTGTAATGATTTTCAAAATGTCTTCATATTTACATAAACAAACATCAACAAAATATAATAAATGTGGGTGGGAGTGTAGGTATGAGTGTTAGTGTGTGTGTGTATGTTTAAGTGTAGGTATAAAGGTTTGTATTACAAAAATTTTGTGTGTTGTGTGTTGTTTTTTGTTTTTATTTAAAATTCTATAGGGATATGAATATTTGCTGGTTTTCATTTTTTGCTGTTTGTTTTTTTCTCCTCAAGACAACCTTTAACTGTGCTTTCCACAACTTACTTATTAAGCGGTAAAGCAATGAAAATCGTTTCTTTAAATTTTACGTTTATACGTTGCTTGATGGTGGGTTGTGTGATGAAAAAGTCAATTTTGCTAAAGTGTTTATAGGCCGTTAAGACTTTTTTTGGAAAGCAAAAGATTTTCGTGAGAGAGAGAGAGAGAGAGCGAAAAAAAGAAATAACAGCTCCTGAGGGTAACATTATGAATTTAAAACAAATTTTCTTGTATTTCCGTTTTAATATTCCAAACAAAATACGAAAAATCAAATAAAATTTTACCGTTTTATTAAGGAAATAAAATAAAAAAAATATAAAAACCAAGAAATTTTATGCTAAAGGCCAAATAAAAATGAATAAAAAACAAAGAATTTCATGAAATTTTTAAACTCTCCACGTTTTTTCAAGTATAAATTTAAAATCTTTAAAAATATTTCTAAGAAAATAAAAAAAAAAAAATTTAAATTATAAACAAAAGCTAAAAAAACAAACAATGCAGTAAACAAACCTGTTTACAAATTATTGTACTCCTTGAAAACAATAACAAACACCAGCGTAAAAGAATCGTAAACAAATGTAAACAAAAATATAACAACAAACACTACAAGAATAAATGTAAACAAAATACACAAACAACAATAATTTAAGAACGATAATTAGAGCTATTCCTCGACTTACGATCGATATAGGTTCCTGGTCATTGGTCGTAAGTCGAATTTCATAAAAAAAAAATTATTTATTTAAGTTTTGGAATGATATAAAATTATTCACTTAAAAAAAATTATGACTTAGCTAATGTTATCTATTATTTGTACTGAAATATGTAAGTAAATCGATTTTTTTTTTCTTTATTTTTCTAATATATTTTAGGGATTACCCGCAACTACATATTAGACTTCTTTAAGAATTTTCTATGAAAAAAATAAATTGGGGGAAAAAATGGTCGTAAGTCCAACGATCGTAAGTAGGTGATTACCAGTACATTTATAGAGATCTCCAGAAAGCAAAGTCACCAACATTGGACTTCAAGAGCATTCATCAGCCTATTTAATTTACAATATAAAAGATAGGGCAAAGCAAAGCAGGCGACGAGGTTAGTAAAAGTTCAGTCAACCTTGTGTGAAGATGCATTAAATTAATTGTTCTGTAACGAATGAAGTTATAATCGGATTTCATAAGACGTCCAGTTGATAATCTTCAGTATCTAGGCAAAAAAGTTGATTATCATACGGTAATAGTGTTTTATGTTGTGGTAATCTTTTTCTCAATGGTTTATCGATCTAACATCTGCTGAGCATAATACGTAGGTTAGGTTACAGGACGTGTACTTGTCAATTCTGACAAGATTGACAAGTACAGTACTCGGTGGTCGTATTGACCCATTGTACAACGTCCTAGCTTCTCACACCACTTATGTTGTGTGCGTTAATTTTATCCATAAGTGGCGGGACCTACAGTTATAAACTCGACTCCGAACGACACATTTTTTGAGAAGCATTCCATGGCAATTTTTTACTCTCAGAGTTTTTGCCAGAAATCTGCTAAGAGGAAGTCACCGAAAAATTATTTTCAAATTTTCGTTTTGATGTCTGACCTGGGATTCGAACTCGGGTCTTTCGTCTAATAAGCCAACACACTACCTACTAGACCACGGCGACTTCCTGAACATAATACGTAATAAACAGTCACTTCATAAACATATCCGAGTTTTCTGAATTTCTTAGGCAACAAGTTTTCTGGGTAACCACCGGGTTGAGAAATGGGAACCAAACAATCACTTTTGCCTGCTCCAAAATCACTTCTGAGCTTTCCAAAAATTTTATAAAATAATTTTCTTTGATAACGTAACCATAACGTGAGAAATATGCTTTACTAGTAAAGAAAATTTGGTTTGAAAATCAGCATTGAAAGCCTGTTCAGTCCATCTTGTGCGATGACGCGGTGTGTTTGAAGCTAATAATCTTGGTTTGAAGATCTCCATTACAAAAATCTGTCGAATAATTGTCTAGTAATTGTTATTGTTTATACAAAAGGTGTAAACAGAGAAATATCATAAAAAGGAATTGTTGTTGTTTACATAAAGTTGGAAACAGTGGCACACAGAATGGGGCGAATAATAAAGGAAAATTTTAATTAAAACTAAACACCGATTTATAAAACGTAATAACATTTAAAAAGGCTTTAAAATTAGCTACAAAGCATTGCAAGCTAATTCTGAATATCAGTCAACCTTAAATAATATTTGCGCAAATAAAGCATAATTTGCTTTAAGTTTTGATAAAGTGATCCACATTATACGGTAGAAGATGGGTTGTAATCCTGACTAAAGGATAGCAATGAAATCCACAATATTGTACGTATTCAAAGCAAAAATATTCTTTAACTAGATGACCCGTGCGAATATTTCGCACCGTTAGTTGTCATTTTGGTAACATAAAATGAAAATAATTACTAGAAATTTTATTAAACTGCATTACTATTAAGCGACCCTGTATTACCACAGTTGAACAAAAACATATAATCATAATGACAACAGTATTATCAAGCAATTCTATATAAAATATAATTTTTATTAATGAAAATATTAATTTTTCAATTTCTAATTATTTTTCGCCATTAGTGTTAGATATAAGCTTTAAAATGAGATATCATTCATTAAATTTGATGCGGTGGTATGGGAGATATTTGCAACCGACGAAAAAAAGTGCTTTCGAAATAATATATATGATGATTCATTTTCGTTTATTTAAAAAAGCTTAAATGACTTAAGTTTACCATTTAAAATGTTAGAATTTAAGTTCTTTTAAACCAGAAAATAAAGATTTCCTTTAAAAAATCCATACACACAAACAAATCTGTGTTATATTATCCTTTTTATGTTGTTTTTATACACGAGAATTTTATTTTTTAATGGCTTTAATTAATTAGTTTTACGACACAACAAAAAGAAAGAAAAACTAAAAACTAGAAAAAGTCCTATGTAAACACTGCAACACTTACATTGCCGCCCACTGTTGGTCGGTTGTCGTTGGCTGGTTGCCGTTGTCTTTTGTGCACCAGTGATGACCCCATTTTAATTAATAGAATTATGAGCTGCTCCTCTGGCGTTTAAATTAAAACTCTTTTAATGAATTCAATAGAATTCAAACAGAATGGAACCACTCTCTCTCTACGTGTGTGTGTGTGTGTGGTATACAACATAATAAACACATACTAACGTGATTACTAACACTTACTGTTTGTTACACATACACAGGCAAGCATATGTACTATTTAACAAGAGGCAACACTGGTGGGTGGTGGTTGCATTAGTTAAACGTACGGTTTTGTTATTAAAATTATAGCAAGAGAAGAGAGAGGGAGAGAGAAAGAGAGAGGAAAGGAAAAAAAATAGAGTGTAGCAAGAGTTTTACAAGTCTTTTGTAAATTTTATTGAATGATGATGAGCTTAAATCTAATTAAAGTAGCACAACAGATACACAAATGCCTACATGTTTACACGCATGTAGGAAAGTCCTCTAATGGCTGTTAATGGTCCTTTCTTTTTGGTTAGCAAGAAACTATCCCTCTAAACTACTGCTTTTATTACACACAGTAATACAAAAAGTGGACAATTGTCGCTTTATTGACTCTTTCTTATGCAAAAATTGTAAACATGTAAACAAAAATACAACAACAAACACTATAAAAATAAATGTAAAGAAAATACACAAACAACAACAAGGAATGTAAACAAGCAAACAAAAATACAACAAGGAACACTACAGGAATAAATGTAAACAAAATATACAAACAACAATAATGAATGTAAACAACGATGTTTACATTTATAGAGATTTCGTGAAAGCAAAGTCAGAAAGAATTTGCCGTGGTCTAGTGGGTAGTGTGTTGGCTTATTAGGCAAAAGGCCCGGGTTCGAATCCCAGCTCAGACATCAAAACGAAAAAATATTTCTTCGGCGATTTCCTCTCAGCAGATTTCTGGCAACAAACTCTGAGAATAAATAGAAAATTGCCATGAAAAGCTTCACAAAAAATTTGCCGTTCGGAATCGACTTTAAACTGTAGGTCCCTGGCCATTTATGTATAAAATTAATGCACACAACCTAAGTGATGTGAGAAGCTAGGTTCTAATCCTTACTATAGGGTTATAATGGCCAATTATGTATGTATGTTGAAAGATATTTTTTGTTTGGAATACATTCCCCAGAATTATTCGATATTCTTTGTGTGTGTGTTTTAATAGATTTTTGCAGGGGCCTTAGTGGGGACATGTATGCACACGTTTGTGTTCACCTAAATACGGCATCATCTCACCACGTACACTTCTATTCTATAGAATTTCGTTTTCTACAAACAAGCAGTGGGTGAGTATGTGTGTCTGTGAATGCGTAGTGTATTATTGTTGTTATTGCAATACACTTGCTCACATGATGGCAATGATTACAATTATGGCGACAGTAACTTTGTCTTTCTCTCTCTCATAAGTCTTACTCTCACCAGTCGACTGCCTTTTCGTTTAAGAACTCCCCACACATTAATTTCTATTTATTGCCTTATAACGGTAATTAACGCATACACACGCTTAAATAAAGGACAACCACCAACAGTGACAGCAGTTCAACAGAGATAGAGATGATGGGGCTATTAAACTAACACAACAACACAGTACAACACAGTACTGTGGCAGTACAGTAGAGTAGAGTACAGTATACAATGAAAACTGAAATTAATTGCTGTTTTCGTTTGCAACTAATCTGTGTTTTGGGCTTCATTTTAATTTCTTTTTCTTCTTGTGATTAGAAGAAATCTCGGCTATAATGTTACGTTAAAGGCCGGTGTTGTTTTGTTTTGTTTAGTTATGACTCTTGTTGTTGTTGTTGTTATTGTTATTTAATCGGTTAATATCTTAATTATTTAATTCTATACTCATGTACTCTCATTATTTTTTTGGTGTTTTTATTAAAATAATACGTAAACAATGTTTAATTAATTAAATTGTGTGTGTGTGTGTGTGTGATGAAAATTAATGGCAGGAAATTCAATTTCATTTTATTACGTAATTTAGCGGCCTGTTTTTTTTTCAATTAAAAGCACCAAGCATATGTACTATTTAACAAGAGGCAACACTGGTGGGTGGTGGTTGCATTAGTTAAACGTATGGTTTTGTTATTATAATTATAGCAAGAGCAGAGAGAGAGGGACAGGGAGAGAGAGAGAGAGAGAGAGAGAGAGAGAGAGGAAAGGAAAAAAAATAGAGTGTAGCAAGAGTTTTACAAGTCTTTTGTAAATTTTATTGAATGATGATGAGCTTAAATCTAATTAAAGTAGCACAACACATACACAAATGCCTACATGTTTACACGCATGTAGGAAAGTCCTCTAATGGCTGTTAATGGTCCTTTCTTTTTTGTTAGCAAGAAACTATCCCTCCAAACTACTGCTTTTATTACACACGGTAATACAAAAAGTGGACAATTATCGCTTTATTGACTCTTTCTTATGCAAAAATAGTAAACATGTAAACAAAAATACAACAACAAACACTACAAGAATAAATGTAAACAAAATATACAAACAACAATAATGAATGTAAACAACGATGTTTACATTTATAGAGATTTCGTGAAAGCAAAGTCAGAAAGAATTTGCCGTGGTCTAGTGGGTAGTGTGTTGGCTTATTAGGCAAAAGGCCCGGGTTCGAATCCCAGCTCAGACATCAAAACGAAAAAATATTTCTTCGGCGATTTCCTCTCAGCAGATTTCTGGCAACAAACTCTGAGAATAAATAGAAAATTGCCATGAAAAGCTTCACAAAAATTTGCCGTTCGGAATCGACTTTAAACTGTAGGTCCCTGGCCAATTATGTATAAAATTAATGCACACAACCTAAGTGATGTGAGAAGCTAGGTTCTAATCCTTACTATAGGGTTATAATGGCCAATTATGTATAAAATTAATGCACACAACCTAAGTGATGTGAGAAGCTAGGTTCTAATCCTTACTATAGGGTTATAATGGCCAATTATGTATGTATGTTGAAAGATATTTTTTATTTGGAATACATTCCCCAGAATTATTCGATATTCTTTGTGTGTGTGTTTTTATACGTTTATGCAGGGGCCTTAGTGGGGACATGTATGCACACGTTTGTGTTCACCTAAATACGGCATCATCTCACCACGTACACTTCTATTCTATAGAATTTCGTTTTCTACAAACAAGCATGGGTGAGTATGTGTGTCTGTGAATGCGTGTGTATTATTGTTGTTATTGCAATACACTTGCTCACTTGATGGCAATGATTACAATTATGGCGACAGTAACTTTGTCTCTTCTCTCTCTCATAGTCTTACTCTCACCAGTCGACTGCCTTTTCGTTTAAGAACTCCCCACACATTAATTTCTATTTATTGCTTTATAACGGTAATTAACGCATACACACGCTTAAATAAAGGACAACCACCAACAGTGACAGCAGTTCAACAGAGATAGAGATGATGGTGGCTATTAAACTAACACAACAACACAGTACAACACAGTACTGTGCAGTACAGTACAGTAGAGTACAGTATACAATGAAAACTGAAATTAATTGCTATTTTCGTTTGCAACTAATCTGTGTTTTGGGCTTCATTTTAATTTCTTTTTCTTCTTGTGATTAGAAGAAATCTCGGCTATAATGTTACGTTAAAGGCCGGTGTTGTTTTGTTTTGTTTATTTATGACTCTTGTTGTTGTTGTTATTGTTATTTATCTGTTAATATCTTAATTATTTAATTCTATACTCATGTACTCTCATTATTTTTTTGGTGTTTTTATTAAAATAATACGTAAACAATGTTTAATTAATTAAATTGTGTGTGTGTGTGTGTGTGTGTGTGTGTGTGGTATGCAACATAATAAACACATACTAACGTGATTACTAACACTTACTGTTTGTTACACATACACAGGCAAGCATATGTACTATTTAACAAGAGACAAAAGACAACACTGGTGGGTGGTGGTTGCATTAGTTAAACGTATGGTTTTGTTATTATAATTATAGCAAGAGCAGAGAGAGAGGGACAGGGAGAGAGAGAGAGAGGAAAGGAAAAAAATAGAGTGTAGCAAGAGTTTTACAAGTCTTTTGTAAATTTTATTGAATGATGATGAGCTTTAAATCTAATTAAAGTAGCACAACAGATACACAACTGCCTACATGTTTACACGCATGTAGGAAAGTCCTCTAATGGCTGTTAATGGTCCTTTCTTTTTGGTTAGCAAGAAACTATCCCTCTAAACTACTGCTTTTATACACACAGTAATACAAAAAGTGGACAATTGTCGCTTTATTGACTCTTTCTTATGCAAAAATTGTAAACATGTAAACAAAAATACAACAACAAACACTATAAAAATAAATGTAAAGAAAATACACAAACAACAACAAGGAATGTAAACAAGCAAACAAAAATACAACAAGGAAACACTACAGGAATAAATGTAAACAAATATACAAACAACAATAATGAATGTAAACAACGATGTTTACATTTATAGAGATTTCGTGAAAGCAAAGTCAGAAAGAATTTGCCGTGGTCTAGTGGGTAGTGTGTTGGCTTATTAGGCAAAAGGCCCGGGTTCGAATCCCAGCTCAGACATCAAAACGAAAAAATATTTCTTCGGCGATTTCCTCTCAGCAGATTTCTGGCAACAAACTCTGAGAATAAATAGAAAATTGCCATGAAAAGCTTCACAAAAATTTGCCGTTCGGAATCGACTTTAAACTGTAGGTCCCTGGCCAATTATGTATAAAATTAATGCACACAACCTAAGTGATGTGAGAAGCTAGGTTCTAATCCTTACTATAGGGTTATAATGGCCAATTATGTATGTATGTTGAAAGATATTTTTTATTTGGAATACATTCCCCAGAATTATTCGATATTCTTTGTGTGTGTGTTTTAATAGATTTTTGCAGGGGCCTTAGTGGGGACATGTATGCACACGTTTGTGTTCACCTAAATACGGCATCATCTCACCACGTACACTTCTATTCTATAGAATTTCGTTTTCTACAAACAAGCATGGGTGAGTATGTGTGTCTGTGAATGCGTGTGTATTATTGTTGTTATTGCAATACACTTGCTCACTTGATGGCAATGATTACAATTATGGCGACAGTAACTTTGTCTCTTCTCTCTCTCATAGTCTTACTCTCACCAGTCGACTGCCTTTTCGTTTAAGAACTCCCCACACATTAATTTCTATTTATTGCTTTATAACGGTAATTAACGCATACACACGCTTAAATAAAGGACAACCACCAACAGTGACAGCAGTTCAACAGAGATAGAGATGATGGTGGCTATTAAACTAACACAACAACACAGTACAACACAGTACTGTGCAGTACAGTACAGTAGAGTACAGTATACAATGAAAACTGAAATTAATTGCTATTTTCGCTTGCAACTAATCTGTGTTTTGGGCTTCATTTTAATTTCTTTTTCTTCTTGTGATTAGAAGAAATCTCGGCTATAATGTTACGTTAAAGGCCGGTGTTGTTTTGTTTTGTTTATTTATGACTCTTGTTGTTGTTGTTATTGTTATTTATCTGTTAATATCTTAATTATTTAATTCTATACTCATGTACTCTCATTATTTTTTTGGTGTTTTTATTAAAATAATACGTAAACAATGTTTAATTAATTAAATTGTGTGTGTGTGTGTGTGTGATGAAAATTAATGGCAGGAAATTCATTTCATTTTATTACGTATTTACGCCTGTTTTTTTTCAATTAAAAGCACCACAACAGTGGGTGATAAAATTAATTTCAATTCCCTTCCTTTATTTGTTTTTCCTTTTTTTTTTGGGGGGGGAGGGTGTAATGTCAATTTATGTTTAAAAATATTTTGTTTTTATCACTTGATTTGCGATTTTATTTTGTCATTTCAAATAATTTTTCAAATCGTAAGCGATTTTCTTTTTCCGGTTTTATTTTTTTGTTTTTGTGGTGGCTGTTATAAATCAAAAAGTTGTTGTTGTTGTTGATTTTTATATTGATGGAAACATTTTTATTGCTGCTTTATGCTGTTGTTATTGTAAATTTTTAATAAAAAGAACAAATATTTGCTAAACAGCATAGACGAATACATCCATGAAAGGATTATAAAATCAGTTTGTAAATAAACACAAAAAAAATAAAACAACAAAAACGTATGTACAGTAGGACCCCGCTTCAAGCAAAGGAATACGTTTCAATAACTTCCAGCAGTAAAAGAAACAGCGTTAAACGAGGTCACTTAACCGTAAGTATATAAATACATTGCGATTTCGGAAAATACAGTTGGAATCTGTATTCTGGACAGATTAACAAAAGATACTTGTCGCCGTGGTCTAGTGGGTAGTGTATTGGCTTATTAGACAAAAGACGCGGGTTCGTATCCCAGGTCAGACATCAAAACGAAAAATATTTCTTCGGCGACTTCCTCTCAGCAGATTTCTGGCAAATACTCTGAGAGTAAAAATTGCAATGAAAGCTTCTCAAAAATCTGTCGTTCGGAGTCGACTTTATACTGTAGGTCCCTGGCCGTTTATGTATAAAATTAACGCACACAACATAAGTGTTGTGAGAAGCTAGGTCGTAATCCTGACTAAAGGGTTGTAATGGCCAATTATGTATGTATGTATGTACTTGACGCACATATACAACAACTATCAATACAGTGTGAGATTTATGAGAATCCCAATACTACCATGTAATACTGAAACAGCATTAAGCGGAGCAGAGTTAAGCGGGGTCTTACTGTAGTGGGTTAATTATCTTTCTATATCCGCGTGACAGTAAAGTTTCTGATCAGGCAGCGTTACCCGTATTTTAATGACTTTTAGTTGACTACTAATATGTACTACGCGTGTGGCCTAAAGGAGGTTTTACTGTAAACGCTCGTGGCACTCAACAGTATTAAAATCGACTGCGAATGACAGATTTTTTTTTTTTTTTGAGAAACTTTTTCATTGCAATTTCCTATTTACTCACAGAGTTTTTCCTAGAAATCTGCTAAGAGATAGACGCTAAAGAAATATTTTCTTTATATTTTCATTTTAGAGGAAAGACCTGATCTGTGATTTGAACTTTGGCCTTAGTTCTAATAAGCCAACACACTACCTACTGGACTGCAGTATAGTTAGCTTAGATTTAATTGAGTCTTATCCCAGTACCATTGGTTTTACTGAGTGTCCCGGATAACTTTGTTTCAGATTTACAAACAGCCAAGCAATGACGGCAGGCGATGTTCTTTCTACAGGCTCCTCTTCTTTCTCGTTTGACAAGTTCTGCTGATCTTTATTGAATTTTACTTCTGAAATTGAAACCTTTATGTGGCAGAAATTGTCATTATATATCTGTCTGTCTATTCCTAAAGACTTTCTATAACTCTGACGATGTTTATTTACTGTCTCTTCTTTTAATTGTTTCTTGCATAAATTACGCATTATTGTTCTCATTTATTTTGAATTTAAAGTGAGCTTTTTATGGTTAAGTTTGTGTATATGTTAAGGAGCTTGTTTTCCCAAACATTTTTATTGCCTACTTTAAGACGGATCTTTAAAACCAATTTTTTTTTTCTTTTCATTTCTACAAACCACAACGAAAAGCCAAAGTTGTTAAAAAACAAAAAAACATTCACCCAGTTTATGTTCAAAAATATGTTAAGCTGCTATTTGTTTGGTGGTTTCTCCTTCCCCCACACATTCTCTTTACACTCTGTTTACCTACTTTTGAGTTATTTTTCTTGCATACTTTAAGGCCACTTAAAGAATTTAAAATTCTTATCAAACAAGTGCGTATGTGTTAGGCTTGTAAATAAAAATTTTATTTTTAATTAAGAAATTAAAATATCTGCGGAATATTTAAATAAAATTTTTAAAATTTAAATAAAAATTTTGAAAATCATCTTCAGTTTCTTAAGCTTCTAAAAAGCCATGGCAATTAATAATAGGCTCATGGATTTGTTTTCCTTTTTATTTGACTTGAAAGTTCATTAAGTTGATAATACGATTTAAAAAAGTCTGGTTTGTTCAGGGGATTTTTTTAAGCCAAGTAAGTACATTATAAAGCACTTTATACCGGGTGTTATTAAAAAAAAAATGGAACTGGAAAAGAAATTTTTGGCAGCAAAGTTTATAAGCATTAAATTCAGTAAATTCTGGCATTTCTGAATATCGTTTTAAACGTTTGTAGCCCTGTTTCGTCGCAGGACTCAAGCGAATGCCTTCCGTTGAAATAACTCATAGAGAAGGGGTTTCCTGCAGAAAGAACATCGCCTCCGTAATTGCTTGGCTGTTTATAAATCTGAAATAAAGTTATCCGGCAGACTCAGTAAAACCAATGGTACTGGGATGAGACTCAATGAAATCTAAGCTAACTATACCGCATTCCAGTAGGTAGGGTGTTGGCTTATTGGAACTGAGGCCACGGTTCAAAACACAGATCAGATCTTTCCTCTAAAATGAAAATATGAACAAAATATTTCTTTGGCGCCTATCTTTTAGCAGATTTCTGGCAAAAGCTCTGTGAGTAAATAGAAAATTGCCATGAAAGAGTTTCTCAAAAAAAAATCTGTCATTCAAAGTCGACTTTAACATGTAGAGTGCCACGAGCGTTTGCAGTAAAACCTTCTTTAGGCCATGCGTAGTAGTAGTAGTAGTCAAATAAGCATCACCCCAATATGGGGGACGCGGCCAGATTAGGAACTTTACTGTTATCTAGATAAGGGCAGTCAATGTGTTAAACTGCATGTCACACCACTACATAAGTGGTGTGAGAAGCTGGGTCGGAATCCTGACTTTGAGGTCTGCAATAGCCAATTATGTACATACATACATATGCATGGAACCCAATTAAACATACTTACATACATTACATAATTGACCATTACATCCCTGCAGTGAGGATTACAGCCAAGCTTCTCACACCACTTATGTTGTGGGCGTTAATTTTTATACATGAGTGGCGGAACCTACAGTTTCAAGTCGACTCCGAACGACAAATTTTTGAGAAGCTTTTCATGGCAATTTTTACTCTCAGAGTCTTTGCCAGAAATCGGCTGAGAGGAAGTCGCCGAAGAAATATTTTTCGTTTTGATGTCTGACCTGGGATACGAACCCGAGCCTTTAGTCTAATAAGCCAACACACTACCCACTAGACCACGGCGACTTCAGGAACCCAATTAAAAGATTTTCTAAAATTTGTTGCATACTTTTAGGTAAAATTAATTTCCACTAAGGGAAGATGGACCTACAGACTCATACCGAGCATAGGCGTATGGACAAAAAGAAGACACGGGCAGGTGAACTTCCACCTGTTACAGTTGCTACCGGGCCATGGAAGTTATAGGTCTTAGCTCTATAAGTTTGGTCATGACGTGGATGAGGCATGCCCAGAATGCCCTAATGAAAGGGAGACGATATTCCGTTCAACGAAATTGCCTGGAGAGATCAATAGGATTCCAGGTAACGCCCGAGAATATAGTTAACCTGATGTTAATCTCAAGTGACAATTGGAACGCAGTATGTGTTTTCGCAATGGAATGTATTAACGCAGCAAAGATTGGCTGAGAGAGCAAGGTCAGCAGAATTTCAAGGCAGCATTCGCTGAATCTCCACCCCCCCCCCCCAATTTAATACTTGATTGTGGTCCCGGGGGGTTGTGGGCAAATGGTTGAAAGTGTGTGACGAACTAGATTGGTTTTAGTACGTATGCGTTTAGCAAGCCGAGAGTAAGTCTTGAGGCGAATCATGCACTTTGGTAGGCCGGGCTACCAATGTCTTACGAAGATTTTTGCTCTGCTAGAGGCAAGAAGTGTTAGAGGCTAAAAGTGTGGGTTTGTGTCTTTGGTTTTCAAATGTGAATTTAAACCTTCGCTGGATAGAAATTAAAATTTCCACTTTGCCAATATTACCATTTATAGGGCTTGACAATTTAATTTCAAATGAAAACTTTTCGAAATTGATAATTTAAGAACATCATAATCATCAGCATTATCATCATCATCATTATCATGCAAAAACAAATTAAAAGTGAAACTGAAAGTAAATGCCACTGCCTTAGACAAAAAGGAAAGGAAAAAAAAATTGGAACAAGACATTGGAAGTGAAAGTGAAACCCCGGATTAAAATTCAAATACTAATACAGCCAGCAAAAGCAAGCAAACAAGAAGAAGAGTAAATAACAACAACAACAACAATAACAACAACAAGGACAACAATATTCAGAAAAGTAGAACAACTGCCAAGAGACTATGCCATTGAGGATGCTGGTGGTATTTTTTCGACTGCTTGGAAAGGGAATTGTTGTGGGTACGTATTGTTGTTACATGTGCGGGTTTTTCGCCCAAAAAAAAAACCCCGGGCAACCACATATTTAAAGCAGCTCTCTTACACACACACACACAAACACACACAAACATACCTTTGGAGGATTTATTATTTAGCAAAACAGGCATCATTGAAGGCAAGAACAATATCAGAGGCAAGAACAAAAAATAGAAAGAACACAGAAAGAGAGAGAGAGAGAGAGAGAAAGAGAGAGAGTGAGACAGAAAAAAAATTAGCATTTTACCCAGCTGGAGATGGCTTTAGAAACTCATAATGACAATGATAACGATGATAATGAAGATGTTCGTGCTTAGTACACTTGCCGTTTGGCCTACACAGATAGAGAAGGAGTATTATTACAATAACAATGTAATGAAGAATGCATAAGTAAATGTTTGTATAAGATTTTCTTAGGGTCTTAAGAAAATTTATTTTTCTTGTTCTTTTCTAAGCTCATTTTCTTTTAAAATAATCGTCATCATCATCATCATCCTTCTGGTTTATTTTCCTCGTACCGCGTTTACCACACTAAAAACCATTGCCTTTAAAGATTTTCCATCTCTCTATCTGCCTCTCTCTCTCTCTCTTTCTCCCTCTCTCTCTCTGTGTTTAGTTGTGTATTACAATTGCATGATTGATGACATTTTGAGTCTCTATTCTGTACTCTTCTGTTCTCCGCTGCTTCTGTTAATAAAGTAGGCGAAATATTTCTGTTCATTTTCTTAATTTTCTTTTCTAATACGGCATCGTAAGAGATTTTTCTTTTTCTTTAAGGATTTACTTCATTAACAAGGCAGGCAAAATGGCATGGAAGGAGAGAGACAAAATTTTCGTTTTTTTTTTTGTTATTCAAAATATCTTTTGATTGAAGGAAGGCGTTTTTGCATAAAAACCCTCAGCATCTCTTGCGTGCGTTTACCATATTTAATGGAGTGCTTAATTTCACAAATTACTTTTCAATTTTGTTGTTGTCCTTGCTGTCTCTCTCTCTTTCTCTCCCTCCCTCTAACCAACAAAGCATTTGAATTTTTGTATTTTTGAAGGCAACAAATTGATAAAAAAATGGAAATTTAAATACCAAAGACCTCTAAAAAAATAAAAAACTGTAGCCTACTTATAGGGAAAGTAGATTTGCTTAAACGGGCATCCATAATTTAACTGTCAAGCAAGGAATTATTTTGTTCCTTTTTAAAAATTTCCAGAAACGTGTCAATAATAAATTTGATTACAAGATAATGATTTAAAAACCGAATTTCAAAGCAGGCTGAATTAAAAACGAAAGAAAAAATTACAATTAAAATTTTTTTTTATAATTTTTTTAAAGCATACCATTAGGATTGATTAACACTTGATAGACGAAATTATACTTTCAGGCTTTTAAATTTGGAAAATGTGAAAAAGTTTATTTTGTGGACAATAAGGAATGTTAAACTTAAATTAAATTCTAGAATACTTTCTCATAGGTAACATCCCGAGCAGAATTTCTTATAATGGCTAGTGTGAATAAATACATAATTGGCCATTACAACCCTTCAGTCAGGATTACGACCTAGCTTCTCACATCACTTATGCTGTGTGCGTTAATTTTATTTATAAGTGGCGGGAGCTACAGTTTAAAGTCGACTCCGAACGATAGATTTTTATGAGAAGCTTTTCATGGCAAGTTTTAATCTCAGAGTCTTTACCAGAAATCTGCTGAGAGGAAGTCGCCGAAGAAATATTTTTCATTTTGATGTCTGACCTGGGATACGAACCCGGACCTTTCGTCTAATAAGCCAATACACTACCCACTAGACCACGGCAATGTAGATATATGATATTTGGCTACCCATTCCTTGTTAGCAAGGATATAGCTTCGTTCATCAAATTTTCTGGCTGCTTTTCCTGTACGGGGTAGTCGTTCTTTTGTTGCGCAACCCTTGCGCTGACCAACTTCTTTCTTTTCTCTGATTTTCAGGAACTTGGTTACAGGGATTGCGTTCACCCGTGGCATCACAACGGGCCGCCATGCGTGCTCAAGGGAGCTTTATAATATCAGAGCTGTTACAATTACATTAGGCGACTGGATGATTGCACTCCAAATTGCTGACAAGAATAGAAATTACTTAACACCACCACACTATCACTGCTCAAAGGAATTCTAGACAACTATTCCGGAAGGATCGAAAGGTTAAAATTGCATATATGAATAATTACAATGCACACCCTCTCATATCTGCACTCTATTAAGTCTTGTTTCTTTGGGTTTTCTCAAGGAAAATTGTAAAATTTCAACCCTAAATTGATATATGATTTTTAAAATACCTAAAAGTCGACTATGGGAGGGATGGAATGCATGCAAATCCGATCCTTGTCTTGCTGTATTCAAGTTGACACGCAGCCTCCTCGTGGTCCCTCCTGGATGGCATTCTAGCACCCGCTAGATGTTAACTAATGCGTGCAGCGAGGTCCAATCCCCTGGATGTTAAATTCGGGTTGTGCGTAGGGCTTGGAACCCACCACGAAAAAATTATATCCAATGGAAACCAATACAATAGCCTCTAGAAAGATCCCCTCTTAAGTTGACGACCACGGCAAACGTTTCAAGCACAACGATTAGAGAATAGGCACGTGGAACGTCCGCACCCTTTATAGGGCAGGCGCTTCCGCCTAAATAGCGGATGCCCTCATGAAATGTAGGACGGACATCACTGCCATACAGTGACAGTAAATGAGGGCAAAACGAAGTATATGTTATCGACAAGTAGAGCCGTGCGGCGTATTGATTCACATATTACGGCCGATAACTATACTTTTGATACCGTCAAGGAATTCATTTACCTTGGCTCCGCCGTTACCACCGAAAATGATGTCAGTCTGGAGATCAAGCGCAGGATTACTCTTGCCAACAGGTGCTATTATGGTCTCAATAGGCAATTGAGTAGCAGAAACCTCTCTCGCAAGACGAAACTAATACTCTACAAGGCGCTCATCCTACCCGTGCTTCTCTATGGCGCAGAAGCATGGACGCTATTAAGAACTGATGCAGCTGCCTTGAGAGTATTCGAGAGAAAAGTCCTACGTAAGATCTTCGGTCTAGTGCGAGTTGGCGATGATTTTCGCATCCGATTTAACAGTGAGCTGTATGAGCTCCTCAACGACATGGACGTTGTACAGCGTATTAATATTCAGCGGCTGCGCTGGCTCGGCCATGTCGTTCGAATGGAGGAGGATGCTCCGGCGAGACGAGTGTTTGAGGCGGGGATCTGCGAAAATCGGCGAAGAGGACCACCTTGTATCCGTTGGAAGGACCAAATCGAAGAAGCCCTGTCATCGATTGGTGTGACCAATTGGCGTAGACACGCAAGAAGCAGAGGCGCCTGGAAGGATGTGTTGCGGCAGGCCGAAATCCGTTAATCGGGTTGTTATGACCAATTAAGTAAGTAAATAAGTAAAAGTCGACTATATTTTTAGAGAAATAGAAAAGAAACCCTATGTTTAATTGACGTATTAAATTAGATTGCCTTAGGATCTGCAGATTTTGTTTTTTTTTTTAATCAATTGCTATTTGAATTCTATGCAACGAACTCAAATTAGATTTTAAAGCACATAAAATCACAATAAGATCGTTAACTCTAGGCCACTACACGGCTGAGGCTTACTGAGGCTTAGCACAGTTACAGTGCAACATCATCGAGGAACTTTGTTTACTAACGTTTTGAAATTGTTAAAGCTGGCAAAGACAGCTAATTCTCTTCCAAATATCAGGTTTGCCTTACCTTCATTTATAAACCACATATTACAACAACATTTTTAATTGTTTAGAAACCGGAAATAAAAGTGGAAATATTTTTTTGATTTAAAAATACCTGATGGAAAAGGAAAACACATCCAAGAATTTGAAATAAATAGTAGAACATACCTGAAAAGAAAAAGAAAAGAAGAAATTTTTAATAATTGTTATCATGTTTTTGGTTTTTTTTTTTCATTTTAAAACAAAGGAATCTAAATGCAGGCGATATTCTAATACAAATTTAAATATTCTTACGAAAATGGAAATGGTGTTTTGCTTCTACATCATTTAAATTGTAAACAGAAGCTACAAAAACAAGAACAATGAACTTGTTTACAAATTATCGCACTGCGTAATATAACAACAAACACCAGCGTAAAAAATGGTAAACAACTAAACAAAAATGCAACAACAAACACTGCAAGAATAAAGGTAAACAGCGATGTTTATTTTTATAGAGATCTCGAGAAGGTAAAGCCATGAACATTCGACTTCAAAATCATTCATCAGACAGACATGACAGTTTTTTCAATACAATCCAATGCCCCGAACACTAACTCAGAGCTGTTTACGTTGGTTTATAATGGATGATTTTTTAAGAGCTATAGGGAAGCGAGGTAATTAGGACCAAGAGCTCGGTAAGATACCTGGGAATAAGGCTGGACCCCAGGCTGAAATTTTCATACCAGATTCAGTACTCGGCTGGCAAAGCCCGGAAAATCGTCGGGCAGCTCGGCAGATTAATGGCGAATATTGGAGGCCCGCTACCGGCGAGACGGAGACTCCTGATGGATGTTGAAAGCAGCATTATGCTCTATGGGAGCAAAATTTGCGCCGAAACTCTAGGGGTTGGAAAACGGGCGAACTTACTTCTATCGGCACAAAGAACGGCTGCACTACGTATCGCGTCGGCATATCGTACGGTATCCGCCCCAGCCGTACTTGTGATAGCAGGTACAATCCCCGTCGATCTACTGGCAGCAGAGCGGATGAAGATTTACAAGGCGAAATCGGCTGGAAACCACATAACTGGTCACTTCAGGGAAAACACCATTTCGGAATGGCAACAACGATGGAACGACGAGGATAGAGGAAGGTGGACGGCGAGACTTATTTCGGAAATAAAGCCATGGATCTGTCGGAAATTTGTAGAAGTAAATTATTACGTTACACAGATGCTATCGGGCCACGGATATTTTAGGAAATATCTGAACAGAATGGCCAAGACTACCTCCCCTTACTGCCTTTACGAGGAAGGGGAGGTAATAGATGATGCGGAACACAATATCTTCGAATGTGCACGGTGGCAGAGCTATCACTCTGCACTAACGTCGATGATCGGAACGATAACGGCCGCTAACATTGTCGGGGTCATGACTGCGAGCAGAGAGAATTGGGCCTCAGTGGCGAATTACGTGGAGCGCACTCTGAGACTGAAGAAGAGAGACCTGGAGGCTGCGGAGCATGTGGAGACGGCATAGATGACACTAGCTCACGTGTCAAACGAGGTCCCAGTCGAGAGCTTGGACGGAATGAATAGTGGAGACAATTAGAAGTCTCTCCAACCTACATTACGCAGTCCGGACGCGTAATATGAGCATGAAGGCGGCCAAAAAGCCAAAAGGACTCCACTCCGAAGACGTGACGACTTCCTCTATGGTACGGTTAGGTACATTTGCCCCTCCTAGGCGTAAAAAAAAAGAAAAAAAAAATAGGGACATCTTAAAATAAAAAAAAACACGTAAAATTCAGAAAAATGCTTGAGATCTTTTCTTGAATCGATAGTACGGTCCACATATAATTTAATGTTTGAAGATTATTTCATGCAAATGTTGATCGCAACTGCACCTCAAATGGTCCATCCGCTAAGGCCAATTTTGACATACTCTTTCCAACATTTTGGCCGGTAACTCACGAATAAATGCTTCAATGTTGTCTTCCATGAGCTTTAACATAGCTCTACAAAAAATACTCAAAAGGCGTTAAATCGCACGATGTAGGCAGTCAATTGACCGGTCCCAAAGGTGAAATCAAATGTTTACCGAAGTCGCCTCTCAACAAGTCGATTGTCACGCATGCTGTGCGGCATGTAGCACCGGCTTGTTGAAACCATATGTCATGCAAATCAAGCTCTTAGATTATGGGCAGAAAAAAGTTGGACATCATCTTACGGTAGCGCTTACCATTCACAGTTACGTTACGATTCGCAGCATCTTCGAAGAATTACGGTCCAATGATGCTATCAGCCCATAAACCGCATGAAACTGTGAGTTTTTCTGGATGCATAGTTAGCTTTTGCAATGCTTCTGGCTGATCTTTACTCCAAAATCAACAATTCTGCTTATTTACGTATCCATTGAGCCAAAAATGAGCTTCGTCGCTGAACACAATTGTTCGATAAAGAAGTGGATCTTCGACCAACTTTCCAAAAGCCCATTCACCAAAAATTCTACGTTGCGGTAGGTCTTTCGGCTTCAATTCTTTTACCAGCTGTATTTTGAATTTGGCTTCACACCCAAATTCTTTCGCAAAATTTTCCCTGTTGCTGAATAACAGAGGCCCAATTAATGCAAACGACGACGAGACGATAATTGATGGGGCATCATTAAAACTGACCGATATAGCTGCGATATTTTCTTTAGTTCGCTACTCTACTCTACAATGTAAATTTGGTGCGAAATTTAGTTAACAATGAATTTTTTTTTAACAGAGCACGAATTCAATGATTTGCAAGCATTGTTCGTTTGTAAGACGATTGATGGTTAAATTAAATTTGACAGTGAAACAAAACACGAAACGTGCGTGAGCTGTTTAAACCAGTGTTGCCAAAAATATAAAAACTAAACAATCACCCTTTAAAAGGCACGACAAAGCAGCCAATGGAGTCAGTAAAAATTCAGTTAGTCTTGTGTATTGAGGAGAATAATCGCGATTTGAAGATCTGTTATAAAATTCTGTCGAACAATTGATATTGTTTACCTGAAAGAGTTGTTGTGTGCATCAAGTTGTGAACAGCGGTACACAGAATTGTGAAAATCATATACATAATTTCTAAAGCACTTTTTTTTTTGTCGGTTGCAAATATCTCTCATACCACCGCATCAAATTTAATGAATGATATCTCATTTTAAAGCTTATATCTAACACTAATGGCAAAAAATAATTAGAAATTGAAAAATTAATATTTTCATTGATAAAAATTATATTTTATATAGAATTGCTTGATAATACTGTTGTCATTATGATTACGTTTTTCTTCAATTGTGCTAATACAGGGTCGCTTAATAGTAATGCAGTTCTACATAATATACTATGTATTAAAATGCATTCTGGCAATACCGCTATTTACTATAATTCCGTTTATTACTAAGTCAGTTATATATAATATGCATATTAAATTGTAAAAATCAGTTTTGGCAATACTTTGAAGTAGCTGTTAGATCAAGTGCGATAAACAGGGTCGCTTAAATGTAATGCTATTCCACATAATAATATATAAAGTTGTAAAATCCATTTTGGTAATGTCGTTATTGTCATTGCATTGTTTGTTTTATGAAGTGTAGTAATACGGGTTAATAAATGGTACCAGGCTAATCGTAACAAACTTGGGAGAGCACATCATATCAGCAAAAATTATTCATACCGATAAAACTGTACTCATACCCCGAATCAACCTTACACCTTCTTAATTAGCCGTGCCTTTTCGAATGACACGAAAAGAATTTCCTGTGAAAGGTCAAACCCTTCAAAAATTAGGATTGTATTTACCAGAACCGGCCTTTTTACATGGGCAGTTATACGTGGCTTTTTCTCGAGTGCGTACGTTTAAAGATATTTTTGTTTGTATTAACGATTCGTACGGGCAAAAAGTTAACAATGATCCTGACATTACCTCTTACATTGTATTCAAAGAAGTATTATAAAAGCATTTAAACATATGTATGTATGTAAATTTGTATAATATATTATGATTTCTAATATTTTTATACTTTTAAGAAAATTTCTATTAATTATTTTCATTTTATGTTACAAAAATGACAACTAACGGCGTAAAATATTCGCACGGGTCAATTTTTTATTAAAACTAAACACGGAATTTATTTTTATTTTCTTTACATTCTATGAGATCATATTTTAAACGTTTTTTAAAAGGTATGTAAAAGAGTAACAACATTTCTGATTAGTTTATTAACCTTCCATGTACCGTGTAATTGCTTTACATGCATATCCTTTGCTTTGTAATGATTAAACTTGGCTTACAACACCTTCTGTGTCCCTATTAAACAAATTCTGTTGCTTTATTCGCATATGGATTGTCTTGCAAATTAATTTTTGTTGCGACAACAATAACAATAACAACAACAATAATTTATAATAATAAAACAAGTCTCTGTTCATAATCATTTGTCCCATAGTTTCCCATTCACTAACTATGCCATGGAGTTTCGTTTCTTTTTTTTTTGTCGTTTTCTATGGCTCTGGCATTCCATATCCTGTAACATATGCAAACAAATACACACGCAAAAAAGAAAGAAAGAAATATTGCATGGAATATGTGTGTATGGATGAGTGTGTACGTGTGTGTATAATTGTGACCCTTTCGTGTAATAATTCATACTTAAAACACTTGTATTAAGGCAAAACACACACACACACACACACTCTCGCAGATACAGTTACAGCAGCAGACAGAAACGAGTGCTAAAGAACTCACTTTTCTGCTGGCACATGTTCTATGTTGTGTAGAGCTTATGAATTGTGTTACAAGGATAAGCGATTGTCCATACGCACATGCATACCCACATACATACAAAGAAATAACAAATTACAACACATTATTCGTTTTTATTTCCCACACATTTCTACGTCTCATCTCTCCTTCTCTCCATAGCTCTCACTCTCTTTCACTGAGCTTAACTTATTTGGTGTTTGTGAATGTAATACGACATGCTTATGAACTCCTCCTCAGGTTTATTTATTTCACTTGTTTTTTTTTTTCTTCCTCCATGACATTATGGGGAAAAATATATTGTTTGTCCTGCCAAATATTAAAAGAAATAAAAATAATAACACACGTCCTTAACAAGCAAAAAACAAGAAGAACACGCAGAATGAGAAAAACATTATGCTTTCCACACATTTCAAGATGTTGTCGGACATGTGTTGTTGTTTCTCTGAAAATATCCATCATCTGTATGAGGATTAAACAAACCAGAACATTATGAAACATTCCCCCCTTAAGAGACCATTTCTTACACGATTACTTGAGATATACAATGATGAAAAGCGTACTGACATAACAAATAATCCACGTGAAAAACAATTGTCATGTTACACGGGGTTTATTTCTTTTTTGCTAAAATTATAGTCGGCTTTTAGCTGCTTTAAATCGAATTTTTCTTAGTGCGGGGTATAAAATTCAAATACGAATCGATTTAAAAAGAACAAGGCAACCTAATATGCGGCACTAATTTGTTACGTCCATTAAAATTAGTCGCATTAAAAGGTTACTTTTCTCCTTCTCCAAATTTATAGTCGACTTTCAAGTGTTTTAAAATAATATTTTAGTGCACGGAATAAAATTCAAATAGGAATCGATTTAATAAAACCTGTGAAGCCTAATATTTGCTTCTATTCTAAGATAAACAGTCGCGATGCAGGATTATTTTTTCTTTCTCTAATATTATAGTCGACTTTTAGGTGCTTAAAAAAAAATCTAATTTCAGTTCAGTGCATGAAATTCAAATACGAATCGATTTAAAAAGAACAAGGCAACCTAATATGCGGTACTAATTTGTTAGTTAGCCGCAATACAGGGTTACTTTTCACCTTCTCCAAATTTATAGTCTACTTTCAGGTGTTTTAAAACAATATTTTAGTGCACGGTATAAAATTCAAATAGGAATCGATTTAATAAAAACTGTGCAGCCTAATATTTGCTTCTATTCTAAGATAAGCATACATAATATACATAATTGGTCATTACAAACTCATCAGTCAGCATTACTACTTAGCTTCTCACACCACTTAAGTTGTGTGCGCTAATTTTATACATAAGCGGCTAGACCTACGTTTTTAAGTCAGTTCCGAATGACAGATTTTTGAGAAGCTATTCATGGAAATTTTATTTATTCTCAGATTTGTAACATCCATTAAACTTAGTCGCATTAAAAAGCTAGTTTTCTCTTTCTCTAAAATTATAGTGCATTTTTAGGTGTTTTAAAATAGTATTTTAGTACAGGGTATAAAATTGAAATAGGAATCGATTTAAGAAGAACAGGGCAACCTAATATTCGCTACTAATATGCCGCCTAATATTTGCTTTTATTCTAAAATAAGCAGTCGAGATACAGGCTTACTTCTCTCTTTCTTTAAAACTATAGTCGTCGTTTAGGTGCTTAAAAAATCTAATTTCAGTTCGGTGCATGAAATTCAAATAGGAATCGATTTAAAAAGAACAAGGCCGCCTAACATTCGGTATTAATTTATTATGTCCACTAAAATTAGTCCCATTAAAGGATTACTTTTCTCCTTCTCCAAAATTGTAGTCGTCTTTCAGGTGTTTTAAAATAGTATTTTAGTACAAGGCAAAAGTTCATATAGGAATTGATTTAATAACATTTGCTTATATTCTATGATAAGCATTCGCGATACAGGCTTACTTTTCCCTTTCTTTAAAATTATAGTCGACTTTTAGGTGCTTAAGAAAATCTAATTTCAGTTTCAGAATGAAATTCAAATAGGAATCGATTTAAGAAGAACAGGGCAAACTAATATTGGGTCCTAATGTCAATAAGTTTTTTACGTCCATTAAACATAGACGTGCTACAGAATTCCTTTTCTCCTTTCCTAAAATTAAAGTCGACTTTTAGGTGTTTTAAAAAAAAAATCAAATTTCAATTTAAAGCAGAAATTTCACAAATTTCTTGAGTAAACCCATAGAAATAAGACTTAAAAGAGAGCAGATATAAGAGAATATCACTTAAAGGTCTGAATTCGTAATGCCTTTCGTAGGAACTTTGTCTTGAACAGTCTTGTTTCAAATGTAAATGGCGTGTATACAATGCGAAAGCCCTATGGCAATACTGAAGGAGCAATATTTAGGCGAACATGTGTTAGATTAATAGAGTTACCATAGTATTTGTGTTTTTTTTTTTTAACAAAAGTCTTTTGCACCTACCGTAGGGTATAGGAGTCACAAGAGTAAACAATAAATTTAAATAAATCCCACCAGTAAAGAACATGTACGTCGTACATCAACTTGTACTCATTTGTACAAGCATTTGAAAGCTTTCAAAAACCCTTTAACTTCCATTTACAATAACATTTATAACTGTAAAGTGTACATACACACACAAGCACACACACACATGTGTTGATGGAAATATCTCTTAAGAGATAAGAGAGTGTGCGTGTGTGTGTGTGTGTATATGTGTTTAACTGGTGGTATTTTGTTGTAACAAAATCAAGCCGAAGACATTCATTCGTTCACTCATCCTGTCGTTCATTCAAGATTTCATTGTAAATTTCGAATAATCGCCAGCCAGCCTGCCTGCCAGCCGGTTTCTATTTGAAATGCTTGGTTGGTTGGTTGCTTTTGCTATTGAAAACAATTTTTTTTTTGCTCTTTCAGTTTGAAGTTCAAATAATCCCCGCTCCTCCTCGTCATTATGGCTTTTGTTAAAGGACACATAAAAAGGATTTTAAAATGTTTTACACTTACGACAACAACAAAACAAAATAAAAAAAAAAAATCATATTTGAAGTATAAACCCACAATAACAATCATAATGTTCCAGAACATTACCCTACTAGTGCTGCTACTGCAGCTGCTGTTGTCTTCCTAAATGCCTTTAAGGCTTAGAGCCTTAAAACGTTCTAACAAAAGGTCAGAGAGCGATTATTTCTTGGTTGTAGTTTGGAATTCCATTTCATTTTAAGGCTTTTTCATTATTCGTCTTGGACTTAACAATTACCAATAGAGGCTAGACGTGAAATTTAAGCATTTTACTCCCCTCCAGAGAGCGATGAGTTGCTTAGGTTGAGAAAATTCCTGTGATCTTT
Source organism: Sarcophaga peregrina (assembly GCA_014635995.1). Classification (NCBI taxonomy): domain Eukaryota; kingdom Metazoa; phylum Arthropoda; class Insecta; order Diptera; family Sarcophagidae; genus Sarcophaga; species Sarcophaga peregrina. The sequence goes on from CM025789.1 coordinate 99,493,766, forward strand.
ACGAACAGCTTAAAGACAAAGTTAGCAGGTGAATCAATACTGTGATTACTGAAATGCTGGTACTGATATTAGGTACCGGACAAGTGTACCAGTCTTCGGTGTTTCGGATTACTTAGACAACAGAAGATGCTCTTGTAAACATATTGCCCTGGCTAAAGAAGTAGTTCTCTATGTACAGACTATGACTGCACTGAGGCTCTTGAGTGGCAATCATGCCAACACGAAGTTGATTACATTCTTAAATACAGTCGAACCTCTATAATTTGAACTTCAATTACTTGAATTTTCTATAAGCTGAAGAACAGCAACAGCTCTTGAAGAAAAATTCTATCAGGTTTAACTTCTTTAACTAGAAGTTTCTAGTTTTTCTGGATTATGCTGATTCAATATATAGAAGTTCTACTGTATGGTCTTTTCGTTGCTTTTGAATAGGTTAGAGGACGTGCACCTGTCGGTCAAGACAAGCACAGTACCCGGAGGTCGAAATTGACCCATTGTACATTGTCATTAGGGGAGGAAGGAGAAGGAGGATATAGGAAAATAGGGAAGGAGAAGGAGAATGGGAAACGGAGGAAACGAAAAACAACAGACACAAAACAACAGAAGTTGAGAGTGCGACTACACTTATGAAGCACTAGCAGCTCTCAACCAGCCCAAGCTGCTAATGAATCAGTGGAGAGCCTTGATGTCGGCTCTCGACACAGAACTCAAGTTCTCAAAGAAGGCCCTGCCAAGGGTCCTCAACCTCAACCTACCAAGGGCTGGGCAGTTGCAGAGAAGATGTTCGACAGTCTTCAACTCCTCCTCATCGCAGCATACCTTGCAATAGTCCGGCTGGGATCTGTTCCAGATCCCCGTCAGCGACCTAATCTCGCAGTGCCCCGTGATAAAACCGACAACTAACCTTAAGCTGGCCTTAACCAAGCCCAGCAGCCACTCTGTCCTCTTGCTGTCCACAGCAGGCCATAGACGCCTAGAAACAGAACAACCTGATCCGTTCCCCCAACGTCTCTGCTCTTCCCTCCTAACCCATCCATCGATGAGGCCATAGAGGTGACAGACTGGGGGGTCAGGACCAACCATCAAATCGCCACCTGAAAGCGAAACAAGCGAAAAAATAATATATATGAATAATTACGGCGAAAAACTGGCCTGGCTTCCGCTTTGCCAATGAGGCGAACAAACTTACAGTTTAACTGGTATTACAGAACGTAAAGTGTACACTTCAGGTAAAGGATAATCATCCTAGTTTGGTGCAGATTGAATATCTATAGTACGGAATGGCCATGGGTGTGAAGATAAATTCCAATTTAACTAGCAAAGACAAAAACCAAAAATTTTAACAAAGCTAATGTTACAGTTAACAGAATAATGTTAAATATAAAATATACGATAGCAGAGAATGCCTATTTCATTCCTTTAAAATTAAGCTCCACACCTTCCTGAGTAGAACATCAGCTTTGGTAATGCGCAAATTCTTTTAAAAATTCCAAAATTTATACAAAAAAGTGTTTATTTTAAGAATGTCCGGATAGGATAATGGATATTGTAGAAAAATGGGACCAATGTTGCCGCTATTGTAACCCAATTGCTGGTATATCCCAAATCATCTTATAACTTGAGATATCGATCTTCAAAAGTTCACTATGTTAACAGAATGTCACTATCACTCTTTTAAAATTATTGGTTTATGTCTTTGCTAGTTAAATTCACATTTATCTTCACATACATGAAATGGGCCCTTATTCTGAATATTGAATCTCTTGGTTTCTTAATACCGATTCTGATGGTTGTACTCTCATTATGTGGTCTGGGTTGTAGTAGCTGGCCTGGAATACAAAGGAGAAAACTCTGGTTATTAGGCCAGGTCTTCATTAGCAGTGTGAGTAGGTTGGCTTCTATCAAACGTTTAGATTTGGGCAGATCCATCTCTGATATTGCTGGCCTGGAATTCAAAGAAGAAAACTTGGTTATTAGGCCAGGACTTCATTAACAGTGTGAATAGATTGACTTCTATCAAACGTTTAGATTTGGGCAGATTCATCTCTGATATTGCCTGCTAAAATAACTTTCTTTACTTTTATCCTTCCCGTCTTCACCTTTCATATTTTTGATGGCATTTATCCACGATTTGTCTTATAAAATGTTCTCACGGAAATGAAAAATCTAGATTCTGGTTTTTGCATATATATTGCTTAACATTAAAATTATAAACAAAAGCTATAAAAATAAAACAATGCAGTAAACAAACTTGTTTACAAGAACAGCTAAAAAAATGGTAAACAAGTAAACAAGAATACACAAACAACACTATGAAGAATAGTGATTTCTAGAAGACGTTCAGACTGTTTACTTTGCCATATAAAAGGCAAGATCAAAGTAGGCGACAAAGTTAGTAAAGTTCAGTCAGTCTTGTGTGAAGACGTTGTGTGTTTGAAGTGAGTAATCGTGGTTTGAAGATCCCTGTTACAAAGATCTATCGAATAATTGTCTAGTAATTGTTATTGTTTATGCAAAGCATATAAACAGAGGAATAACAAAGAAAAGCAATTGTTGTTGTCTACATCAAGTTGTAAATAGTGGCATACAGAATTCTGTAAATAATAACGAATTTTAATTAAAACTAAACACAAATTTAAATTTTAGTTTATTTGCAATCTACGAGATCATATTTTTAACATTTTTAGAAAGTGAAAACGCAACATTATAGTTTCGCATTGGGCCTCATTCATTGAGTTACCTAAGTGACTACGTTAGCTGACAACGTGAGGTGAATGCCATCCAGCCTAATTTAATTTCAATAAATTTTAGAGAGAATATTTAAATAAATTTAATTATTAATCCAGAGAGAGAGATAGATAGAGAGAGAGAGAGAGAGAGAGATAGAAAGGAAGAGAGAGAGAGAGAGAGAGGGAGAGAGAGTGTAAATAATTTATTCTTAAATGCAAATATATTTCTCGATTAAATACTTGATTAAAGACCTATGTATTGTGTTGGAAGCAATCAATTTAAAATATTTTCTATAACCGAGTTAGGTTTTTATTATTCTCTCTCTCTCTCACTTACACAATATTTCTAGCATGTTGAAAATATTCTTGGTGGGTGGCTTTAATTTCATTTCCTTTGGAAAATTATTTTGCAATTATGCTGCAATAGGCTCAGCACGTATTTTCAACTATAATTTGAAATTGTGAGTACGTTTTATGAAAACGAATGCAAGGATACACATTAGCAGCAGCAGCAATCAGCAGCAGCATAAGAAATGGGCGTTTGCTGCAGTAATAACAATACCAAACGGGTCTTAATTATGATTTTCAAATTTTGTATTTAGAATTAGAATTTTAAGGAAAACATTTACCAAAACAACTCTACACTGACAACAACAACAAACACAAAAATATCAACAAAAATTTGTTGAAAATTTGTAAAACAACAAAGAAATTTAATAACAAAAACTAAAGCATATATTAAGGCGTTTACCGATATTGTATAACATATAGATAGGCAAAAAGTGAGAGGGGAAGAGAAGGAGAGTGAGAAAGAAAGAGAGGGAGAGAAGGAGAGCGAGAAAGAGAGAGAAAGGAAGACAGAGAGAGAGAGAGGAGAAAGAGAACATTTGCATAAAATATTTACAAAATTTAAGCATATCTAAGGGAATAAACTAAAGGATTGCATATTTAAAGGAATTTTAAATATTTTGTGACCACAAAAACAACAACAACAACAACAACGACAGTAACAATAAGAGACAGAGAATTAAGTATTTCTGTATAAATTAAAATAGAATTGTAAGAGAATTTCTTCCTCTTTTTTTCTTTCAATTTAATTTGTAATCCAAAATCCAAACATTTGTTATGCTTTGGTTTTGAGATTTCAGTTTAAAAGATATTCTTCGGTTGTTTTCATACATTTTGTGTTTGTACGATTTAAGGAAATCTTTATATGCTTTGCTTAATAGTATAGGACGGCCTATCTATTTTAAGGGGGGGATAATAGAGAATATTTTTGATTTATACGAAGAATCTGGGTTTATTGTTTTTGTGGTTCTTTTTTTTTTGTTGAGTTTTACCGAACATGTTAAACAGACATCTTGCAAACGAATAAATGAAATAAAATTTAAACCAGCTTTAAAACTCGAAATTTATTTTAAAAAATGAAGCATAGTTTAAGGTCTATGTAGGAGGATATATATAAAGCATGATTTTAGGCATCAGGGTTGATTTTATGTAAGAAAAAGGATTTTATATGGCTTGTTAAATGACTGCCAATGCCTCCGTAAGGATGTGTGACAAGATAAATTCAAATTTAACTAGCAAAGACAAAAACCAAAAATATAAAAAAATCTGAACAAGGGCTAATGTTAAAGTTAACAGAGTAATGTTAAGTGGTTTACAGAAAATACGAAAAATAATCAAGGAAGATATGATCCAAATAAGAATGGAATGCCGCTTCTGTTCTTTTAAAATTGTGCGCCAAACACTGCTGCTCCGATAATTCGGAACTTATATTAGAATTTGCAAAATTTAGATTAAAAAAAGGCATTTGTTTTAAAAATGTCAGGATAGGATGATCGATATCTAAAGACTTCAAAAATTCTCTATATTAACATAGTAGTACAGTGTCTAAATATGATGATGCATAATATAGAAAAATGGGACTTGCCGCAGATATACCACTATCATCATTAACACTGCTTTCCTATCTTTCTTTTCAATCTTTCCTGCTGGACAATCTGCCATTGGATCGTTCTCGAGCGTTACGGTCAACTTCAAATTCATTAGGTAATGTTTTCGTTCTCCCGTTGTTCTTTCAGGATGTTTCAGAGTCTTACTTGTCTGGGCTCTCTGGGCGCAGAGATATTTTATCCCATTGTAAGGCCAATGAGCTCGTCAGAGCAGATACGCTTCATCCGGAAGTTGTGGCATAGGTGTGCTATTTACCAATAGGCCTAAATTCTTATAGGACACAAGCCTGTCCTAGGCTAATGAGGAATATTGCTACAAACTCATTAGGCTCACATACAGGGTGGCTGAAATATAATGCAACAAAGTAAAGCGCTATATTTTTTTTTAATCTTATTCTTCAAAAGCAAAAAATATTGGAAATAACATCAAATTTTAGAATCAGTTTTGATTTGTTGGATTATGGCGTCTAAACAGCCGTCAAAGCCATTACAGGCTGCACGAAAGCGGCTCTGCGGTATTTTAACCCATTCCCGGCGAAGTGCCGTCTTGAAATGATAGACACTCTGGCATTTTTTAGAGCGAATCTTACTCTCCCAGGCGCAAAAGTCCAACGGATTGAGATCCGGAGATTTTGGTGGCCATTATGCGGTAGAAATTAAGCGAGAAATCTGTTTTTTAAGCCATTCTAGCCCGTGGTCTAGTGGGTAGTGTGTTGGCTTATTAGACAAAAGGCCCGGGTTCGAATACCAGGTCAGACATCAAAACGAAAAAATATTTCTTCGGCGACTTCCTCTCAGCAGATTTCTGGCAAAGACTCTGAGATTAAAAACTGCCATGAAAAGCTTCTCAAAAATCTGTCGTTCGGAGACGACTTTAAACTGTAGGTCCCGCCACGCATGTATAAAATTAACGCACACAACATAAGTGGTGTGAGAAGCTAGGTCGTAATCCTGACTGAAGGGTTGTAATGGCCAATTATGTATGTATGTTAGATTTGTTCGAAATAGTCATCTTTGGTACGAATTATAACCTTCAAACGACCGACAAAGCCATCACAGGCTGCACGAGAGTGGCTCTGCGGTATTTTGGCCCATTCCCGGCGAACCGCCGTCTTGAGATGATCGATACTTTGGTATTTTTTAGTGCCGACCTTACTCTCCCAGGCGCAAAAGTCCAACGGATTGAGATCCGGAGATTTTGGTGCCCATTGTATGGTAGAAATGGAGCGAGTAACCTCCTTTTTAAGCCATTCTTGGTTGACGCGTGCTGAGTGCAGTGGTGCTGAGTCCTGTTGGAATGTTTATGGTCTGCGGCCGAAATGTTTGTCTGCCCAGGGCTTCAATACTGTCTTTAAGAAATTTTCCCGCTAATATTCGGCATTTATTTTGGACCCCACAGGTCGAGATGAATACGAGCGGGGAGCGACCATCAGTCCGTTACGGCGGCGCTTGAGTTCTGGTGGCCAATCGGAATGTCCGTGGTCTGCAGCCGAAATGTTTGCCTTCCCAGGGCTTCAATACTGTCTTTAAGACATTTCCCCGATAATATTCGGCATTTATTTCGACCTCACGGTCGATGAATATGAGCGGCCATTACGGCAGCCCACACCATTACCATCGGCGGCGCTTGAGTTCTGGTGGCTAATCGTAGTTGTAAATTTTCAGCTGACTTCTTTGACAAGTAAACCCAATCATTTGAGCAAGTTGTGAACATGCTCAATTTGGAATGGCTTCTCATCGGAGTAAACCAAATTCGTTAACTGGCCACTTTCGTGCAAGCGAAGTAACTTCTTGACTTTATCCAGTCTAGCTTTTTCTATGTCGAGCGGTGAGCTCTTGCACTTTTTGGAACTTCAATGGCTTTAGTTTAAGCTCAATTTTCAATATGTGGTGTAGTCGATCTTGCGATATGTTCAGCTCACGAGCAATTTTTCTACTACTGCGGCGTGGATTTCGATTAAATCCGACCTTCACTTTTCGGATCATTTCTGGTGTTGTTACCGGTTTTTTTCGTCCAGTTTTTGGATGCGATGCAACACTGCCAGTATCACGGTAATGAGCAATGGTACGAGAAACAAAAGATTTTTTCACATTTAAATGCTGGAGTGAGTCTAACGATAGCCACCTGGGTTTTCCCAGCCAAATATAAAGCAATCACCCTATCCACGCTTGAATTCCATTACGAATAACTTTTTTTCTGAAAGCAATAGATCAAAATGCTTTTGTAAGTTTGTAAACAATAAAATTAACTGTCACTGGAACTGTCAGACGAGCGGGTTACAAATGATAACAACCTGAAGTTGGTTGCAATACATATCAGCCACCATGTAAAGGTGCCTGCAATAAAACCCAATTCTGGGACTTGAGATTACCATTTTTAGCATGTGACCTCTCTATTTGCTTTCTCACTTTCATACAAATAGGCCCTTCAAATGGAATAAAATAAGAAATTGAGTAGCGTGCTTGGGTCCTTCATGCCTATTGTAGGGATAGTGTACTCGTGTTTATTTTGTTTTTCTTTTTTCCCTTACAATTTATTAGAGAGACTGACTTTATATTGAAATTTTATGACCATAAAAAGGCATTAGAAAATCATTTTCTTGTTGTTGTTTTTTTTTTCTTTCCTTTTCTTATGTTTTTTTTGTCTTCTGGAATTTAAGGGAATGAAAAAATTTTCTGGTTTTTATGACCACAAAAATGTTCGTTGCTTTAAACAGATTTTGTTTTTTTGAAAGTCAGAAAAGAAATGAAACCCCATTTGCTAATTTTTCTCTTTTATCAAGCAGGGCTATTTGCTTTTAAAAAAATTCTTGGAATTTTTGAAATTTTCTTTTCCTTTTTGCTGTCCTTTTGGATCATTTTCACACTTGTTAAGGAAAAGAAAAAAATTCTATTTCTTTTTGCCCCCCTTCAAAAACATTGACACTTGAGTTGGGGTTTTACAAATACTCGTAATACGAAGAAAAGAAAGACAGGCGACAAGCAAATGGAAAAACAAAACGAATAGGGTCTACAAAAAGGAATCCTTTTTCTAAGAACTACAGACAGTTTCACAACAAGAAAAACGAAAAAGAAAATTGACACTGTTTTTAAAGGAAAATCATGTGAAAAACCCCGTAAAACCATAGCTAAAGTAACATTTATCCCCACTCCATCCCCATTACATTACAGTATCCCTTCCTTTTCATTTCATTGTGTGAGTGATGGTGGTGGTGGTGTTCATTTAAATTTAAAATTTCTTTCGTAATGACATTTTAGCCATGCGTACGAATGCCCCCAAATGTACATTTAACTTAATCAAGATTTTAATATTTAAAGAACAAACTCAACTCAACAGAAGAAGAAGAAGAAGCAGGGCAAAGGCAAAACTTGTACCCGAACAAGAAGAGGAGACCATGAATACTAAATATTTGGTTCACAACCCGAATTGTATCCTTCCCTTCCCCCAATTGCCAGCAAAGAGAAGAACAAACATTAAATAAAACATGAAAGAAGAGTCTGATGCTGTTGAATCAGTATAAAATTCAAATTAAAAAAAGAGAAAAAAATTTAAGACAAATATTGTTAAGTTCATTTTATTATTATAGTGGGCAATAAAAGTAATTCAACAATTTTCGAATAATTTTTTCAAACCCCATCTTAAGATTTGCAAACAGAACTCTTTAATAAGTACTTGTCAGAATTGACAGTACTCGGTGGTCGAATTGGCCCATTGTACTACGTCCTAGCTTCTCACATCACTTATGTTGTGTGCGTTAATTTTATACATGAGCGGCGGGACCTACAGTTTAAAGTCAACTCCGAACGACACATTTTTGAGAAGCATTCCATGGCAATTTTTTACTTTCGGAGTTTTTGCCAGTAATCTGCTGAGAGGAACTCACCGAAAATTTATTTTCAAATTTTCGTTTTGTTTCGAATTTCGTGGGATTCGAACTCGGGACTTTCGTCTAATAAGCCAACACACTACCTAGTAGACCACAGCGACTTTAATAAGTTTAAGATTCTCCACTTTAGTTAAAAGAGAAAAAGGAAATTTTCTTACTTTTGCAAACGAACATACCTACCATCAATATCCCTCAGGGGAAGAGCATCTTCGGCTTTTTACGTACATAAGACAGGAACATCAACAATGTTCGTTAAAAAGAACGTAAAAATCCATTCAGTTGTTTGTTAGCTTTCAGTGAATCAGGTTTTCGTCGTTTGTTTTTGAAATTTTTTTTGTATATCAGTTATACACCCAAAGAAAAATTACAGTAGGATCCACTATTTTCTAATAAGATTCACTAATAACAATGAGTAATGATCTCCATTTTTGGAAGAATATTTATCAAGTTAAATACGCAGTCTTTAGTGCCAAACGTACTGTAGATTTTCCATTTTCCACTACGTAAATATATTATTAGCTTGCACTTGAAAATATTACTAACAATTTTTCCCTGGGTTACATACATGCCTCCCACAAATGCACTCACATTTTCATTATGTTCACTTTGTGCCAGCAATGTCTGCCTATAAGCCATCATGAGAATAAGACAATCACCACCTTGTGAGGTATTTGGAGTCCAACGGTTTGCTAAATGATCGTCAGTACGGTTTCCATAAAGGGCGCTCTGCTGGCGGCCTTTTGGCTTTACTCTCCGAAAGGTGGAATGGTTCCATTCACCGCTTTGGTGAGGCCAAGGTTGTAGCTCTGGATATCTCAAAGGCATTTGATAGGGTCTGGCATAAGGCTCTTGTATCGAAGTTAATTGCTTTTGGTGTCGGTAGTCACTTCTCTCGATTTATATCGAGCTTTCTCAAAGATCGCACTATTAGAGTGGTTATAGATGGCATCTTTTCAGACGAGTTCAGTATAAATTCAGGGGTACCGCAGGGCTCTGTTCTTTCTCCTACTATTTTTCTTATTTTTCTCAATGATCTTCTATCTATTACTTCGAATCCTATTTACTCTTTTGCGGATGACAGCAACATTTGTCATTCATATTCATTTGATCGGAGGCCGAGCCTTTTGGAGATTGGGGCAAGGAGGTCGAACATGAATGACGCACTCACAGGTGACCTGATAGCAATCTCTGAGTGGGGCCGCGCGAACAGGGTCGGTTTCAATGCGCGTAAGACGCAATGTTGTTTTTTGACACACCGGCGTGTTGCTGGCTCTGGTGTTCTGTCATCTGTATTTATAGGTAATGTAAATATGGAGGCGGCGGATCCTCTTGATGTTCTGGGCATGAGAATTAGTTGTAATGCTCGTTGGAACGATCACATTTTTCGAGTGTTAAAGGAAGCATTCAAGTGCCTTGGTTTTTTGAAACGGGCAGAAAATACTTCACTCCATCCGATCTTCTTACTATTTACAGGACCTTTTTGCGACCCCGGATGGTGTACAACTCTCATGTATGGGTCGGTGCTCCAAAGTCTATTTTGAAGCTTCTTGACCGCCTACAGGAGAGGGCGAAAGTGCTTGTTAATGACAGTAGGGTATCCAACTCTATTGATTCGTTGTAGCATCGTCGCAATGTGGCGTGTGTTTCACTGTTCTATCGGTACTATAATGGGAGGTGTTCTCGAGAGATAAGGGGCTTAGTTCCCGATAACCACAAATTTTTACATGGTACTAGTTGATTGTCCAGTGAACCTCACAATGCATTACAGGGAGAATTCATTTTTAGCCCGCACTGCTCGCTTGTGGAATGATCTTCCTGCGAGAGTTTTTCCCGTCAATTACGATATTGATGAGTTTAAATCGAATGTCCATAAACACTACTCCCTCTTTCCTCCTTCCTGTAACCTATTTTCCTAAACCTGCACAGTGCACTGCATGAGTAGGGGTCATCCCCTGAGTGTTGGTCCTTTATTATTCAAAAAAAAAAAAAAACATGAAAAGTATTGTGCTCTATAGGACTGTCATAATTATTATTATTCAAGGCCATCTCTTGATCAAGATCTCCTACATTAACCTATCAGCCTAAGGCGTAATATCCGCAACTTTGTTTCTAAAACTCAAGCGATAACACGACGACCAGAGGAAGTGAATCTAAAAAGAGGATTGCCGTGTACCACATTTACAAATTGAATTCGAATAATGTATGTGAAGCTAAATTCGAATTTTAAAATCCAAGACATAAACCATAAATTTTAGCAGCGCCACATTTGCCGTTAACAGAACAAAATTTACCCTTAACAGAGCACTGTTAGCTATTTAACAGCATCCATCTGAACAAACCCACTTTTTTAGCAGCTAATTTTGGGAAATACTCTATCACCAGATGAAGTGAATCTAACGTGTCGTGTAACGCGTTTACAAATTGAATTCGAATAATTAAATTCGAATTTGAGAATCCAAGACGCAATCCAAAAATTTTAGCAAAGCCACATTTGGCGTTAATAAGGCTAAATTTTCTCTTGACAAAACAAAATTTTGCCTTTAACAGAGCCCTGTTAGTTATTTAACAGTATCCACCATCTGAACAAACCGACTTGTTTAGAAGTTAATTTTGGGAAATAATCTAGATCTATGAGTACCATACGTATGCAAAGGAAGGTTCCAAGGCCTTTTAATATAATCACCCGCATAGTTACTTAATAAGTGATACGATATTCAGAAAATTGGCTTTGAAAATATCAATTTTTGCTTGAAAATTATGTAGAAGATTAGTGACCATTTTAGGCCGTAGTCTAATAGGTAGTGTGTCGGCTTATTAGACCCCAGGTCAGATATCAAGACGTGCGTTTCATTTCAAATTCAGCGTTAATTCTTCCTTTAGAGCTATAAACCTGCACTAACTGGCTAGGCACATCCAAAGTTCTACAAATTGGTGGGATGATTTGAGCGCTCAATGTTGTGCAGCTTGATGAAAGCAAAGCAACACACCCAATTTGGGTAATGTGAGAAGCTAGGTTCTAATCTTAACTAAAGAGTTGTAATAATGAATTAAGTCAAGTAAAATATGATACAAGGGCAAAAGATCTTGTAGTAACTGAAAGTTCAAGTTGTTAGTAGCATCATTGAAAATTTCCTTCTTTGGAACTTTTATTCTATAATTTTTGTTAAGTTTTGAAGGATGAACATTAACTATCCAGTAATTTTTCTACTTCAATATTACAATAAAAAAATTTATGAAAACAGAATTAGAACAGCAATGAACAGAGCGCTCAATTAATTGTCTGTAGTTGACGTTGTCTAATGTGTAGTGTGTTACCTTATTAGACATGAAACCGCAGTTCAAACCTCAAGTCAGACATCAAAACGAAAATATGAAAATACGGCGACTTCCTCTCAGCAGATTTCTGCCACAAACTCTAAGAGCAAACAAAATTTCTCAAACAAACTATAGCTCGGAGTCGACTTTAAACTGTAGGTCCCGCCGCTCATGTATAAAATTAACATACACAACAAGAGTGGTGTGAGAAGCTAGGCCGTTATCCTAACTAAAGGGTTCTAATGATCAATTAAGTATGTATGTATGTAAAGACTAATGCCACTGTTAAACAGTTAACAGTGCTCTGTTAATAACAAAATTTACCCCTGTTAAAGGCAAGAAGTGTTAGAGACTAAAAGTGTGGGTTTGTGTCTTTGCTTTTTAAATTCGAATTTATCTTCACACTCACATTGGAATAAAGTTTCTCTTCTCTCTTTTGCTGGCTTAATCTGAATTAAATTTTTAATTTTTTAAAGTGTTTTTCAACAGCTTTTTGACTTTTTAAGGCTTTTACGCACGATTGACTTGCAATTTGAAATGAAAGGAAAAAAAAAAACAAAAATGGAAAGAAGCACAGAAAGAAAAAACTCTTAAAAGAAAAGCCTAGAAGAAAATGAAAGGAAGGAAAAAAAATTTAATTTAATTTGTGTGGTGTTGTGTGTTGCTTCTTTTTTCCCCTCTTCTTGTTCCTTTTACTGACTTTAGCTTGTATTTTATTTATAATTTTTATTCTTGTAGCCTTGCTCCTCCTTCCTCCTGCTCCTCCTTTCCTCCTATCATCATTAGAAATTCATGCCCATTTAAAATAATTTTTTTTGGGTTTCCTTTGCCTTTTTTTTTTGGTTGATTTTTTTGGTTCTGTGGTGGTTTTTTTGTTTTTCTCGTGTCAAATTCAAATTTATGGTTTTTAGTAAAAGCGTCCAAACTGTAATGCAATATTTTTTTTGTTAATTTTTCTTAGTGACATTTTCCGTTTTTCCTTTCCTTTCTTTGTTATTTTCACTTCAAGTGACAATTTAATTTTATTTTGTCATGTCTGTGGCCCCTAAAAACCTCTTATGAATTTTGTAATTTTTATTCTTTCTTGTTTTTCTTTCTTTCTCCGTATTTACGTATTCATATTCGATTTGCCAGAATTTCAAATTTATTATTGTCGTCCTCACTGACAAATGAAATTAACTTGTTAACGTCTCTCCTTCTCTCTCTCTCTCTCTCTCTCTCTTGTTTTTGTTGACAATTCAAGATGTTCGGAATACTACTCAATTGATATTCAAATGAAAGCCTAAAAGCCTGCTGTGCTGTGCTAATGTTTCCATCATCATCACATTTAAGAACAGCAGCAGGCTAAGGGTGAATAATTTAATTTGTACGCAAATATTATCATAATTCGTCTTCTGTATGGAAAGAAATAGCATACACCAGGGCGTATAAACTATTATTAATTAACATTAAATGAGGGAGCGTATAAATGTTTTAGAATTCCAACACAGACAATACAAGATGAAATAAGTATTCAGACCTTAACTTGTTGACATTGCAACAACACTATTCAATTTAATTAATAGTTTTCCTTTCAAAGGAAGACTTTTCGTTGACTATTGACCTTTAAAGTTAGTTCTAGAATGACAGGGTTACCATCACTTTCTCTTGGATCTTTAAAACAAGTTATAGAATGACAGGGTTGCCAACATTTTTCTCTTGCTCCTTTAAAGCAAGTTCTAGAATGACAGGGTTGCCAACATTTTCTCTTGAAAAATGTATTTGATTGATGCGTTGAATATATTCCACGGTCATCGAACCCAACCTCTTATACGGTGTTGCGTTCTGGTGCACTGCTCTGGACAGACAATATAACGTCACTGTGCTTCTCGCAAAGCAGGTGGCCAAGTTTGCTGCGACTAGACTTAATGCTCTCTCTCGTCGGCACATTGTACCTTCTGGTCACTCCCCAATTCTGGAGATTGACCCGGTGGTCCCTGGGAACATGGACTTTTTCCCTGCTGAACATTGTCTTGATAGATGTTTCCACTCTCTGATTCCGAGTAGGGATGACTGGAATCCTGATACAATCGTCCCCCCGGATGTCCTGGATATATATACTGACGGCTCTAAACTCGAGGTTGGGGTCGGATGTGGTGTCTATTCTAGGAAACTGGATCTGAATATTTCTCTCCGTCTGCCAGACTACTGCAGTGTGTTTCAGACGGAGGTGATGGCAATTTACCGGGCCGCTCAATGGATCCTTGTTAACAATGCTCCTTTCAGTCGCGTCTCGATCTTTTCGGACAGTCAGGCTGCGATAAGATCTCTGTCAGGTTTCATGATCAACTCTAGGATCGTTAGGGAATGTGGCCGCTGTCTCCACCTAGTCTCGGGGCGCTTCACCGGTGTCTCTCTGGTGTGGGTCCCCGGGCACAGTGATATTCCGGGAAACTGTAGGGCCGACGAGCTCGCCAGAGCGGTGCGCTTCTTCCGGAATGCTCTTCTGTTGAGATGGGTATGCCACTTGCCTCGGTCAAGTGACCATTGCAGCGGAGGTTCCTTCAGGACGCCAACCTATCCAGGATAGATGGAAGGCGTACCAACCGATTATTTGGTCTCGGTCGTGATGTCATCTCGACTGTAGTGGCGGTGTTTACGGGTCATTGCATCATGGGTAGGCACGCCGAGAGAATGAGGGTTCCTTTTAACGACTTCTGCCGTGGATGCAGGTCCACTGAGGAAGAGGAGAGCGTTATTCACTTTCTTTGCCAGTGCACGTCTCTTGCTAAGTGTAGATATAGGTTATTTGGCGTCCCATTTCTTGTTAGCTTAACAGAGCTATCATCTATTGATATCAAGGATAATAGCATCGTTCATCAAATTTTCTGGCTGGTTTTACAGTACGGGATAGTCGTGCTTTTGTTTTGCAGCCCTTGCGCTAATCAACTTCTTTTTCCTTTACCTGATTTGGCGAAACTTGGTTAGTACAGGGACTGCGTTTCACCCGTGGCATCACAAAGGGCCGCCATGCGTGCTCAAGTGAGCTTTGTGATATCAGAGCTACCTACTACGACCTAACCTAACCTAACCTTGTATATACTATCAAATCTCTTAACTCCATGTATTAATAGAGTAGCTCTCATTCTGTCCAGTAATCTTGTATGCAAATTGATTCAGCAAACCAAACTGAAATATGAATACACTGCTAAGGCAAAGGCTGATCTAGATTGCTGCAAGAAAGCAATGGGCTTAAGTAGGAGCATAAACCCTAAAAATGTTATTAAACTAATAAACAAAAACTCCAAAATTAAAAAAAAAATGTAGCAACAAAAACAATGGATTTGTTTACAAGACCGACGAATAAACAAAAATGATAGCAACAACGTCAATATAAAAAAAAATCAGGAATAAAGATGTAAACAGCCAACAACAAAGTGAAGCGGATAAAGAAGCAAACAAGCAAAAACAAAGTGCAGTAGCAGTAAAAGAGAATATTGTGGTGTTGCTCACAAAAAAGATTGTAAGCAGAGAAGAATAACGAACAGTTATTATTGTGTACGCGGAAGAGTGAAATTAAAGTAAATTGTTATTGTGTAAACCAATTTCTAAAGGTGGCTTACGGAATTGTGCGAACAATAAAGAATTGTTCGAAAATTAGACACAAATTTAATTTCATTTCATTTGCAATGTACCAACTCATATTTATCACTTTTTTAAAAAGATAAAAAGGTAACACATACATAATTGGCCATTACAAACCTTCAGTCAGGATTATTAATCTAGCTTCTCACACCATTTCTGTTGTGTGCGTTAATTTTATACATGAGTGGCGGGACCTACAGTTTAAAGTCGACTACGAACGACAGATTTTTGAGAAGCTTTTCATGGCAATTTTATTTACTCTCAGGACTTTTGCCAGAAATCTGCTGAGAGGAAGTCGCCGAAGAAATATTTTTCGCTTTGATGTCTGACCTGGGATTCGAACCCGGGCCTTTCGTCTAATAAGCCAGCACACTACCTACTAGACCACGGCGACTGCGACATATGCAACAAATAATTTTCTTTCTCCTTAATTGGCTAAATTTTTGAACGGCCCCTGTTATTTGAAACAGAAATTTGAAAATTCTTGCAATAATTTAGTCATCCTTGTAGCATCTTTATTTAATTACTTTAAAATGATTTAAAGTCCTTAACATTTAAGGTCCTTTTTAATAGTTACTGTCTGTGACATTTACTTCCTTGGTTTGGTTTTTTTTTTTTTCGGCAAACGGACGGAGGGACTCAATAACATGAAAAGGAAAAACTTTTAAATGCCACACTGTACGTACGTACACTCTCTACGCTTTTTGGCTAGAAACATACATATGAGTGGCGGGTCCTACAGTTTAAAGTCGACTCCGAACGACAGATTTTTATGAGAAGCTCTTCATGGCAATTTTATTTACTCTCAGGACTTTTGCTATAAATTTTCAGAGAGGCAGTAACCGCAGACATTTTTTTTTTGCATTCTTTTTCGTTTTGATGTCTGAACTCCGAACGACAGATTTTTGTGAAGCTTTTCATGGCAATTTTTACTCTCAGAATCTTTGCCAGAAATCTGCTGAGAGGAAGTCGACGAAGAAATATTTTTTCGTTTTGATGTCTGATCTGGGATTCGAACCCGGGCCTTTTGTCTAGTAAGCCAACACACTACCCACTAGACTACGGCGACTACGTTAAAAAGGTAACATTGCCATTAAATTTCATTAAAACACATTCGAACTTCTATAATTTAAACTTCTATTACTTGAAGTTTTTATAAGTTAAGACACATCATTTGAAAATTTACTTCCCAAAGTTGAAGTTTCTATAAATTTAAGTTTCTTTCTAGATAATAGTGATTCAATTCATAAAAGTTCGACTGTAACTTCCATTTACTATTTGTTTTAATGAATTTCTACAGGTAACGTATAAGTATTATTAATTATTTTTATAACCTAAGGCGTATACTGAATATTTTATTTAAAATTAAATATTCCTCATACGTCTTACGTACGAATACAATTTTTAGCAAGCAACAAACATTCCCTGTCTCTCTCTCTCTATTTTTCTCCGTCTTTGTGGTTTGATTATGCTAAACAAATAGTGTTCAATTATGTTAATTTAAATTGATTTTTAATCATAAACAATAACAAATTAATTCAACAAAATTTACATTCCAATAGAAGCAAAAAAATCTGTCTGTCCTAATTAATGAATTTTAAATGCATTCAAATTGAATGAATATTGTAATGAAATTGAATTAAAATGAAAAGTAAACATTTTATGAAAGCAATTAAACAGAAAATAAATATTTACGTATCACAAAAAAAAAAAAAATAAAATAAAATTCCTTTAGAAAAATAAACCTAAACAATGGTAAACAGTGACTTCCCTCAAACCCTTTCCTTGCCATTTAATCACTTCATTTTGTTTTTTTTTTTTGCAATAAATTTCACTTTCTATGCGTAACTAGAACAGCCATAGCCACAGGTGTAGGATGTACGAGTTAAATATTCTTCTTTAAACCCTTTGTTGTTCCTTCACTCCCTGCCTTACCCATCATTCATGCTGTAGCTTTGCATCCCTTGCGCTTATGCTATAAATTATTGTTTTTATTTTCTTGCTTTTAAAATCCTTTTCATATTTATGCATCAAGTTAATTTGCTTTTCTCTTGTATTTCTGTTGCTGTTGTTATTTTTTTATTTTACCGTTATTATGATTATTTATTTATTTATTTGTTTTATGTTAAGTATCCGTTGCCTATAACTAGGCGCATTAAAATGAATTATTACAGTAGAACAAGAGGAAAAGCAACTGAAAAGCCAAGAGAAACATAAAGTGGCAAAAAATAAACTCAAAATGTTGCTGCTTTTGTTAATAATGTTCTCTGCGTTTCATTCTTTGCATAACTAATTAAAGTTTTTCCTTAGCTCATTCAAACATCCTTTTATTTTTTCTTCTTCTTCTTATTTTTCTTTTCCTCTTGCGTTCCATTATTTTTGTAGCAAAAAATAGTAGGAACCAGTGCCACAGATAGAGAGAGAGAGAGAGAAAGAGAAATAGAGATGGCAGGAGAAAGTAAAGATTTAAAGTGTATTAAAGCATAATTTCCGTTAAAATTGTTGGCATACTTTAAGGCACTATAATAAAAGAGAGCTTAAAAATTTTTAAAGATTTTCCTTATGAAATAAATAATTTTAATGCATCATATTATACTCATAGAAAGATGGCGGCTGCTATTCATGTTTAGGAACAAAAAAAAAGAAACTTTATTGTCCTCAGCATTGCTAATAGATTTCCAGAGTTTATTAAGCATTTTTTAAAGTATATGTTTTAGGGAGATATCTTGTTAATGTCATTAAAAATGGAATACGATGGCGCTGGAAGGAACTCACCTTTAGACAATGGAATGAATTAGTGGGTAGATATCCCACATCAATTGTGGAATTTAATTGTACTGTGCCTTGCTATAGGAGACAGTGTTATATATCGGCATCGAAAATAAGACTAGATGACCCGTGCGAATATTTCGCACCGTTAGTTGTCATTTTTGTAACATAACAATAATTTCCAAAACAGCTTTTTACAACTTAATATGCATATGATACATAACTGACTTAGTAATAAACGGCATTATAGTAAATAGCGGTATTGCCAGAATGGATTTTAATACATACTATATTATATAGAACTGCATTACTATTAAGCGACCCTGTATTAGCACACTTGAACAAAAACATAGAATTACAATGACAACAGTATTATCAAGCAATTCTATATAAAATATAATTTTTATCAATGAAAATATTAATTTTTCAATTTCTAATTATTTTTCGCCATTAGTATCAGATATAAGCTTTAAAATGAGATATCGTTCATTAAATTTGATGCCGTGGTATGGGAGATATTTCCAACCGACAAAAAAGTGCTTTAGAAATAGCATATATGATACTTATCTTAGTGGCTCAAGAAAAACTTCAGTCTGAAGCCTACGGGCTTTTTGGGGACGATTGCTGTAGACTGTCTATGGTAAAGGTATGGCACTGGCCATTTTATAGTCACCAGCAGCAACTCGTTTCCTTACTGTTCGCATCTTCCCTCTTTCCACCTTTTCTAAAACCTGCACAATGCACTGCATGAGTAGGGCTCATCCCCTGAGAGCGGGATTAAAAAAAAAAGATCCGATAAGAATAATAGTGGTTTAAAGGTCTCCGTTTTAAATATCCGTCGAACAATTATTATTGTTTACGTAAAAGAGCGTAAAAAGGAATAAAAAACAAAGCAATTGTTGTTGTTTACATCAAGTTGGGAACAGTGGCATGCAGAACTAACCGAATAATAAAGAATTTTAATTAAAATTAAACACAAATTTATTTTTATTTTATTTGAAATCAACGAGCTTATATTTTAAATCGTTTTAAAAGGTAAAAACGTATAAATATTACAAAGTAATATTAAGAAAATTAAATAAAGGCCTTAACAACACATACATAACATAATTGGCCATTACAACACTTCAGTCAGGATTACGATCTAGCTTCTCACACCACATATGTTGTGTGCGTTAATTTTATTCATATAAGTGGTGGGACCTACAGTTTAAAGTCGACTACGAACGACAGATTTTTGAGAAGCTTTTCATGGCAATTTTCTACTCTCAGAGTCTTTGCCAGAAATCTGCTGAGAGGAAGTCGCCGAAGAAATAATGTTCGCTTTGATGTCTGACCTGGGATACGAACCCGGGCCTTTTGTCTAATAAGCCAACACACTACCTACTAGACCACGGCGACTGCAACATATGCAACAAATAATTTTTTTTAACTAAATTGCCTAATTTTTGAACGGCCCCTATTATTTAAAACAGAAATTTGAAAATTCTTGCAATAATTTAGTCATCCTTGTAGCATCTTTATTTAATTACTTTAAAATGATTTAAAGTCCTTAACATTAAAGGTCCTTTTTAATACAGTTACTGTCTGTGACATTTTCTTCCTGGTTTGGTTTTTTTTTTTTTTGTTTCTTCTACAAACGGACGAAGGGACTCAATTACATGAAAAGGAAAAACTTTTAAATGCCACACTGAAACTGAATGCTGTACAGTACGTACGTACGTACGTACACTCTTTACGCTTTTTGGCTAGAAACGTAAAATCTAATCTAATTGAGTAAAAATTTTTAATTAACTTTTTCAGACAACCAAAGGACTATAAACAGGGAGAACAAGAGAGGGAGAGAAGGAGGAAAACAATTTTATTATAATAGAAATATTCCAACAATTACCAAAACACTGCATTACCATTACACAGAAGTGAATGAGAACTGGAATGGAGAGAATATTTGTGGAAATTAAGGAGCAAAAAAAAGTTTTTTGGTGTTTTTTTGCTTAACAAATTTTGTAAAGCTTTAAAAAAATAAACTATACCAGCAACAACAACAATAACAACAACTAGAAAAAAAAACGACTGTTGCACGTATTAATTTGCAACCCCGTTCTTTACAACAAAAAATAAAAGAGAAAAACTCTGGACAAAATTTACCAAAACTTTTCTCTTCTTTACGTTGCTGCTGTTCATGGCAGGAAATAAAATGTAATGGCAATACAACAACAACAACAACTACAACTACAGCTTATTGTGTATCCTTTTCATTTACTTAAATTTTTCTATAGAAAAATTGCTTGTTCTTATTCTTCTTCTTCTGCTACATCTTGTTGCCATTTAATATGGCACAGAGAACTCTTGCAATAATATTTACCACCACATTAAAAAGTCACGTTCGAAATAAAAAAATGAAAAAAAATTGAAAGCCAAAAGCAATTGAGAGCAACTGGTTAAAAATAGCACAAGTACTATACAACATATACTCATACTTGTACTCACACACACGCACACTCACACACACATGCTGTGTATATATTAATTCTTTTAGCACTCACGTAAACTGCACAAGCCATTGTAGTTATTGGCAGAGAGCAAAAGAGCGAGAGAGAGAGACAGAGAGAGAGAGAGAGCGAGTGAGTATTAAAATAAAACTCTATTAAAATGTTGCATACTATTAGCATACTTGTACAGTATAGTTTTTGGGGCTTCCTTTTTTCCTCTTCTGCTCGTTTTATAAGGCATACTTTTAGGAGAGAATGGAAAAATATAAAATTTATGAAAAAGGCAAATGAATTTGCAACTCTATTGTTCGTTCATTGCTTGGTTTTTATAAAAAAAAAAATTTTTAAAATTTTAATTTTAAATCGAACACATGAGACCCAACAAAACAGTTTAAAGGCATAATCTTGAAATATTATAAAAAATTAAATGGATTTTATAATTCTAAAAGGGATATTTAAGGATGTCTTTAGAAAATTTCGAAATTTATTGAAAAGGCAATTTGTATTTAAAAAACTTTTAAAAATTTGATATAAAAATACTCAACTTTTCTTAACATATTCTTTCCGATAGGGTCTATAGCTTCGTGAAGCCTCCAGAGAAAAAAAAAACTGAAGTTTAAAAAATTATTGTATAGAAGACAATAGTAAAAACACATTTTGATTGACTGCGTAAATTGATCGATGGTTAAAGCCAAGCTTGAAGTTGTGGTAGACCAGAAGGTAGAGTGTTAGCTTATTAGACGCGAGCCCGAGTTCAAACATCTCGAATAAAATGAAGTAAAAAAAATAGGTTTCTTCAACAACATCATATCATCATGTCCTCTGGGTGAAACTCTGAGGATAACTAAAATTACTATGAAAAGTTTCTCAAAAATCAGGCTTATGGAGTCTATTTTAAACCATAGCTTCCGCCAAGCTTGGACAAAATTAACACAAATAATATAATAATTAACACAATAAAATTTTGAAGTCGCCGTGGTCTAGTGGGTAGAGTGTTGGCTTATTAGACAAAAGGCCCGAGTTCGAATCCTAGGTCAGACATCAAAACGTAAAATATTTCTTCGGCGACTTCCTATCAGCAGATTTCTGGCAAAGACTCTGAGAGTAAAAAAATTGCCATAAAAAGCTTCTCAAAAATCTGTCGTTCGGAGTCGACTTTAAACTGTATGTCCCGCCACGCATGTATAAAATTAACGCACACAACATAAGTGGTGTGGAAAGCTAGGTCGTAATCCTGACTGAAGGGTTGTAATGGCCAATTATGTATGTAATATGGGTGGCATGCAATGCAAAGTTTGTAACTTAGATAATAGGTTTCTGTGATTGGCATATGCAGTGCGCTTAAAACGCTACTATATCCTGATAAATTATAACATGGCGCCTTAAGGAATGCTGTTTTTTTTTTTTTGTTATTCTTCATTTAATTAGTAAAGAGTTGTCTTAAGAGACCCCCTTCTTACACGGTTATCGCTTTAGCTCTTTTCCTTTTACCAGCTAAATAGATTTGTGTTCTAGGTTAATAGGGTTGCCATGTGTCGTCGTCTGGAATCAACACTTACGGTGAAATGTACTAATCGTTTAATCATTTTAACTTAGGTTAGGTTAGGTTAGGTCGTAGTGGTAGCTATGATATCACAAAGCTCACTTGAGCACGCATGGCGGCCTGTTGTGATGCCACGGGTGAAATGCAGTCCCTCTACTAACCAAGTTCCGCCAAATCAGGGAAAGGAAGAAGTTAATCAGCGCAAGGGCTGCACACATTTTAACTTAACAGTTTTAACTTTTTTTAATTTTGTTTCTTGTATAAAAGACTGACCTTTAATATAGGGAAAAAAGATAGGGTGCGCGACGTAGTTTAAAGACATCACATTGAATTTTGTAATTTAACTATCCTGTCCTAGAATCTAACATTTTCTTTGAAGTGAACCAAATTAATTCACCTCCATTGCAACAGGGTAGCTATATCATATGAATTCCTATACTAGAGATAACGAGATAACCCGCAATATTACATTTTTTTCAATGTATAAACAAAAATTATTAAAAACATTTAAAATAATTTAAAAAAAAAAAATTGTTGTATTTAAAGCCAATTAATTATGAATGATTCCATTTAATGTGTTATTACTACTGCTTTAATAACTACCATTAAAGAGAGCGAGAGAGAGAGAGAGAGAAAGTGATGGAGAAAGTGTAGCATATTTTTAGGATTAACTTAACAACTACATGTTAATATGCGGTTAAACTGTTAATTAATGTAAAATGAACAGCAAAAACAAGTCGACAACAAAAAAAAAATTAACATGTTAAACAAATTCATGTAAAAAAATAAAAAAAAATGGAAAAAATTTAACATTGTTAACAGTTTTTAAAGTATATTTTATGGCTGATAAAAATGTTTTATGTGGAAGTGAATGTAGGTTTGGTTGAAAAGCTATAACCGCTTATAAACTCACTGATTTCACTAAAAATGTCAGATTAACTTAGCGGCTAGAAATTTCTATGGAGTTAAAATAATAATCAAAGATGTTAAAAAAAATTTCCAGAAGGTTTTTGAATTTAAGAACTAAGTCAACGATTCCGTTTAAGAAACCCTTAAAACTGTAGACACCAAAGGAGATGATATCAATCTTGGAAGAGTAAAGCAGCGTCAACTCTTGAGAAAGAAGAGTAGCGTTTAATAAGCATCCAATAAATTTCACAGAGAACGAAGATAGCAAGCTCCGTTTCTTCTAGGGCTTACGAAAGCAGACTCATAACTCAATGCCCAACCAGCAAATGTCTATTGATATAGCAGAAACAAGATAATGGCAAAGATTACTGTTTACAAATCATACATATGTAGAAAACAGAGCGGATAAACTGTAAACAAGATACATAAACAACAACTTGTAAACAAATTGTTTACATTTTTAGATATTTCCCGAATGCCAACATTCTCCTTTGACAGTATTTATCACCACTATTCATCCAGCGATTTAATAGGCAAGATAAAGCAGGCAACGCTGTTTCAGTCAGAATTCAGTTGGTTGCGTGAGAAGCTACCAGATTCAGTTAGAATTCAGTCAATCGTGTGTGAAGACATCACTTAGGATTCAATAAGAACTCGGTCAGACACGTTGTGTGGTAAGAGAATATTGTGGTGTTGCTTACAAAAAGCTTGTAAGCAAAGAAGAATAACGAACAGTTGTTATTGTGTACGTGGAAGAGTGTAAAAGAAGAATAAAAGCTGAAGTAAATTGTTATTGTGGCAAATAATTTCTAAAGGTGGCACACGGAATTGTGGGAACAATAAAGAACTTATTTAAAATTAAACACAAATTTAATTTTTAATTCATTTGCAATCTACGAATTTATATTTTTAAAGTTTTTAAAAAGGTAAAAACGTAACAATAATAGTGTGGGGTATCTGATGCGACGATTCACATGAAAGACGAAATTAAGCTTTGTTCTCGATTTATATGCTACAAATGGAGCTTAAACCCAATTAAGTTGGTAATCAAGAAATATTAATTCGAAGTTGATCATCAGCAAAGTTCTTGTATTACATCATGACCAGTCGCCGTGGTCTAGTAGGTAGTGTGTTGGCTTATTAGACGAAAGGCCCGAGTTCGAATTCCAGGTCAGACATCAAAACGAAAATATGAAAATACTTTTTCGGTGACTTCCTCTAAGCAGAATTCTGGCAAAAACTCTGAGAGTAAAAAATTGCCATGGAATGCTTCTCAAAAAAAAATGTGTCGTTTAAACTGTAGGTCCCGCCACTCATGTATAAAATTAACGCACACAACATAAGTGGTGTGAGAAGCTAGGACGTAGTACAATGGGTCAATTCGACCACTGAGTACTGTACTTGTCAGAATTGACAAGTACACGTCCTCTAACCTAACCTAACCTAACATAAAAGGGTAAAAACATAACAATAATATTGTGGAGTATCTAATGCGACAATCCACATGAAAGTCGGAATTAAGCTTTGTTCCCGATTAATACACTACAAATGGAGCTTAAACCCAATAATTTAATTATCAAGTAATATCAATAAGAAGTTGATCATCAGCAAAGTTCTTGTGCTACACAGGCTGTCCAAAATGTATCGAAACTTTGTTGGAAATTTTGCGGCAGTCTCCACCAGCCATTTGTTTGACCGTTTCCAAAACTGACCTATAAAATTGCCACGGAAATTTGCTACACAAAGTTTTACACCATTAAAGAGCAAAAGCTCGGCAGCTACAAAATTCTGAAGTTTTCCACTGTGATAGGCCAAATATTATGCGTGGAGAAAATTTCCATTCAAATAATGAACATAATGAAATGCGGTTGCCAAAAGCACACCGGACTTTAGCTGTTGGACAATAAACGGAAAACCATCCATAAAACAAGAGAAAAACGAGACCGCAAATTTGCTTTGTCGTACACACTCTCGCAAATAAAGTTTAAAGAACAAAACCACTCGACAGTCAAACAACAGCTGCTGGGCTGGCTGTACGTTTAAAAATTAAAAAATTTTTTTTTTTTTTATTATTTTTATAGTTTCACAAGCAACAACAACAATAAAAAAAATACAAAAATATTATGCAACATAAAAAATAACGGGTTTTTTTCTTTAACCATTTTTTTTAAACCGCCATTTATTTTATGGGTTAGTGGGTGACAAGGAGAGGGTGAGTCATAAAATCATTTTTCTAATATCGCATTAAAAAATACGACCTCAAAAATACTTACCACTATGTGAGTGTAAGAGAGACAGAAGAAAACAATAAATTTAAAGAGTGTGTGTTGTGTTGCGTTGTGCTTAAGTATGTGTTTAGCGCAAGAGATCTTTTTTGAAGGGGGGATTTTCTAAATGTGAAAGGAAATCCAACACAAACAACATAATAACGTGGTAGCAAGAGACAGAAAGTAAGTAAGCGAGAGTGTGTGACAAACACAGATGGAAATACAAAACAACATAGGACAACAACAACAACAGTAATAGCACAACGTTAATAATGAAATGAAATAGAAAGCCAGCAAGCAAGCAGTAACAACAACACCAACAAGAACAACATAAAATTATTATTTTTTATGTGGCAATGCTCATTTGGTTGATATGTGTGTATGTGTTGTTGTTGTTAGTTTTTAAATCTTTGTTTTTCGCCTTTAAGAGTGGCGACATTAAGTGAGAGTGTATGCGTTAAGTAAGTGAGTTAAAAAAGTTGGCAGGCGAGTGTTTAAAAACTGGAAAGGAAATATTTAAGTTACACATCCAGAGCTGGATAACTTATGTGGAAATCTCTTCACCACTTAAACTATGAAATTAAAAAAAGTTTAAGAAGAAATTCATTTCGGTATCGAGGAAATATCGTACAAAAAACGTCTAAGCAGATAACGGAGTCAGTAAATATTCAGTTAATTTTGTGTGAAGACGTACAGTGTTTAAGGGGGATAAAGATGATTTGAAGATCTCCATTAAAAAAAAATCAGTCAAACAATTGTTCTTGTTTATGCAAAACAGTGTAAAGAAGTATAACAAACAAGGCAAACGTTGTTGTTTACATCAGGTTGTGAACAGTGGCATACAAAATTGTTGCAAATAATAAAGAGTCTTAATTAAAGCTAAACACAAATTTAGTTTTATTTTTGTTACAATTTACGAACTCATATTTTAAGCGTTTTTTAAAAGATTAAAAACGTAAAAATATTCATAAAAAAACATAGAAAACTTTTGCTTTATTTTGTTGCTTTAGTTCAAGTTCCGTTAAATAGTTAAATAGGCAATTGAGAACAATGACTATAACAAAGTTTTTGACTAATAGGCTTATAAATTGTCGTTTATAAATAATGTTCTGTATTGATATGCCTTGGATTTTTCCTTACTGTGCTATATAAGGATCTAAAATTAAAACAAATAAATTTGCGATTCTATTATTCGTTCATTGTTTGGATTTTATTAATAAATTTAAAATTTTTTTTTTTTATTTTAAATCGAACACATGAGACCCAACAAAACAGTTTAAAGTTATAATTTTTAAGCCTTACAGAAATTAAATGGATTTTATAATACTAAAAGGGTATATAAGGATGGCTTTAGCAAATTTAGAAATTTATTGAAAACTTAAAACGATCGGCAGGGCATAGGCAATTTGTATTTAAAAAAAAAAAAAACTTTTAAAACTTTGATATTCAAGCTGAAATATTATATAAAGTAGTAGTAGTAGTGGTATAAGTAGTGGTGGTAGTAGTGGTATAAGTAGTATTAGTAGTGGTATAACTAGTGGTGGTAGTAGTGGTATAAGTAGTATTAGTAGTGGTATAAGTAGTAGTGATTAAAAACTGGTAGCAGCAGTGGTATAAGTAGTAGTAGTGGTTTATGTAGTAGTTCTAGTTGTTTAAGTAGTAGTAGTAGTAGTAGTAGTATAAGTAGTGATTAAAAAGTAGTAATAGCAGTGGTATAAGTAGTAGCTGTATAAGTAGTAGTAGTACTAGTGGTTTAAGTAGCAGTTCTAGTTGTTTAAGTAGTAGTAGTAGTAGTAGTAGTGGTATAAGGAGTAGTAGTAGTGGTTTAAGTAGTAGTAGTGGTTTAAGTAGCAGTTCTAGTTGTTTAAGTAGTAGTAGTAGTAGTGGTTTAAGTAGTAGAAGTAGTGATTAAAAAGTAGTAGTAGCAGTGGTATAAGTAGTAGTAGTGGTTTAAGTAGCAGTTCTAGTTGTTTAAGTAGTAGCAGTAGTAGTGGTTTAAGTAGTAGAAGTAGTGATTAAAAAGTAGTAGTAGCAGTGGTATAAGTAGTATTAGTACTAGTGGTTTAAGTAGCAGCTCTAGTTGTATAAGTAGTAGTAGTAGTAGTAGTAGTAGTGGTATAAGCAGTAGTAGTAGTAGTATAAATAGTAATAGTAGCGGTAAGAGTAGTAGCAGTAGTGATATAAGTAGTAGTATTGTTCTAAGTAGTAATATATTATTCGTAACTGTATGTAACAAAAATCCTTGCTTAATAAAATCCCATATTCATTCACACAGTATACTTAAAAAGCCTAGCGGACAGACAAAGCCGTACGTGCCATTGGCAAGCATAGCTCCGTGTAGACTGTTTGAAGTTTGATAAATCATTGCATCGAAGACAATAGAATCCTGATTATTACGTAAATTGATCTGTCATATT
Organism: Sarcophaga peregrina; assembly: GCA_014635995.1. NCBI lineage: Eukaryota > Metazoa > Arthropoda > Insecta > Diptera > Sarcophagidae > Sarcophaga > Sarcophaga peregrina. The sequence goes on from CM025789.1 coordinate 99,521,673, forward strand.
TACTTATGTATGGTTAAAACGAAACCTAAAGTCATGGTAGTGATCGCTTATTGAAAATAAAGTCCAGACATCTCCCACAAAATTAAGTGTGAACAAACCAAGTATTTCTTCGGCGACATTATCTCTCTCTCAGCAGTGTTTTGGCAAAAACTCTGAGGGTAACTACAATTGTCTTGAACTGTAATTACTCCTCTGACAATGTGGTTGGCTGGTGTGAGAAGCTATATTGTAACCCTGACTGAAAGATTGTAAAAACATATGTACATAATTGGTCATTGAGCACCCTGATAGTCTAGTGGATAGTGGGCTACACTATTAGCGTGAGGGTCGAGGGTTCGATTCCCACCAAATTGGGAATCGGTGTGTGACACTACACCGAGCATATGGACGAAGTTTATCAGCTCGTATATAATTAGCAGCATCAAATTGATTCCATAGTCATCTCTGTAGGCCACAGTAGTTACGTGACCTGTACAAAAGGAAGGAGTGATTAACAAGTCCAAACCATTTCTAGGTAAAATACAAGTCCTTACCTTATCACTTGTTCCAGGAACAAGTAACCTTTAGTTAGGATCGCTCAAACCCAGAATCCTATTCCTAAGGATCCAGGGTTCCTGGATAAGAGCGATATCAGCTTCAAGGCGGCGCAGGGTGGTTAACAGGTTGTGTGAGGCGGCTTCGCAGTGATGCAAATTAATCTGCACCACTTTTAGCCGCCTCTGGGTCACCTGACACCGACTATGTAAGGATAATGGATTTTCAGACATGCCAACCTACATAACACTACACCACCCCTTGCCCTTAACCACTGAAGGGAATCCTGATCAATAGTGATTCTTAGATCGCAGCCTTTTCTACCATTACCAGTCAAGGAGTTGACAACAATCCATCATTCTGCTTTCCAATAAGTTTTGGTATGACATTCACCCGCCTAAAGGTAGGCGGAACCCATACCTTCGCCAACCTTATGTTATGTGTGTGACTTCTATCATGAGTGGCAAGGCCTACAGTGTAAAATCGATTCCGAATGACAGATTTTTTTTTTTTTTGAGAAACTTTTCATGGCAATTTTTTATTTTTATTTTGAGATTTTGACTAGATTTTGCTTGCTTTCTTCGGCAAAGGACGAAGAAATATTTTCTTTATATTTAATTGTGTTGGAATTGTTTGATCTGATCTCACGTCTACTAAGGCAACTCACTACATACTAGACTACGACGACTACTTGTCGCTTATAACCCATAAAGTAAGTTAAACGTAATCTAAATTAGGTTTCTATCATTCGCAGTTCATTTAAAATATATGCCGCTAATAATAGTTCTTAATAATCCTCATAGAATGAAAAGTTAATGCGATAAGAATTTCGTTATAAATTTGAAAAAGTTTTCCAATTTCTTTAGAAAATAGTCCATAATTTCAAGAACAATTTAAAAGTCCCAAGCCTGACACATATTGTCGCTCCAACACCTCATCTTCGTTAAATACAAGTTTTTTCCGTTTCAGCAACCACAACACAACACACTACTACTACGACATTAAATAAGAATAATAAACAACAGCTAAAATGACAACAACAAAAAGAGAAAGAGAGAGAGAGAGAAAGAGAAAGAGAGAGAGTGAGAGTGGTAGAGAGCGTGAGAACATAAACAATGTTTTTCAAAATAATACTCATGGGTTAACACAGAACAGAAATAACAACAACGCACTATAAATGTGAAAAACAAATACAAGGATATTTACTTTCGGTGTATTTCGGTGTATTACATTACACGAGAGAGCAAATAACAGTAAGAGAAAGTGAGAGGAAGTTAAAGTGTGTGTATGTGTGTGTGTGTGTGTATGTTTTACCGACGGCCTACAAAAATAATTGTGTTAGTAATAGAGAGTAAGCGAGAGAGACAGAGAGAGAGAGAGGGAAAACAGAGTTTAAGCATCCATAAAAGGTGTTACCGTGATTTTAAATGCTTTTAAGCCATTATTTTGCAATTTTGTGGATTTTTAGGGCACAAAAAAGCCAGTGAAAGTAATTGTAACAGTTTTTTGCTGTTGTTTTTATACTAAAATATTTACACGCATTCAATGGAACAATAGAACTAAAGACAAGGAATTTAATTGTTTTTTTTTTGTTGTTGTTGTTGTTTCACAGTGAAATTTGTTGGAATTCCTTAAAAGTATGCTTTGATTTTCTTACAAACACAACTTTAAATGGCCCCCCAAAAGTATGCTAAGCAAAATATTTTTATTCATTGTCTGTGTAAGTGGCTTTGGAAAATCCTGTTATTTTTTTTTTTTGTGTGATATTTTTGCAAATTGAGCAAACAAACCTAATTGCTGTTCACAAATCTTTTTTAAAAATTCATTCATTATGTGTGTGAGTGAGTGTGTCTGTGTGTGTGGGTGTTTGTTTATCCTGTTGGCTAAAACCGTTTAGAAAACAGTACAGAAAACGTGTATAATACAGATTAAACGTTATAATAAGGGCTTTAAATTGTTTGTAGTTAAAACCATAGAAAAGCCAAATGGAGGGAACAAGAGAGAGAGAGGGGGAATGTGAGAAATGATAGAACAAGTAGTGTCGACAAAAGAATTTTAAAAATGTTTGTGTACAGAAGTTATTAATAGACGTAATAGTGAAAACAGCAATTTAAGGTAGATTAAGTGGAGAATAGATTTTTGTTTGAAGTAAAAAACAATAAAAAAATTTAAAGTTTGAATGGAAACCATAATTATGTTTGTAGTTTGGAAAATGAGAACACCCCACCCTCCATCTTTATAATGTTCAAAGGGAAATGAAGTGTTTACAATTTGATTTTTTTATTTTATTGAAAACATAAGGGATTGAAATTGAAAAGAATTTAACACTTAAATTTAATTTTCTTAATCTAAAAGTGATGAGGAAATTATTGTTATATACCAGCATGTGTTCTACATTTGAAATTAGGAATCTTATAGCCACGAATATAATAAGAAGGCTGATGGAACAGAAAAAAACTTCGTTACCACATTCCAAAAGATAACACCAAAGATAACACTTCAGAACATTTTCCTGCAGAGAATTGTTCTGGGTATTGTCTAATGGCAACCCTATCATTTTAGAAAATGCCACTGCCGATCAATTCCTTGGCGAGTTTGCAAAACACGGATTAATCAAGCTAAATTGAGGCACAGAAATAAAATAAGAAAACGAAGAAGTAGATGTCTGACAGCTCTATGCTCCTTCAATAAGAACAAAATAATAAAAGACATTCAATATTAAAAATGATCCATGAGAATACAAAACTACACTTGTTTTCTCTGGTTTATGAAATCTCATCGTTCAGCTCTCTCTCTCTCCCTCTCTCTCTCCTCATCTCTCTCCTCATCTCTCTCTCCATCTCTCTCTTTCCATCTCTCTCTCTCTCCCTCTCTCCAGAACCAATGCGTTGGTTGTAAATCGTATTTTTCGTTGTTTTCATATCTTTTTCGGTTGTATTCATTCGTTATCAAAGTTCATTATGACCTACATACGAGTATATTTAATTTGAAAAAACAAAAATAAGATAAATTTTGACATTAGCCAGATCCCAAGTGCTTTCAAATTATAGCACCAGTCTCATTTTTGTTCAATAAGAAGCTTTATTTACCAAAAATATTGATACTTAAAACCTCGTAAACCCCCCTTATTAAAGTAAATATTCGGTACTTAATATATTCTTATAAAGATTATTTAATATTTCTCCGTCTATTTTCACGCACTCTTCGATCATTTTTAATTTAAAATTTTCAGCACTGATAAATTGCTTGTTATTTTGAATATAATCTTCGGGCTAGAAAGGGGAATTCGTTTGGGAAAATGTTTTTAATAATATTCATATCAGGAGAGCAACCCGGCCACGATAAAACCTCAATAGATTGTTTACGGAACCATTCAATCCTCTATCTGCTGACATGAATTCTGGCATTGTCCTGTTGTAAAATATCTTTTTTTTTCATTATTTTCTCTCAAGAAAGAAATAACCCCCCAGCTATAGCCTATCTCCCCAAAATTTGTATTTCTAAGGTCACGACAGTAGTATCGATAGTCATCTGGTCTATCTAAGTTCCACTTTTTTTCATCAGAGAATATGACCTGAAGACAATTCATTGCTTGTTATTATTGAAATGCTGGTGGTGCTATAATTATGAAAAGCACTTTATAATAGGTCAGTGCGGCTTCCGACCTGGCAAATCCACCATAGACCAGATCTTCACACTGCGCCAAATCCTGGAAAAGGCCCACGAAAAACAAGTCGACACACACCATCTTTTTGTTGACTATAAGGCAGCCTTCGATAGCCCCATAAGGGATCGTGTTTATGCCGCAATGTCTGAGCTCGGTATACCTGCGAAGCTGATAAGGCTATGCAGAATGACGTTAAGTAATTTCTGCAGCTCCGTCAAGGTAGGAATGGACCTCTCCGAACCTTTTGATACCGTGCGAGGTTTCAGACAAGGCGACCACTTATCATGCGACCTCTTCAACTTCGTCATGGAGAGTGTTCTGCGAAAGGCAGGAGTGCATCGCAATGGCACTATCTTTCAAAAAAGTGTCCAATTGCTTGCGTACGCTGACGACTGCTGCCTTTAGCGCTATTGAACGGGAGTCTAAGAAGATGGGTCTGGCAGTAAATGAGGGCAAAACAAAGTATATGTTGTCGACAAGTAGAGACGTGCGGCGTATTGATTCTCAGATTACGGTCGATAACTATACTTTTGATACAATCAAGGAATTTATTTATCTTGGATCCGCCGTTACCACCAAAAATGATGTCAGTCTGGAGATCAAACGCAGGATTACTCTTGCCAACAGGTTCTACTATGGTCTCAATAGGCAATTGAGTAGCAGGGACCTCTCTCGTGCGACAAAATTAATACTCTACAAGACGCTCATCTTACCGGTGCTTCTTTATGGCGCTGAGGCATGGACCTTATTAAGAACTGATGCAGCAGCCTTGAGGGTATTCAAGAGGAAAGTCCTACGTAAGATCTTCGGTCCTGTGCGAGTTGGCGATGATTTCCGCATCCGATTTAACAGTGAGGTGTATGAGCTCCTCAACGACATTGACGTTGTGCAGTGTATTAATATCCAGCGGCTGCGCTGGCTCGGTCATGTCGTTCGAATGGAGGAGGATGCTCCGGCGAGACGAGTGTTTGATGCGGGGATCTGCGGAAGTCGGCGAAGAAGACGACCTTGTATCCGTTGGAAGGACCAAATCGAAGAAGCCCTGTCATTGATTGGTGTGACCAATTGGCGTAGGCGCGCAAGAAGCAGAGGCGCCTGGAAGGATGTATTGCGGCAGGCCGAAATCCGTTAATCGGGTTGTTATGGCCAATTAAGTAAGTAAGTAACTTTATAATAGGTAAACTTAACAACTTACTTTAATACTTAACTATAAAGGAATTAAAAATTTTATGAGATCTAAATTTTAAATTACTATTTATGATAAATTTTGTAGCAGCAAACTATTTGTTATTTCAAAATTGTTGCAACACTAATTACTAAATGACTTCAATAAATCCCTTGTTTGGATTAGATTGGAGACAGTCAAAGGAAACAGTCCATTTGTCCCTTTGATTTTTATTAAATTTTGGTATGAAAATATCCCTTCTACATTTGCAGATGAATGTGGAACGGATAATATTCCTTTTATAACTCCTGATATGTAAAGTTAGCAACGAGTTCCCATATGGAAATGTAACAAAAACAAAAAATTATACATTGATGAGACAGAATATTTGAGTGACGTAATAAAGTAGAGAACATTTTTCAATAGTGCTAAATAAGCAATTGAGGTGCTATGGTGTTTTTGACTACCAAATAGTGCTAAAAAAGTCTACCACAATCTGTAGAAAATCCCTAAGCGACTTTCGGTAGTACTGTAGTACATGCGTAGCATTATGTTGTAGCGGAAGGAAGCACCAGAACTCCTACCGCATAATGCCGTCTCACGGATGTGTTCTGTGTAGGTCCTTAATCGATTAAAACTGAGGTACTCACACCACTTGAATTGTGTGTATTAATTTTATCCATAAGCGATGGAACCTACAGTTTGATGTTGACACAGAACGGGAGGTTTGAAAAACTTTTCATTTTCTGTCCACAGTTTTCTCAGAGTTTTTGCCAGAAAACTGGGTAGTAGCCATAGTCTAGTAGGTAGTGTGGTTCGTGCCTACATAGCCCACACACTACTTACTAGAAATCTCTGTGTTTGGATCTGAACCATGGGTTCCTGTCTACTTAGCCAAGACACTCCTAACTAGAAATCTCTGAGGTGAGATCCGAGCCACGTGTTCGTGTCTACTTAGCCAACACATTTCCTCCTAGAAAACTCTGAGTTGGGATTCGAAATACGGATTCATGTCTACTTAGCCAAGACATTATTTACTAGAAAACTCTGAGTTGGGATTCGAAATACGGATTCGTGTCTACTTAGCCCACACACTACTTATTCGAAATCTCTGAGTTTGGATCTGAACCATGGGTTCCTGTCTAATTAGCCAAGACACTCCCAACTATAAATCTCTGAGTTTGGATCTGAACCATGGGTTCGTGTCTATTTAGCCAAGCCACTCCTAACTAAAAATCTCTGAATTGGGATCTCAACCAAGGGTTCGTGTCTACTTAGCCAAGACACTCCTAACTAGAAATCTCTGAGTTGGGATCTGAACCATGGGTTCGTGTCTACTTAGCCAAGGCACTCCTAACTAGAAATCTCTGAGGTGGGATCCGAGCCAACACATTTCCTACTAGAAACCTATGAGTTGAGATGCGAACTACGTGTTCGTGTCTACTTAGTCAATACTAGACGACAACGTCTTCCCTGTGGAGTCACTAAGCAACGTAATTAGTAACTCCGGATGGCTCAAAAATTATAGTGAAGGAATCTTTGTGGTAACACAATGACCTATGCACGTACTTTGTGGGCAAGATTTGATGAATTTGCATTCTCGCCACCCCAGTACATAAATTAAGAGAATTTTCAGAGAACATCCTACCTATCTGCCGTGCAATATTTATTGCAAAGCAATTGTCAGTTAAACTGTGTGAAACTGGCAGAGGGAGCTGTTATTATTACCAATATTGTAGGTAGAAATCTCAAAACAAACAAATTAAAAAATTTTCCTTTAAAGCTGCATACTGCCTAGCTTAAGGGTGCTATCAGGTGCTATAAGATAAACATATGAAATAAAATGTAATAAAAAAAAATAAAAAATTTTTCCACACAATTTTAATATTCTATTTGAAGTTTAAAAAGTTTCGAATTTTTATTTGAAATATTTATGAACTAATAACGAAAACACACAATAAAACAATAAACTTTGGCTTAGGTAAACTTTGCTCCTAAAAAGCTGCTAAACAATTTCAACAACAACAACAACAAAAGAAAAAAAGGCAGTTAAACTTAAACTTTGGCCAAATACACCAAATACATAGGAAGGAGAGACTGAAGTTTTTATTAGGGGGAAAGAGAAGAATCAGAGAGTTTACAATTGCTATTTAATATTTTATAATATGCATCAAACAGTGCTTATATATAATTTCCATACTCCCTAAAGTATGCTTTAAATAAGAAAAACTTTTCTTTTCTCATTTCCATACTTTAAATATTGTGGTTAAAGAAACTTGACCGAAGCTTTGATTTAAGGCAACAGCAATAAAAAAAAAAAAATTAAGGAATGCCACAAATTAAGGAGGTTACTCCCGCTCTCTCTCTCTCTCTCTCTTTCGCTCTGACTTAATGAAACCTTATGCAACCACATATGAAAGCAAAATGAAAATAATTTCGAGTTTGTAAATCATCCACCTTATTTTGTTCGAAACTTTCCGAAAGGGGGCGGGAAGGGGGCGTACATTAAAAATTTGTTTAAAAACTTTCTCTGGACTTGAGCGTACAAACACAGATAACTCAAATGCATTTTAGGAACAGACTTTTAATAAAGTTTTATGTTTTTTGATTTTAACAACTGCCAGAAGACAAGAATAATTTGTTTTTAAAAATAAAAAAAAAATTAGAGAAAAACTTTTTTCTTTCTTTCTGAAGAGGAGGAGGAGCTGCTTGCTGCTCGAAGAGTTCAGGAATAATTTTTAAATAAATAATTTCAATATGTTTTCTGCATGTTTTTAATTTATAAAATAACATTAGCATTTAGGGAAAAGAAAGAGAAAGAAAAATGTGGCATAATTTTAGGCAGCAAAAGGTAATTATATTAAAAGTTGTAAAAAAAACTCTTAGAAATTAATATAAATTGAAGTAAATGGAAGAATTTCTAATTGCTTAGGGCTAGCAGAAACTATCTAAAATGTGAATCGATGATTTTTGGGGTTAGAAAGTATTCAAATAAATGTTTGGATTAAAAGGCTTTATGTCAACTGCAACTCTGTATTTTCCTTTGTGCTCCTTTGTGTTGCCTGATCTCCTGACCTTCTCAATAAATCATCATTATATAGGTTAGGTTAGGTTAGAAGACGTGTACCTGTCCATCAAGAAAAGTACAGTACCCGGAGGTTGAAATGATCCATTGTACAACGTCCAAAAGGAGGGAAGGATAATAGAGGGCAAAAGATGAAAGGAGGGTATGTAGGAAAGGGGGGAAGTGGGAAGCGGATGAACGCAACTATACTAATGATGAAGTCCTTGCACCTCTCAACCAGGCTAAGCCACTAATGATCCTGTAGAGAGCTTTGATGTCGGCTCTCGACTTTGAATTCAAGTTCCCAAAGAAGGCCCAGCCAAGGGTCCTCAATACTGCGTCAGAGATCTAATCTCGCAGTGCCTTGTGAAAAAACCGACAGCCCAGCAGCCAATCTGTTCTCCTACTGTCTACAGCAAGCCATAGAAACCTAGATAAAAAACAAACCAATCCGTTCCCCCAGCGCCTCTGCTCTTTCTCCATGACACATGCATTGATGAGGCCATAGAGATGGCAGACTGGAGGGTCAGGACCAACTATCAAATCGCCCCCTGAAAGCAAATTTAGCCTGGCGATAGCATCCGCCGTCTCATTGCCCAGTATTCCACCATGACCCAGTATTCCAGAACCCAGCATAGACGAATACGGTTGGTTAAGTCCGAAAGTCCTCAAGGTCCTAAGGACAGTCTGACCGTCAACAAAGATCATGTAAGATTCGGAAAATTCTATAACTCCAGCAATAAGAATGAAACTAAGTCGCTTTGAGAGAAAAATTAAACTAATTTTCCTGAGTAAAGAATAAAAAATTTATGCCAGCTATGTGACCTAAAATATGCTTTAAAAAATTTCTTCATATAAAATTAATGAATGAAATCTTAATAACCAGGAATTTTTTTTGATATTATTTTTACGGCAAATATTTCACTGCATACTTTTAAGCGCGAATATAATAAAATATTTTTGCTTTACGATGTTTACATATGAGAGCACGTCAAGATTACTTACTTACACTTGCCAAAAGCTCTAGGGAGCATAAGCAAGAAGCAATGAAAATATGCTAAACAGTTTTGAATGCAAAAATAAGAAAGAAAGACAGAAAGAAAGAAAAAAATGTTTTCATAACTTTCTGATTTTAATAATAAAAATATTTTCTTTTGACATTAATACGCATTTTATGCGATACGATACGATACCTGTAGCAGCGACAAGTACAAGTCTTGCAAACATTTTCATAAAATTCATGAAACTCACCTGAAAAGACAGAAAGAGAGAGAGTGAGAAAGAGAAAGGTTAAGATAAAATGAAAAATCTAAACAGTTTAAATTACAATTTTTCTTCTCCTTTAGAGAACTTTATTAAATAAAGTAAAGAAATTTTAAATTATTTCCTTATTAAGTATGATATCTTAAGGGAAATAAATCACTTGCAATTTAAATAAATACTCTTAAAGTCTCTTATTAAATATTATTTATGATGCCCAAAAATATGCTATGAAAAGTATAATGTAAATGCAAATTTTTATATGCAATGAAATCTTTAATAGAAAATGACATACGACTTGATATGTCACATTGAGCTTAAAAAGACTCTTATAAGGAGGATTAAGATGCTATAAAATTCTACCAAACAATCCTATCACCAGGCATTTTTATGATTTCTAGTTAAGTCCATTGAAGATAATCCCTTTTTGCATTTGCTTTCCATTATTGGTACTAGTCTTCAAACACTCGAATTAGTTTACTGGTTCCAATCCAACACAGTCATTGTAATGACATCTGTTTTGGTTATCCAACACCATTTCACTTTGGAACCTAGCCATAAAGAGCGCTTCATTATTTACAATAATGGGCGAAAATACCATCAATGTTCTATGTAGGCAACCCAATTGTTATTGATTTGGTTCCTTTAAGAAGCACAGGGTTGGTATAAAGCTTCTTCGTCTTCCTGTCCTCTTTTTTTCTACGCAAAAGAAGCTAAGCTGTCTATTGTAGTAGGTTCTAGAAAGATAGAGTTGCCAATATTTTGAATTCAATGTAGACGCGACAAATAGTTTTCTTCAACTGAGAGACATAGAGGAACCGCATCTAGGAATTATCATATGAATGATAGCGCTAGTTCTTCAATTCCCAATTAATGAATGGGAATACAGATAGTATGTTGGCCTATTAGACATAGAACCTATAATTCTACACTCTCAAAAAAGTGTCTTCAGAATCGATATTATACTGTAGGTTATATGCTACTCATGAGTAAATCTAACACACTCCACATGGGTGGTATTAGAAGGTGGGTTGCAATCCTGACTAACGGCTTGTAATGATCAATTAAGTAAGTATGTAAGAAAAACGATCGGAAGTTTTTCTTTTCTCTTTCAAACAAACGTATTGTTAAGAAAATGGAAATGGTGTTATTCAAATAATCAACAAATACTCCAAAAACAAAATAATAGACTTGTTCACATGATCAACAAATAAGTACAAAAATGTAGCAACAAAAACAATGGACTTGTTTACAAGATCAATGAATAAACAAAAATTTAGCAACAGCATCAGTATAAAAAATATCGGGGATAAAGATGTAAACAGCCAACAACAAAGTGCAGCGGAGAAAGAATTAAACAAGCAAAATCAAAATGCAGTATAAAAAAATATAGCAACAACTACTCTGCCTGGACGAATGTAAACAAGAAACACAAACAACAATAACACAAACAAGTTGTTTACATTTTTAGATATTTCTCAAAGACATTCTCCTTCAAGTGTATCCATTAGATTGCTAACCCATGTAATATAAAAGGTAAAACAAAGCAAGCAATGGTGATTCAGTAAGAATTCAGTCAGTCGTGTGTGAAGACGGCACGTGGGATTTAATGAGAATTCAGTCAGTTGTGTGTGAAGACGACACGTGGGATTCAGTAAGAATTCGGTCACACACTTGTGTGTGAAGAGAATATTGTGGTGTTGCTTGCAAAAACATTGTAAGCGGAGAAGAATAATGAACAGTTGTTATTGCGTACGTGGAAGAGTGTAAAAGAAGAATACCGATTAAAGTGAATTGTTACTGTGTCAATCAATTTCTAAAGGTAGCACCCGGAATTGTGCGAACAATAAAGAATTGATTTAAAAATTAAACACAAATTTAGTTTTATTTTATTTGCAATCTATGAACTCATATTTTTAAAGCTTTTAAAAAGGTATTATGCTTTTACAAAAATATTTTCTTTTTAAAATTTCTTTTTCTCTCTCTCTCTCTCTCTCTCTCTCTCTAATCGTTATCCTTGACCTTCATTTGTATTTCCAAATATTTCATTTTATTTCAAATTTTAAATCCTATCTTTATTCCTTTCATTTTTATTTCTAATCTCCAAAGAATTTAAATTATTTTTTCCTTTTCCTTTGAAACAATATTAATAAAGCATATTTTCAGGCTGAAACATACTCTCGCCTTCCCTATTTCTCACTCTCTCTCTATGTTTGCATTGTTTATCATACAAATGAACTTGGAACAAAAATATTTTTTCATCACATTTTAATGTCAAATGTCAGGTTTTTTAAATATTTCAACATAACAATGGAGAAACCATATGAAGATACATACACACACAAAACAAGCCTACCTAATAGGCTTACTTATTTACAAAAAATATTTTTAAAGCATACAACAGGGGGTTTATATTTTTTTTGTTTGTTTTTGTTTGTTTTTTTTTTATTATTGTGATGAGAGTGTATTTGATTTTCTTAATTTCTTTCTGGTTTTTTTTTTGTTCCAAAAATTGTTGTTCTTTTTATTGCTCTTTTATAGGCTCTCTCCTCTCTTTTGTTGTTGTTTTTTTATTCTTTCTTTGTCCTTTTCTGCTCTATTGTCTTGCATTATATGTGTGTGTGTGTGCGTATTTGCGTGTGTGCGTTTACATTTGTATTGTTAAGCCGTTTATATTGTTAGAGCAACGTTTGCTTGTTTCACACATACACATACACATACATACGCATACATAGACAATTGAATTCGCATATGTGTAAATAGAGGAAATGAAAGGAAATGAATTTATGGCACAACAATTCATTTTTGTGTTGAATTGTTTGTCTATCTCTCCTCTCTCTCTCTTTGTAAACGAATTAATGATGTTTGTAGAACAAAGACAAAGGAAAACACAAAATGATGCCAAACAAAATGGGGGAAGGGAAATTCTATTTCCAATTCTAAAGAGAGTAAAAATATTAAAAAAAAAACCTTAAATTGCCGTAAAACAAAAAGATCTCTCGTTTATTAAATACACGCCTTCAATCTGTGAGGGCTGATAAAAGAAAATTTGTCAATCTAACAAAGAAAACGTAATAAATTTGGGAAATGTTTTTCATATTTTCCACATCACAATTTTGATTTCAGCAAAGCTATTTAAAGGCTCGATATTTTGATTGCAGCAAGTCTACTTGGCTAGTTTGCCAGCCTCTGTTGCTTCATTGTTGGTAAATATTTTAACATCACGCCTTTGTTTTAAGTTTTGAGATAGCAGACGGGGCAAAGGTGTCTAATGGCAATATTGATTATGTAAACTAATCCATTTTCTAGATGAAATAACACTTGCCTTCCCAGCAAATGTTATGACCACTTAAACTAAAATGCTCTCTACAAATCAAAGTTGCTTTAAGCACTGAAAGTGGCGCAAAGTCATCTAATAAAGGTGAAAGCTATGCCTCCCTGAACTGGTACTATCAAATCCATGAGCTAAAGAAATACTCGTTATACAGGGTGGCTGACATGTATTGCAACCAACTTCAGGTTGTTATCATTTGTAACCGCTCATCTGACAGCCGACAGATTTATTCCAGTGACAGTTCATTTTATTATTTACAAGCTTACAAAAGCATTTTGATCTATTGCCTTCAGAAAAAAAAGTTATTCGTGATGGAATTCAAGCGTGATAGTGTGATTGCTTTATATTTGGCTGGGAAAACCACAGGTGACTATCGTTAGAGTCCTCCAGCATTTAAATGTGAATAAATCTTTTGTTTCTCGTACCATTACTCGTTACCGTAATACTGGCAGTGTTGCATCACGTCCAAAAAGTGGACAAAAAAAAAACGGTAACAACACCAGAAATGATTCGAAAAGTGAAGGCCAGATTTGATTGAAATCCACGCCGGATTGGTAGAAAAATTGCTCGTGAGCTGAACATATCGCGAGAATGGATACAACACATATTAAAAATGAGCTTGGATTACAGCCATTGAAGTTCCAAAAAGAGCTCACCGATGGGCAAACAAAAGTTAGACTGGAAAGAGCCAAGGAGTTACTTCGCCTGGACGAAAGTGGCCAATTACCGAATTTGGTTAACTCCGATGAGAAGCCATTCCAAATTGAGCAGTTTGTCAACAAACAAAATGCTTGGGTTTATTTGCCAAAGAGGTCAGCTGAAAATTTACTCCTGCGATTGGCCACTAGAACTCAAGCGCCTCCGTAACAGCCGACGGTCACTCCCCGCTCGTATTCATTGACCGTGGGGTCAAAATAAATGCCGAATTTTATCGGGAAAATGTTTTAAAGACTAATAACCCAGTTGATAAGACTTTAGGACCGAAATTTCAACAATAATTTGTTAATTATTGTAACTTTCCTTTAATAAAGCTTCATTTATTATTTTCTTGTTCTTTTAATTACACGGCGCAACAGTGAAAATACACGCGAATAGTTACATAATCCAGAAACTAGTGCGTAAAATCTAAAAAAAACAGTTTTTGTTAAATAAAAAAAGCTTGAAATATTTTTGGGATTTAATCAACAAAACTCACAACCTATACGATGTCATTAGCCCAGTGTATTTAATTTTTTTTAATTATTTTGTTGTATAGTGTTACTACATTACATTTCAAAGGCTCAATAACATTAGCTTTTAACATTTGTTGGCATTTTAATTTAAAACTTTTCTTTTCCTTTACTTTACTTTGACAATGTTCAGCATTGAAAAGAAAGCATTGTAAACTTTAACAAATTGCCATTCAATTTCATGTTTTTCTATTAGATCGAAGCATACTTCTAGGGGTATAACAAAGGAATAAAAAAATCGTTGTTTTTTTTTTGAACAGCTTTGCCAAGTTGTTAACGAAACTATTTTTTGACATGATAATGTGTTAAAATAGCAACAACAAATGGCAACAGCAACAACTGAAAACATGTTTAGCTGGTACACACACAAAAAGCTTACACACTCAGTGTACTACAGTGTTGGTAAATGACAAAAAAAAAAGGAGGAGAAGAAAAGAAAAAATAAAGAAATTATGTTGACATAAGTAGTTGACATGGTAGTGGTCTTAACTATAACAGCAAACAAACATATCCCTACACACTTATACATACACATGCAACACTTGTGCATATACTATATAGAGAGCTATCAGTATTAGCAGTAATAACACACCCATACACACTCACTCCCTCACACTATTGCTTACACAACACAGAAGAAGAAAAAACACGATTTTTAAAAACACATTTTCCGAAAAACGAATTTCTTTTTTTTTCATGTTTCTGCAAATTGTTGTTATTGCATGTTGCGTGCAATAACATACGGACAAGCATACACGCGCTTCTCATAAGCTTATGGGTAAAGACTAACACACTCATACTACAATAACAGCAACAACTAACGAAAGTGGATATTTTTAGCACACGAAAAAATAAAGACGACAACGCCAAAAACAACAAACAAACATGTGTGTGCACTTGTCACATAAACTGATAAAAAAAATAACAACATTGTCTCACTGAAAGAACACCCGCACACACACACACACACACAGAAACACATAACACTTGGAGAAAACCTCGCTACAATAGCTACTCTATTGCTATGACTCTTTCTCGCGTTCTCTCCAACATATTTACTGTGTTACCCATACACTCTTACATTTGTGTAACCCCACCACACAAAAAAAGGGGGACGAGGAGGATAGATAGAAAAAAAAAATAACAAGTTTTCGTTATGTGAAGAGCACATATAAACCCTTACTTAGATTGTAACAAATGCCACTTGAACACATACACACATACAATCATAAATATTAAACAGCACACCAAGAAAGGAAAAATAAAAAACGAGCACGAGCATATAACGAATGGCTTATTGACAAAAATATGGAATTTAAAAAAAAAACAACAAAAAAGAAAGAATGAAAAAACTTTAAATGTCATATAAGCGTACATATTGTTTTTGTTGTTGTTGTTGTTTTAACACCATTATTTATTTATACAAATTTATGTGTGTGTGTGTGTGTTCTTTTTTTTTGTCTTGAGCCGGAGATGGGAATCTTCAAAAGATAATTTTGTTCCAACAAAAGCATGCACGATTCACCATCACTGGTGCTTACATACTAAACCCACCTCCTAAACACTTCAACCACTCACCTCACCGCGTGACTACCGTGAGGTATTACTTCGCGTAGATCTGGTTAGTTCGAAAGCTTTATTTCATCAAGTCAAATTTTGCTTCCGTTCGTCCAGTTTTCGGAGTTCTAGCATAACTTTAGACATTCTCTGGCAATATTGACTCCATAGAACAGCTCTTCCATTAGCCGGTTTGGTTCTAAACCCATTTCTATGGACCATTTAAATCAGGGGCAGCATTTTAAAATATGCTCCGCATATTTTTTCTTATCTTTACAGTTCGGACATATAGGGGAAGTGTCATGACCGAGACTATGGCAATGTCATCTGCAAAGTCTACTATTGTCGTCCCGTTTGGCAATCGCAGTTGAAGTACTTCATCGTGCATAATGTTCCAGAGTAGTTGCCCAAGTACAGAACCCTGCGAGACACCCGCCATTACTACAAATCCGTGCATATGCTTCCTGAACTACCCATGACCAGTTAGGAACTGGATCACGTAGCAGTTCAGCTTGCAATATTTGTCCCTCAACCAAAGGCTTACGTGAAATGTCCATCTTCCCTTTAAACTGCTCTCCTATCGTGACTGCTATCTCTACATGGAAGTTTTTCGTTACTCCGCTTTTATAGCCGCTGTCCGTCCTGGATACTCGAGACTCATACCAATACCGCTTCATCAGACACTGTCCTGAAGCCAGTTATCTGTCTAATCGCGCTTAGACGATACACCGAGGACAGCATTCTCCTTGTCGACCCCACGGAGAGTGCCTCCGACCATATGGGGCAAGCATATAGCATTATCGGCGTTACTACCGCTGAAATTATGTTCCTCTTGAATGGACCTGGTCCTTCTTCAATATTTGGCATCATCCTCGCCAGTGCTCCCTACGTTACGAATGCCTTTTTGCCGATGCGATATTCAACCTATCATCGATAATCACTCCGACGTACTTTATCGCCCTCATTGATTCGATCTCTGTGCCACCAACGGTCACTTTCATCTTCTCCACTATCTTCCGGCCGCTTATCAAGACGGCTTCTGTCTTATGTGCAGCAAGTGTCAGACCTGCCTCATCCAGCCATGCTTCAACATTTCGTATCGCTGTGTTAGTATTCTCCTAAATTTCCTTTATCGTTAAAGCTACCGAGACTATGGCAATGCCATCTGCAAAGCCCACATTTTTAGTCCCTTTTAGCAACCGCAGTCGAAGTACTTCAGCGTACATAATGTTCCATAGTAGTGAGCCAAGTACAAAGCGAGACAACCGCCATTACTACGTCTTCATACACTCCTTAGTACGTTAGGCATATTACCTTCCTGTCCTGAAAGTAATTGTTCAGAAACTCCATTAAGAGGGCTCTCATAATCCGCCCCCAATTCGCTAAGTTGAACTCTGACTTTCTAACGTCAAGTGCGACAACCGCGTAGTATTCCTTGGTGCCAAATCTCCATCTTTCGCTCTCTATTGCCTCTCTTTTGCAATGTCGACCATCCTCCTTATCGCTTCAAGAGTGGACCGTCTATTCCTAAATCCTTATTGCAAATCCGAGAGAGCTCTTCCTGCCTCGGCACCCATCAGTTGTCGATTATATATTATCCTCTCCAGTATTTTTTCCATCGTGACAGTTAACAGTGCTCTGTTAAGGGCAAATTTTTTTCTGTTAGGGGCAAGAAGTGGCGCCGCTAAAAGTGTGGGTTTGCGTCTTTGATTTTTAAATTCGAATTTATCTTTACGCACACTTGAAAACAAGTGGAAAGAATAAATAAAAGTTCCTATCACCAGTACACCGAATACATGTTGGAAGCGGAGATTGTTTTTAAAAGCTGTGCTAGATGGCAACCCTATTAATCTAGATCCTGTTTACAGTAAACTCATTGCCTGTTCATTTGAAAAACCTAGAATGAATACAAATGGAAAAAAGAAATGAAATAAGAAGCAGATAAAGAGAGATTATTAATGACCGGCTTGTGGTTCTGAAAGCGTTACTTGACAACTGCGTGTTCTTTTAAGAAATAAAACGCCGTACTGCTCTTCTAAGACATTTACGTGAGCAGAGCTTTTGTCTAATGACTCTTTCGTTCTCCAAAAAATTCAATTGATGGAATACAGTTTCACTGTTTTCTATAGACAGGCTCCCTTGGGGTGAGTTAATCTGCTAGAGAGCCATTATTGAAAAGCTTTCATGTTCGATACTCTACAAGACGCTCATCATACCCGTGCTTCTTTATGGGGCAGAAGTATGGACCCTATTAAGAACTCATGCAGCTGCCTTGAGAGTATTCGAGAGAAAAGTCCTACGTAAGATCTTCGGTCCAGTGCGAGTTGGCGATGATTTTCGCATCCGATTTAACAGTGAGCTGTATGAGCTCCTCAACGACATGGACGTTGTACAGCGTATTAATATCCAGCGGCTGTGGTGGCTCGGTCATGTCGTTCGAATGGAGGAGGATGCTCCGGCGAGACGAGTATTTGATGCGATCTGCGGAAATCGGCGAAGAGGATACAAGGTCATCCGTTGGAAGGAGCAAATCGAGGAAGCCCTGACATCGATTGGTGTGACCAATTGGCGTAGGCGCGCAAGAAACAGAAGCGCCTGAAAGGATGTGTTGCGGCAGGCCGAAATCCGTTAATCGGGTTGTTATGGCCAATTAAGTAAGTAAGTAAGTTTCATGTTCGATTATCCGTTTCGTGACGAAAAAACCGCTTTTTTGGGTTTTGAAAAACAGGTAGACAGAACACTTATGCACACCGTTTTAATGTGACACTGGATTTTTAAGAATAATCAAGATGGTGAGAGAGAGATTTAAGCCTTTCGGAGCTCTTCATATATCTGGACCCAATGCTTGATGATGACTTTAACTTCAAGACTAGAGCAGACTATGTTTGCTGACAAGGTAATGAAAGTTTTAAATAATGATAGCAAATATAGGTGGTCCTACCACTGTACAATGGGTCCTCCAGGCACTGTACTTGTCACAGTTGACAAGTACACGTTCTCTAACCTAGGTGGTCCTTCATTTACATTTACAGTTTAACATCTACTCCGAACGGCAGACTTTTAATTTTCAATTTTATTTGCTTACAAAATTTCTGTCAGGCGACTGCTAAGACAAGAAGTCGCCGAATTAATATTTTTTTCAAATTTTATTTTTTTTTTTATGTCTGAGCTGGATTTTCAATAGAAAAATTTTACTTAAAGACAAACTCTTTTATCCTTAAAAGTAGGC
Organism: Sarcophaga peregrina; assembly: GCA_014635995.1. NCBI lineage: Eukaryota > Metazoa > Arthropoda > Insecta > Diptera > Sarcophagidae > Sarcophaga > Sarcophaga peregrina. Next base: position 99,540,712 of record CM025789.1, read on the forward strand.
TACAAAAATTGTAAATGATCCTAAAAGTATGCATTAATTTATTCCATTAAAGTTCTCCATTTGCTAACAACATATTTAAAATGAAGTAGACTTGATTAGAGAAATTTTTTCTTACCACTTTTTTTTAGAAGCTTTGTTGCCATAACTATTTAAAATTGTTCATTTAATGGGATATTTTGTCTCATTTTGGTTTTTTATTGTGTCTGTTGTGGTGTCTCTTATTTTCTTTTAAAGCTTTACTTTAGCCGTGAGATTTATGCAGTCATTGTTGTCACGATTCTTTTTTCCTATTTTGTTTTAGTTTTTGTTTTAATAGAGAGAACTTTTACTTGTCAGCCTGGTTTTATGCAATAAAAAAAATTGAGAAAAATATTCTAGAAAAACCCAACGGTTTGTAGGCCATTATATAGAAATAAAGGTGTGAGTGTGAGTGTACGTGTGTGTGTGTGTGTGTCTGTGTGTGATAGTTGTTATCGCTAAAACCGGAAAACTGTGTGAAAAGCCAACAAAAGCTGATTTACGGAACTGGTTTAAAAAATTTTTTTCTCTGCTTTCTTGCAACCAACGACAGTACTACTGTTGACACTGCTGTGTTGTGTGTTTTAAAGTAAGCCTAACATTATGCCATGAATTTAGTAGATGAAATCTAAAATGTTGCGATTTTTTTTTTCAACAGGATTTTTCACTTTTTATTTATTTAAGAGGGCAACACACACACACACACAGAGACATCATCTATACGACTTTCTATTTATTTTCTCTATGAAGTGTTTTTCTTTCTGTTTATGTTTTTTGTTGCCTATTTTATGGCATTTTTACTGGGGTTTTTTGCTGTTTTTTTAATATTTTTTTCATATGCGGCCGCCATATTTAAATGCGGCAGTAAAATGACAAGTATTTGAGGGTGTATGTGTTTTATAGGAGCAAACAAAAAACTCTTTCTCTCACACATTCAAACCAAATCACGTTTATTTATTTACCGTTAGATGTGGTATATCATAATACAAGCGAGTGTAAAACTGGTTTGGAAAACAAAATAAAAACGCCAACAAAAAAAGGGACAAAAGAAGTGAAAAGAAAGTTGAGCTGAGCTGAGCTAGGTTGAAAAGAAACACCAGCATAGCACCTGACAAATAAAATCGAGGCTTTTAGGTCATTTGAACTAAAGCTAACGGGGATTTCATATGCTTACACATACATATGCATACATAAATACGTTTGTATCTGTGTTTGTACCTCTACCTGTGTGTGTGTGTGTGAAGGCGAGTGTCGTCTCTATAGCTTGCTATGCTACAACACGTAGAAGAAAAAAAGAAAAAGAGAGGGAATCACTGCATCATTAAACACATACAAGGGGTTAAACTTTTTAGTACCCAAGCATATTCTCTCTTTAATATTATAACGAGCTTATACAGGGTGATTAGGTACTGATGATAAGGAGGGCTTGCTGTCAAAGCAAGTCTCTCTGTGATGCAAGTCTCAAGGTGTTCTAACTAACAGAGATCCGGGACAAATTTTAGATGAATTTCTGCAGAATATGTGGTGATGTGTAGGACTTGGAAACAAAATAAAGCATCTCCTCTATGGCTTACCGAATCCTTATGCAAGAGGTGGTTGATTATGCAGACAAAAAGCATTTAAATCTCTCACAATGCCGAGATTCTTACTGTTTTAATGTTTATAACGGAATTACTACGGCCAAGAGGTGTGCGTTAACTCTATCTGTTTTCTAGGGGTAGAATAAAATGCGTTCCAGGACCTTCAGGATGTTTTTGTATTTGCCGCTACAAGGTATTCCTGGAAATTTTAAGTACTACGTGTTTACAAGTCACTGGTACTAGCAGGATTAAGGTAAACGGCGCACCAAACATCATTCCGCACTTACTGATGCAACATTTTATTGCTATCAGTAGTCAGATTGAGAGGCACAGAGAGAGGGTTCTGGAGATCATAGCAGAATTTGAAGTGTTTTACATGTGTCCGAAGATAAATGATGAAAGAAGCTGAAGAAATAGTCAGAGACCTGAGTCTAATTCCAAGAAGCAAGCTAGGAAAGCTATAAAAACGAAAGTTGTTAACAAAATACAAGCTGAATTGAGTAAAAAGAACAGGCAGAAGGAAAAGAAACAATAAATTTTTTTCTTTTCATTTTCTTCTAGGTTTTTTTAAAGAATTTTTTTGTTTTGTGCTTCTTTCCATTTTTGTTTTGTGTCCTTTCGCTAGTCAATCGTGCGTAAAAGCCTTAAAAACTCAAAAAGCTGTTGAAAAACACTTTAAAAAAAAATTAAAAATTTAATTCAGATTAAGGCAGGAAAAGAGAAGAGAAACTCTATTCCAATATGTATGAGAAGATAAATTCAAATTTAAACACCAAAGACACAAACCCTCACTTTTAGTCTCTAACAGTTAAACTTTGTTATTAACAGAGCACTGTTAATTATTTAACAGTGGCAATAAGTAGATTAGTATTCTTCTACTTTGCAATTATTTCAGATTATTTTGACATGAAATATAATTCTCATTATGATTTTCACTTATAATTTGTGAACAAAAGTGTTGAAATGTAAAAGAAGGTTGTTTGGATCTCAAAATTATTCCAATTATTCTACTACCACGGTTCGAAAGAGTAGCCTCTGGACTACCATTTGCATATACCCTGTATGCGTTCGAAAATGGTCTGGCCACTGATTTTTTAGAGAATTTTCCGACAAAAAATTTAAATTTTCAAAGTCAATTTTCTTAATGCCATGTTACTTTATATGTGGCTATGTTACATACATACATAATTGGCCATTACAACCCTTCAGTCAGGATTACGACCGGGTCTTTTGTCTAATAAGCCAACACACTACCCACTAGACCACGGCGACTATGTGGCTATAGTTGCTGATTTTTATTAAGAGGTCTTGGAACCTTCCTTTGTACTCATAATCCTAGAGTATTCCTCAAAATTACTTCCTAAACGAGTGGCCTTGTTCTGATGGATGTTAAATAGCTAACAGTGCTCTGTTAAGGGCAAATTTTACTTTTTTTAAGACGAAATTTTACTCTGTTAACTCTAAATATGGCGCTGCTAAAATTTATGGATTGAGCCTTCAAATTTTCAAATTCAAATTTATCTACACACACATTGTAGCAGATACTGACAGCTTTTGGCAGGCAAGATTTTGAAACTGAGAAGAATTCATTGTTCTGTAGTGAGGAAATTTTGCTCTGTAAATGCAAAATGTGGCGCTGCTAAAATTTATGGTTTGTGTCTTGGATTTTTAGTATGTCTTGAAGTTGGACATATTACAGTAAGACTCCGCTTAGCGCATGAGATACGTTCCAACTTAACACGTGCATATGTAAAGACATTGCGACTTCGGTAAATACAATTGTAATCTGTATTCTGGACAGATTAACAACAGAGCTTTGAGTATAAACCGTCGCTATATAGTGTACCCCTTATGGTTGGTACATGGCCGTTTTATTTGCACAGATATGCAGCAAGTACAGTGTGCTATTTAGGGGAATCCCAATACTACCGCATAATATTGAAACAGCATTAAGCGGGGTCTTATTATATTTCGAATATTCACCTCAACACCCTGCAATACAATCATCGTACATTTATTGTCGTTCATGTGTTGGTGCATAAAAATACCTGTAATGCATGTGGTATGATATAATAATGACCCAAGTTTCTGTTTCAATTCCTCTTTCACTCATACACTTGCCATACACACCACACTCTCCACTATAAAATTAGGGTAAATAAATACAAATACTTTGACTATGACAACACAACACAGTACACAGGCCAGCATCATTACCTATACATACACATGATTATTTAAAACACAAACAAAAAACAAAAAACGAAAAACGAAAAAACGAAAAAAACCCCAACATTTACGAGTATATGCACGACGAAAATACAATTCAACACACACACATACATGCTAACAGCCACAAATAGAACATACAGCACACAGCATACATAGGAAAACAAACAAACAAACAAAAGGATAAAGAAATCGACAGAAAAAAAAACAACAACAAAATAACGACAGCGACTACTAAAAATAATAATTAAACCGAAGCTGGTTTCGTTTTTTGCTTTTTTATTTCGGCACACGTTTTATTTTGTTTAATAGCAGCAGTTCTTGTTCTTGCTGGTTAGATTTTGCACATATATGTACGTATAAGTGTGCATATGTTTGGGTATGTTATTGTTTTTTTTTTTATTTGTTTTTAAAGAGAGCAATTCTTGTTGTTGGGTTTTATTTTTTTTTTTTTTTTTTGTTTCTCTTGTTTGTTTAGTACACACACATAAGAAGTGTAACTTAAAATAACCAGTTTATGGTTGGTCATGTATTTTATGCAGCATTAAGAGGTTTGCTTGTGTTTTTTTTAATAAAATTCGCCGTTATTCCTCTTTCTCGCTCTCTCTCTTTCGTATGTAGAGAGCGAAAACGAGAAAACTTACACACAATATGCAAGTTTTAAAGGAATTTGTTTATGTGGTTGTATTCAACTGTGTGCAAATGTTTACTAGGCTTTAATAGTGAAAGTTTAACGGTTTTTTTCTTAATATTCGCTTTTAATTCGCTGCTTATTTTATAGTTACGAACATTATGGGCCACAATTTTTGTTTTGTTTTGCCGTTTTTTGCCTGTGTAACAGTGGGTGTTTGTAAAAGTTTATTGCCAATTAAAACGAATTGCCAATTAATTGCCTAGTTTAAGCCAAGAATAGTGATGCAGATAAAATTACTTCAAATATAGGATTTTAGCTCTGCTTTCGAACGAAATGTAATATAAAAAAAAAATAATTCCTTCAACTTTCTGGCAAAAACTCTGATAGTAAAAAAAATCGCCCGTTCATAGTCGACGATAAATTTTTGTTCAGGGGTGGAATGTGATGCTAGGTTGCAATCCTGACTAAAGAGGTTGTAATAATCAATTAAGTAAGATAAGTAGGTAAGTCATAGCCTTGGTAATAGTAACATAAACGAAAAACCAGCTGCAAATACATTTTATTACACCTAATACAAGAATAATTAATTATGAATTATAAAAAATTATTTAATTTTCAATAATTTTTTGATATCCTAGACAACATCCCGTTTCATTCCCTTCATATTCAATATTCAATTGCAAATTAACAAATTCATTCATACAATAAGTGAACAATGAATTAAATATGAATAAATTAAAGCATATTTTACGGTTACAATTTGTGGTTTATAATTTAATTGTGGTAAATAACACCACAAGCAACATGTTTTTGCAGCAAATGAACAAAATTAAATACAACTAACAACAACAACAAATACTATAATAATAATAATAACGGTATATAAATATAAAATATTTCAAATAAAATTGAAAGAAAAAACCTACATTATTCATCTACAATAACAATATGGGGCTTAAATTAATGAAGTTCATTATTTCGTTATAAAAACTATTGAAAATAATGTAAAGGAGGCTTATAAATATTTTAATTGAATACCTACACACACACAGACAGCGAAATGTGTGTGAGAAAGAGAGAGTTTATATGCAATATAATATTTATTTAACAAATTTAAAGCATATTTTTGGGTGTTGAAGTTAATTAGTGTATAAAATGTTTATGATTTAATTTTCTCTTTTATTTCTACTGCCATTATTTTATAGTTTTGTTGTTGTGTGAACGTACATATGGGCATGTGAGTTTATGTGTGCATAATTAAAAATTAATAACAAATAAATTGGGTGTGAAATTTTTGGTTACACCTGAACCAAGTTAAACATATAAGTACAGCGCATAAATTACACGACCCTACATAAACCATGGTTCTGACCAAATCTTGGTTAGGCTTAATCTGCGTATCCCTACTACTTTGTGTAGAAAGACCAGACACATGTCATAGTTCATGATTTACAAAGCAAGATCAACTAAATTTGTAACCGCCCTCGCACAATTTCCTTTAGCATACTTTTCCGTGTGCTAAAATATTATTTTTGTAGCATACCTGTAGGTGCTTAATTTTCCTAGTTTATTATTTAAATTCCTGGTTATTTGTTGTTGTTGTTGTTGGTTTTATTTATTTTATTTACCAGTCTCGCTCAAGTTATTAATAATTTTGTGACAAAAAAGAAAAAAAAAAAAGGAAAAATAGAGAGAAAAAAGTCAATTCGTATTTAAATATTGTGGTCTTGTTGGTGGTTTTAATATTTGAATTGTAAAAATTAATTAAAAAATTATTTTAGTTTCATAATTCATGCTCGTTTAGCACAAAATTCCAAAAACAAAATTTAGTTTTAATTGCAAGCGCGATAAATAATAGCCTTTAAGCTAAATTGGTCATTTAAATTAATTGCAGAGAAGCTGGAGAGACAAAATTTATTTATTTCAAAAAGTCCATTAATTATTTAAATTTTAGAAATTTTGATTAGGCTAAAGTCGGCTTAGTTCAAAAGTGTGTTGTCTTATGCGCCTCAGCGCAGACATCTCGAAAAATTATAAAAGAAACAATTATTCTTTCGGAGACTTCCCCCTCTGGCAAAAACTCTGAGAGTAAAAACATGGTCGTGAAAAAAATTTCAAAAAACTACTGCTCGGAGTTTATGAATTAAAATAGCACACACATCATGGGTGGTGTGTGAAGGTAATAGGTTGTAGTTCCAGCTAAAACGATTGTAATGACGAATTAAATAACTAAGTAAAGGAAACGACCATTAGAAGAATAATAATAATCACTTCGCCTTTTGTTTCTAGGATTCATTTAGATTCCCGTAGAACAGGCAACTTAAGTAAACGATTTTATAAGAACTCAAAAACTCAATTGACCTTTAATCACATTAAAGTCCTAAAATTTTTCGATACAAATAGGGAGTGTAAGTTTCCAGAAAAAGGGTTTTCATTTGTACCTGTTCAACTCGTGATAGAAAAATTATTCTCTATGCCTCTCTGCTGACAGTCGCCTCGACTTTCAAATATAGACGGGCTTCTTGAATACATAACAATACTGAGTCTATTTGAAAACGAAACTGGCATGTAAAACTATTTATTGTTTCCATATTCTGGAAGCATTTATTAAACTCTCAATTCTTTAAACAATTTAAAATTTTGAATAAAAAGTTTACAGCCTACTTTTAGGGTTGTTACTACAACAAGGTACAGAGAACTTTAAAATTTTTATGAAAAATTTACAGCCTACTTTTAGGCTCGTTACTACAAAAGATATAGAGGACTTAAAATTTTGAATGAAAAACTTACAGCATACTTTTAGGCTTGTTATTACAACAAGTAAAGAGAACTTTAAAATTTTTATGAAAAATTCACAGCCTACTTTTAGGCTCGTTGCTACAAAAAGATATAGAGGACTTAAAATTTTGTATGAAGAATTTACAGCCTACTTTTAGGCTCATTACTACAAAAAGATATAATGGACTTAAAATTTTGAATGAAAAATTTACAGCATACTTTTAGGCTAGTTACTGCAAAATATATAGAGAACTTAAAATTTTTATGAAAAATTTACAGCCTACTTTTAGCCTCTTTACTACAACAAGATACAGAGAACTTTAAAATTTTTATAAAAAATTTACAGCCTACTTATAAAAAGATATAAAGGACTTAAAATTTTGAATGAAAAATTTACAGTCTAATTATGGGTTCTTTACTACTAAAAGATACAGAGAACTTTACAATGTTTATGAAAAATTCACAGCCTACTTTTAGGCTCATTACTACAAAAAGATATAGAGGATTTAAAATTTTGAATGAAAAGTTTACAGCCTACTTTTAGGCATTTTACTACAACAAGGTACAGACAACTTTAAAATTTTTATGAAAAATTCACAGCCTACTTTTAGGCTCGTTACTATAAAAAGATATAGAGAACTTAAAGTGTTGTATGATCTTGCATTCGAACAATTCGATTTAAATTAAAACAAAAACAAAAAAAAATACCCCAAAATGGAATTTAATTTGTCCAAGTATTTCCATAATCCCTTATCCGAAAACGAATGCGAAGCGAATTTTAAATCTTTTGCTTTCAACTCTGTTGGGTTTAAATATAGTTTTCATTTTTATTTTTTTTTATTCCTTCTGTAGCCTACTTTAAGGGGTATTATGTTCGCAAATTTGTATGCAATAAATTGTATGACGCTGTGTGTGTCTGTGCATGTGTGTGTTTATGCAAAAGTACAAATGTGGCATGCCGCATGCCATATATACAGCAAATGCATTGCCATGTAAATTTAAAGGTACACACAACAACAACAATAACAATAAAAGCAACAAAATAAGGCACAGGCTGGCTGGCTGTTAATTTTGTGGCAAGAGACAACAACAATACAATATAAAGAGTATACAAGAGCGGTAAAACCAATGAATATAATGGGTTTTGTTGCTGTTATTGTCGTTGTTGTTGTTGTTATTATTATTGTTGTAAATTAAGCAGGCATGTTCACGCACGTATGCGGTTTTCAGCGACATGCATAAGCTTTCATCAATGGTCACATAATCACAGGATTTATTTACTAAAAACATGGTCCTGCTACAAAAACAAAAAAAAAAAAAAAATCAAAGAAAAAAGGACAATGCAATACCACCAATTACAATAACAGCAATAACAACAACAACAACAACAATAGATAGATGCATTCAAATAAAACTTTATGCACAACTAAGAAATCAATAGCCGTTGTGTTAGGCAATAAAAAATAAATTTCATTTAATATTCTAAGCCTAAATGTAGGCAACAAAAAATTAAAATTTTATTTTAATCTTCATTTAAAAAGTTTTAAGGAGATTCTCATTTTTTATTTACCATAAATATTATAAAAATTAAATTGTAATCCTTAACCTAAAGTTAAAAGTATTCGAAATAGTACTTCGAAGTGAATGCCATGATGAGGCCATACAAAGGCAAGTGAATATAGGCTGTGTCGGGTTGGGTCTTGTGTTATAAATATAAGCTAACGTTTTAAAAAGCCCAGCAAAAAGGGTGAATGACTAATTAGTGATATCTAGGGGGAGATTGTACAGTTTGATTTCAAATTGAATTGATTTCTCGGAATATTTTTTAAAGCCTAAATATATGCAATATTTATATAAATAGAATTTCAAAATATAAAAGTGTTCGGAAACAATATTGCTTTAAAATATGCTGCAATTCTTTAAAGTGGAAGTCGTGATTGAAGTCGCCGTGGTCTAGTGGGTAGTGTGTTGGCTTATTAGACAAAAGGCCAGGGTTCGTATCCCAGGTCAGACATCAAAACGAAAAAATATTTATTCGGCGACTTCCTATCATTTGCCATGAAAAGCTTCTAAAAAATCTGTCGCTCGGAGTTGACTTTAAACTGTAGGTTCCGCCACTCATGTATAAAATTAACGCACACAGCATAAGTGGTGTGAGAAGCTAGGTCGTAATCCTGACGTAGTGTGGTAAGTAGTGTGCTGGTATATATGCCGAAAGCTTATGGTTCAAAAAGCCCACACATCTCGAGAAAAGACGAAATATGAAGAAAAAATATTTCCTTCGATGAATTCTGTCTTCCAGCTAAAACCCTGAGTGTAAATAAAATTTCAATCAAAAAAATTGCTCAAAAATCTAACGTTCGAAGTCTAGACACAAGGGTGTTGTGAGAAGCTAGGTTGTAAACTTGACTAAAGGGTTGTTATAACCAATCGAGAGAGTTTTTTTTTATGGAATATACTTGCGATTTGAAATCGATCGAACGGAGATCTGTGAAGGGAAGGGTTTCAGCTGGATTTCTACAGAGTTTGTGGAGATGAGGAATGGTTAAAGGACGTCTCCTTTTTGAATGTTCTTTTAAAAAGGCTTGTGGTTTTATCGCTGTATATCAGGGGAATGCTGTGATACTCTGAATGTATATCTAATTGGTTCTGTGAATTTATCATTAAATGAAATCTCTGTAAAGTTTTTAATTTAATGTCTGTTCCTGGCCAACTCTCTGGATGCTTTAAGGTGGTTTTCCTTTTTTTTTCCAATAAATTCTGTTGATTTTCATACTTTTAACCTCGTCAGTTTCAATTAAATTACACCCAGAAGATATATTTCCCTTGAAAAAATTTGGGGGGACGTGTGGGCAACAACTTTATGATGATAAAATATTATAAACAATAACAACAACAAACAACTACAAGCAACAATATCTAAAATAACAGTAAAAATAATGGCAAAATTTTACCGCGAAACTTATGACATGTCAGTGGTTTTATGCACACAGAAACACACACACACACACACACTTAACCGCTGAAACCATTCGCCTGTGCATCATGCGAATATTCATTCACTCAGTGCTACCTGCAATCTACCCTAGTGCTCATGATACGATGCACTGTCACCAATTCCAGATACTCCTGGTTTTTAAAATTTTTTTTTCTCCCTTTTATCGCTGATAAAAATTGCAAAAATATTTAACAAAACAAAGGCCGGTAATAAATACTAACACAGGGCTGGGAAGTTCAACTGAATAATGTTCAACTGGAATATTTTTATAATGATAACCACCAGCACTTTGGTATTTGCATAGGCGGAATATTTTTATTTTTTTTCTTTTTTGTGTAAATGAACTTAAGGTCCATTGGGTTTAGTGGCTAAATAATAAAATAATATTATAAAGCGCCTCGTATGCGTTCCAATTTGTAATCTGGTAATAATAAAATACCATTATGAGATTGAAAAGTCTAGATACTGGTCCGTGGTGTGGATTTACAATGTTTAAACCGAAAATTATAGACAAAAACAAAACAATGTGGTAAACAAACTTGTTTACAAATTATCGTACTGCTACTAATATAACAACAAACACCAGCATAAAAAATTGTAAGCAAGTAAACAAAAATACAACAACAAATATCGACATAAAAAATGATAAACAAGTAAACAAAAATATACAAACAAAACAATAATACAATATAAACATCAATGATTACATTTACAGAGATTTCGAGAAGGCAAAAGAATGAACATTAGCCTTCAGGAATATATCTGAGACTGTTTACTCTACCATATAAAAGGCAATTCAATGTAGGCGATTGTGTCAGTAGTGTTCAGTCAGTCTTGTGTGAAGAAGCGGTGAGTTTGAAAAGAGTAATTGTGGTTTGAAGAAGGAATACAAAGATCTATCGAATAATTGTCTAGTAATTGTTATTATTTGTATGTATATATTGAAGTCACCGTGGTCTAGTGGGTAGTGTGTTGGCTTATTAGACAAAAGGTCCGGGTTCGTATCCCAGGTCAGACATCAAAACGAAAAAATATTTCTTCGGCGACTTCCTCTCAGCAGATTTCTGGCAAAGACTCTAATGACTCAGTCATCGTTTTGTAGAAAACTCAGGGTTCAAAGGATCCAAGGAGGGCGTACTCTAGCCTTTGTCATGAGACATTAACCCTAAAACCTTTTCCCACATGTCAATGGGGAGAATATACTGCATGATTATCATGGCAGTATACAGGCACAAACAGAACAGAGTCGCCGTAGTCTAGCAGGTAATGTGTTGGCTTATTAGACGAAAGGCCCGGGTTCGTATAGCAGGCCAGGCATCAAAATGAAATATGAAAGATTCATGGGAAAAACTCTGAGAGTAAATAAAAGTTTTCATGAAAAATTTCTCAAAAATCTGTCGTTCGGAGTCGACTTTAAAACTGTAGGTCCCGCCACTTATGTATAAAATTAACGCACACAACATAAGTGGTGTGAGAAGCTAGGTCGTAATCCTGACTGAAGGGTTGTAATGGCCAATTATGTATGTAATTGCGGTTTGATGATCTCCATTTACAAAGATCTATCGAATAATCGTCTATTCTAGGGCGTAAATAGAGGAATAACAAAAAAAGCAATTGTTGTTGTTTACATAAGGTTGTGAAAAGTGGCACATTGAATTGTCCGAATTATAAAGAATTTTAATTAAAATTAATTACAAATTTATTTTAATTTTATTTGCAATCTATGAGGTCATATTTTAAACGTTTTTAGATGGTAAAAAAGTGTTTAAGAACATTTTTTTTTCAAATATGAAACTCGGTCTAATTAGACAACTTACTACCCTTGGGAGTTAGATACTTCCAAAAGATTTCCTAGAAGATTGATAAGAAGTGCTGGTAGAAGGAAATATTTTTCAAAGATGTCTGAGCTGTTGTTTGACCTAAGTGTTCTAGTTTAGCAAAAACCCACAAATTACTTACTAGATTACGAGGACCACATAAATACTCCTATAAATATACTACGAAATGCATTAAATTTAGTTTACTAAACTTCAAATTCAAAAGCCACGCCTACTACCACTTCAGATACTAAAAGTTGTTGCTTCCCATGTGTTATTAAGATAATCTGACAGACTTTTCTTTATTCAAATATTTAATGTTTATACGTAGCTAAGATTTATGCTTCCCGAACATATGCAGGCATCTGTAAATATATATGTAGTAGAGGATAACGACTAAAAGTATGCAATAAATTTAAAAAAAAATGTTTTTTTTTATGCTGCTGTTGTCAAGTTTTATGCGTAAGATTGGGTTTTTTTTTTAGATTTATTCAGTGTAAAATGTTGGGGGGGCAGAAAAAAATACGATAGAAACCGAGGGAGAGAGAGAAAAAAGTCCTTTTTAGCATTATTAAAATGAAATATGCGAATATTAAACTATAAAAATTTATTTAAAAAAAAAAAATTGCAAAAATGTAGAAAGAAATATGGCAACAAAAGGTTTTAGGAACTGTGAAAAATAATAAAAAATTAAAAAAAGAAAATAAAAACTAAATTTAACTATAACAGGAAGCATATTTCTTTTTCCTTCTCTACACTCTTTCGCTCCTCTATGCCTCTCTTCCTCATTCTTTCCCGCTTTCAACCGTTTTTTATGCATATTTTCAGTTGAATGAATATGTTTAGAAGTTAAAAAGAGAGGGAGAGAGAGAAAGAGAGAAAGAGAGAGGGAGAGAAAGAGAGTTAGTAGATACTGGTATAGTTTAGAAATTTATAGCATATTTTATGGATGGAAGTAAATAAATTTTAATGGCAGTGTAATAATGCTAAAAAAGAGTACGAAATAAAAAAAAATAAAAATTAAAAAGTTTTAAAATGGTTGAAGCAAAATAGTATATCACAGAGAGAGAGAGAGAGAGAGAGAGTCAATTTTATTTTATTAAATTACAACGAAATATTTGCAAAATAAAATGGATTTCTCTCTTGTTTTTTTTAAATAATGAAAACTAAAATCCATAAAAAAGGTAAATAATGTTATTAAAACAGTTTTATGAATAAAAAACTAAACAAAAACAAAAAGAAAGAAAATAATAATAGGACTTTAAAGGATTTATAATCGAAGTTTTTATTTTTCGGTTTCTATCCAACAGAATAGGGCGGCTTGGATTTGTATGGGACTGGAATTCAACATCTGCCAACCTACGTTCTGGAGCTAATTTTTTTTCTTTTCATTTGAAAGTCCGACACTGACGAAAATGGATCGCTTAACTATCACAGAATGCATAAAAATTACCAAAACCTACTACAAAAATGGTGATCCTGCCACAGTCACCTATCGGCAATTTTTCGAACAAAATTGTCTTCAGCGATGATGGACATTTCACACTCGGTGGGTATGTTAATAAACAAAATTCTCGTATTTGGGGGTTCTGAGAATCCTCAATTACTTAATTGAAGAGAGGCCATTACATCCACTAAAAGCCACTATTTGGTGCTCTCTTTGGTTCGAAGGTGTGATTGGACCTTTCTTCTTCGGAGCAGTAATGGAAGGGGCCTACAGGAGATCAGCTCTCAGGGTAATTTCTGCCTTTCGCACGGTGTCTACTGATGCAGCGTTCATGATTGCGAGGATAATGCCCCTGAAGCTAGTAGTGGCTATAGAAAAGAGGAAACATGACACGAGGAGGGGATTGGATCTTTCCAACCCAGCTCAGCTAGTGGATGATGCTTTAGATAGATGGCAGCAGGACTGGTCCAATTCCACTAAGGGAAAATGGACCCATAGACTCATACCGAGCATAGGTGAATGGATCAAAAGGAGACACGGTCAGATGAACTTCCACATGACACAGTTGCTAACGTGCCATGGATGTTATAGGGACATATCTCTATAAGTATGGTCATGACGTAGACGAGGCTTGCCTAGAATGCCGTAATGAAACGGAGACAGCGGAGCATGTTTTCTTTACTTGCCCTTCGATATTCTGTTCAACGAAATTGCCTGGAGAGATCAATAGGATCCCAGGTAACGCCCGAAAATATTGTTAACCTGATGTTAAACTCATGTGACAATTGGAACGAAGTATGTGTTTTCGCACGGAATGTATTGACGCAGCAAAGATTGGCTGAGAGGGCAAGGTCAGCGGAATTTGAAGGCAGCATTCGCTGAATCTCCACCCCCGAAGTAATACTTGATTGTGATCCCGGGAGGGGAGGACAAATGGTTGAAAGTGTGTGACGAACTAGGTTGGTTTTAGTACGTATGCGTTTAGCAAGCCGAGAGTAAGTCTTGCGGCGAATCGTGCACTTTGGTAGGACGGGCTACCAAGGTCTTTCGAAGATTTTCCAACCTTCAGCTCGCATAGCTATAAAAAAAACCTTACTTCTTCAAAAACGACGATGGATGAACAACTGTCACCGTCAATCCGGAGCGGGATGGTCATATGATAACCGACTTTTTTTTGCCTTCTATTGAAGAATACGACTTGGAGAACATGTGGTTACAAAAAAACGGTGCCACATGCCACACAACTCGAGCGAATATGGCTTTATTCCAAGAGACATTTCCTAAACGCCTAATTTATCGTCGTGGCAATATCAACTGGCCACCAAGATAATGCGATTTGACATCATAAGACTTTTCTTTTGTGGGGCTACGCGAAAGACCGTGTTTATGCAGCACTTAAAAACCAACATTTGCCAAGTTATGGCTCAGTTACCGCCCAATATGAGTCAAAACATACATACATACATAATTGGCCATTACAACCCTTCAGTCAGGATTACGACCTAGCTTCTCACACTACTTATGTTGTGTGCGTTAATTTTATACATAAGTGGTGGGACCTACAGTTTTTTTTTAAAGTCGACTCCGAACGTCAGATTTTTGAAAAGCTTTTCATGGCAATTTTTACTCTCAGAGTCTTTGCCAGAAATCTGCTGAGAGGAAGTCGCCGAAGAAATATTTTTTCGTTTTGATGTCTGACCTGGGATTCGAATGCGGGCCTTTTGTCTAATAAGCCAACACACTACCCACTAGACCACGGCGACTGTGTCAAAAAGTGGTTGAAAATCATCTAAAAAGAATCAATGCTGGCAACACTTCGCGTGGTGGTCATTTAAATGATGTAGTGTTTCACACATAACCACCACGAAATGGATAACACGTTATTAACAAACACGGAATTACAGACCACATACCCGGGGAATGTAAGCAATGTAATGCAATTACAAACTCTAAAAATTTTTGAAAGTTTGAAGAAAAGACAAAAAGGAAACTATGCCAGTCAAAGAAAGCAAAAAATACATTGAAAGAGAATTAGTCTGCTTAACGCCGTGCAACAGAATGTGTGTGAAGATAAATTCGAAATTAAAAACCAAAGACGCAAACTCACACTTTTAGCAAAGCCACTTCTTGCCTCTAAGAGGGTAAACTTTGCTATTAAGAGAGCACTGTTAACTGTTTAACAGTGGCAATAAGTAGATTAGTCTTCTTCTACTTTGAAATTATTGCAGACTATTTTGACTTGAATTCTAATTCTCATTATGATCCTGATTATTATTTGTAAACAAAAATGTTAAAATTATATTACAAGGCCTTCCTTCCAATCAATCCTCCTTTGCATATAGTATGATCCACATAGTTCTAAAGTATTTCCCAAAATTAGCTCCTAAACAACTATGCTTCTCAAATGGATAGCTAACATTGCTTTGTTAAGAGGAAATTTTGCTCTGTTAACGCTAAATGTGGAGTTGCTAAAATTTATGGTTTGTGTCTTGGATTTTCAAATTCGAATTTATCTTCACACACATTATATTCAGGAGGCATTGATAGCTGATCTTGCAGTAATGTTTAATGTTGATGTAATTACTTGCTCTCTCTCTCTCTGGAGCCTCCAAAGTTCCTCAGGGAAAGAACAATTTCGTCTTTTTACACACATAGGACACGAACATCAACAATGTTTATTAAAAAGAGCGAGAAATTCCATTCAGTTGCTTGTTAGGAGCAGCTAAAATTTATGGTTTGTGTCCTGGATTTTCAAATTCGAATTTATCTTTACACACATTCTAGCAGATATTGACAGTTTTTGGCAGGCAAGACTGTGAAATGGAAATGAGAAGATTTCATAAGATGAATAAGCCGATTTGTGGCTCTAGGTTTCCATTCTAATGGAATAATGGAATAAATTTCTTCACTGGAAATACTGTGTCTTTTCCAAGAGCTTAGAAATTGAAGCAAAATTAAAAAACCTATAATGTCCATCCCAGGTCAAACATCAAAACGAAAAATATTTCTTCGGCGACTTCCTCTCAGCAGATTTCTGGCAAAGACTCTGAGAGTAAAAAATTGCCATGAAAAGTTTCTCAAAAAATCTGTCGTTCGGAGTCGACTTTAAACTGTAGGTCTCGCCACTCGTGTATAAAAAATTAACGCACACGACATAAGTGGTGTGAGAAGCTAGGTTGTAATCCTGACTGAAGGGTTGTAATCGCCAATTATGTTATGTATAATGTCCAAGATAAATGTCAAGAAAACCGAAGCTACAGAATCAATCATTCGTTCCTTCCGCCAGCTGGGAAGGATGGGACGTTGTATAATGGATCAGTTCGACCTCCGGGTACTGTACTTGTCTTTATTGCTAAGTAAACGTCCTCTGACCTACCCTAATCTATTAATTATTCAGTTTCGTCTTTATAAGGAGTCTTATGACATTCGAAGTCAATCGTAAGGAACTTTTAGAATGACAGCAATAGCCTCGTGCCATTCCAAAATATTTTTCTGGTTCAAAGCTAGTATAAGAGGATTTTGCTTTACAGGTCACTAAGCTATCAACAAGGACTTGTATGGGAGGCGAGGACTTTATACCTTACGAGAGAGTCAAAAGAGCACGCAGGCACTGCCAGATGAAGGAGCTGCTCACGCTTGTGATTGATGCAACCAGACATAAGTTATGATTGTGGTGCAATCAATGGTCTTGGTTCTGGAACCTTATACTACATCTGTTGCGGCATTTAATTTTTCTCCCGTTTAACATTGTAAGTAAAGCATGGGCCTTTCAAAGCAAGCAAGTGAAGGTGCTGGTCCGTCGTCAGGCTTGTGTTTGACGCAGGTAGATGTAACAAATAAATTATGGTTGTGGTGCAATCAATAACCTGGGTTCTGAAACCTTATACTACATCGATTGCGGAATTTAATTTTTCTCCCTTTTAATAATGTGAGTAAAGCATAGGCCTTTCAAAGCAAGCAAGCATTTTGCATTTAAAAGGCCCCCATTTACCATAAATAGGCTTTAAGCCCAATTCTATTCTATTTAATATCACTAGAAAAACGTTTTCTTTTTCTCATGTTTTTGCAAATACTGGAACGATTAACAATGCTGGTGTATTTCTTTTAATTTATTTTCCTTCTTTCCTTTCCTCACCAGCAGTAGTTTGAATTTCAGAAGTTTTTCTTTTCCTTTTTATGTTAAAATTTTCTTTTTCTTTCTTACTCTCGTAATAATAATGATGGTGGCAAGAATATGAGGCAGGGAGTACCGTAATCGTTAACCTAAAGTTCGTTTTTTTGTTGTTTTAAGTTTCAATAATAATTTGTAGCATATGTTAGGGCTGCTGACTTGGACGAAAAATAAAGCATACGTACGGCTAAAACCAAAAAATTCTCAATAACAGCAAGAGAACCCACAATTTTATCTTTAAATCTGTGTAAACGACAAGTAGAGGGTATGAGTAGGGTACAGTAATGGTGTCAAAAATTTACAACAACACCAACAATAACAGGAAAAACAGTAAATTCTGTGTAATGAAAAGAAACAGAGATTCGGGTCTGGGTTTTAAATTTTTAATGTGTGTGGGGGGTATTGTGAGTGCAATTTTGCTAAGTAATGTTTGCTGAAGTAGTTTTTCTTCTCTTTTTTTGCTATTGGACTTGCTTTGTTCTTTTGTTTTTGTTTTCTTTCTTCTGCAACTGACCCAAATTTAAGCCAAGTCATCAGTTTAATGTTGGCAGCAATTTTTACTACCAATTTTACGTTTCTTTTTCATTCTTTTCAGTTTAAATTTGATGTTTTAATTTCTTCTCTTTGTGAATATTGAACACAAAATCAACAGCAACAGTAACAGCAGCAGCAGCAGTAAAAAATTAAGCCAGCATTTAAGAGAAGGAGATCAAAAGAGAGTGAGATAGACATAAAACGAAGAAAGTAGAACAGTAGGTATGTAGGAGGTTTCATTTAAACTGTTGCAGGCTTAAATAAGTTTTCAGTTTAGTTATCTTTGTGCTTTCATAGCTATTTAAGCTGTAATAGCCTAAAGGTATGCTATAGAAATATTTTTCTTTTTTCCTTTTCAAGCAACTAAAAGTATGCTAAACATTTTTTTTTTTTTTTTTGCTTTAATGGACCAGAAAGCCAAAAAGAAAAGAGACGAGAAGTTGAAAGCAATGGAATGTTTTGTGAAAGAATTTTTTTTGTTCAAATGAATTAATTTTAATTACTAATAAAAAAAACAATCACCTTAAGATAGGCAACTAAAATTAATTAATATTTTAACAAAAAAAAAAAAAAACTTGCATTTAAATTACTCCATATACGATCAAATCATGGAACAATTTTTTTTTTTGTTTTTAAAAAACTAGAATTTTAACCGCAATAAAGCTTTAACTAGACGATGTTAGGGAAATATACAAAAAAGTGGGGTATACATTTAGGTGGCATATATTTCTTATTCGTTTTAACGTTGCTGTTGAAGACATAGATCCTTAAAGAGATTAACTTTTCCTTTTCCACGAAGCTAAGGTAACTGGCAATTATTTTGGACACCCAACTCTATCGCAATAGCGTAGAAGTCCATTAGTCCGGCATCCAAAATTGCGGAATGCTCGATAGTTTGGCGTCATTCCCGAAAATTGTAAAAGTTTTGCAATAAACGTAACTTTTAAAACTGTTAAGAAAAAAATGCTTTCCTTTCTAACCGTGCAGTGACCATGTTTTCTAAACCTTAGCCAATTACCGCCCGATAGACCGTAATTTTCGGATAGTCCGATACCTTGCCGGTCCCGAACGTGCCAATTTTATGTGACTTCCACTGTAATACAATGAAGAGTGTCAAAGGAGGTCAAAAAGGCCATGAACCAGTTTAGAAATGTCGGTTATTACAGAGCTCATGAACTGGCCATAAAATCGCTGACAGGTTACAGGGCATAGCTTTTTCGATTGTTACTGTTAAATTAGACAAATTCTTTGTCACCATATTGCTACGAAAATGGTGTTATTAAAATAATAAACAAAAGTTCCAAAAATAACATAATGGACTTGATCAATGGATAAAAGATGTAAACAACCAACAACAAAGTGCAGCATAAAAAACTAAAATACACAAGCAACAACTACTCTGCCTGGATGAATGTAAACAAAAAAACAAAATGCATATAAAATATGCGAACAACAACAATGAAAACAAGTTGTTTTCATTTTCGGATTGTTCCCGAAGGCCGTTATCCTCCTTTAAGAGCATTCATCACACTGTTGATCCAGCGATATAAAAAGCAAGACAAAGTGAGCAATAAGGGAGTTCGAATTAAGTTAGTCGTGTGTGACAACGTCACGTTGGTAGCAGTGAGAGTTCAAACAGTAGTTGTGTGTGTGAAGACACGAGATGGAGTTATAATTCAGTCAGACTTGCGTGCAGATAAGTGGCATGTGAAGAAAACAGTTGTTAGTGTTGTGCTTACAAAATGGTTGTAAGCAAAGAAATATAACGAACTGGCACCTATTTTGAAAGTTATCGTTGTTTACATGGAATAAGTTCGAACAGTGGCACAAAAGTTGTGCGGATAATAACGAACTAATATTTTTAACGTTTTTAAAAGGTAAAAACGTAACGTAAAAAAATATGCCATGTTGTTAGGATTTGAAGGACTGAAATAGATTAAAAAAGTTTAATTTTTCTTTTAATACGAGTATTTTACAATTTGCCTGAAAATTATATTCAGTATCATATTGGGTGGTCAGAAAAAAATTTTCATTATTTAATTACGAAATCCTTACATTCTCTCTGCTCTCCCTCTTTCTCTCTCTATCACTATTAACATTATTATCGTCATTACTGTTATTAACAAGTTTATGAATTTTCGTCCTTTTTTTAGGTTGGCCTTTAGGAAACGGTTCAAATAATTTTTATTACTACTACAGGACTATTTAATAACAGTTATGGATGCCCTATCGTCGTTTCGCTGGCAATTTTTTGAATATTTCAATGCGTATATAGCCGTGATGTATGTGTGCTGACAGCTCTACAGGCAATTGTGTGGTCAAAAATAAGAAAAAAAATCATAAAAATTGTTTCAAATGGGAAGAGAACGTTTCACTTTAATTTGTAATTGAAAAATCAAATATTTCGTATGCTACTCTCCGGTGATCACAGATATTCGCAGGAATTCATGACAATTTCCATTCTCAAGTATTGCGCGGTGATTATGGAAACAATAATCGGAATACTTGTAAGGAATTGGCAAGCTTTGCCACCTCAAATTTTTCTGCAGCATTGGAAGGGATAACACTAACAATAAATTTTAATTTCTTACTCTTTTCTTTAAGTTATTGTTACGAATGGAAAAAATTTATAAGCTGGTGTTTTGATTTTACAACGTTTAACACTAAAATTATAAAAGCAAAAAAACAATGAACTTGTTTACAAATTATCGCACTGCGTTATATAACAACCAACACCAGCATAAAAAAAATGATAAACATGTAAACAAAAATAAAACAACAAATACTGCAAGAACAAACAAAATACACAAACAAACAGAGACACAGCAAAGCAGGGAACTGTAATAGTAAAAGTTGAAGTTGTATGAAAATGTTGTTTGTTTGAAGAGAGTAATTCCAAATTTTTTTTATGAAATACTTGCTCTTGTTAAAGTAACCATAGAGTGAGAAATAAGCTTCACTGCTGAAGAAAATTTGGTTTGAAAAACAGCATTGAAAGCCTGTCTAGTCAGTCGTGTGCGAGGACACGGTGTGTTTAAAGATAACAATCGTGAGGTCTGAAGATCTCTATAACAAAGATCTATCGAATAATTGTCTAGTAATTGTTATTGTTTATGCAAAGGGTGTACAAAGAAAAGCAATTGTTGTTGTATACATCAAGTTGTAAACAGTGGCATACAGAATTGTGCGAATAATAAAGAATTTTAATTTAAATTGGGTTAGGTTAAAGAAAGTGTTCTTGCTAACTATGTCAAGTACAGTACCCGGAGTTTGAATTGACCAATTGTACAACGTCCTAGCTTCTCAAACCACTCGAGTAGTGTGGGTTAATTTCTTTTTCATGGACATTTTTACATTACTTTTTGTAAGAAATCTGCAAAGAGGAAGTGGCCTTTCGTCTAATAAGCCAACGCACTACACAATAATGATAAACTAAAGACTACGGCATCGCGCACACAAAATTAAAACTTTCTGCACATGTTGAATCAATGACGTCACGCAAATTGTGTTCCTATTGGCTAATGATAATGCAAGTAATATTACAGGGCTGCCAACTACTTTCATGTAGTGCACATATATTTCAGAAGAAATGTTAATTTTCACATATGAAAAAGGCTTGGTAACCATTAAAATAGCCCAACTAAGTCATCTAACGGGAAATCATGCGCAAGGCGTAATCTTTAGTTTATCATTCTTGCACACTACCTACTAGATCACGGCGACTTCATTTTTAATTATTACTAAACACAAATTTATTTTTATTTATTTACATTCTACGCGCTTATATTTTTTAATAGGTAAAAACGTAACATTATTAAAGACACAAACCATAAGCAAAAAATCTGTTAAATCATGCAACCAACTGTTAAGCTGCAAAAATTAATAAATTCTATACAAACCATATACTTTAAAGGCTTTATCGTTTTAATGCCTTTTATATGGAATCACCCATCATCATAATGGATGAGTGCGTGTGCGTGTGTGTGTGTGTGTGTGTGATTGTCTGTTAGTGTGGTGCGTGTAAACTAATGTGATAATGTACGTGAAAAACGAAATTAACAACGAACAACAAGCAGTCAAGCATGTCACGAGTATTCAACCATTATGGTCAATTTTAATAAGTTTAACGAGTTTAAATTGAAACTCACCTCATACACACACACACACACACTCCCTCACACATAGGGACAAAAGTATGTCTTTCACACAGCCATTGCTACTCACGCATTAACATACCAACAAACATAAACAATGTGTGCTTAAAACGTAATCGTTTATTTAATACACACACGAAATATTCAATTAAAACGGTATCCCTGCAAGAGACGACAGCGAGACAGAGAGAGAGAGAAAGAGAGAGTGAAAGCCAACAAATCTTTTATGCTCTCTATACACATGTGATTAAGTATGCGTGTATTGGGTTCGTAAATGAATGTTCTTAATAATCGATATTTGTGTTTATAATGAGAGAACATGAAAATATTATGAGTGTGTGTGAGTGAATGGGTGTACAGGCAACATAATTGAATTGTTATAATTTTAAATCCTTTTTTTTATGGCGACAATTTGTCTGATATGCCAGAAACAACGAATAAAATGCTCTCAAAAGAAAATAATGACGGAATTTGTCACGCTTTAATTATTACCGGCTAAGAGAGAAGAGTAAATTGTTGCATACTTTTCAGGTATTTATTAAAAAAAAAAATTTTTTTTTTGGAAATTTTTTTAACGTAATAAAAAAAATGGAAATTTATTTTTACAAAAATGCAAAATCAAGATAATTGTGTTTTGCTTTTACATTGCTGAACATAAAAATTATAAACAAAAGCTACAAAATAAGAACGTTAAGCAAATCTGTTTAAAAATTATCGTAATGCTTAATACAGTCGCCGTGGTGTAGTGGGTAGTGTGTTGGCTTATTAGGGTTCGAATCCCAGGTCAGACATTAAAACGAAAAATATTTCTTCGGCGACTTCCTCTCAGCAGATTTCTGGCAAAGACTCTGATAGTAAAAATGGCCATCAAAAGCTTCTCAAAAATCTGTCGTTCGGAGGCGACTGTAGGTCCCTCCACTCATGTATAAAAAATTAACGCACACAACATAAATGTTGTGAGAAGCTAGGTCGTAATCCTGACTGAAGAGTTGTAATGGCCAATTATGTATGTTAATACAACAACAAACACCAGCATAAAAAAGGTAAACAACTAAACAAAAATACAACAACAAACACTACAAGAATAAATGTAAACAAAATAGACAAACAACAATAACGAATGTAATCCTTTATGTTTACATTTATAGAAATCTTGAGAATGCAAAGTCATTAACATTCCCCTTTAAAAACATTCATCAGACTTTTTAATATGCCATATAAAAGGCAAGGCGAAGCAGGTGAGTCAGTCAGTGAAATTCAGTAAGTCTACTGTGAAGAAAGTAATGGTAAACAAGTAAACAAAAATACAACAACAAATACTACTAGAATAAATGTAAACGAAATGTACAAAAAACAATAACGAATGAAGATTCCCTTCAAAAACATTCATCAGACTGTTTAGAATGTCATATAAAAGGCAAGGAAAAGCAAAAGATTGCGTTAGTAAAAGTTCAGTCAGTTTTGTGTAAAGATGCAGTGCATTTGAATAGAATAATTTCCGTTAAAAATATCTAACGAATAATTGTCTAGTAATTGTTATTGTTTATGCAAAGAGTATAAACAAAGGAATAACAAAAAAAGGCAATTGTTGTTGTTTACATAAAGTTGTGAAGAGTGGCACAAAGAATTGTCTGAAAAATAAAGAATTTTAATCCAAACTAAACACAAATTTATTTTATTTTATTTGCAATCTATGAGCTCATATTTTAAACGTTTTTAAAAGCTAAAAAAGCGTTTAAGAATATTTTTCTCAGATTTGAAATTCGGTCTAATTAGACAACTTACTACCCATGGCAGTGAGATGCTTTGAAAGAATTTCCTAGAAGACTGATAAGAAGTGTTTGTAGAAGGAAATATTTTTCAAAGATTTCTCAGCTGTTATATGAACTAGGAGTTCTAGTTTAGCAAAAACCCACAAACTGCTTACTAGATTACGAGGATCACATAAATACTCCTATAAATATACTACAAAAGGCATTAAATTTAGTTTAGTAAACTTATAACTTATAAATATTCAAAAGCCACGCCTACTACCACTACAGATACTAAAAGTTGTTACTTCTTGTGTGTTATTAAGATAATCTGATAGACTTTTCTTTATGCAAATATTTAATGCTTCCCGAACATATGCAGGCATCTCTAAATATATATGTACTAGAGGATAACAACTAAAAGTATGCAATAAATTAAAAAAAAAATGTTTTTTTTATGCTGCTGTTGTCAAGTTTTATGTGTATGATTGGTTTTTTTTTTTGGATTTATTAATTTTAATTTATTTTAATTAAAACTAAAAACAAATTTATTTTTATGTTATTTGCAATCTTTAACATTTTTTTAAAAGGTAAAATAAAAAAGCATTCATTTTTATTTGTTTCAGAGATTGGTTGGATTAATAAAACCAAATAATGCAAAACTACAACGAATAAAAAAGTTGCCCACTGTCTTCTGAAGGAAACTTTAAAGACTTTTTTAGCACAAATCAAGCTCTATTGGAGAGATGTGCCAATGCAAACCAACAAATAAATTGAGACTCCAATTTTAGTTTTAGAAGGGAGAGCTAAAACAAACTAAAGCTTCTTTCAATACTCATTTTAATTTGGAAAGAGAAATGATAACTAATTTTTCATTAAAAATTATAATTATTGAAGCTTCAGAAGATTATAATGTTTTTACGGTTCCTGTGGCAAGGATAACACAACAAACAACATCAATTATTTGGTAATCATGTGAAGCAAAAAGAAAAAAACACAAAAAACCTCAAAAGATAATCTCTTCAATACTCAATTTAAGCACTTGACAAATTTTTGGTAATTATTTTTTAAATAGGAGATTTTTCTCCATTCGTTTCCTTATCTCTATCTATCTTTCTCTCTCTCTGTCTCTAGCTCTGTGTGTACTTTACAATACGTTAAGTAAAGAAACCACAAGATTTTCGAAGATAGAAACCGTAAAACAAATTTCAAACAATTTATCACAGACAATCCAATAATTCAAGCAAAACAGGTAAAAGCATTTGCTAGACAAACAAAACGAAAAAGTGGAGTGGAGTGGAAATACCTTTCTTCTCGTCCTAGGGAAAAAATAAAAAAAATTTTTCCAAATCATCAGTTGTACACACATAAAGTGGCAGAGAAAAACGACAACAACAACAAAAATTCAAAACTGTTTGGGGAGCAGCAACATGTTCATTAAACACCTAAACATACAAACACACACGCACTCACAGGCATAAATTCCAGAGAATCTTTAACAACAAAAGAGAAGGTAAACATCCGGAGTTACCCATACAATCAGAAGAAAGAAGAAAAAAAAATGGCACCCAGTGAGTTAACCATTCATTCATTCATTCTTTCATTTCGTCAACAACAATTGAAATTTTCAAAAGAGCAAAAAATAACACAAAAAGAGGATAAACAAACATAATGAATGAAAGGAGATTACAGAGTGTGCCACCACCAGCATGGGATTGCTGAATATCCTTAATTCGATACATTTTTTCATCTAATAGATAATAAAGAGGCCCTTATGTGACAGCTGGTAACATATTTGGTACCAAAACAAAAGTACTTTTATAAACACAGATATTAATTGTACCAAATCTACACAGTTTTTGCTTCAATATCTTGCTTAATTTTTGAAGGCATATGAATTTCATATTCCTCAGCTTCCCATTCTCCCTCCCCTTCCCTACATTCCCGTATCCTCTATTTCCATCCTCCTCCCCTAAGGACAATGTGCAATGGGTCAATTTCAACCTCCGGGTACTGTGCTTGTCTTGACCGACAGGTGCACGTCCTCTATCCTAACTTAACCTAAGAACTTCATTAGCTACAAACAATCCAGTAAACGAACTTGTTTACAAGTTATTGTACTACTTAACACAACAACAAACACCAGCATAAAAAAATGGCAAGCAAGTAAACAAAAATCCTCCAACAACACTACAAAAATATACGTAAACAACGATGATTACATTTACAGAGATTTTGAGAAGGTGAAGTCATGAAGTAGTCGTAGACTAGTAGGTGATGACAAGCCATAAACATGTCGCGGTACTAGAAAAAGGTATAAAATTTAGCTAATGATTGTGATTGGTAAACAAATTACGAAAATCCATTTGAAAAGATTAACAAATATGGGCCATAAAACTAAAGAAACAAGTTAATTGAACCACAAAATGATAGAGAAAATTTGTATTTAAATTAAGTTACTTGGTTTTGTTATAATGATGGAAGGTACTTAGTTCGTTACGAGATAATAAATTTAATCAGAATAAAAAAAAAATTCAGTCATTCTTGTGTAAAGACGCGATGTGTTTGAAGAAAGTAATCGTGGTTTGAAAATCTCTTGAACAATTGCCTAGTAATTGTTATTGTTTATGCAAAGTCTATAAACAGAGGAATAACAAACAAAGCAATTGTTGTTGTTTACATCAAGTTGTGAACACAACAGTGGCACACAGAATTGTGCTAATAGTAAAGAATTTTAATTAAAACTAATTACAAATTTTATTTTCATTTTATTTGCAATTTACGAAGTCATATTTTAAACGTTTTCTTTTTTTTAAATAAAAACGTAACGTAAGCAAGTCTCCGTAGTTTACCCGTAAGACCCATGGTCAAGTCCTAGGTCAGACATCAAAACGAAAATATGAAAATATTTTTTCAGGGACTTCCGCTCAGCAGATTTCTGGTAAAAACTCTAAGAGTAAATAGAAAACTGCAATGAAAAGCTTCTCAAAAATATGCCGATTGGATTCGACTTTAAACTGTATGAAATTAACACACACAACATAAGTAGTGTGAGAAACTGCGGGCTTCTTGGGGACGATTGGTGTAGACTCTGTAATATTGAAGGTATGGCACTGGCTATTTTATAGTCACCTAGCAACTCGTTTCCTTGTCGTTCGCATCTTCCCTCTTTCCACCTTTCCTAAAAAACCTTCACAATGCACTACATGAGTAGGGGTCATCCCCTGAGTGCTGGTTCTTTAAAAAAAAAAAAGTGGTGTAAGAAGCTGGGTCAAAATCCTGACTGAAGGGTTGTGATGACCAATTATGTATGTACGCATGTGAAGTCATGAATGGTCGCCTTCAAGAACATTAATCTGACTGTTTACATTATCATATCAAAAGCAAGGCAAAGAATGCAACTGAGTTAATAAAAGTTCAGTAGTCTTGTGTGAAGACGTGGTATGCTTGAAGTAAGTAATGGTGGTTTGAAGATGACCGTTACAAAGATCTGTCGAATAATTGTCTAGTAATTGTTACTATTTCTGCAGAGGTATAACAAAGAAAAGCAATTGTTGTTGTTTACAAAGGAAGGCTCATATTGCAATGAAGAACGTCATAATGAAATGCAAAAGGCTTCTCTTTAATACTTAGGATCCACTGGAAATGAATGTCATTCTTAAGATATGAATTGTGGTTCGTAACCGTGCTTAGATACGGCTACACACCAATCAACTAAAGATTTCTTTTTAATTTCTTTTTAAATTTCCGTACAAGTAAAGGCTGTACAACCAACATCAGAACAAATCGAAAATATTTTCCTTTTTCATTATGACAGGGGGTACGGGTATAATGCAAAGTGCTGATGAGATTGACGATTATAATGATGTTTTTGGTTATAATATTGTTGTTGTCGTTATAATTTTTACTATTGTAGCTTTTGTCATTTTGTCAGTTTAAATACCATCATCATCATCAGTAACAATGTCTCTAAGCATTACTATCAATATGAACAACACGACCACCACCCCATCCACATTCACCATCTCTAGAGCATGGATGATGGTGATGGATTTGCATGCACGATTTCAATACACAATCAAACACAAAAAAAAAAAATGTAACAACCTGAGTCACAATGTAAACAATTGCCATTTACGTCAATCCGGGAACTGGAACTATGACACAAAAGTGAGAGGGAGAGAGTGAGTGAGAGTGAATGAGAAAGTGAATTTAAAATTTGAAATTTTTGGCAAAACGAAAAAGAGAAATCGGAGCAAACGAAACCTCAACTTAACTCTGGATGTGGGCTAATCATGATTTATGATGAGACCGTTAATAAAGAGTATATGCTCACCTCCCTCCCTGTATATGCCGCCTTCCCCTTCCCGTTACACCCACCCATAGTTTGTTTCGTGTATTTCAGCTGCTTAGGACTTTGATAACAACAGGAGGAAAATGAAAACAAAACAAAAAAGTGATGCCACTTGTTTTCCTATCATTAGAGATACCAACCAATTCATTTCTTGTCTCACTCTCTCCCTTTCTCTCGCTCTCTCCTGCTTTCTGTATATAACTTTGTTTCTAGAAGTTGTTGAAACTTACATTTGATGTCTGTTGTAGTATGAGTCTCACTGACAGTGTATGTATGTGTGTATGTGTAAAATTTTTGAAACAATGAATACAAAAACAATGTAAATCCTTCTAATGAATTGTACTTCCTTTATGGCTCTGCCTGCCCACTGCCAATCTATGCATATTGCCGTTCTTCTGGCCTCTTTTAATGTTTATTGCGGAGCTGATTTTCTAATATTATTGAAGGTTGTACGGCTTAAAGTGGCCATTGAGTCTATTAACGTTGGAATTTGTTTCTCTCTCTAATTTTATGTGTTTTACTGCCTTTCCCCTGATATGTTAATGAAAATAATACGCGGAAAACAAAACAAAAGTCCATTTAACGTCAAATAAGATGATGATGATGATGAGAGCCAATGTCAGATAATGCAGAGTAAAATTGAAATTGATAAGAATTCTCTAGGACATAATTGGCTGGAGTAGAAGGTTTTTATTTGGAATAAATCAGTAAATAGTGGTTTGCTTAAAAAATCTTTTTGAAATGGTTTGTAACTTAACTAAGTCTAGAAGTAGTACCTTTTCTAGATAAGCAGAGATGTGGCAATCTGGAAGAATTTCTACAAAACCATAAATATCATTGGAAACCCAATAAAATGAATGTAAACATTTTAATTGCGGCCATTAATGCTTGAATTTTAATCAGTAAATAGTGGTTTGCTTAAAAAATCTTTTTGAAATGGTTTGTAACTTGACTAAGTCTAGAAGTAACACCTTTCCTAGGTAATCAAAGATGTGGCAATCTGGAGGAATTTCTATAAAACCAAAAATAGCATAGGAAACCCAATAAATTGAATGTAAACATTTTAATTGCGGCCATTGGTGCTTGAATTTTAATCAACAAATATTGGTTTGCTCAAAAACCTACTTTTAAATGGTTTGTAACTTGACTTTGTCTAGAAGTAGCACCTTTTCTAGATAAGCAGAGATATGGTAATCTGGAGAAACTTCGACAAAGCCAAAAATATTGTTGGTAACCCAACAAAATGAATATAAACTTTTTAATTATGGCCATTAGTGCTTGAATTTTAGTCAATAAATAGCGCTTTGAAGTCGCCGTAGTCAAGTAGTTAGTGTGTAAGGCCCGAGTTCAAATCCCAGGGCAGACATCAGAACGAAAATAAGAAAATATTTCTTTGGCGACTTTCATTCACCAGATTTCTGGCACAAACGCTGAGAGTAAATAAAATTGCCATGAAGAGCCAGGGCCTCTCAAAAAAATCTGTGGTTCGGAGTTACTGTAACTGTGACTTTAAACTGTAGATGTAGGTAAAATTAATGCACACAACATAAGTGGTGTGAGAAGCTAGGTCGTAAACCTGACTAAAGGATTGTAATGACAAATTATGTATGTTATAGCGCTTTGATATCCATTCACTTTGAAATGGTTTGTAACTAAGCTAAGTCTAGAAGTTGCTTTTCAGATTTCCAGAAGCCAACATATCACATGCAAAGGTCAGACCAGAAAGGTAATTTAAAAGTATTAGGAACAGGCCTAGGAAAATTTATATTGTATCTCAGTAGCTGAGAGTATCAGCAGCAAAAAAACCATTGTTTGATTTTAGTAAGTGGAGGAAGGCTACTGCTGACTTTGTGTTATGCAATTAAATATTTACTAGATGACCCGTGCGAATATTTCGCACCGTTAGTTGTCATTTTTGTGACATAAAAATAATTGCCAAAACAGCTTTTTACAACTTAATATGCATATTATATATAAATGACTTAATAATAAACGGCATTATAGTAAATAGCGGTATTGCCAGAATGGATTTTTAATACATAATATATTATGTAGAACTGCATTACTATTAAGCGACCCTGTTTTAGCATACTTGAACAAAAACATGTAATCACAATGGCAACAGTATTATTATGCAATTCTATATAAAATATAATTTTTATCAATGAAAATAATTGAAATTGAAAAATTATTTCAATTTCTAATTATTTTTTGCCATTAGTGTTAGATATAAGCTTTAAAATGAGATATCATTCATTAAATTTGATGCTGTGGTATGGGAGATATTTGCAACCGACAAAAAAAAGTGCTTTAGAAATAATATATAAAAAATAAGGGCTGTCCATATAGTCTATTTGGTAGTGTGTTGGCTCATTAGACATGAGGCGGCCTCGGTTCAAATTCCAGGTCAGATATCTCCAAAGAAACAAAATATAAAGAAAATATTTTATCGGTGTTTATCTCTCAGCAGATTTCTGGCAAGAGCACTGAGTATAAATAAAATTATCATGAAATCTATCTTTCGGAATTGACTTTAACCTGTTGGTCGTCCCGCCGCTCATGTATAGAATTAACACACACAACACAAGTCGTGTAAGAAACTAGGTTATAAACCTGGCCGCAACGAATGGTTTTTGCAAATAAGATGGCTCCAGATGTTTCTGAAGGCATTCCGGGCGCTGAACATGAATCTGGGTTCATTACGTTTGGGTTCGAGAAAAAGGGGTTTAAGCTCTTGATAATAGCACTTTTGGCCATTTTTGAAAAATTGTAAAGCTAAACACTTACGTGTTGGAACCATCGCTATTGTCAGAAATTAACAATTGATCTTTGCTCTTTAAAATGAGCCCAAAGCCATGCACCCTTAAAGTAGGAGAAGGTTTTATGTCAAGGAATGTAAGAGAAACAGAAACATATTAGGAAGGACATTAAAAATTAATCAGATTTAGTTGAAAATTGTTATTCAGGGGTTTTTGGGGTCGCTGATTACAGATCTTCAATCAGATTTAAAAAATTCAAAATGACAGATCCAATATAGAGGTCCAGGTTTATAAAAATTAAACAAATTTTTCTCTTGCATCCCTTGACGTAAACCTACACTCTACAGATTCTGATGTGTTGAGCGCGCAAAATGCCTTCGGAAACATCTGGAGCAGGGCTGATTTGCAGGGCTGTCTTATGTAGGTATTCTTCTAGCGCCGACTATCTTTTCATTTAAAATTATTTCGCATGTTTTAATTGCAGTTTAAGATTTAAGTAGCCTAGACAAAGGCGCTTGGCACTTGATTAAAAAAATTGATTTTAGAAAATTTATTAAACAAAAAGATTGAACGTGTATATATACCTTTAGTATGATGCTGACTTAAATTATTTCCACTGTACATACCTAGAAGAATAGAGAAGGAAAAAAATTAAGAATAATTTAATTGCATTAAAATTAAATAGAAATTATTCCGGAAATATTTGCTGACAATTTTCTTTTTGCAACAACTGCTTCAGATATTTAGTAAACGGTAGCAATGTAAAGTTCTAGAAAACAGGTTTAGAACTTGGCTAAAAATTGCAAATTATGAAATTTTAACAACATTTTTTAAATTAACAACTTTAAAATATGTTCCAATAATAAAATCATTAATTTATTATAAAAATATGGGGCGTGATAGCCTAAAACGGGAAAACCAATTAAAAAAAGTTTGTGGTTTTAAATAAATTCCTTATCTACCTTAAGATAACTTTTTCTTTTCCGTTATGTAGACACATAATCTCTTGATAAAATATTTAATACCATTAAGTAATGGGCCCTTCCCCCCCCCCCCCCACCGCTCTTTATCGATTAAAATAAACCAAAAATTTAAATAAATCAACCAACCAAGCAACCAACCAAACACACTTGCCAATAGTGCTGCTGCTACTGCTACTGCTGCTGCTGGTGGTAAAAGTGTTGACAACACTTGTAAAACCCAAAATGAATTTCTTGATGAGATTGAACATCTAATGATGCTTGATAGACGGCATAACATACCCTTGACTGCTGCTTGCTGCTCTACGACAGCTACTCTATACATTGTGTGACAAGTCTATGACAGGCAGGCATTCCTGGCTGATTGACTAAATGAAGGGCGGGTGTGTTGATGTGGGTGGGTGACTTTCTCAGGTGTTAGGGTTTTTGGTTGAATACTCTTCTTAGGACAGACAGAAATTTATTCATTCACTCATTCAAGTGTATTTAATTTTATTGTTACAACTTTCTATACAACCTGTAGAGAAATTTACATTTTCAAACACTTGAGAGTTTACTTAACACCCCAGCCAAGTGTAAATGCAATCATTTACTAAAGCCAACATTCGAGGCGAGATGTGGTAGGGCAAGGGGGAAGGGCTCATGAAATTTTGATAAGTAAATGTTGTTGTTTTAATTGAAGTCTATAATTAAATATTCCCCCAAAAAAATATTAATTTTATATGCCTAAACACGGATAAGGGATAAAGGAGCGGGCATAGAGGTGATGACAAGCCATAAACAGGTCGGAGTGGTAGAAAAAGGTATAAAATTTAGCTAATGATTGTGGTTGGTAAACAAATTACGAAAAATCCATTTGAAAAGATTAACAAATATGGGCCATAAAACTAAAGAAACAAGTTAATTGAACCAGAGAATGATAAAGAAAATTTGTATTTAAATTAAGTTACTTGGTTTTGTTATAATGATGGAAGGTACTTAATTCGTTACAAGATAATAAATATAATCAGAATAAAAAAATTCAGTCAGTCTTGTGTAAAGACGCGATGTGTTTGAAGAAAGTAATCGTGGTTTGAAGATCTTTAGAATAATTGTCTAGTAATCATTATTGTTTATGCAAAGAAGGTGAAGAAATGATCATTTGCCTTCAAGAACATTCATCAGACTGGCAAGGTAAAGCAGGCCACTGCGTGAGTTCAGTCAGTGTTGTGTGAAGATGCCGTGCGCTTGAGGAGAGTAATCGTTGTTTGAAGATATCCGTTATCAAGTTCTGACGAATAATTGTCTAGTAATTGTTATTGTTTATGCAAAGTGTATAAACAAAGGAATAACAAACAAAGCAATTGTTGTTGTTTACATCAAGTTGTGAACAGAACAGTGGCAAACAGAATTGTGCGAATAATAAAGAATTTTTATAAAAATTAAATAAAAATTTATTTCTTATTTTATTTGGAATTTACAAGCTCATATGTTAAACGTTTTTTTTTTTTTTCTTTTTAAGGTAAAAACGTAACAAAGCAAGTCACCGTAGTCTTAGACGTAAATCCAGGGTTCGAGCTGTAGGCCAGACATCAAAAGAAAATACAAAAAAGTATTTCATCGGCGATTTCCTTTCACCAGATTTCTTGCAAAACCTCTGAGAGTAAATAAAACTGCCATGAAAAGTTTCTCAAAAGTTTCTGTCGTTCGGAGTCGACTTTAAACTGTAGGTCCCGCCACTTATGTATAAATTTAACACACACAGAACATAAGTGATAGGAGAAACTAGGTCAATAATCCTGACTGAAGCGTTGTAATGACTAATTATATATATATGGACATAGCAATCAATAAGTTTTGGGACACCCATGCCGGAAAGGTAGAACTAAAGGAATGGTGATGCGCACCTTGCAAAAGACTCCGTCAGAATTTACACCCATGGCTCCAAACTGGAAGGAGCTGTTGGGTATGGATTCAATTCGAATATTCTGGCCTAAAAGGCTAAAAGCTATCAGAGCATTTGGATTCTAATGTAATGAACTCAAGGACGAGGGCCTGCAAGCTTATAATTAACAATGCAGTCGTGGACTATGTCTATAATAGATAGGCTGCTTCGGACATAGGCAAAACAATGAAAATAATCTAGTCAAGGCTCGATAAGAAGTAAGTGACAGCTCCGCTTAAAATCCAAAGAAGTAAGGTCAGCACTGTTATCAGGGTTATTACAGGCATGCGAGGCAATTGATTTCTGCAGAAGTTGTGGAAGAGAATGAGACTGTTCTTCATATACTATGTACATGCCCGGCACAGGGTTGGAGGATATATATTCAGATAGTATAGTCTTTAACATCTAAACCTGTATGGAGGATAGAGGCTAAGCTAACACTAAGTGGCTAATCAATAAGTCAAGTAGCTGGACATCAGCTTTTATCTCATGTTCGAAGCTTGGTTTGGAGATTGACTTTATGGTATCACAATGAACGTATACTCGTGTCTAAGTAAGTTCTAAGTAAAACTTCAAGTACATTAGAATGAAATGAATGGCAAAAAAGTACTTTTCCGGAATGCTTTAAAAAATAACTGCGACTGTTAAATTATGTGGAATTAAATTTGTGCATCAATTATCTTCGAGATTCTAATTTAAAACATTAGCTGCCAAGCCTAAATTATTTGAAGGCATTCCCGTTGCCATTTATATGTTGAGTATTAGTGTTTACCAAAACCCAGTTATTACTGTCTGAACTATCCTGATAAACCTCCATTATGTATAGGACTTTGTTACAAATCCTATAAAAAAAAATTCTTGCAAAAAAAAATTGTTATAATATATTTAAAGTACGATGAGTATACTCGTCTTGGCAATACGTAATACCCTGTCAAAGACGAGTATGCTCGTCTTGGCAATGCACGAGTATACTCGTCCTACTTTAAATATATTATAACAAATTTTTTTTGCTAGGATTTTTACTAGCATTTACTTAAAATATATATAAATAACCTGTCAAAGACGAGCACTCAGGACGACCACGAGTATACTTGTCTTTTACAGGGTATTCCGCATTGACAAGACGAGTATATTTAAAGTAAATTCTAGTAAAAATTCTAGTAAAAAAAAAATTTGTTATAATATATTTAAAGCAGGACGAGTATACTCGTCTTTGACAGGATATTATACATTGCCAATACGAGTATACTCGTCCTACTTTAAATATATTATAACAATTTTTTTTACTTTAAATATATTGTAACAAATTTTTTTTTCCTAGGACGAGGGTATTCCGCATTGACAAGACGAGTATATTTAAAGTAAATCCTAACACAAAAAATGGTTATAATATATTTAAAGTAGAACGAGTATACTCGTCTTGGCAATGCATAATACCCTGTCAAAGACGAGTATATTCGTTTTTTTTGCTAGGATTTTTACTACGACTTACTTTAAATATACTCGTCTTGTCAATGCATAAAACCCTATCAAAGACGAGTATACTCGTGCTTGTCAGTGAATGTGTTAAAAATTAATATTTAGTAAAACTAAAGGTACTTTTTTATTTCAAAAAGTACTTTTTCAAAATTGTTTTCTTTACACTTTTCACTATTACTACGCTGTGCTTGAGATTGTCATAACAGCCATCATTAGTGGAATAATATTTCCCTTATTTTTCTCTCATGTCTGTTCAAATAACCTTTGGCTTCTGTTTTAAAATCTCTCTGATATTACAGACATTTCTCCTTCCCCTTGTTTCGTAAAGGACTCCTTACAGAACAGGGGGTTAATTTAGTTTTATTTTTAAATAGTTTTTGTTACCTCAATTGTATTGCTAAATATTATGGATCCTTATCTAACTCAAATACATGGGTATTCATGTCACTTTGTCTCTCTCTCTCTCTCTTTCGCACTCTTTCTCTGTCTCGTATAAGTATGTGCTGTAGGTATAGATGTAGAGATGTAGAGATATTTTCTGCCATTTAAGGAAATTGGTTTTTCTCTATTCGATCTGACATGCTGATGTAAAACTATTCAAATGGTTTAACCAGATACTCCATCTCCCTTTTCGGCTTCTAAAGCCATCACATATTGCACATGAGTAGGTATGTATGGATGTAAGAGAGGATGAATGGATTTGTGTGTGCTCCTGTCAATGTTTAGGATTACAAATGATGAGTGTCTGTGTGTGTGTTAGTAGTTTAGAATAAAATTTTAATTATTTTCATACTTTCATTATCCTGCCATATGGTTGTCCTTGTTAAAAAGGATTCCATTTAAAGGATTATTTTGTTCGAGCAGTGTGTGTCTGTCTGTATGTGTGTATCTCAACTAATTATTGTTATCAGTCAGGCAGCTGAAGTTTGGTTGGATAATGGGATTTTAAATAAATTACTTTCAATATGAAAATGGAAGACATTATTACCTACACAAAGGTCAAAGGTTATTAAGAAAACAAGGAAGCTTAATAACAATAAATCGGCAAAGCATTCAAAACAACAAAAAAAATTACGTTAACAGACATAAATTGTTAAATTGTTTCATATTTCAGACAAGCCACGCCTATATAAAGTGGGAGTTAAATAGAGTTTTACATGTTTTATTAGCTCATTATATTTAAAAACACATTTTTGAATATAAGAACAGTTTTTCTAAAAAAATTTTGAAATAGAAAAATATTATGCCACGCCCCCTTGGGAAGCATTCGATATCGTTTCAGATTATGTTCGCTTATGGTATATTAACCGACATTATTACGTGTGTGTGTTAACTGATTGACATTCAAGTTAACAATGCAAAACTACAAGAGGTTTTAGAGAGGATCATAGCACCAGAAATCAAATCCCTCTCGTATTCTTTGAAAACACGACTGTGACAAAAAGGTCTTTCGAAAATTGTTGATTTGTGGATAAGTGAAGATGGCAAGTGTGATTGATTGCACGTCTAGAAGTCATTTCCCTAGAAGTCATTTCTTTTTCTCGAACGACATGGCCGAGCCAGCGCAGCCGCTGGATGTTAATACGCTGTACAACGTCCATGTCGTTGAGGAGCACATACAGCTCACTGTTGTATCGGATGCGAAAATCATCGCCAACTCGCACTGGACCGAAGATCTTACGTAGGACTTTTCTCTCGAATACTCTCAAGGCAGCTGCATCAGTTCTTAATAGGGTCCATGCTTCTGCGCCATAAAGAAGCACGGGTATGATGAGCGTCTTGTAGAGTATTAGTTTTGTCTTGCGAGAGTGGTCTCTGCTTCTCAATTGCCTATTGAGACCATAACAGCACCTGTTGGTAAGAGTAATCCTGCGCTTGATCTCCAGACTGACATCATTTTCGGTGGTAACGGCGGAGCCAAGATAAATGAATTCCTTGACTGTATCAAAAGTATAGTTATCGGCCGTAATTTGTGAATCAATACGCCGCACGGCTCTACTTGTCGATAACATATACTTCGTTTTGCCCTCATTTACTGCCAAACCCATCTTCTTAGACTCCCGTTCAATAGCACTAAAGGCAGCAGTGACATCTCGTTTGGTACGCCCTATGATGTCGATGTCGTCAGCGTACGCAAGCAACTGGACACTTTTTTGAAAAATAGTGCCATTACGATGCACTCCCGCCTTTCGCAGAACACTCTCCATGACGAAGTTGAAGAGGTCGCATGATAAGGCATCGCCTTGTCTGAAACCTCGCACGGTATCAAAAGATTCGGAGAGGTCCATTCCTACCTTGACGGAGCTACAGGAATTGCTCAACGTCATTCTGCATAGCCTTATCAACTAAGCAGGTATACCGAGGTCAGACATTGCGGCAAAAACACGATCCCTTATGGGGCTATCGAAAGCAGCCTTATAATCGACAAAAAGATGGTGTGTGTCGACTTGATTTTCGTGGGTCTTTTCCAGGATTTGGCGTAGTGTGAAGGTCAGACAACAAAACGAAAAAAATTGCGACTTCCTCTCAGCACTTTTCTCGCAAAGACTCTGAGAGTAAAAATTGCCATGAAAAGCTTCTCAAAAATCTGTCGTTCGGAGTCGACTTTAAACTGTAGGTCCCGCCACTCATGTATAAAATTAACGCACACAACATAAGTGGTGTGAGAAGCTAGGTTAATAATCCTGACTGAAGGGTTGTAATGGCCAATTATGTATGTATTAGGGATGCCAATCGGGAAATCCCGAAATCCCGGGATTCACAAAATCCTCAATCGCGGAATTTTTAAAAATCGATCCCGTTTGGCATCTCTAGTATGTATGTAAGTGCTACAAAGTATATGTTAATAAGATATAAGTTGTTATACTCCTCAAGAAAACGTAACAATTTCTCCGATTTTTAACATTGCAACTCTTTGATTGTAACGACGAAGCTTAAATTCTGTCTTAGATTTCATTGGACAAAGGCCAAGTCTGTCAGCTGCTAGCCTAGAGGGCTATAGAAGAACATCAGATGATCAGACAAACTGCGATTGTGCTTACAGGTTTGCAAGTACTTCAACTAGACGGTGTATCGTGGAAATTATAAACAATTCTGGTGCCTGTAACTTATCCAAAAGAACGAAAACTTTAAAGCGAAAACAATTTCGAACAACGAGTTGGATTTCCGTTTTCGTGGAAACCTAAATAAATAGAACTATGACTGCTGGGACGTTGAAGCTTCAAAAACAATACACGAAGAGCCGCAGTACGATTGCAATGTTACTTGAAAGTGTAGTGTTTGCACTAGAGGCGTTATTGAGCCCTATCAGGTTATTGCTACAGATTTGGAAACAGCAAATACAGAGCTTAAGCTTAGGAATAGTGTATCCAAAACCTTGCGAAGCCATTACATGATTGTGTTTGTAAGCAATTGCTTGCTCATACTTTGGGGGTTTAAAATTATACCCAACAAACCATATGACCTTGCCGGCACTTTGAATCTACGATTGCTAGTTTTGAGTTCAGAACATTTGGTATCATTTATGATCGTAAGACCACTAAGAAACAGAGCAATCCACAATTTTTAAAGTTTTTATAGTATTTATCAGGCTTTGCCTTGGTTTGAGCCAGAAATTTATTTTTTTATTGACTAGTCTGTAGGAAAAGACTATTCTTACGAAAATGAAAAATCTAGATATTGTAGATTTGCTTTTTTACATTGCTTAACATTAAAATTACAAAACATTGCCGTAAACAAACCTGTTTACAAATTATCGTATTGCATAATACAACAACAAACACCAGCATAAAAAAAATTGTAAACAACTAAACCAAAAATACACAAACAATACTACAACAATAAATGTAAACAACGATGTTTACAGTTATAGAATTTTCTAGAAAGGGAATCAGTAACATGCACTTTATTTAGCCATATAAAGGGCAAGGCAAAGCAGGCCATTGAGTGAGCCTATTCTACGGTCAAAACAATATTGTTACGAAAATAAAAAATCTTTATGCTGATGTTTTCCAACAAAACAATGCAGTAAACAAACCTGTTTACAAATTATCGCACTGCTTAATATAACAACAAACACCAATATTAAAAATGGTAAACGAGTAAACAAGAATACACAAACAACACTACAATAATAAATATAGGGATTTCGAGAAGGCGAAGAAATGAACATTCGCTTTCAAGAACATTCATCAGACTGGCAAGGCAAAGCAGGCCACTAAGTGAGCCTAGTCTACGGTCCAAATAATACGAAAATAAAAAGTCTAAATGCTGATGTTTTGGAACAAAATAATGCAGTAAACAAATCCTGTTTAACCTGCTTAACCTGCTTAATATAACAGCAAACATACATACATACATAATTGGTCATTACAATCCTTCAGTCTGGATTATTGACCTAGTTTCTGACACCACTATGTTGTGTGTGTTAATTCCTATACGTAAGTGCCGGGACATACAGTTTTAGAGTTGACTCCGAACGACAGATTTCTTAGAGAAACTTTTCATGACTATTTTTATTTACTCTCAGATTTTTTGCCAGAAATCTGCTGAGAGGAAATCGTGGAAGAAATACTTTTTGTATTTTGTGTTGATGTCTGGCCTGGGGTTCGAGTCCTGGCTTTACGTCTAATAAGCCAACACACAAACAAGTAAACAGGAATACATAAACAACACTACAATAATTAATATAGAGATTTCAAGAAGGCGAAGAAATGAACATTCACTTTCAAGAATATTCATCAGACTGGCAAGGTAAAGCAGGCTACTGAGTGAGTGAAGTTCAGTCAGTGTTATGTGAAGATGGCGTGCGTTTGAATAAATTGATCGTAGTTAGAAAATCTCTGTTACAAAGATCTGTCCAACAAATGTCTAGTAATTGTTATTGTTTATGCAGAGTGTGTAAACAAAGGAATAACAAAGAAAAGCAATTGTTGTTGTTTACAGCAAGCTTGCAACTGGTTAATAAAAGTTCAGTCAGTATTGTGTGAAGACGCGGTATGCTTGAAGAAACTAATCGTGGTTTGTGGATGACCGTTACAAAGATCTGTCGAATAATTGTCTAATAATTGTTATTGTTTCTGCAGAGGAATAACAAAGTAAAGCAATTGTTGTTGTTTACATTAAGTTGTGAACAGTGGCATACAGAATTGTGCAAATAATAAAGAATTTTACTTGGAATTAAACAAAAATTTATTTTGTTATTTAATTTAGAATCTACCAGTTCATATTTTAAGCATTTTTAAAAGGTAAAAATCATCATTCCAAAGCCTGCAGAAAGGTACCATAAATTTCATTGGAACTGAGAGTCCTTAGTTCATTTCAAAAATATTTGTTGAGTGGCCTGTAGAGAAAGATTTCACAATCCATAAGTCCAATTTCGAATTTCTAAATTCTAAATTTTAAAAATACTCTACATCCCTCTATTGGTTTCATAACAATTTCTCTTTGCCTGCCCGACAGCCAGCATTGCCAATTATAACCAGAAATTTAACTTTAATCACCTGCTTACAAATAAAATCCATGTTTAACTGGGCTCGTGTTTCTCTCCCTTTACTGGCCTCCACTCCTTCTACCCCTCAAAAAGCCTATTTTGCCATCATTACTATTGTCATTGTCATTAATTACATGAACAACATGAATAACAATAACAATAACAACAACAACAGCAACAGCAATAACAAAACTTTTCTTCAGTAATGCCTAATATAACTGCTACTACTACGTGGCAACATTACTCTACTGCTACTCTACTCTACTCTACGCTACTCTACGCTACTCTACTCTACTCTACGCTACTCCACTCTCCTGCCTGTGTCTGTGTCTGTCTGTCTATTCATTTGAAATTCTATTTGCATAAGAGTATATAACAACAACTACAACAAGAGCAATATCAACCACATTTACATCATATACACACACACACACACAAACACTGACTTGTAGTGGTGTGGTGTGTGTACATACTTACCTGTGACAATTTATCCTGACTATCGATAATATCGATAAATAAACGCATTCTATCGTCGAGTATTTGAAAACCGTTACGTGGTTGCATTAACAGATTCTGTACCGCCTCTCTAATGCTGCCCGGTGTTGTTGTACACGAATTGCAATCATCACTGCTGCTATTATTGTTGTGATAGTGTGTGTTGGTTGCCTGCTGCTGCTGTTGCATTAGCTTCAGTTGCTGTGAGTGTTGCCTTAGAGCCTCCGAACATTTACGCAAATAATCGTAGGAACCTTTTGATTTGTATTTATCGGCCATTTGTTGAAAACTATCGAGAATTTCATTGAAATCGGTTAAAAGTGGTGCAGTGGAGGGTGTGGTCGAGGCAGAGGTATTACAGGTATTCAAAGAATTGGCTAGACTAGCTATGGAACCATTGCTAGTCGATGTGGGAAAGTTTGAACGTAAAGTGGTAGGTGAGGTGGCTAACGGGGAAGTCGAGTGTTGGTGTAGAGGAGCAGCCAGTGTCTTAAGACTGCCTGAACTATGTGAAGTCACCACTTTACTGGGACTTAAAGCTTTTAAATCTTCGCTCATTAGCCTTAAATTATCGGATATCTGATGGAAACTTTCGGAGGTGGTCAAAGAATGCTCCAATTTACCAGTGCCCGTATTAGTTGTGGGCGTGGCTGGTGTTGTCGCAGTGATATTAACATTGGCAGCATTAGTGTTAACATTAGCATTAGCATTAACGGTGGTTATAGTAGTTGATTTTGGTCTTCTCCTCGAGGGTGGTCCATTATTGCCCGGTGTTCCCGAGGTAACATCGGGCATTTGCAAGGGTTTCGTTATAAACGAGTCCAAGGTTTGTGAGTTTACCAGCTTCGGTTTGTCATCGTTTTCGGGTATTTTATTAGAGCGTATGGCCTCTAAAAACACACGCAATTGGTCTGATGGTGTGGGCACTGTTTCCACTGTTTCTTTCGGCGTGCCATACAGGGGCTTTGTGGCCGCCTGTTTTAATGGTGAATTCTTAGAATCAATTTCCTGCAATGAATTCCGTTTGAGTGTGGTCACTCCACCGCTAAGAGGCTGTGCCTTTTGATTTGTTTGCTGATTCTGCTGTGTGGTCTTGGGTTCCTTAATGGGTTTCAATACTTCCTCGGGGATATTCTGCTGATATTCCGTACGCATGGAACTGCGTATATTGTCCAGAAATAGTTTCAATTGAGTAGAAGGCGATTGGGTCTCGGTTGGTGTATTGTTTAGAGAAGCCAACGATTTACTAACCATTTCCTGGGATATCATGCTGGAAGTAAAGTTACCCGTAGACTTGGACATGGCTATTGGCTGCTGGCTAACGTTTACGGCCATATCAGGATTAGCTGGTGCGGTGTTTGTTGCCGTATGTTGGTTGGCATTGCTTAGTTGCTGTTGCTGTTTGGCCAAATGCTGTTGCCGTTTCAATTCGGATAATAGCTTGGCCTGTTCCGAATATTTACGTACGCTTTCTGTTATGGTTCTTAATTGTTCGGAATAGGCTCTCAATTGGTTTTCCAAATATGCTTGATCTGGAGCTGGCCCACCAAAGGCATAGGATATTGGTCTTTCGTTTTTCTGCCAGTTATTACAATTAGGGATAGCGCTGCTCGCTTGTAACTCTTCCACACTGAAACCATTTTCCGCATTCACTTGTTGGTCCACGGTACGGCCATGAAAGGTAACAGAATGCCGCATGGTGCCTGTATTTTGTTGTAGGGTCGCCTCTAAAGGATTGACGGCATGTTGTCTGATATTATCTATGCTGGTACTTTTCTTTGCCTGGAATTTATTCGT
This sequence comes from Sarcophaga peregrina, assembly GCA_014635995.1. Taxonomy (NCBI): domain Eukaryota; kingdom Metazoa; phylum Arthropoda; class Insecta; order Diptera; family Sarcophagidae; genus Sarcophaga; species Sarcophaga peregrina. The sequence continues at coordinate 99,584,102 of CM025789.1, forward strand.
TTCCATAGGTTGGGGACTGCCGGCATTACGTTTTGCTTGGGTGCCGGGAGCAAACCTTCTCAAAGGTATGGGTGGTGGCTGATAGGGAGACACGGGAGTATTAGCTTTGCTTATGGGTGGAACATTATTAAAACGCTCTAGACTTCTGGGTCTTTGGCCGTTCGTTGAAGTATTGCCAGCATTTGCCACTGAAAGATTTGAGCCCAAAGTGTTATTGGGTCGCGGAGTGCTATGCGATCTTCTAGGCACTACGGGGCCATTTATGGGATTAGCGGGTGCTCCACTAGTAGTGTTAGGCGGTAAGTTTCTATGCAAGGGAACGGGGGGACAGTAGGTTGGTGTTGTTGATTTTAAAGATTTATTTTGATTGATAGCCGAGGGATTTGCAGATGCCTGAGTAGGACTTTGTCGGTATTGCTGTAGCAAAGCAGCATAAATGGCTTCTTTGTCCATATTGTGGCTATGGCTGTGGCTGTGGCTGTTGCCTGAATTATTCTTCACTGTCGTTGTTTCGTTAAATTTCGTTGTATTATGACCAACAGCTGAGGGGTTATTGTTGGCAGCGGCAGGGGCTACAGTTGCAGTTGTATTGTTAACCAGGGACACAGCCTGTCTTAACTGCTGTTGTTGGCGGGTTAATTGTAACAATCTCTGCTGCTGTTGCAGTGTCAATTGTTGTTGACGTAATTGCTGTTGATGTAATTGCAATTGCTGTTGTTGCTGTTGTTGTGTCGTTGTCGTAGATGCGTAATCCACAAAACCCGATGAACATGAAGAGGAAGTCGATGATGAGGGCGATGTCAGCTGTTGTAAAATTGTTTCCTTCGTAGACACATTAACACTTCCTGCTGACGTTACTCCTGCCAAACCCGTAACAGCATAACCCACTGCACCAGCTGCAATCTGTTGTTGTTGCTGCTGTTGTTGTTTATTTAAACGATAACGTTGCGGTTCAGCATATTCGGGCATTTCATGTTGAAAACTAAAGGCTGTTGTCGTTTTCGTATTCGTAGTCTCTGTAGGCGAAGGACTATTCAAGAATGGATTATTGCCTTTTAAGGCTATAGGGGCTATGGGTGCAGCTGCACAACCGGTCATGGTAACGGCCGTTGTTAGGGGCGGCGGTGAAGGCTGTAACATGCTTAAAGCCGAGCTGCCTGTAATCGTAGTTTCCTTGATATGCAAGTCGAGTTCATCATCCAGCATAAAGTTGCCTGGACAACCATTTGGTGTGGTGGCCATTAGTGAGTTAGCTGTTGTATCTCTTGTCGTTGTGGCATGAAATGATTTCGAGGCATATGTTGCATCAATATTATTGCTACTTAATGGTGATGTTGCTGGCGTTGTTGTCATAACAATAGAGGATAATTTATTTGTATTTCCTAAAGCTTGAATATTGGCGGGTTTATTTTGTTGTTGTTGTTGTTGATGCTGTTGATTTGCTTGTGCTAGGTTGGTGGTATTGGTGGCAAGGCCACCATTAAGAGTTGCAGCTGGAAAACCACTGATGCGAAATCCATTCATTTTCGTTGTCGTGCTGCCGTTTAAATGTATACTTGACGATGTCGTTGTTGATGTTGTTGTTGATGTTGTTGTTGTATAACAATAATATTGTTTACGTTGTTCTTGTGCTATTGCTATTGCTGCTGCTGTTGCTGCTGCTTTTGTGCTGTTGTGATTGCTGGTTTTATTTTTATTACTTGTGCTGTTTGTTAAACAACTTTTTGTTGTCATTGTCGCATAATCGTTTAAAAATAAAAAGGAAAACGGATCTCAACCAATATTTTGTATATGAATATGGTCTCCTCTGCTCTCTCTCTCTCTCTCTCTCCACTGTTTCTCTCGTTGACTTACACGTTGCACTTCTTTAGTCAAGTTTTCGTTTCATAAGCCAGCCTCAGAAATTAAGGACTCCGAGACAGGCAACCAGACAACCACACCACAGCAGCAGCAATTCTGTTTTTCTTTTTTCCATCAATTGCTGAATTTTTACTACAACTTGTGGTTGTTGTTCTCGTTATTGTTGTTGTTTTTCTTTATTTCACTTATAAATTTTGTATTGCTTGTTATTGTTGTTGTTGCTGTTGTTCACTTTAATTTATACACGCGTGCGAATATTTTTGTTTGTTTGTTTTGGATTTCGTTTGTTCGTATATTTTTTGAAGTGACCAACCAACCAATTGATGTAGTTGCTCTACTGATTGGCATTCTTTCAATTTGTATGCACACACACATACACACTCATATCACTTGTATATTCTCTTTAGCATTTCCAAATATACATACACACACACACACACACGCACATACACTTAAATACTCTTTTAGTTACACTTGTACACACATACTTTAGCTTTTTATTTGTGTATGTAGTATGTGTGAAAGTATTATTTTTTATTCACTGAATATTTATTGTATATTTTAAGGCGTTTAATTTTAACTAAAATGCCACAAAAATCACAGCATAAATTAAGGAGAAAATAAGGATTCAAAAAGTGGATTTTTTAAGTTCTTTAGTATTTAATACAAGATGTAATGCGTTTTTCGAATAAAAATATTTAAAAAAAAAATAAATTAAATTTTAAAAAGTCTTTACAATTCAAAACGAAGTATATTTTCATAGCATACAACTAAGCTAATGGAAAATAATGCAGGTATTGTTATATAAGAGGTGTAGCCAGATAACTGGCCTAACAAAAATACTGGAATATACTAAATTCAACAACTCAGCAGGAATTGGAGGGAGGCGCATTTACAGATCACTTTTGAAAAATTTGTGGGGCTTGCTTAGAGATGGTCTTTATAAAAATAAACCAGTTTAAACCTGTTTACCCTGTTGCCATGGCAAAACTCAAACCTTTATCCGGTGTCAGTAAGTATAACTCTCTGCCTCATAGATATCAAGTCTTCAAGTATTCTGATGATACATTCTCTTCAACACAAATTCGTCAAATTGGACTTCAGACAATCCCTGTTTAAAACAAGTCTTTTTTGAATATACAACGTCTAAACAAGGAACTGTTTAATATTCTTAAAAACTTATGATATAAAATGATACATTTTTTAATTCCCTTTGCGTGGTCGTCGTGGTCTAGTAGGTAGTGTATTGGCTTATTAGACGAAAGATCCGAGTTCCAATCCCAGGTCAGACATCAAAACGAAAAATTTGAAAATAATTTTTCGGTGACTTCCTCTCAGTAGATTTCGGGCAAAGACTCTGAGAGTAAAAAATTACCATGTAAGTATGGCTTCTCAAAAAATGTGTCGTTCGGAGTCGACTTTAAACTGTAGGTCCCGCCACTCATGTATAAAATTAACGCACACAACATAAGTGGTGAATTTCGACCTCCGGGTACTGTGCTTGTCTTGACCGACAGGTGCACGTCCTCTAACCTAACATAAGTGGTGTGAGAAGCTAGAGCGTAGTACAATGGGTCAATTCGACCACTGAGTACTGTACTTGACAGAATTGAGAAGTACACGTCCTTTAATCTAACCTAACCTAATTCCCTTTAAGAGTTTAGATTCCCTTAAATACATTCGCCCGAATAGTATATTTCAAACATTTCTTTGCGCTTCTTTTGTTCATATCTTATTCCTCCATATTATAGAAGCCTAACAGATATCATGTCAGTGAACATTGAGTCCATAAACAGAACTAATGCAGGAACTAGTAATCACAGCCAGTAATCACAACTCAAAACAAACGATCTCTAGCCATAGAAGGGCTAAACTTTCATGCCAACTTCCTCATCACACGCTCTATTTCAAATTTAACACGTAGACCGCCGACTACGGGATAACTCGTAAATTGTGTTCTTTTCTAGGGCGCCAAACTACGAGCTATTTCGTACTCACTCATGCGAAAAAATCAAATTTCTCGGTTTTTGGCAAATTTTCTTAAAAATACCGGGGCCGTTAATGTGTTAAGTAAAAAGAAAGGGCGTCCTTTCATGGACAAGCTTCTCACCCTGCACTACGAAATATATTGTTGCGACAATGAAAAATTTAGCGGCTTTTACATCGTTTAACATTAAAATTATAAACAAAAGCTAAAAAAAACAGAAACAATGAACTTGTTTACATAATATTGCACTGTGTAATCTAACAACAAACACCAGCATAAAAAAAATGGTAAACAGGTAAACAAAAATACAATAACAAACCCTACAAGAATAAATGTAAACAGAAGACACAAACAACAATAATGAATGTAAACAACGATGTTTTCATTTATAAAGATTTCGTGATAGAGAAGTCAGAAACATCACGCTTTAAAAACATTCATCTGACTGTTTACGTTACCCTGTAAAAGGCAAAACAAAGCAGGTAACTGAGTTAGTAAAACTTCTGTCAGTTTTATGTGAAGGAGGCAAAGATCAGTCAAACAATTGTCTAGTAATTGTTATTGTTTAAGCACTCAGAGCAAACAGTTGAAGTAAGAACATGTGAATCCAGTCGGTAAGGTATTCACTTAATTTGCCATAAGAATGACATCTTCGGTATGATGTTGTTGATACTTAAACAGCATCCTTATGACAGGCACGTGTGTATAATAGTTTCTTAGTTTTTCTTTCTAACAGAAAACAAAGGAAAAAAAAGGAAATTCTTTTCTTACAAAAACAAAAGCAGGTGTTCCATAAAAAGTATGAAAATGAAGTGTTTTTAGCATTTAGAAAACAACAGATTTACTTTCAAATAACTGTCACTGGTGGTGTTTAAATAAAACCAACACAATGTTCTCAAATTATAGCATAATTTAAGGCGAAAATAATTTTATTTTCTATGAAAAGTGGTTCAAAATCTTCTCAAATTCCTTAGAATCAAAATATTTGCATGGAAAGCAAGCAAAAAGCACTGAAAGTAAACAGAGTCACAATTTTAAGAACTTCTAAAGGACTTAGAACTGTCGCTAGTGTTGTTTAAAATAAACCAACACAACGTTCTTAAATTATAGCATAATTTAAGGCGAAAATAAATTTATTTTCTATTGAAAACGGTTAAAAATCTGCAAAAATTCCTTAGCACTGAAAGTAAAAGTAGCAACAATTTTAAGAAGTTCTAAAGAACTTAGAACTGTCGCTAGTGCGAACAATGTTCTCAAATTTTAGCATAATTTAAGGCGAAAATAAATTCATTTTCTATGAAAAGTGGTTAAAAATCTTCGCAAATTCCTTAGTATTGAAGGATTTGCATGGAAAAAATGTGAGGAACATGGAATGAAAAACAACTGAGTTAGTAAAACTTCTGTCAGTCATATGTGAAGAGATAAAGATCAGTCGAGTAATTGTCTAGTAATTATTATTGTTTAAGCAAACGGTGTAAACAGAGGAATAACAAAAAAAAAAGCAATTGTTGTTGTTTACATCAAGTTGTGAATAGTTGCACACAGAATTGTGCGAATAATAAAGAGTTTTATTTTTATATTATTTGCAATTTATGAGCTTATGTTTTAAACGTTTTCAAAAGGTACTATCTCAACCAGTTAACAGGCCAGTAGACTATGGAAATTTCGGCCTGGATAAACCTATCTTCATTCATCCATGGAAACTTCTACGTTTATGATATTTCGGTAGCTGAATAAGAGTACTGGGCGGCTAAAAAAGATTTTCAATTTAAAAATTCTTGAAAAATTCAATTATTTTCAGTACATTCTTTACATTTCCCATAAGTTTGCTTTGTTCAATTATGGTATAATTGGGATTAGATTATAGGATTTAGGTTGTAACCATAATAAGATTTTCTTATTATTACAATTATTTACTATTTTTGGCATTTATTGATTGAAATTGAAATTTAAAATCTTCATTCAAATGAAATTTGTTTCGGAAAACAAAAGATTTCCTTCGTAATTGAAATTAAATTTTTTCCATTTACAAGCATTTACAAAAATTTTTAATAAAAAAAAAAGAAGTTTTTCTAAGAAATTGTTTAAAAAATATTTCTATCCTAATAAAAGGAACAAAAAAGAAAGAAATCTTTAATGAAAATCCTTCTGATAAGTAGTAAAATTTAAAAATACCTTAAGAAACCTTGACCAAATATTTTACTCATCATACACATCATATGATGATGATGATAACAATGAGTTGGTGATGGTGATGATGATGATGATTTCCCCAGATGCATATGCCTGACCTGCCACATTAGAAATATGCAACAACAAAAAAAAAAAAAAAAAAAAACTCAATTTATAAAGGATTAAAAAAGAAAAATACCTTGAAATATGGGTGTGCTGAAAAACTTTTGATTTTAAATTCGAAGGATCATTTGATTTTAAGTGAGATTAATACATAGACAGCCAAGAAAAAATTATATTTTCACTTAAGCAATCGAATAATTCCAATTGGAATAAAAGCGCCAGCAATTTATTCCTTCAAATAATCCAATCATGACGGCATAACTAACCCTGCCATATAAAAGACAACCCAAAGAAAAAGTGTGATTTAGTAAAATTTCAGTCAGTCTTGTGTAAAGACGCGTTGTGTTTGAAAAGAGTTTTCATGGTTTAAAGATCTTAGTTGCAAAGATCTGTCGAACAAATGTCTAGTAATTGTTATTGTATATGCAAAGAGTGTAAACAGAGGAGTAACAAGAAAAAGCAATTGTTATTGTTTACATCAAGTTGTGATCAATGACACATATAATTAAGCAAATAATATAGAATTTTAATTAAAATCAAACACAAATTTATTTGTTATTTTATTTACAATCTAAAAGCATATATTTTAAATGCTTTTAAAAGGTAAAAACGTGCCACTAGAAAAAGGTTTTATTACGCCCCTAAATATGCTACACCAAAGCTCTTTAAATTTCCATAAAGAGTAATATTCCTTAAGAATTTTAAGGTTAATGATGATGATGATGAAACAATTTTTTCTAAGAAAACTTAATTAATTTATTTGCATTTAAAAATTCCTTTTCAAACATTTTAAAGCCAAACTTTTGGTAAAAAAACAAAACATCTGTTGAAAGCAAGCCATCTGCCCTACCTTGCATCTACAACATGTCAGGGCTGGGTATATGCATGTTGTCATTAGTAGGTATGCACGTAGATTACATTTTCGAAAGAGTATGTGTGTGTGTGTGTCAGTAAAAGAAAATATTGAATAGTTTTCCCCAAATTGCCTTGCTAAACAATACTAAAATGAAAGAAATTCACATGAGAATGTATGTATAAGTGTACGAGAGTGTATGTGTATGTCATTCATTTACTCTCTGAAATTACTTGACTTTGAAATGGGAATGTCGGTAAGAAATTTTTTCATGTGAATGTTTGAAACGACAGCTTTGGCATGGCAATACGAAAAAGTGTGTATGTCTGTTAGACTAACATAAGCAAAGACAGACCTAGAGACAGACTTAGTGACAGAGACAGTGAAGAAGACTCTACTGAGTCTCATGTAATTTACTCAAAACCAAGCCAAGACAGCTGTAAAGACAGATGAAGATGATTTGGTATAGAGAATATGAAATGCATGCCATTCATGGTAGTGTTTACCTGTTTATTGTTTAAATAACAAAAATCATAGCATAGTTTTAGGAGTTCAAAACGACAAAAAGTAGAAAAAGAATGTATACACGTACATGTTAAGCTAGAAATGAAGTATTTTGCAAAACCAATGCATATTTTAAGGATGTAAAATAAAATAACAACATTAAATAAATGAATGCAAACAACAACAAGAACTAAATAGAATAAGCATTTCTAACCTATATATGGCACCTAGTGAAACAATAAACTCAGCCGAGTCTTTTTCATTTTTTGCTTCATTTTTCTGTTGCATACTTTTGTGCAGTAGTTACTGAGATGCAATTCTAATCACACTTACAAGAGATGCCTGTACACATTTGAAGTATTTAACTGATAGGAGCACAGCATACAGAGGCAAAAGGTATAAAAATTTTATTTCCTTACTACTTATCACTACCACCACCACCACCACCATCAGAGCAAACAGTTGAAGTGGGAACATGTGAATTCAGTCGGTAAGGTATTCACTTAATTTGTCATAAGAATGACATCTTCGGTATGATGTTGTTGATACTTAAACAGCATCCTTATGACAGGCACGTGTGTATAATAGTTTTTTAGTTTTTCTCCAACAGAAAACAAAGGGAAAAAAAAGGAAATTCTTTTCTTACAAAAACAAAAGCAGGTGTTTCATAAAAAGTATAAAAAAGGAAGTGTTTTTAGCATCTAGAAAACAACAGATTTACTTTCAAATAACTGTCACTGGTGGTGTTTAAAAAAAACCAACACAATGTTCTCAATTATAGCATAATTTAAGGCGAAAATAAATTAATTTTCTATAAAAAGTGGTTCAAAATCATCAAAAATTCCTTAGAACGAAAATATTTGCATGGAAAGCAAGCAAAAGAGACTGAAAGTAAACAGAGTCACAATTTTAAGAACTTCTAAAGGACTTAGAACTGTCGCTAGTGGTGTTTAAAATAAACCAACATAATGTTCTTAAATTATAGCATAATTTAAGGCGAAAATAAATTTATTTTCTATGAAAGGTGGTTCAAAATCTTCAAAAATTCCTTAGAATAGAAATAAGCACTGAGAGTAAAAGTATCAACAATTTTAACAATTTCTAAAGAACTTTGAACTGTCACTAGTGCGAACAATGTTCTCCAGTTATAGCATAATTTAAGGCAAAAATAAATAAATTTTCTATGAAAAGTGGTTCAAAATCTTCAAAAATTCCTTACAATTAAAGGATTTCCATGTAAAAAATGTGGGTAATAAGCATTGAAAGTAAAAGTAGGAACAATTTTAAGAATTTCTAAAGAACTGAGAACTGTCGCTAGTGGTGTTAAAATAAACCAACACAACGTTCTTTAACTATAGCATAATTTAAGGCAAAAATAAAATTCATTTCCTATGAAAAGTGGTTCAAAATCTTCAAAAATTCCTTAGAATTAAAGGATTTGCATGCAAAAGGTGTGGGTAATAAGCATTGAAAGTAAAAGTAGGAACAATTTTAAGAAGTTCTAAAGAACTTAGATCGTAATAGGTTGGACCAAATTGCCAGAAGCAATTAATACTTTAAATACTTTAAAACGTACAAATCTTCCCTTCAAACTTATCTAGGTTAATTAGGAGATCTTTTTCGAGGGAAGAGATTCCAAATAGTTCGAGAGGTTAGGTCCATGATGTCAGGCATCAAACATTGCCTATAGGACACCATTCTGATCTATATTCATCCCTGTTTTAGAGAGTTCAGTTCAAAAAATACGTAGTAAAGCTCCTTTAATTCTTCTCCACAGCTCCTGCAGAAGTAATTCGAGGGATTGTCGTTAATGTAGTGATTGTCCTGGCAATCAAGGTTATTTGTAGCTTTATCTAGGGCATTATAATATAAATTTAAAGCCAATAATTTTGATAACATCACTCAGATACTATTAAAGAAAATGAAAGTTTATCTTGAAAGCATTTAGTTTTGAAAATTGTTAAAAAAAAAACTAAAGGAGATGAAAAAAAGAAGAGCAAGACACATTATCAAATATGTAAAGGACATCAAGGACAATTTGCTTTTATACAGGATTACTGTTGGAAAAATAAAACTTTTTTTCTAGTTTTTTTTACGGTAAGAAAAAAAAATGGAATAGAAAATCCACAAGCATGAAAGCCAAAAACCAAACATTTAAAATGTATCTTTAAGGGTGGAGCGGACCAGAGGGGAAGCGATGGAGATGAAGCTTAAGATTTTTACAGGTGTAGAGTTGGCAAACATTGGTACACCTGACTGAATTTGGTTGACAAGCTTATGGGTATAGCCAGCAAGCAAACGAAAGGTGATGTTTTTCAGCAGAGTTTTCGCAAAATATTCAAAGGCACACAAGCAAGCAAGCAAGCGAAGATGTGTCCATGATGGCTGGCTAAGCTGGGACCTAGAGTTTGCCCCTATAATCATGCTGCAAATAATGGCATTAGTAGCTTTCTTTTTTTCTTCTTTCTAACTCTCTCTCTTTCGCTCTCTCTCTTTCTCTCTGTGTGTCGTGAATAACCGTTCATTCTTACTTCAGAGCATTTGGTGTGCTGATGTCTTAAGACTCCTTTAAATATGTTATACTACTACCATAATAAAATCCTTTAAGTATGCAATAGTTTTTCTACTTTTCTTCTGTTTTTCTGTTAATATAAGAAGTTGAGTTATTTAATGGTTTTAAACATGACAACTACAATCAAAGCTACCTGGAAGTATAAAATATTTCTTTTCTCCCCCATCGTAACTTTTCAAAGAATTTCCACTTTTGTTTTTATACTCTCTCTCTGTCTCTCTCTCCCCTACTCCTACAGGTATCAAGTTATCCTGTGTGGCAACAGTAGTTGTAAGGGTGAATATTTGCTAATGAAATGATTTGTAGTTTCCTAAGAAATTTAAGGGAGAAAAATAGCTCTCTGCCGAGTATAGTAATGAACGAACGGAAGGAAGGAAGGTAGAAAGCTGGATGTCTCTAGTGGGACAGCACTATTTGTATTCATTAGTGACAGGTTGTATAAGATTTTGATTTCAATAGCGTATCTCGGGATTATTTATTTGCAATGGACATGACAAATTGAAATTCATGCAAATAGAAGTGTGGGGGAGAACTCACACTTAACTCAATAGTTTTTACTTCTAAGCCAGGGTAAGAAGTTTAGTTCAACGTTGATATTTGCCTCTTGGTATTGGGTGTCGCCGTGGTCTAGTGGGTAGTGTGTTGGCTTATTAGACGAAAGGCCCGGGTTCGAATCTCAGACATCAAAACGAAAAATATTTCTTCGGCGACTTCCTCTCAGCAGATTTCTAGCAAAGACTCTGAGAGCCAAAAAAAATAGCCATGAAAAGCTTCTCAAAAATCTGTCGTTCGGAGTCCACTTTAAACTGTAGGTCCCGCCACTCATGTAAAAAATTAACTCACACAACATAAGTGGTGTGAGAAGCTAGGTCGTAATCCTGACTGAAGGGTTGTAATGGCCAATTATGTATGTATTGGGTGTATAAATCAGTAGCAGTGCTCCTACATTCTTTAAAACACTCAAAATACTTTGCAGTTTTAAATTTGAGGCAACGTATGCCCATTCCCGCTAAGAATCTACCATCAGCGAAAGCAAGTCATTGAGGTAAAAAGTGTTCTACAGTTTCCTCTTCATTCCCATTACTAATGCTCTGGCTCTAGTCGTAGTAATCAGAGCTTAAGCGCTTTGTTTGTTTCCCTATGAAGAAAAACGTAGGCTAATCGCAGATACCAAGAAAGCCATATCGCTCCTATTGATTCACATGACAGAACCCGCGAGTCAGCTGCCCAAAAAAGCGGATTATGATTATCTGGCTATCCGATAGATAGTCTCCTGAAAGTTTGAGTTTATAAGCTTCAGTTTATCGATTGAAAACTTTTAGGTAGTGCCAAGTCTAACTAATTTATCAGCCCTTGTATTATTCACACTCACAGGTAAAAGTCAAGGGTAGTTCTTGAATGCGCCAACTACAGGGGTATAAGCCTTCTCCCTATCGCATATAAGGTTCTTACAGGCGTATTGTTTGAACGACTGAAGCCACTCGTCAAAACACTGATTGGACCTTATCAGTGCGGCTTCCGACCCGGCAAGACCACCATCGACCAGATCTTCACACTACGCCAAATCCTGGAAAAGACCCATGAAAATCAAGTCGAAACACACCATCTTTTTGTCGATTATAAGGCTGCTTTCGATAGCCCCATAAGGGATCGTGTTTATGACGCAATGTCTGAGCTCGGTATAAGGCTATGCAGAATGACGTTGAGCAATTCCTGCAGCTTCGTCAAGGTAGGAATGGACCTCTCCGAGCCTTTTAATACCGCGCGAGGTTTCAGACAATGCGATCCCTTATCATGCGACCTCTTCAACTTCGTCATGGAGAGTGTTCTGCGAAAGGCGAGAGTGCATCGCAATGGGACTATTTTTCAAAAAAGTGTCCAGTTGCTTGCGTACGCTGACAACATCGACATCATAGGGCGTACCAAACGAGGTGTCACTGCTGCCTTTAGTGCTATTGAACGGGAGTCTAAGAAGATGGGTTTGGCAGTAAATGAGGGCAAAACAAAGTATATGTTATCGACAAGTAGAGCCGTGCGGCATATTGATTCACAAATTACGGCCGATAACTATACTTTTCAGTCAAGGAATTCATTTACCTTGGCACCGCCGTTACCACCGAAAATGATGTCAGTCTGGAGATCAAGCGCAGGATTACCCTTGCCAACAGGTGCTACTATGGTCTCAATAGGCAATTGAGTAGCAGAGACCTCCCTCGCAAAACGAAACTAATACTCTACTAGACCCTCGTCCTACACGTGCTTCTTTATGGCAGAGAAGCCTGGACCCTATTAAGTACTAATGCAGCAGCCTTGAGAGTATTCGAGAGAAAAGTCCTGTGTAAGACCTTCGGTCCAGTGCGAGTTGGCGATGATTTTCGCATCCGATCTAGCAGTAAGCTCTCTCAGGTTAATGTTGCAGACGCCTCCGTTCCGTTAAACCCTTGGCAGGGCTTCAAGTACGTTCGATTATCGTCGCCATTTAGTTGGCGATGCAGGTTTAGTTGAGATGACTCCTAATTAGTGTTCGACCTGGCTCTGAACGCAAACTTCCATAAGGATTTGCGTCAACCCTCGCGAGGACCTCACTGATTACCATAGGCACCCTCGGGGTCTTTAAGGGACAACTGTATATTCGATATGAGATAGCGGCTTGAAGATGGAACCCAAATAATAAAAATGAATAAACAACGCATATTAGAAGTGGAAGAGATGATGCAAGGGGAAGTAGCTTTCATGAGCAGCCCAAGAATCCGGCGATCACCGGCGAAAAAATCCCAGACAACGGAGAATCCTCAGAGTGCAGACGTGAGGAGTACTGGGACTGAGAAGAGTGGCGCGACACCAAGATCGGTGCAAGAGGATGTGCACTCGCGCGCAACGCGGCAAGCGCTTAATGGAGCGGAGAAACCTTGTTCAGGACACAGTTCCCCTAGACAGGAGTTTATATACAAGATGAGGAACTCAGAGGAGGAGACGTTTAATAAGTGCCAAACTGTTATGCGCAAGATCCGGGCGGCAATAACGAAGGCTAGGAACATTAGCATGGAAGTTCAGAGCGGATTTTCGGAATTAGAGGAGCTAATTGACGTAATGAAGAATTACAGAGAGAACTGGAAGACAGCAGAAAGGGAAAAAGAAGCGAGCAAGACTCTTGACGACGCCAAGAGTAAAAGGAACGATTGTGATGTTTCCACACCCGTAAGTTCCCTCAACAAGAGAGGCGTCTCAAGCCCGGCGGGGGCCCGCCCAGAAAAAAGGCCGAAAGGAAAACCAACGGAGACCACGACACAGCTCAAGGAAACATTAGTGGATGGAGAATGGAGTACAGTAAAGAGTAAGAAATCGGCAAGGAAAGAGAAAAAGGAGCGACAGAAAACGGTAAAAAATCGTCCAGAAGCTGTGATAATTCACCCAACCGAGGGGCACAGTTACGCTGATGTTCTGAGGAACATAAGGAGCAAAATAAAGCCGGAGGAATCGGATATAGCGATACGCGCCGGCCGGAAAACAAAAACAGGTGCCATACTCATTGAGATGGGTAAGGGAGGCAAAAGGGACGAGTTCAGGGAGAACCTGAAGAGCGTTCTCAATCAGGAGGCAACCGTGAAGGAACTCACACCGGTGGTCACTCTGGAAATACGAGACCTAGATGCCCTCACAACCACCGAGGAAGTCCTGGCGGCGGTACAGAGAGAAGTGGGCGGTACAAATCCGGATATATCCATTCGTCTAACTGGGGCGAACAACCGGGAGCAGAAAAAGGCCTTCGTATCAACCTCTACGAGCTGTGCGAAGGCGCTTCTGAAACTACAGAGGATCAGAATAGGCTGGACAAACTGTAGGATAATGGTAAGAGAGGAACCTATACGATGTTTCCGATGCTTCGGAATTGGTCACAGACGGTGGGAATGTAATGGGCCGGACAGATCAAGCCTATGTATGAAATGTGGAGAAAAAGGGCATAAAAGGAAGGAATGCCGAAACACACCAAGGTGTTGTATTTGCTTTGCGGAGTCGGGAAAATCCCTGCAACACCTCCCGGAATCGCGGGGCTGTGAGTTGAGCTTGCAAAAGGCAGCATGAAGATATTGCAGCTGAATATGCACAGAGGGAAGGTGGCTTCTTCTTTGTTATCGCAAATAGTCAGAGAACAGGAAGTTGACGTAGCTATCATAAGCGAACAATATGCGCCGAAGAATAGTGGATTCTGGCTGGGTGATGAAACATCTACGGCAGCTATATGGATAACGGATAACCAGGGTCCTCGACCGAGGAGATCAGGCAGGGGAGATTGTTTAACCTGGGTACAGTTTGATGAGATCACTCTAATGAGTTGTTATTTGACTCCCAATGATGACGTGGGAACATTTGAGGAGAAATTGGCCAGAATCGAAGACGCAATAGCGCAGATTGGCGGCAATCTCATAGTGGCAGGAGACTTTAACTCTAGAGCAGTAGAGTGGGGAATGCGGAACACCAACCCAAGGGGCAGGCGAATTGTGGAGATGGCAGCTCGAACCGGACTAGTCTTCGCGAACGAGGGGAGCGTAGCCACCTTCAGACGACCAGGCTGCGAGGGCACCATTCCGGGTATCACTATGGTCTCGGAGGGCATGTATCACAGAGTCGAGGACTGGAAGGTCCTGGAAATATACACGGGCAGTGATCACCAGTACATATCGTACACCTTTGCTTCAAGGAATAGAGTTGAGGAGGACAATCACAACACGAACAGTCGAAGATGGGATGCACGGAAATTGAATGCTAATCGGCTAATCTTGGAAGTGGATAGACTGTGTAGCAGAGTGGAACTCTCGGACAACGCGAGGACAAGAGTAGAACAAACAATGGAGATAATAAGACGCGGATGTAAAAAGGCAATGCCCTTGCTGAGACCCCCGAATATCAGAAAGAAAGCAGTGTACTGGTGGGACGATAATATCGCAGCACTCAGGCGAGAGTGCCTACGTCTACGGCGAAGGTACACGAGAGCCAGACCCGATGGACCAGCCGTTGAAGAAATGCGGATATATAAGGAAGCAAAGAAGTCTCTGAAAAAGGCTATAACGCGCAAGAAGTTTCAGGCATTCCAAGAACTACGCGAAGACGTAAACTTAAACCCGTACGGACTTGGATACAAGATTGTAATGGGCAAACTCAACAAAAGGCAACCAATGGAGATTATGGATGAGCGAGTAATGACAAATATAGTGGATACACTATTCCCCACTCACGAATCGGCGAGCGAACGGCGACAGAACATGCCCAATACGGAATTTTTACCATTTTCCATAGAGGAGCTGAAAGCAGCAGCGGTCGGATTAAAACCCGGTAAGGCACCAGGGCCCGACGGCATCCCACCCGAGGTAATACGGGAGATTGCCAGTCAAAGACCGGAACTCCTACTGAGAATGTACAACGCGTGCCTAAGGGAGTGTATTTTCCCTGAAATATGGAAGAAACAACGGCTGGTCTTAATAAGCAAGGGAAAGGGCGACCCGGAGGACCCATCCGCGTACAGGCCACTGTGCATGCTGGATACGACGGGAAAACTGCTCGAGAGGCTTTTGAAGCCGCGGCTTACTGCGGCTATTGAGAATAGTGGCGGATTGTCTGCCAGACAATATGGATTTCGACCCGGTCGGTCTACCATTGACGCCTTGAGAGAGGTGACAGAAGCGGCGATGGTCACACAACGTGGGAGTAGCTCTACGAGGCCAGTGCTACTGCTTGCGACTTTGGACATTAGAAACGCGTTTAACAGTCTAAGATGGAGCGATGTATTAAACGCTTTAGAATACAATTTCTCGGTACCAAACTACATTCTGGCCATGATAAGTAGTTATTTGAGTAACAGACAGCTGTTGTATAACACAAGCTCGGGACCAAGGGTGAAACATATAACATCAGGAGCGGCACAGGGATCTATCCTTGGCCCTGACCTATGGAACGTCAACTACGATGGAATTCTAAGAGAGGATATGCCAGATGGAACTTTTTTGGTTGGATACGCAGATGATATTGCTGCCGTCATCACGGCCAGGAATACGGAAGAGGCGCAGAGAAAACTGAGACGTGTCATGCTAAGGACGGAAAGATGGTTGGAATCCCACGGCCTAGACCTGGCCAAGCACAAAACAGAATTACTGCTGATCACTAGTCGCCGTATCCCCTTACAGGTGGACATGAGTATTGGAAGCGAGGTAATTAGGACCAAGAGCTCGGTAAGATACCTGGGAATAAGGCTGGACCCCAGGCTAAAATTTTCATACCAGATTCAGTACTCGGCTGACAAAGCCCGGAAGATCGTCGGGCAGCTCAGCAGATTAACGGCGAATATTGGAGGCCCGCTACCGGCGAGACGGAGACTCCTGATGGATGTTGGAAGCAGCATTATGCTCTATGGGAGCGAAATCTGGGCCGAAACGCTAGGGGTTGAAAAACGGGCGAACTTACTTCTAGCGGTACAGAGAACGGGTGCACTACGTATCGCGTCGGCATATCGTACGGTGTCCGCCCCAGCCGTACTTGTGATAGCAGGTACAATCCCTGTCGATCTACTGGCAGCAGAGCGGATGAAGATTTATAAGGCGAAATCGGCTGGAAACCACATAACCGGTCACTTCAGGGAAAACACAATTTCAGAATGGCAACGACGATGGAACAGCGAGGATAGAGGAAGGTGGACGGCGAGACTCATCCCGGAAATAAAGCCATGGATCTGTCGGAAATTCGGAGAAGTAAATTTTTATGTTACACAGATGCTATCGGGCCACGGATATTTTAGGAAATATCTCAACAGAATGGGCAAGACCATCTCGCCTTATTGCCTTTACGAAGAAGAGGAGATGACGCGGAACACACTATCTTCGAATGTGCACGCTGGCAGAGCTATCGCTCTGCACTGACGTCGATGATCGGAACGATAACGGCCGCTAACATTGTCGGGGTTATGATTGCGAGCAGAGAGAATTGGGCCTCAGTGGCGAATTATGTGGAGCGCATTCTGAGACTGAAGAAGAGAGATCTGGAGGCTGCGGAGCAGGCGGGCACGCCGGCATAGATGGCACCAGCTCACGTGTCAAACGAGGTCCCAGTCGAGAGCTTGGACGGAAGGAATAGTGGAGACGATTAGAAGTCTCCCCAACCTTCATTACGCAGTCCGGACGCGGATGTGAGCATGAAGGCGGCCAAAGGGCCAAAAAGGACTCCACTCCGAAGTAATACCACCGTAGTTCCGGAGTGGACACAACAGTCCACGGTACGAGGGGGGGATTTAGTGGGTGAGGGCCCCACACACGGAGGACGTGACGACTTCCTCTATGGTGCGGTTAGGTGCATTTGCCCCTCCTCGGCGTAAAAAAAAAAAAAAAAAAAAAAAAAAACAGTAAGCTCTTTGAGCTCCTTAACGACATGGATGTTGTACAGCGTATTAATATCCAGCGGCTGCGCTGGCTGTCGTTCGAATGGAGGAGGATGCTCCGGCGAAACGGGTATTTGATGCGGGCATTTGCGGAAGTCGGCGAAGAGGGCGACCTTGTATCCGTTGGAAGGACCAAATCGAGGAAGCCCTGTCATCGATTGGTGTGATCAATTGGCGTAGGCGCGCAAGAAGCAGAAGCGCCTGGAAGGATGTGTTGCGGCAGGCCGAAATCCGTTAATCGGGTTGTTATGGCCAATTCAGTAAGTAAGTAAGTTCTTGAATATCAAGGCTCTAATAAAAAAAACGGCTATAAGTACAGACATTCAGCAAATTCCTATAAAAAGAAGCTTGATTAAGCAGCGAATAGCATTTTTGGTGGCAAAAACTTTTACGCGATAAACACTGAAATATGCTGAAAGTTTTTTTTGATTTTGATACTTTCGGTCTATGCTTGTTTAAGAATACATACTAAAAAATTTACAGCCCCCCTTACCCTTACTCTATACCTTTCTTCCAGCAAAAACCTCGGCTTGGAGCCAACTACAGATGATCTTTGAATACAAGTTCCGCTTGGAAATCGTCCATTTAGTGTTACAATGACAAGAGTTTGTTCAGTATTCTTCAGTTAAATAATCAATAAAGAGTTGTGTGTGAAGATAAATTCGAATTTGACCATCCAAGACACAAACCATAAATTTTAGCAGCGCCACATTTGCCATTAACAGAATAAAATTTGCCCTCAACAGAGCACTGTTAGCTATTAAGGAGTATCCATCTAAACAAACCCATTTGTTTGGAAGAGCTAACTGTGAGTTCTATGCTGTATCCAAAGGAAGGTCCTAAGGCCTTTTAATATAATCACTAACATAGTCACATAAAAAAGGAAGAGTAGTATTGAGGGCCATTTTGAAACGTATAAGAGTACACCATACAGACTATATTGCAAATGATAGTTCAGAGGGCCCTCTTTTGAACAGTAGTAATGGGTTAGCGGGAATAATTTTGAGACCCAATTAACCCATCCTTTATATTTCAATACTTTTGTTCACAGAATTTTATGTCAATAGTCTGTAATAATAATTGCGAGATAGAAGACTGTTCTACATAATTATTGCCACTGTTAAACAGTTAACAGTGCTCTCTGTTAGTAGCAAAGTTGACCCTGTTAGAGGCAAAAAGTGTCGCTGCCAAAAATGTGGGTTTGTGTCTTTGGTTTTTAAATTCGAATTAATCTTTACTCCAGAAATCAGCAATGAATTGCTATTTCGGTACTCATAAGTACTCATACAGTTTTGAGTGTGAGTGACTCAAGAGTATTGAAATTTAACTACTCTGATTCATTTGTGCTCGCTACAAAATTGATTTATAGTACAGGTTACAATAAGTATGAATACAACGTTGACATCGAACTCTCAACAGTCGATATAAGTTTGATTCATACGCCTACTCATTTAGATTCATAAATTTTGAAAAAATACTTCTTATAATACTTATAAATGATTCGAGTGACTCAAAATAAGTATTAATGCGTATAAGTATTTGAAATTATAAGTATGACTCGAATCTATTCATGCTTTTGAATACTTATTGCTGATCTCTGCTTCACATACATCCAATAAAGGAAGTATGATTTTATTTCTTTCGATTCTTTAGTAGTCTAGCTATATAAAGGGTCCGCCAAATAACTTTTTTTTTTGAAAATGCTCCATGCTCCTGCTGATGATGACAAAAACATATTCGTTTAAGGAAACAAACAAAGAACTAGAAAAGAATTTAAAATTTTTGATATTTTTTTGGAACAAAACAATTTTTGTTAGACCTTAAGCGTAAGTTTGTAAAGGGATCCGCCAAATAACTTTTTATTTGAAAATGCTTTAAAAAAAATCGACTGAATATGTTCTCAAATTTCTTTTTTTATTTGAAAGTACAATTCTTTCGATTAATAATGGAAAATAATTTCATTCAAATGGCTGCCTTGGCTGGCCTTACAGTAGCCTAGACGATCGGTCTAATTCTTAAGCACATTATCGATTGTGTGCAGCTGTATTTCACCAATACATATATAACATACATAATTGGCCATTACAACCCTTCAGTCAGGATTACGACCTAGCTTCTCACACCACTTATGTTGTGTGCGTTAATTTTATACAAGAGTGGCGGGGCCTTATAGTTTAAAGTCGACTCCGAACGACAGATTTTTTAAAAGCTTTTAATGGCAATTTTTACTTTCAGAGTGTTTGCCAGAAATCTGCTGAGAGGAAGTCGCCAAAGAAATATTTTTTCGTTTTGATGTCTGACCTGGGATACGAACCCAGGCCTTTTGTCTAATAAGCCAACACACACTACCCACTAGACCACGGCGATTTCTATTTTCACCAATGGCTTCACGAATATTGTTCTTTAAAGCATCAATTGTCTCTGGCTTGTCGGCGTAAAACTTATCTTTGACGGCATCCCACAAATATAGTTAAAAAAATAGGTCAAATCGAAGCTCTGAGTTCGCCAAACGACATCAGCTCTGTGGCTGATAATGCGATCTTCAAAAACAGGGCACAAAACATCGAGTTTAGCTTCGGCTCTGTGGCCTCCACTTCAATTTTTGTGAACAAAAATTCGTTCAACATGGCGCTTAAAAATTGGACCGATCGTGTAGGCTACTGCATGGGGAGCTGAGGCAGCCATTTGAATGAAATTATTTTCCATTATTAATCGGAAGGAAGTCGCCGTGGTCTAGTAGGTAGTGTGCTGGCTTATTAGACTTAAAGCCAGGGTTCGAGTCCCCGGCCAGACATCAAAATAAAAATACAAAAAGTATTTTTTCTCAAAGTTTCTCAAAAATCTGTCGTACGGAGTTGACTTTAAACCGTAGGTCCCGCCACTTATGTATAAAATTAACACACACAACATAAGTAGTGTGAGAAGCTAGGTCGTAATCCTGACTGAAGGGTTGTAGTGGCCAATTATGTATCTTATGTATGTAATCGAAAGGATTGGACTTTCAAATAAAAAAAGAAATTTGAGAAAATATTCAGTAGTTAAAGCATTTTCAAAAAAAAAAAGTTATTTGGCGGACCCTTTACAAACTTACGCTTAAGGTCTAACAAAAATTGTTTTGTTCCCAAAAAAATATTAAAAATTTTAAATTCTTTTCTAGTTCTTTGTTTGTTTCCTTAAACGAATATGTTTTTGTCATCATCAGCAGGAGCATGGAGCATGGAACAGCAAAAACTGTTATCATTTCAATCTGCAGACACTTTTCCCATTATATTCTGTTCCTGTCTTTCTTCTGTCTTTCATTGAATGCTTCCTGTCAGGCTATACAAACAAGTGCCTGTAAAACTTCTCTCAAACAAAAGGTAAAATTCCAAGTGGAGAAAAACAAAAAAACAAAAATAAGAAAAAATAAAAGGAAACAGAAAAGGAATCCAATTCGTCTTGGCCAAATACAGGACATAGGACACAAAAAGAGGAAACCAAAAGAAGAAGAAAAAAAAAGAAATCAAACAAGCATGGAACACAATAGAATGTGATGTTGAAGCTGTAAGTGCAGCTGCTGATGTTGATGATGACGATGATGATGATGATGCTGCTGTGACACCATCATCGTTCATATTGTCAACCTATTTTTGTGTGGCGCTTTTGTGATGTGGAACATATTTTGTTTTCTCTTCTTTTTTCTTTCTGCTTCTTTTTCTTGTCTTTTTTTTGAGAAATTCAAATACTAGGCGTTATAGAATAGAAGCTTGATTTGTGACCACTGAAACCGACACGATTTGGACGCCTATTTCAAAGAAAATAGTCTTTGTTTATGACCCGACGTCGACACAAAGAGAACATGATAAAAATGTGACTGTAGTTGTGAGAGGCATGTGTATAACCCAAAGAAAAATTGTTAGTAATACTTTCAAGTGTAACCTAATGGAAAATGAAAAATGTACAGCGCCAAACCCCCAAAGACTGCGTATTTAACTGGACAAATATTCCTCCAAAAAATCGTGATCATTTCTAACTGTTATTAGTGAATCTCGTTAGAAAATAGTGAATTATACTATAATTTTTCTTTGGGTGTATAATACATATACAAACAAAATTCAAAAAAAAAAGCGACGAGAACGTGCTTCATTGAAAGCTGCATTGTTACGCTCTTTTTAACAAACATTGCTGATGTTCGTGTTCTATGTGTGTAAAAAGCCGAAGATGTTCTTCCCCTGAGGGACATTGGTTACGAAATATTCGCCTTTCCCATTGGGCGTATACGTTTGTGAATTGTGGGATTGATTAATGGAACGCACACTGCTTTTACACATCAAGTTCATTCTTCAGTCCAACTACCTATAACTACCACTGGAATATAAGCAATATTGTGACCGTGTTCAAAAGAATCAATAGAGTTGGATAGTCTGCTGTCATTAGTGAGAAATTTCGTAACTTTCTGTATGCGATCTAGAAGACTTAAAATAGATTTCGAGGCACTAGTGCATGCATGAGAATTTTATTCTATTTTTGTACCAAATAAAAACTAGGGTAAATTGGAAGAAGATTAAATGGAGTGAAGTACTTAAAAGTATGTTTTAATACTTGAAAATTATTCCGATTCCAGTCAACCTAACAATGTTTTTTTCATAATCAGAAAATCTCAAGAGCTTCTAGCGGCCTTACAACCTGACATCCATGCTTACACACATATTAGTGGCGAGCTTATAAGCCAATAAACATCTTAGCTTTCAAGCTAAGCTAATTTCATACGGAGAATAATTGTTGGTTGTCTGACAATAAAGCAATCCTAATAAACTTTTCATCTCAATATTATTCAGAAGGCTTGGTCTACTCAAAGGAATATTATTGCGAAAATAAAAAATCTAGATACTGGAGTTGTGATTTTACATCGTTTAACATTAAAATTATAAACAAAAGCTACAAAAACAAAACAATACTGTAAACAAACTTGTTTACAAACTATCGCACTGTTTAATACAACAACAAACACCAGCGTAAACGAAATGGTAAATAAGTAAACAAAAATACACCAACAACAACACTACAAGAATAAAAGTAAAAAAAATACACAAACAATACTACACACAATACAAAATTTAAACAACGATGTTTACAGTTATAAAGATTTCTAGATGGCAAAGACAGGAACTTATACTTTCTAGAACATTCATCAGACTGTTTATATATGTTTGCGTTGCTATATAAAAAGCAAAGCAAGGACAGGTCACTTATTAAGCCTAGTCTACGATCAAAACAATATTGTTACAAAAAAAAAAAACTAAATGCTTGTGCTTTCCAACAAAACAATGCAGTAAACAAAGCTGTTTACAAGTTATCATACTGCTTAATATAACAACAAACACCAGCATAAAAAAACTGGTAAACAAGTAAACAAAAAATACATTAACAACACTAAAATAATGAATGTAAACAACAATGTTTACATTTACAGAGACTTCGAGAAGGTGAACGAATGAACGTTCGTCTTCAATAATGTTCATCAGACTGTTTATATTGCCATATAAAAGACAAAACAAGCCAGGCAATGGAGTTAGTGAAGTTCAGTCATTCTTTTGTGAAGATGCGGTGCGTTGAAAAAAGTAATCGTGGTTTGAAGATAGCTGTTACCAAGATCTGATTGATATTGTTTATGCAAAAAGTGTAAATAGAGGAATAACGAAAAAAGGCAATTGTTGTTGTTTACATCAAGTTGCAAACAGTGGTACACAGAATTGTGCAAATAAAAAAGAATTTTAATTAAAATTAAACACTAGCTTATATTTTAAACGTTTTTAAAAAGATAAAAACGTAACATTTTAAATGACAATTCTCAACGGCATAAGTAGAGATAGGATGGCAGATATGTATGTTCTTGAGATCAAGAAGTAGGCTTGATAACCTCAGCTTGATTAACGGCTTTATTGGTTTCTGAAAACTTGAACTTAATTTGGAACTGGATCTGACGAATAATTGTCTAGTAAATGTTATTGTTTATGCAAAAAGTGTAAATAGAGGAATATCAAAAAATAAAGACAATTGTTGTTGTTTACATCAAGTTGTTAACAGTGGTACACAAAATTGTGCGAATAATTAAAAATTTTAATTAAAACTAAACACGAGCTTATATTTTAACAGTTTTTAACAATATGAATGACAATTCTCAACTGCATAAGTGGAAATCGGATGGCAGATACCAAGAATTTATTTTAAGGCTTGATTACGCTCAACTGCCTGACGGCTTTATTAGTTGGAACTTATTTTAGCTCTTTAAGGGTTAAGTATTTCAGATATTTTCATTCTTGACGATTAGTTATGTCTGAAATATAGTTTGCAGTGGCATCATTTCTTGAACCCAAGAATTAGGACACTTCCCCTTGGTAGGAAGCGTGTAAAAAACAAACAAAATTTGCTTTTGGAAAATGATGTTCAGGAAAGTGATGCTAAAATGTGTATAAAAAATGGTTGAAATTTGATTGTTGTTCTCAAGCACCTCTGGTTGTTTTACGTCTTTCGTTTTTTTCCATATTCGCCTTTCTAGTGCATTGTGTACTTTAGAGTGAAAGCTTGACAAAGTGTTGAGCATTGTATGAGAGTTACAGGAGTTTATGGCAGATTTCACCAGCCAGAACAAAAAAAAAATCAACAAGATTCTGTTTTTCTTCCTTCAGTTCTTGTTTTTTTGAACATAATTTCTTACTATTTGTTTTTCGTTTTCTTCTTCTTGTTTTTTTGTGTATTTCTGATGAAAGGAGAAAATATGAATTTTTTATTTAATTTATGCACCCAGTTTTTCTCATTCTTTCTTTCTGTCTTTGTCTTTGTTTTGTCTTTTTTTAGTAAGGCTTACTCAATTCTTTCTTTTCATAATTTGTGTTGGGATTTTCATTTCTTAGGGCCTGAAATATTTATAAAAAAAAAAAACAGTGAAAATCCAGAATTTTGTTTTCTTCCTTTTTCTACAATTTTCCTGAATTTATTTTTCTTAACCTGGACTGTACTTTCCTCGATGCTTGGAACAGCAACAAACAATAGGGAAGCAAGCGGTTCGTTTAAAGTATTACAGTAGAGAGCTCTACCAACGAACATGGCTTTAACAGGCATATTTTTATTTCATGTTGTTGTTGTTGTTTTAGTTGTTTTTGTTGTTATTATTACTACTTGTTAAATATTATTGTTGCTGTTGCTGTTACCGTTGTCAACTATAAATGTGTGCTAAATATTCTATTTTATGCCCCTAAAATCATGCCATAAATAATTTTCAACTTTCTTTCATTCTCAAATAACCCGGCCCCCTGTATTATAGGCTTTAAAATTTTTTGCTTGAAGGTGTTTCTTCGTTTCTTGTACGCCTTCCCTTATGTTCTCTTTAAATTTTTCAGGTTTCTCTACTTCTCTCTCTCCCTTGTTTCTATTTGTAGTTATAAAGTGGAACAAAATGAAACATTTATGACAGTTAGAGCAGCATTATTTAGGCCTATGGATTCCAGCATTTTATATAATATTTTATGCCGTTTGACAAACGTTTATTGATGTGGACTTAGAATGGTTTTGTTTTACTTTTTAGAATTGCAAATGTATGCTAAAGTAGGTCTCTCTCCCCCTCTTTCTCTTTTTTTACCCTCCTTAATGTATGCAAGACTTTAGTAATTTGAGAATTAAAAAGTAATATTGACACCAAAAAGACATCAAACGTGACATAGAAAGAAATAGCAAATGTTGGATTGTATGCTACACAAATAGTATTTTAAGGTTAGCAGAGCATTTGCAAATACTATTTGAGGAGAATAGCAAAAATATACGAAAGATGTTGAAAGGGAAAATACTTTCGTCATTCCCTTAAGCTATTAACTTGTGAAATATCGTGAATCTAATAACCTGTTAAGGGTTTGCCTACAGTTTGTTGTCTAGCTTTACTCCCCGAAATGTGGAATCAGTTTGTTTGACGATTTTTTTCCAAGCAAGGTTGCAATTCTTTTGCAAGTGATAACAGATTTGATGGTAGTTCTCGAGCTCTCTGACAACCGTGCCGAAAAGTTTAAATATGGACAAATTACTTGCCTTCGACATACAATTAAATATCTTATGCGATCCAATATATTCGAATTCTAAAACTCGAAAGATCCTTTGCTTTCCCCAATATTTTTAGAGCCACTTTAATAAAATACTACTTGCAACTGTAGCTACTGCATATTTAATGGAGTAAGGTTGCCGTAGTATATTGGCTTATTAGACGTAAGGCCACCAGTTCAAATCCCAAGTCAAACATCTTCAACAAAAGGAAAGAAAATATCTGCCTCTCAGCAAATTTCTGACAATAACTGTGAGAGTAAATAGAAATAGAATAGAAAATTAGTTCTTCAAATCTATTGTTCAGAATCGACTTTAAACTGAAGGTGGACTCGCCACTCAGGAACGAAATTAATGCACATAACATGGGTGGTGTGACAAGCCAGGCTGTAATCCTGACTAGCGATTTGTAATACCTAATTCAGTGAGTAATACTATGTACACAAATGCACCTTTATTGCGTAAATCGTAATTAACGCCAATATTGATCTCAATATTTCATATAAAATCTTAATTAATTATTGCTCAATTAAAAGTTAATTTAACAGCACTGTGATAAGTCTGTTTAGCAAGCATATTACAATTTTCCGAACACTTCCGAACAGGCAATAAAAAATACAAAAAGAATGTTGGTTTGTTTACCAGATGTCAAATGAATATTGAGTTAGCTGAATATTGCGTTTATTTATTACACCTGAACGGTTAAAATATTGTTCTCAATTAAGCGAATATTGACTCAATTAAACAATTTGACAACTCAAATATCAACAACGAAAGGCAATAAAAAAACAGAAACAATGTTGGTTTATTGAGTAAGCTGAATGAATATTGCGTATATTTATTATATCTGAACGGTTAAAATATTGTTCTCAATTAACCAAATATTGACTCAATTAAATTACATACGTGAACGTAGTATAAGTAAGGTAGAAGCTGTTAATGTTCCGGGCATGGAAAATTTAATGCGATATTCCCTGAATCCTGTCTTCCTATAAAAATTAAGTACGCAAATGACCAATATACCAATTTAAAATGCCAGGTATTGTTGAAATAATGGTCGGCTGGTTCTCTTTACTACACCCTACACCAAACTATTGAATATCAATAAAAGAGGAAAACTATACCATTGGATCACACTTCATAGCTTGCATTTGTCGCTTTTTAACACTTTTAACGCTTTTTATTTGGTTTTCTTTTTCCTTTTCAAATATCTTGTGTAACCTCCCTCCCTTTGCGTTTATTAAAGAATCCTGTTGGCAAGTGGTTTCTCTTACAACCGCTAGTTTTTCTGCTTACTTTTAACGATTGGGAGCGAAGAAGGTGCTCTTGAAAAACAAAAACCTTTTTTCGACCAAAGAAAACCAGAAAAACAAAACCACAAAACACGTATTACAAGGAGAAATGCAGGAGAGAAGAAACCGAGGGGACAAAGGCGACTAAAAAGAATAGATTTTAAACGCAACAACTATTTTTAGTCGGAACCACCAATTATTGAAATAATGAAGGATACACCAAAAGGGAGAATGCCTTGCCACCACCACCACTGCAAACCTTTAGTTCTCAGAAGAGAAAGAGAGAGAGGGAGATGGTGGTAGGTGATAGCTACCATACAAATTGCGGTTGCAGGAGTAGTGGTTACAACACTACTGAGTACTAAGTGTATTCTTTTGATCATCAGTTTCCTTTTTTTAGTGTTGCTTATGCTTCCACTTATATTGGGTTATCCACTTAGGGGTCTCTAGACCGTAATTCTAAATATTTCCCATCTGAAGTGTCACTTTTTTAGTCGCAGAAGAAGGCATAAAAATGAGGGCATTTTTCAAGTATCAAGTTGTGGGGTTATCGTCGTCATAGTAGGCCCCTTAGATAAGAAATTGGCAAAAGATGATGAAGCTGGAGAGAGATAGGAAGCGTTAAAGATATGGTTAGGCCGATTATCTGTTGAAAATATCGCTACTGTTGGAGGAAGTTGAGGTGGACAATCAAAATTTGTCGACTAAATAAGGGTCTCAACTCATCTTACGGCTCATTACGGCTTAAGTTTGCATTTGGATTTATACCTCCGGTCCAGTTAACGTCAATACAGAATGCTTTAGACACGTAATAACCAACCATTTTGGCCTTTCTATTGAAGATTATGCACTGGACCTTTGGTCTAAATAAGAGCCAAGTGTGGCAACACAATACAACCAATTTTGGCATTTTTGCTAGAAAAGTTTCCCGAAAAAGAGTGGCAACGTTAAGGTATCACTAGAAATATGCAATCAATGTTTTGTGGCTACGCCAAAAACCTATTTTACACGGTTAACCTTCGAAGTCGCCGTGGTCTAGTGGGTAGTGTGATGGCTTATTAGACAAAAAGGCCCGGGTTCGTATCCCAGATCAGACATCAAAACGAAAAAATATTTCTTCGGCGACTTCCTCTCAGCAGATTTCTGGCAAAGACTCTAGAGAGTAAAAATTGCCATGAAAAGTTTCTCAAAAATCTATCGTTCGGAGTTGACTTTAAACTGTAGGTCCTGCTACTCATGTATAAAATTAAAAAACACAACATAAGTGGTGTGAGAAGCTAGGTCGGAATCCTGACTGAAGGGTTGTAATGGCCAATTATGTAGGTATGTATGTAATCTTCTAACGTTTAAAAATTTCGAATTGTCCAGTTATCACTGAGATTCCAGACGCAATATTTACACAAGTAGTCGCCGTAGTCTAGTAGGTAGTGTTGTTGACTTATTACACGTAAAACCCGGGTTCGTACCCCAGGTCAACCATCAAAACGAAACATGAAAAAAAAAATATTTTTTCGGCGACTTGTGACTCGGATTTGTGGCAAAAACTCAGCGAGAGAGTAAATAAAATTATCATGAAGAGTTTCTCAAAAACCTGTCTTCTGGATTCGACTTTAAACCGTAGGTCCTGCCACTCATGTATAAGATTAACACACACAACATAAATGGTGAGAAAAGCTTGGTTGAAATCCGGACTGAAGGGATGTAATGACCAATTATGTTATGTATGTAATCGATAACTATCTCAAAAGCATTGTCTGTTGAAACTAATCCAGAGGCAGTCATTCAAACGTAATGAACCGAAAGTATTGTAACGTTTTTACCTAAAACTGTTTAAAATATGAGCTCATAGATTGCAAATAAATTAAAAATAATTTGTGAGTTTAGTTTTAATTAAAATTCCTTATTATTTGTACAATTTTGTGTGCCACTGTTCACAACTTGATGTAAACAACAACAATTGCTTTGTTTGTTATTCCTTTGTTAAGACCCTTTGCATAAACAATAACAATTACTAGTCAATTGTTCGACAGATCTTTGTAAGGGAGATCTTAAAACCACGATTACTCTTTTCAAACTCGCCGAGTGACTGAACTTTTACTAACTCACTCACTTGCTTTGCCTTGCGTAAACAGGCTGATGAAAGTTCTTGAAAGCCAATGTTCATGAACTCTTCTTCACGAGTTCTCTATAAATGTACATTTACATTGCAACATTGTTGTTTACATTCATTATTGTTGTTTGTGTATTTTGTTTACATTTATTCTTTTAGTGTTTGTTGTTATATTTTTGTTTACTTGTTTACCATTTTCCTTCTTTACTCTAGTGTTTGTTGTGCGTTAATTTGTAAACAAGTTCATTGTTTTTGTAGCTTTTTTATAATTTTAAACACCAGTATCTACATTTTTCCATTTCCATAATATTATTAATGAAATGAAAGCTTGGATGGGTATTTTGTTTAACCTTACTTTTGATATCGACAAATGGATAACTCTTTACGTATTTAACATTGTATTTATCTTTTATGTATTGGCGTTTGTGCATCGGAGAGAGAGCAACAGAGACAGAGAGAGAGCGACAGAGAGAAAGTTTTGTTGAGTCGGAGTGTATGAATTGAGTCGAGTCATGAAAAAGACGGAAATTTGTGGTTTCCTTAACGTACAGAATAAGGGATACCTGGTATCCTTTAGTTCATCAGGTCTTCGGCTTATAAATACATATACATGCACACTTATTTCTTTATTTGCTACATATACTATCAAAAACTAAATGCATAAGAGAGTTGTTTTATATATTTTATATAACCTATATGGTCTTCATCTCTCTTCTCTCTCTCTCTCTCTCTTATCCTTTCCCTCTGTGTATGCCCTCTTTCTCGGTATATTTTTTGGTATTTTTTTTTAGCAAATAACGAAACTGTTACATTTTTATGGGTTCCATCCGTTTCCTGCTCTTTCATATCCTTAACCGTATACTACCTGTTATCCTACTAATATTCTCTCTTTCACTCATTCACTCGCTCTCTCTCTCTCTCTCTGGCTTTCTTCCTCTATCACTGTGTAGTTTTGCATGTACGGGGTTTTTCATGGCTTCCATTTACCTTTAGAAATCCAATGTTTTCGAAATTGTTATGCTCCTGTAGTTTTTTCTCCCTTTTACTCTATCCCTTCTCTCTTCCTCTTCTCCTTCTCTCTCTTGTAGGTTATAGTACTTATTTGTATTTATTTACTGGCATGTAAATGTTTAATAGTTTCTAAGGGGGTTTCTTATTACAACATTATTTTCATTTCTTTTCCTAGTTTTTTTTTGGAAAACTATTGCTTTTCCTTTCCTACTTTTTACAGTCAAACTTCTATAAATTGTATCACAATTATCCAGAAAAAAACTTCAACTTATAGAAACTTCAAGTTAAAGAAGCAAAATTTAATAGAATATCTCTCCAATATGCTGTTGCTGTGCTCTAGCTTATAGAAAATTCAAATAATAGAAGTTCAAATTATAGAGGTTCGACTGTTGCTGTTGTTTTTGCTTTTCCAAATAACTCTTTTTAGTTTTTAATTAATTTCATCTAAATTGTGGTCTTCTGTGGTTGTTTATTAATTGAATTAATTAATTCAACTTTGTTGCTGTTATTGTTGGTTGGGAAATTTCTTTATTTGTTTAATGTTTACCATTTCAAACCAAAATAAAAAGAAGAATTTGCTAAACAACTCGGGAAAACCCATTATTTGGCCTGCCTAACGAAGATATTTACCTTTTTGTGGACCGGATTAGGGTAGTACTTATAATTTTAAATCAATTCTTTATTGTACACACAATTCCGTGTGCCACCTTTAGAAATTGATGTACACAATAACAATTTACTTCAGCTTTTATTCTTCTTTTACACTCTTCCGCGTACGCAATAACAACTGTTCGTTATTCTTCTCTGCTTACAATCTTTTTGTAAGCAACTCCACAATATTCTCTTCACACACAATGTGTTTGACTGAATTCTAACTGAATCTCACGTGTCATCTTCACACATGACTGACTGAATTCTAACTAAATTGTCATTGCCTACTTATCCCTTCATAATTGGTCATTGCAATCCTTCAGTCAGGATTATTAATCTAGTTTCTCACACCACTTATGTTGTGTGCGTTAATTTTATTCATAAGTAATGGGACCTAAAGTTTAAAGTCGACTCCGAACGAACGAACGTACTTGAAGTTTTTCTTAGAACTAACTTATGCACGAGTGTACGCCCATTGTGATACCATAAAATCAATCTCCAAACCAAGCTTCGAACATGTGGTAAAAGCTGATATCCAACCACTTGACTTACTAATTAGCCACTTAATGTTAGCATAGCCTCTATCCTCCATATAGGTTTAGATGTTAAAGACTATACTAACTAAATGTCTGTCTTCAGTAGCAACACTTCTCCAGTATGTTACGTTTTTACATACACGATTGGTCATTACAACCCTTCAGTCGGGATTATGGACCTAGTTTCTCACACCACTTATGTTGCGTGGCGAAACCTATAGTTTAAAGTCGACTCCGAACGACAGATTTTTATGAGAAACTTTTTATGGCAATTTTATTTACTCTTAAGAGTTTTTGCCAGAAATCTGCTGGAAGGAAATCACCAAAGAAATACTTTTTGTATTTCTTTTTTTTATGTCTGACCTGGGGCTCGAACCCAGGCTTTACATCTAATAAGCCAACACCCTACCATCTAGACTACGGCGACTTCAATTGCGTACTAGTCTTGCCTTTAGTATCACAAGGATCAGCTGTCTGATGAATGCACTTGAAGGAGAATGTCTTCGAGAAATAACTAAAAATGTAAACAAACTTGTTTTCATTATTGTTGTTTGTATATCTTGTTTACATTCGTCCAGGCAGAGTAGTTGTTGGTTGTGTATTTGTCTATCTGCTAATTTTTTTTTTATACTGCACTTTGTTTTTGCTTGTTTACTTCTTTGTCCGCTGCATTTTGTTGTTCGCTGTTTACAACTTTATCATCTCTGATAATTTTTTATATTGATGTTGTTGCTATATTTTTGTTTATTCATTGATATTGTAAACAAGTTCATTGCTTTCGTTGTGTCCATAAACACAGTGAGGTGTGAAGGCAGTGGCCTAATTATTGAATTTGTATCTGATTACCAAGAATATCAGAAAGTTTACGATGAATTTGAAGACATTTGATAGGTCATAACCTAGATAATCAGATGGCTGGCGGGAGGAAAATGGCAACCATATACAAAGAGAAAGACATTTAAAACCCTTACGAAGATATGGATTGAAGTCGTCATCGTCTAGTAGTTAGTGTGTGGGCTTTTTAGACGCAAACCTAACTGTAGGATTTGAATAACCCAGTTTTCAGGCAAAAACTCTAAGAGCAACATAAAATTGCCATGAAAAGTTCTCCAAAAAATCTGTCGTTCGGATTCAATGTTAAGCTGCTGTAGGTTGTGCCACTCGTACATAAAATTAACACACAACTGACATAGGTGGTTGTAATCCTGACTAAGCGGTTTCAACGACCAGTTCACTTAAGTACCTCTTGGCTAGAATGTTTCGTGCTCAATTCTGGAAAACTACATCAATCGACTATCAATCTCAACAGGTGTTAATTTCTTGGGAGCAAAATTTTTACCATAAGATTACAAAAAATATCACAACAAAACCTCATTTAAATCAGGAAAATACGAGAAAACTTTTGCAAATAATAAAAATTGTAACAAATGGATCAAATGGTTTAAATAAACAGCCATGAAATCTCTTTTTGAAGATACTTTACAAGAAATTTAGAAAAATTAAACACAAAAGAAGGGAAAAAAATCCTTGTTACAACACCTACAACATGTAACTTTTCCATGGTTTTTATTGGCGAACAAAGGCCGAAACGACAAAATTTTCCTTTTAATGCTCATTTTTTTCTTTGGCGATTTTATTTGCTTTACGTTTTCTTCGTTTATGTTTTGTTTTTTTCAGGGACCAAATTAAAAGGCAAATACCAATACAACAACACCAACAACAATATCAAAAGTTACATTAAAGAATGGTAAACCTTTTTCCAGAGTTTATTAAGTTTCTTTTCTCATCGCCCAACAACTATGAAGTGAATAACAAGGGATGGGTGTAACCTCAACTCTGAATTTCTTTGTCAAAATGAACAAATTCTTGTTTAATTGAAATACAATAGATTTAGGAAAAGAAACCCACAAAAAAAATTGAAAAAAAGGAAGAAAACTTTTTGTCAGAGCCAAAGAACACAACAAGAATTTAAAACGATTAAAAACTCCCATGCCTGAACGAAATCCCAAAGGACGTGTAACATGAAAAGGTAAAAACAATTGCATGCAACAACTTGTCAAAAAAACCAAAAAAATAAAGAACCTACTCTACCCCTCTCCTTCTAACTTTTTTTGTTTTCTTCACTCTCTGGTTGAAAACTTTGTTTCTGGCAAATAAAACTTTAGAAATACCAAAGCTAAGCTGGAAAAACTTGAAAAACTTTGTGAAAAACATCAATTCTTGCTTGCCTTCTCTCTCTCTCTCTCTCTCTCTCTCTCTCTCTCTCTCTCTCTGTGTGCTGTTCGTTTTCTTAATTTGGCTTTTGATGGTCTTTGGTATTTTAAAATTTACTGCCATTCAGGCTTAAACGAGCGAACAACACACAGAGCGGAGGAAATTTGATAAACGAACGAACAATCTTCATTCAGGGAAAACGCAAGGAAAAGTAATGCCCGAGAAAAAATATGCCAGAACAACAACATTCAAGTTGAAACTCCACTTCCAACTAGTGGAAAATTAATGAAAAATCTTTTGATTTTTATTTTTTTGTTTTTCTTCATCGTTAAGAATTTTCTTTTAAGAATTTCCAATTCGATTTCTCTTTTAGCGCGGCTTAAATGCTAAGCTTGAATGGCTATCAAAGGGGGCATTGCTAATCAGATTAAGCCAATTGCAGGAGAAAGCGATTTTACACCCAATTAATTGACATTTAATAAACAACACTTGAAAGAAAGAAACAAAACAATTGTTAGAGGGAATAAAAAATGTTTAATTGTGACAACTAAACTTTCTTAGTTAGGATTTAATTAGACGTAATCATCTAAATAAATTATTCGAAATGGAAGAAATTTATTATTGGGAATCAAAAATTATATCTTTAAATAAATAAACTTTTAAAATGAATATAGTTGTGACAACTAAACTTTCTTAGTTGGTTAAGCGCATCCAAGTGATTATTCAAATAAATTAATGGAAATGGTAACAACAATAACGACGAGTAAGAAATTGGAAAAATATTTAAAAATAATATAGTTGTGGCAACTAAACTATTTAGTTGTGACAACTAAAATTTCTTAGTTGGTTAAACGCTTCCAAGTAATTGTTCAACTAAATTATTTAAGATGATAACAACAATAACTACGAGTAAGAAATTGGAAAAAATTTTTAAAATGAATATAGTTGTGGCAACTAAACTATTTAGTTGTTATAACTAAGCACCTCCAAGTAATTATTCAAATAAATTATTGGAAGTGGTAACGACAATAACGACGAGTAAGAAATTGGAAAAATTTTTAAAATGAATATAGTTGTGGTAACTAAACTATTTCTTTGCGACAATTAAATTTCTAAAAATGTTATGCTCCGCAAGAACAGAAAGTCTCAACTTTCTTTGTATGTCGAAATATTTGTGAAGGATTAGATCTCCTGTTTAATCCAATTGTAGCAGATGAAGAGCATTTAGCCTACAGCAGGAGCCTTAGCTTTACAATCAAGCCAATGCCAACACCATCTTTATTAGGGACTTGTAGGAATGAAAGTGAAATAATAATTTCCACATTCAATGACTTATATTCGTGTAAAGTTCTTTAATTTGCTTGGAAATGATGCCTCTGAAGCATAAGCCCTTCCAAAACCCGGCACAATGGAGTATTCAATTGAATTCCTGCGCTACAGGGAGGCAAAGTGAGCGTCTTACAAAATAAGTTTGAGCTGGTACAACCACTTGCGGAGACATCAGACAAATCTGCCCCCTTCCCCTAAATGGTAATACATAAGTAGAAAAAAATTTAAGGAACCTCATAGCAGTTACTCGGGTTCAAAACGAAAATATGAAAACACTTCTTCAAAAACTCTGAAAGTAAAAATTGCCATGAAATGCTTCTCAAAAAATGTGTCGTTCGGAGTCGACTTTAAACTGTAGGTCCCGCCACTCATGTATAAAAAATTAACGCACACAACATAAGTGGTATGAGAAGCTAGGACGTTGTACAATGGGTCAATTCGATCACCGGGTACTGTACACGTCCTCTAACCTAACCTAACCTATTCGGGCTGCTGGTCTCTAGTCAAGGATATCCTCATACTGACTTTTGCAGAAGAAAAAACTCAGACCGTTATTGCTTGGCGATATAAGAAAAAGAATTCTTGGGTACCCGGACTTTAGTAATAAAATATGTCTAGCCAAAGGCAATTTGAATATATTCACACTTCTCTATAAGACTCTCTGGATGGTTGAGAAATGCCAACTAGGAGCTGCAATTAATTATATGACAGAAGAGCTAACATTGGTGTTACAAAGAGGCCTGGCAGGACCCACAGAAACTGTCCTCAATGCAGCGGCTATCAGTTGAATATAACTTAAGGTATCTTAAGTGATTTCATGAATCATGTTTTATTTTTTGTTGCCTGAAGTTAGGCGTTTTTAAAAAACGAATTTTACGGTTTACTTTTAGGCATAATTTACTTTGGATTTTTGATTTACAGTTCAAAAATACGGATTTACGTATGGTTTTATATATGATTTGTGTTTTTTTTAGTAACTTATGCGGAATGTCGCTTTAGTCTAGTAGGTATTGTGTTGGCTTATTGGACGTGAGACCATAGTTCAAGTCCCATGTCAGAAATCTCAAACCAAACGAAATATGAAGAAAGCCTTTCTTAAGCGTTTGGCTCTCAGCAGATTTTTGGCAAATGCTCTGAGAGTAAATAAAATAAAAATTGCTATGAAGACGTTCCTTAAAAAATTTGTCATTCGGTATAAAATTAACACAGACACACACACACACACAGCATAAATGGTGTGAGAAACTAGTTTGTAATCCTGTCTGAATGGTTATGTAGGACAGGGAGCTAGAAATTTTGGATGCTTTATGGCATTTTATGCAGACTTTTTGAACGCCTCATATGTGTAGCCTCGGCCTGTATCTAATGGTTTACACAATCCATAACTGCGTTATTAACACGTTGACTGCCGCGGCAAATTTTCAGAAAACTGGCCAAAAAAAACGACAATTTGATTTTTTCACATTAGCGAGTACGAGATAACTCGTAGATTGCGTTCCCTTCTAGGGTACCTTCCCTTCTGTTCTGAATGGGATTTCTGGTGTAGTTCTCTCCAAGTAATACCATATTTCGCCAATTCAGGCAGTTCTACAGTGTAAAGAAAATTTTTCATTTGAAAATTCTGTTCGTAGTACAATATGACATTCTTAAAAATGAATGGTAAATAAAATTTACCACTTTATGCCACAAAACTTCATACATGTATGGATGAATGCAAAATGTGGCAACAAATCTTTCGATTTTTTTATGATTATTTTGCCAACAAAGTCAACAGCACAGTAGCAATAAAATCAAACAAATTCATCAAAAAACCAGAAAAAGAAAACATTTTTGATGACAATGTTTTCTCGACAATATTTTGAGAAAAAAAGTCAAATTTTTTTTAAAGATTTTTTGTTTTATTAATTCCTATGAAACTAAAGAGAAAATAAAAATTTTTTTTGTTACAGAAAAACAGAAGAAAAACCATAAAACAACCATTAATGACAACATATTGTCTTAAAAAAAAAGGAAGAAAGAAAACGAAAATAATACTCAGACAGACTGACTCTGACAAAATGTCTGGCTGGTCAAGCTGTTTACAGCAGCCGAAGTAGGCATTCAACCCCTTCATGTTATTGGGATGATATTCAAAGTCGCCTAAAAACATAGTAACAAACCCCATGACAATAACTGACAACGCTACACTGAAACATCACAAAAATAAAATTAAAAAAAAAAACTAAAAGACAATAGACAGTCAGACAGCTAAAGAGTAAAAAAATTCAAAAACCAAACAACTGCTGGTTGGTCAGGGAAGACAACAGGATTTTAAAAAGCGTTGTACTCTCATAGAATCGAAAGAAGAAAACACAAGGAAACAGTGTAAAAGCAAACTGGAAACACTATAAAACGGAAACACTGTTGTAGTTGCATAGCAATTGCAAAAACTGTGAATATTTAAGCCACAATCAACATCACCATCACCATCACTATTACCCATCATGGTAATCATCACTATCACCAGCATCATCATATCAAAAGTCAACAGACCGTGAGGACCGTAAGAGGAGCTAGCCAGACAACCAACTGACCAAACAACCAACCAACCGCCCTATGGCCGTTCATTCTTTCAACCACTAGCCAAGTACTCACCAAAGTTGTTGCAGTTGTTGTTGTTACAAATAAAGGATAGGAAAAGGAAAAGAAATACGATGAAAAAAAAACTACAACAACAACAATGTTAATTTTTTATTTAAATTTTTATTTATTAATGCAGAAACTTAAAAGAATGAATTCTTCATGTAGAATTTAAATTAAATTTTTCGTAGAAGAATGATGTGGATAGGATAGGTTATGTTGCTAGGTGTATACTTCCCCTTTACATTTTATCAGATGTTAGTGTTCGATCCGTAACATTTTTAGAAATCGCCTGAATGGGATGAATTAATTATTTTGGAGATGCCACCCTAGTAAGCAATGACATGTAATATTAGAGCAGACGTAGGGTATCATATTTGAACGCGAATGATTTCGATTAAAATTTAGCAGATTTAATCCAGCTTGCAACCAGATTCTCTCTCACCTACACTGAAGGCCATCAGACATAGTATCACCTAAGAAGTCATTGAAAGAAAATTAACTTGAAGGCGACAAATTGTCGGGGACAGATATTTTTTATTTTTTCATTTAACAAAGGAAAGCAATGGTTGTTGTTTACATCAAGTTGTAAACAGTGGCACACAGAATTGTGCAAATAATAAAGAATTTTAATTAAAACCAGACAGAAATTGTATCCAACTGACAAGCAGGTTCTATCTCACCTTCAATGAAGGCCATCAAACATAGTATCACCTAAGAAGCCATTGAAAGAAAATTAACTTGAAGGCGATAAATTATTACGGACAGAAATTTTTTATTTTTTCGTTTAACAAAGGAAACCAATTGTTGTTGTTTACATCAAGTTGTAAACAGTGACACAGAATTGTATGAATAATAAAGAATTTCAATTAGAACTAAACACAAATTTAATCCAACAGTCAAGAAGGTTCTCACATCAATGAAGGCCATCATTAAAAGAAAATTAACTTGAAGGCGACAAATTGTCGGGGACAGAAATTTTTCATTTTTTCGTTTAACATGTAAGTTGTAAACAATGGCACACAAAATTGTACGAATAATAAAGAATTGAATCCAACTGTTAAGCAGGTTCTCACATCCAAACACTATCACCTAAGAAGTCATTGAAAGAAAATTAATTTGAAGGCGACAAATTGTTCATTATTTTGTTTAACAAAGAAAAGCAATTGTTGTTGTTTACATCAGGTAGTTAACAGTGGCACACAGAATTGTATGAATAATAAAGAATTTCAATTAGAACTAAACACAAATTTAATCCAACTGTCAAGAAGGTTCTCACATCAATGAAGGCCATCATTGAAAGAAAATTAACTTGAAGGCGACAAATTATTACGGACAAAAATTTTTTATTTTTTCGTCTAACAAAAAAAACAATTGTTGTTGTTACATCAAGTTGTAAACAGTGGCACACAGAATTGTGCAAATAATAAAGAATTTTGATTACAACTAAACACAAATTGAATCCAACTGTTAAGCAGGTTCTCACCTAAGAAGTCATTGAATGAAAATTAACTAGAAGGCAACAAATTTTTACGGACAGAAATTTTTCATTCTTCCTACATCATCGTTTAAGGTGCGTACAATGTTAAAGCCTAGTTTAGTCTTCTATTCTTATTCTTTTTTGTATATTTTTTACTTTATTTCAGTTTCATTATCAAGTTTATTGATTTACTGTAGTAGATTCTGGAATGATAGGGTTGCCAAATGGCGTTATATAGCGATAACATTCTCCATGGAAACGTATCAGCTTTTTCACTGGATGTAGATGAATGATGATGATAAATGATACTCTTTCATAAGAAGTGCATCTGGTTCATGTTCGTTGTTGATATTATTCTCTCTCTGAGAAGTTAGGGGGACTATTAGGGACTGTTGGGGTGGATTATTTGTAAGGGGAATGAAACTTTAAAATTTCTTAAACTTGAAGCAACAATAAAGAAAGGTTGTTTGTCTTTAGTTGTAATCGAATGTTTGTTTATTTTATCCAACTAGACAGATTTTAAAAAATATTTCTGTTTTATTTATTCATGTTTCCATACCTTTAAGGCTCTGCAGTTCTTCAAATAATGTTACAATAACAGAATGAGAGCAAAAGAGATGGAATAGAGATCAAGAAATGAAGTTGTTTTCATCATTATAAATAAAAACTATGAAAGTTGGTAAGTAGCGAGCGAGCCAGCGAGCGGTAAACAATAATAATAAAAAAAACAACACGACTCCCGCATTATAAGTGGAAAAGTTTACATGTTTTTATTTTGTAATGTAAAGCTTCTTCACTTCAACAATTAAAGTTGGAATAAAGCTTCTTCACTGGTTTTGCTTTTCACTGTAATCCATTGGTTGTTTTAATTGGTTAAATAAATAATTTATTTTTTTATTGCATATGCAGCAGGATGAATTTAATACAAATTATAGTGCATAGTTTTGGGATGGCAAAAAAAATAAAATTAAGATTTTACTTTAAATTTAAAAAAAAATTATTTAAAATTAATTATTTAGATTAATTTAAACCTTGCAATTCGTAGTTTAATTCAAGCTAATCTTACAACATATTCAAGCTGATCTTAAAGGTTGGCACAATATTCTTTCCAAATTCCTTTAAAATCTTGATTTTTAGTTTAATTGATTATTTAAATAAAAGCATCAAATCATTTCTAAAAATTTAAATTTCGGAAAAGGCATAAAGAGAGATGGTATTAGATGTGTAGTACGAAGGCGAGGTTGTAACCGTGGCTAAAGGATTGGTATAGTAGTCAAGGAACCCTGCATAAGAGATGTTTTTTTTTTTTTTGGAATACATACACATACACAATTCGCCATTACAACCCTTCAGTCAGGATTACGATCTAGCTTCTCACACCGCTTATGTTGTGTGCCTTAATTTTTATACATAAGTGGCGAGACCTACAGTCATATCTACCAGATTTATCGTAATTTTGATGATTTTGTAATCCAAAAATATCATATTGACGATGTGACGTGGGGAAAGGAAAGAATTCGGAGAAAATTGTTAGAAAAACTTTGAAGAACAGCTTTTGCTAAAGGAAATAAAATTATACTGTAATAACCTGTATTAAATGGAATGTCAAGAAAAAGACTTGAACCAAATCCATATCAAAACGCAGAGAATTAGATTACATCCTCTTCTTAAGTGTCACCTAAATAAATATGGTTTGGAGTTTTATCTTATAAAGCTTGCGATTTTTATTTTTAACTTGGGAGATTTATTTTTATCACGTGAGTTTTATTTTCAGCTCGCGAGTTTTATTTTTAACTCGTGTGTTTTATTTTTAAGTTGCGAGATTTATTTTCATCTCGAGAGTTTTATTTTCGGCTCGTGAGTTTAAGTTTAAACTAAGGAAATTTATTTCTATCGCGAGAGTTTTATTTTACCTTGCGAGTTTCATCTTATACAGCTCGCGAGTTTTATTTTTTAAACGTAAGTTTTATTTTTAACTTGGGAGATTTATTCTCATCTCGAGAGTTTTATTTTCAGCTCGTGAGTTTTAGTTTTAACTTGGAAAATTTATTTTTATCTCACGAGTTCAGTTTTACTTTCCGAGTTTTATGTTATGCTCTGCTCGCAAGTTTTATTTTTAAATCGTGAGTTTAAGTTTAAACTAAGGAAATTTATTTCTATCGCGAGAGTTTTATTTTACCTTGCGAGTTTCATCTTATACAGCTCGCGAGTTTCTTTTTTAACTCATGAGTTTTATTTTTAACTTCCGAGTCTTATCTCATACCATAAAGCCATGGTCTTAGGTCTTAGGTCGTAGTGGTAGCTCTGATATCACAAAGCTCACTTGAGCGCGCATGGCGGCCCGTTGTGATGCCACGGGTGAAACGCAGTCCCTGTACTAACCAAGTTCCACCAAATCAGGGAAAGGAAGAAGTTGGTCAGCGCAAGAGCTGCACGACCATAAAGCCATAAGGAGAAATGGTATTGGATGTGTTGTAAGAAGGCGAGGTTGTAACCCTGGCTAAAGGATTGGTATGGTCGTCAAGGAACCCTGCATAAGATATGTTTTTTTTTTGGAATACATACATATACATAATTGGGCATTACAGTCCCTCAGTTAGGATTACGACCTAGCTTCTCACACCGCTTATGTTGTGTGCCTTAATTTTTACACATAAGTGGCGGGACCTACAGTCTTAGCTGCCAGATTTATCGTCATTTTAACGATTTTGTACTCCAAAAATATCATATTAATGATGTGACGCTTTATGCCCTTATTTTGACTAAAGAACGAATTTTGTCTGTGAATACAGCGTGCAATACACTGGCCAATCAACCACATAAGTATTTACTCACCGAGAAAGCAAGTGTTACTTAGGAATAAATGATTCTCGGGGACAAATCCTTTATTTCGCTCGAGCAAAATCCGTTATAATAACGATGCAACTTCGCTCACTCTTGAACGCGGTCGAGACGTCAAATATAGGCGTTGAGGCACCGGCCCCTATACATGAGGAATGTATTCCATTCTCTTTCGAATAAATAGTATTTAAGAAGATCTGAAGTCACCGTGGTCTAGTGGGTAGTGTGTTGGCTTATTAGACGAAAGGCCCGGGTTCGTATCCCAGATCAGACATCAAAACGAAAAAATATTTCTTCGGCGACTTCCTCTCA
Source organism: Sarcophaga peregrina (assembly GCA_014635995.1). NCBI lineage: Eukaryota > Metazoa > Arthropoda > Insecta > Diptera > Sarcophagidae > Sarcophaga > Sarcophaga peregrina. Next base: position 99,626,058 of record CM025789.1, read on the forward strand.
GCAGATTTCTGGCAAAGACTCTCGAGAGTCTGAAAAGCTTCTCAAAAATCTATCGTTCGAAGTCGATTTTAAACTGTAGGTCCCGCCACACTCATGTATAAAATTAACGCACACAACATAAGTGGTGTGAGAAGCTAGGTCGTAATGGCCAATTATGTATGTATGTATGTAATCCCTGAACTACAGATTATTTGAACTACTTTTCGATTGTACTTCTTTATGTGTGCTGACTTTAAAAGCCAAAACTAGCGTCACTTTCGATCAAATTAAAGAAAACTATCGTGGTTCTAACACCAGTGGTGGATGGTTACAAAAATTTAAATAAAGATCTCGTTCGGCTTCTTAAAATTTCCGGGGAAAAGCTTTCTGTGCAGCCGCAACTTGTTGACCCATTTAACGAAAAGTTTAAAGCAAAAATGGAAGAAATTGGTCTTTGTGAAGATCAGCTTTATATTGGAAGCAGTTGCCATATTTGCCATAACAGGAGAAAACTGTTCCAGTGACAAAGATAAAGAAACAGCGATCAACTTTCATTAGCTGTTCATATGCTTCACAAACTTAATTTATTGGAAATTGCAAAATAGAATTCATAAAGTTTCAAAAACTTTACTTATTCACTGGATAACAAATTTTAAAAGTCAGCATGAATGTTTTATTAAAGAGGTAGACTTCAATTGACAAATTTACAATCGAAAACTTTGTTATAATTTTTGGCTTTAAGTTACTAAGTTCTTGAAACTAAAAAGGGCCTACCGGGAAACACCCTTCTTTCATATCCATCTGAAATCCAATTGATTTCTGTTAACGGATTCATTTGTGCTCATTTTTTATTTTAAAATTGCGTACTAACTCGAAAATGCGAACTGCTTTGGTAAAAATTAGTTCACGTTATTGGGAGTTTACTGTATGTGAAATTATTAAGAACACATTTAATGAGTTTTTTTAATGAACACAATGGGGTGATAGAGACGTATTTGGATGGACAATTTTGGTGCTTATATTGAGTCATGCAGATTGGTTTTGATTATTGGGCCACATTCGATGTTAGGGGCCCTATATTGCTATTATTATTCTGGCGCTTATCTCTTTAGAATTGATTTGGAAAAATTTTTCCAAAATTTAATTTTTATTTTTTCTCTCCCTTCGTATTCGTGTATTCATTTTGACGCTTTGACAAATCAAATGTCAATCATCAATTTCTCTTTTTTTGTTTTTTTTTTTGTACAAAAAGATTTTTTGTTCCTTCAAATCCCCCTCCCTGTCAATATTATTTTCTTTCGTTTTTGTTGATGGTTTTTTTTTGTGTGTTTAAATAACTTGAAAACCACAACAAAACAAAAATAATTTTCCGGCCTTTTTTTTTCTTTTGCCAGCGACTTTTCGACTTTTTGCGATTTGTTTTGTTTGATGGTTTGCATGGAATTCCAAGAGAAAAAAATACAGAAAAAAAATGTGAAGAGAAAAATAAATAAACAATGCAATGCCGATTATTGTCTGGAATGTAGGAATTTTATTCTTGTTAAGGCCCGATAATATGTTTTATTTTTGGAGGGGTGAAGGGGAAATCTATAATCGATTATGATTATGAAAATTCAATTGAAATTGTAAATGGAAATTGTTGAATGGAAATTGCATTTGAATTTCGATTGTAAATTGAAATTGAAGAAAACAAAAATATAAGAATAGGCAAGACGAATTTTAAATTAGAAAGAAAATAACCAAAAAAAAATCTAAGGCCCATCTAGAACGACAAAGATGTTGCAGATAAGTTACTGCAAGCCTAAGTTTTAGAGGCTGAACCTCCTGGGAAAAACATTTTCGCTTGGCCGTCAGGCGTCTTCAGATCTCTGTAGGGTGCCATCTTTGTCAGGACTTCCTGTTGGCAGTTTTGTATCACTCTAATACAGTTTGTAGAGTCACAGAGATATCCCAGCGTAACTGATGAACTTCCGCACTTCATTTAGATACCAAGCCACATACACATAATACAGGCAATACCCTGCCTGCGTATTTGGCAGAAGTGACAAACCCTAAGCTGAGTAGGAATCTTGTTTTATTGCCAAACTTTATATCTAAATATGAAGTGTGCCAATGAACCACCTAAATAATGGGTGATTTTTTAAGAGCTATAGGAAAATTGTTTAAAGAAAAAACATATAAAATTCAGAAAACTGCATGAAATCTTTATTTGAATCGATAGTACGGTCCACATTTTATTTAATATTTGAAGATTATTTCATGCAAATGTTGACCGCGACTGCGCCTCAAATGGTCCATTCGCTTATACTCTTTCCAACATTTCGGCCGGTATCTCATGAATAAATGCATCAATATCAGAGCTTTTCTGTATAGACATGAGCTTTAACATAGCCCCAGAAAAAATAGTCTAAAGGCATTAAATCGCACAATCTTGTGAAATAAAATGTTCACCGAGTACGCCTCTCAATAAGTCCATTGTTATGCGTGCTGTGTGGCATGTGGCACCGTCTTGTTGAAACCACATGTCATGCAAGTCAAGCTTTTGCATTTTGGGCAAAAAAAAAAATTGGATATCATATCACGGTAGCACACAGTTACGTTACGATTCGCAGCATCTTTGAAGAAGTACGGTCCAATAACGCCACCAGCCCATAAACCGCACCAAACTGTGCCTTTTTCTGGATGAATTGGTAGCTTTTGCTGTGCTTCTGGCTGATCTTCACTTCAAAATCGACAATTCTGCTTATTTACGTATCCACTGAGCGAAAAATAAGCTTCGTCGCTGGACACAATTTTCAAAAAATTGAACTTTCTTGATAGAGCACGCATTTTGATAATAAAATTCAATGATTTGCAAGCGTTGCTCGTTGGTAAGATGATTCATGGTTAAATTATAGACCAAACTGAAGATGTTTGAAAGTGAAACAAAACGCGTAACGTACGGGAGCAGCTGTTTAAACCAGTGTTGCCAAAAAAAAAATCCATACCAAAACGCAGAGAATTAAATTACATCCTCTTCTTAAGTGTCTCCTAAATAAATATGGTTTGGAGTTTTATCTTATACAGCTTGTGAGTTTTATTTTTAAATCGTGAGTTTTATTTTCAACTCATGAGTTTTATTTTCAGCTCGCGAGTTTTATATTTTACAGTTCACGAATTTTATTTTTAAATCGTGAGTTTTATTTTTAACTTGGAAAATTTATTTTCATCTCGAGAGTTTTAGTTTTAACTAGGGAAATTTATTTCTATCGCTAGAGTTTTATTTTACCGCGCGAGTTTTATCTTATACAGTTCGGGAGTTTCATTTTTAACTCATGAGTTTTATTTTTAACTTGCGAGTTTTATCTCAAACTGCTCGCGAGTTTTGTTTTTATTTCGTGAGTTTTATTTTTAACTTGGGAGATTTATTTTCATCTCGAGAGTTGTATTTTCAGCTCGTGAGTTTTAGTTTTAATTTGGAAAATTTATTTTTATCTCGCGAGTTCTATTTTACTTTCCGAGTTTTATATAATAGCTAAAAAATCACCCTTTAGAATCGTGGAGAATGTCACTGTATTTAGTACCACGGATTATTACGTAGAGATTTCGCTTACTTAGAAATGTTTTCTACGTAGATTGTCGATCAATTGAGGATAAAAACAGTGTTGTACACATCTTTGTTAATGTTCGACTGTGGTTCAATGCAGGTTTCTCCCATATGCTCACCATTTTTCGACATAATTAAACAGAGTTTCTGTTACTTCATTCACTTTTCTTCTGCTTCAGATTTGATGCTGATTGGCAAGATCGGATCATTACTCTCTCGTCACTGCGCAGTGAAGACTAGAGAGAATCTTAAGCAGGGGATTTGTATTAAACTGTCATGCTAAATTGTTTCCTGGACAGAACTAGTAGAAACCAATTCTAAGGTAATGTATTCCTTTAAAAGATACGAATAGTGTACGAAAGGTCAAGTGAAAGTAGAAACACAGTAGCGCGGATGTTCGTTCCAAAACCAAAATATTCAGAATCCATTGGGTAACCCTGGTATATTCCAAGCATAATTCTTTGTCAACGATTTTTCTTCCTGAGGAGTGGGTAGAAATTTTCGTAATAGAGTACTCGGTAAAAAGGAAGTTGGAGGTTAGCGGAATGAGTTTCAGACAATTTGAACTTTTGTTGGATAATTACCGTAAGAATAGAATACTCGTACGTAACTTGAATACAAGTTCGTAACTTGTTTAGCAAAGAAACCACCTTAAGCCCAATAATGTAGATTCTGTGGTATGGAGAACAAATGAATCCTCAAAACACATACAGACTTTGAAACTGAATATTGTAGCGAAAATAGAAAAATCTAGATACTAGTGCTTCGCTTTTACATCATTTCATGGTAAAATTACAAACAAAACCGACAAAAACAATGAACTTGTTTACAAATTATCGCGTAATGTAATAACAAACACCAGGATAAGAAAAAGTAAACAAAAATTCAACAACAAACACTACAAAAAACGAAATACACAAACAACAATAATGAAACAACGATATTTACACTTGTAGAGATCTAGAAAAAGCGAAGCCACGAACTTTCATAAGACTTTCAAGAACATTTAAAAGACTGTTTACGTTTCCATATAAGAGGCAAAGCATAGCAGACAACTGAGTTAATAAAAGTTCAGTCAGTCTTGTGTGAAGCTGCGGAGCGTTTCAAGAGAGTAATCGTGGTTTGAAGATATATGTTACAAAGATTAGACGAACAATTGTTGTTGTTTACACCAAGTTGTAAACAGTGGCACACAAAATTGGACGGATAATAAAGAATTTTAATTAAAACTAAATACAGAATTTATTTTTATTTTATTTGTAATCAACAAGTTCATTGTACAATGGGTCAATTTGGACCTCCGGGTACTGTGCTTGCCTTGACCGACAGGTGCACGTCCTCTAACCTAACAAGCTCATATTTTAAACGCTTTTAAAAGGTAAAATCGTAACATTATTAAGTACTAGGTCTGCATGACGTTGCTCTTACTACCACCAAAGAGTATTAATGGAGTATGGGATTGAGGGAGACATTATGTAGAGAATGAGGAGGAGTTAGGACAATAGATCGCACTAGTACATTTGCTTTTTAAGATTAAAGCATTGATTTTTCACAAATCCTTGCAAAATTTGTTGCAGTGTAGCAGTCATCCATCTTTCAAGCCTCCATCCATACGTTTTATGCCATCACTTAGGGCAAGTTATTCATTTTCTTTTGGAGGAAAGATGACAAGGATTGGACTGTTGTTTACTTGATGCAAACACAACACATGATATCCGTGAGAGTGAAAAAGGGAAAGAAAACATGAAGTGTTGGGCGAAAGTGGGGGAAGCATATGCATCATCCATAAAGGCTAAGAATTGTTGTGTTGTATTCAGTTACACACATGGACTTATGTAAACTGGGGGGTACATACACACGTACATATTAGTTTCTTCAAGTGTATGCGAGTATGTGAGTGAGTGTATGTGTGTGTGTGTGTGTGTGCAATTATTTGTTTATACAAGTTAAGTGGTAGTAGGTGTCCCTGCCTGTTCCTTTTCTTTTTCTTCATTTTATGCCTTACAACACAACTACACTGTGTTACTTCAAAAGAAAAACTACAAACGTTCATGGTCTGTACAGCTTCCAATAAGTTTTTCCCTTTTTTTTTTAATTTGAAAGACTTTTAATAGAAAATTCCTCCTATGCTTTCCATTAGTTCACTTCCACCCCTTCCATTGCCTTGCTCTGGTTGTTCTGTGTAACTACTATTCGTCACACTTGTTTATTGTGTACAGTGTACTGTGTACAGTGCACTGTGTAGAGTGTAAATGTGTATTGTTGTTGTGATTTCAGTTGTTATTCCATTCGTAGTGTAAGTTGTTGCCACATGAAACTACCATTTTAGTTGTTATTGTTGTTGCGATAGTTGCCAATCTCATCGTTACCTTTTTTATATGGGCCTGACCTCTTGCCCTGCATTACATTTATTGCCATGGATTCGTACGTAATGGATTTGTTTTCTCAGTTGTTTCATAGTTTTTCTGATTTTTTTTTTCATGTTTTCCTTTGGATATCATAGGGGAAAAAAACATGGCATAAGGGACCGAGACAAAGGTGGAGAGGAAGAAAAATATATAAAATAAGCAAAAAAAAAAAGGATGGAGAAGAATAAAAATATTGCCAAAAGATGAAATGGAATAACAATCAATAAAAATCTTTACTCGACAAACGGACAGCAGTCGATACAGCATGTCAAGGGAAAATGGAACAACAACAACAACAGCATAGAAAGAAAATGGTGAAAAAATTCGAAGAAATAAGAGAAAAAAAAAGGAAATCCAATTCGTTAAAATGTGATTAATGATGCAATAATTGTTGCAAAAACACAAAAAAAAAGAAACAAAAAGAAACAAAAAATGAAACGTGAGGAAAGGAAAAAATTCGAAGAAAATTGTTAGAAAAACTTTGAAGGACAACATTTGCTAGAGGAAATTAAATTTTACTGCAATAACCTGTGTTAAATGGAATGTCAAGAAAAAGACTTGAATCAAATCCATACCAAAACGCAGAGAGGACATCCAAAGAGAATTAGATTACATCCTCTTCTTAAGTGTCTCCTAAATAAATATGGTTTGGAGTTTTATCTTATACAGCTTGCGAGTTTTATTTTTAAATCGTGAGTTTTATTTTTAACTTGGAGGATTTATTTTCAACGCGAGAGTTTTATTTTTAACTCGTGTGTTGAATTTTTAACTTGCGAGTTTTATCTCATACTGCTCGCGAGTTTTATTTTTAAATCGTGAGTTTTATTTTTAACTTGGAAGATTTTTTTCATCTCGAGAGTTTTAGTTTGAATTTGTGAGTTTTATTTTTAACTAGGGAAATTTATTTCGAGAGCGAGAGTTTTATTTTACCATGCGAGTTTTATCCTATACAGTTCGGGAGTTTCATTTTTAACTCATGAGTTTTATTTTTAACTTGCGAGTTTTATCTCAAACTGCTCGCGAGTTTTATTTTTAAATCGTGAGTTTTAGTTTTAACTTGGAAGATTTATTTTCATTTCGAGAGTTTTATTTTCAGCTCGTGAGTTTTAGTTTTAACTTGGAAAATTTATTTCTATTGCTAGTTTTTTTCCGTGCGAGTTTTATCTTATACAGTTCGTGAGTTTTATTTGCAACTCATGAGTTTTATTTTTAATTTGCGAGTTTTATCTCAAACTGTTCGCGAGTTTTAGTTTTAAATCGTGAGAATTATTTTTAACTTGGGAGATTTATTTTCATCTCGAGAGTTTTATTTTCAGCTCGTGAAGTTTAGTTTTAACTTGGAAAATTTATTTTTATATCGTGAGTTCTTTTTTATATTCTGAGTTTTATATTATACAGCTTGCGAGTTTTATTTTTAAGTCGTGAGTTTTATTTCTAAATTTATTTTTATATCGAGAGTTTTATTTTACCGTGCGTGTTATATCTTACACAGCTCGGGAGCTTAATTTTTAACTCGTGTGTTTTATTTTTAAGTTGCGAGTTTTATCTCAAACTGCTCCCGAAATTTATTTTTTAAACGTGAGCTTTATTGGGGAGATTTATTTTCATCGCGAGAGTTTTATTTTGCATTCGTAAGTTTCAGTTTTATATTAAACTCCTTGCGAGTTTTATTATTAACGGTGAGTTTTCTTTCTAACTTGGAAAATTTATTTCTATCGCGAGGGTTTTATTTTACCGTGCGAGTTTTATCTTATAAAACTCGCGAGTTTCTTTTTTAATTCATGAGTTTCATTTTTAGGTTAGGTTAGGTTACGTTAGAGGACGTGTACTTGTCAATTCGAACAAGTACAGTACTCGGTGGTCGAATTGACCCATTGTATTACGTCCTAGCTTCTCACACCACTTATGTTGTTTGCGTTAATTTTATACATGAGTGACGGGACCTACAGTTTAAAGTCGACTCCGAACGACACATTTTTTGAGAAGCATTCCATGGCAATTTTTTGCTCTCAGTGTTTTTGCTCGAAATCAGCTGAGAGGAAGTCGCCGAAAAATTATTTTCAAATTTTCGGTTTGATGTCTGACCTGGAATTCGAACTCGGGTGTTTCGTCTAATAAGCCAACACCTTACCTACTAGACCACGGCGACCTCTAAACTTGCGAGATTTATTTTTATCAAGCGAGTTTTATTTTTAACTTGCAAGTTTTATGTTATTAACTCACGAGTTTTATTTTTACTTCGCAAGTTTTATTTTTAATTTGAGAAATTTATTTTTATCTCGAATGAGTTTTAACTTTAACTTGCGAGTTTTATGTTATACAGCTTGCGTATTTCATCTGCATCTTGCGAGTTTTATTTTTAACTTGAAGTAGATATTATAGGGTAGTAGATACCTATAGGTTGAGGGCAGTACAAAGGATTACGTGATTTCAGTTCTGAAGCACCTCTTTCTCTCTATATGACAATAATGAATTGCTTCAAACACATGAAAAGCATACAATGCGGGGAAACAAAATTAAAAAAAAGATGTTACCAAATCCACATCTCTTCGAAAACAAAGACAGGAAGGGGGTAAAATAATGGGTTGTTATTTTTTGGGGGGTATGAAATTTTAGATGAATTTATATTATTCAACTACAAGTCATACAAGCATACAATAAGTGGCCATGTAAAATGGTTAAAAGAGAACAAGTCTTTTGAGTTTTGTTAAGAAGTAAAATAAATAAATAAAATAATGGTCAAAAATAAACAAATTTCTTAACCCGAAAAAAATCGTAAAAAAAGTAAAAAAAATAAAGCAGAACAAAGACTGAAACTCAACAAAGTCACAACAATAACGAAAATAAAATCAGAAATCAGTTCGAAAACAAAATTGAACCTACACACACTCAGTAAACACATACAATCGCCCTCTTCCTGTCTCTCTCTTTTCTCTTCTCTTCTCTTTATAATGAAAATAATAAAATTCCCATAAGTGAGTTTCTCTCTTTACCCGCTTCTACTCACACATTAACCATAACACACTGGCTTGGCAAAGTAATAACAACACAACTACCCCAACTATATGTATGTATGTGTGTGTGTGTATGTGGATAATAATATGGAAACTTACTTTTTAAATGCATCGTTCTCATCATTTTCATTATTTTCTTCAATTTCAAATGCCCAAAAGCATAGTTAAGGCATCAACTTTTTTTTCCGTCTTTCTTTCCTTTTTTATTTCTCGTATAGGGGTTAATACTCCCGTTAAGGGGCTTATAGCACAACACAACACAACACAGCATAACACTGACACTAACACTACTAACTGACTGACTGGCTGGTTGACTAAAATACATACTAACAGAGAAAGAGAGAGAGGGAGAGGGAGAAAGAGAGAAGGTTAAATTTATGTATCAAGTACCAGACACTCATACGCACACACACACATATACACACAAACTTATGAATAAATCAGTAAATGGCTGGCTGGCTGGCACTGCAGACAGTTGAAATGAAATTTAATTTCCAGAAATAAAGAAAAATTTATGCTGCCACTTAAGATTTTCACTCTCTCTCCCCCTCTCTCTATATCTCTCTTTCTTTCTCTCCCACTCTCTGTGTAAGTGTGTTAAGTTTTACTATCACATCACAGGGATACATGTATGTAACCCGGTTAAGTAGTTATAAATTATAATTAGCATACTTTTAGGGGTTATTACAAGTAAACTAAGAAAAAAAAATAAATGTGACTGAGAGTGCAACGTGTAAGAAGCGAAATTACTTAAGGAATTATTTCTTCTTATCCTTAGAGAAATATTAAAAGTGATATTTCTTAGAAGCTCTTGTTTGTTCAAGGGCCATATGTTAATACTCCTAAATGTAGGCAACAGCAAAAGAAAAAACTAAGATATAATGCAAAGCAATTTGTTATAATTAAAAATTGTCACAAATTAAATGAGATGATATTGTTAGTGCGCCATAAACAAGTTTTCATAACGGTTTTCGATTCTTCCATAAAATAATCCTCCTTGGAAGACCCTTGACTGCTGATTACACTGGACTGTCAGAGCAATTTGATTGCTTGGGCAGGAAAACAACTCTGCTAGATAACAGATCATGTAGAAATTCACGTCTATCGTCGTAGTCTAGTAGATAATATGTTGGCTTATTAGACGTGACGTGGGCGTACCAAGTGAGATGTTACTGCTGCCTTTAGTGCTATTGAACGGGAGTCTAAGAAGATGGGTGGTCTGGCAGTAAATGAGGGCAAAACAAAGTATATGTTGTCGACAAGTAGAGACGTGCGGCGTATTGATTCTCATATTACGGCCGATAACTATACTTTTGATATAGTCAAGGAATTTATTTATCTTGGCTCCGCCGTTGCCACCAAAAATGATGTCAGTCTGGAGATCAATGGAGGATTACTCTTGCCAACAGGTGCTACTATAGGCTCAATAGGCAATTGTGTAGCAGAGATCTCTCTCGTAAGACAAAACTTCTTCCGTGCTTCTTTATGGCGCAGAGGCATGGACCCTATTAAGAACTGATGCAGCAGCCTTGAGGGTATTCGAGAGGAAAGTCCTACGTAAGATTTTCGGTTCTGTGCGAGTTGGCGATGATTTCTGCGTCCAATCTAACAGTGAGCTGTATAAGCTCCTCAACGACATAGACGTTGTGCAGCGTATTAATATCCAGCGGCTACGCTGGCTCGGCCATGTCATTCGAATGGAGGAGGATGTTCTGTCTAAACGGGTATTTGATGCGGGGATCTGCGGAAGTCGGCGAAGAGGACGACCTTGTATCCGTTGGAACGACCAAGTCGAGGAAGCCCTGTCATCGATTGGTGTGACCAACTAGCGTAGGCGCGCAAGAAACAGAGGCGCCTGGAACGATGTATTGCGGCAGGCCGAAATCCGTTAATCGGGTTGTTATGACCAATTAAGTAAGTAAGTATTAGACGTGAGGCTACGGTTCAAACCGCAGGCCAAACAACTCCAACAAAACGAAATATAAAGAAAATATTTCTTCGGCGATTGCCATTCATTAGATTTCTGGCAGAAACTGTGAGAATAAATAGAAAATAGTCATGAAGTTTCTTTAAAAATTTGTTGTTCGGAATCGACTTTAAACTATAAGCTCTTGAAGAAGAAGAGAAGTTTGGAAGAGAGTACATTCAATGAAACGGAAGATAGAGGGACATGGATACTTAGCCAGATAATCTTGCTTTTAAAAAAGCGATTACAATGGCAAAAGATATCCACAAGAACTCTGACGATAGGGCACTCAAAATTGCCATAATTTAAAACCTAAAATGTAGATTCTGCGACAAACGATTTACCAGAACACAAATTTGAAAACTGAGTGGCGTTATTGCAATACACCTAAATGTAGGCAAAGCAAATATCCTTACTGACATCGAACAATAACTTGCAGTTCATCAGGAAGCTCAATGAAGGGGAGATTTACTAAAGAGGTAAACAAAGTTTAGCTCGATGCCACAGACAATGTCTAGTAGTCTACTTTTCTGAGTGAACATAGCTTCTGCCAAGGCATTCTTTGTGCCTACTCAAGAGTGTCATTGCTTGTTACAAACTCAAGGAAGTTACGATGATTGATATATAAGAGGTCCATATAGAACTAGTCTCTCTAGAAATGTGTTCGTTTTCCTATCTGCTTCAGTTTAAAATTATGTTCATTGGTTTTATCCTTAAGGGGGAAGCTTTTATCTCACGTATGATTACGTTCGGGTTCCAAAATTGCCACTCTAGAAGGCTGTCAGCTGTGGTTTTCAAATATGGCTTGTTTAACAACCGAATAACGCATAAAAATGGTTAAGAAGTGGTGTTCCAACGTAGCAATTTTTTGGGCACTACGATGGAGTGTTACTCAGCAAGGTATTGGCAAAATAATTACGAAATTTCAGAGAAATTTGCAGGCGTAATCAGACTTGCGCCTCATCACCATGTCGCCTCAACACTCTGTCGAATATTTCGTTTTTATTAAAGAAAAAATTCCAGGCAGATAATCTGAATTTTTCGATCTCATGGAGTTAAGGAAAACTGGACTTGTTGCTCATTCTGGCGCATTTTGCACGTCCATCCATATAATGTGCTACTTAAGACGGCCTTAGATAATCTTTCAAGCAAAATTTTCAAAGCACCGAAGCACATTCAGCAACTAGAGCGTATGGCACCCACAGAACCTAGAAATGATTGTCGAACAGCCCGAATGAGTGGGTACTGGAGACAGCAGGTATCAAAGGGTCATATTTTATCGCAAATCATATCATTACCCTCAATGCCAAGCCGCTTAATTCCAAACTTTTCTTTAGGCTTACAAGGTTGGTGTGCGGAATCGGAATAAAGCGATTAAAATTAAAATCTAAAGCCAAGGCAAGTAGAATTTCAATTTTAAGATTTCATTAAAAATGGATTTCATCGAATACTTAAGAGCCATAAAATGTTTTCAAAGAAAAGACAATCTCTTGATTGAATTTCGAAAAACCTTCCTTCTTTTTTTTTTGTCGTTCTTCAAGGAACATCAAATGGAAACCCTTGACCTTTATCAAAATCAATGATTTAATATTTGTTTTCCATATTTTTTTTTTTCGTTTTCTTTCTGTATAAGAATCATGTGTTGGAACCTTTTGTTCTCTATGATTTCTCTTTAGACTTTTAGGCACATGTCATGAGAGAGAGAAAGAGAGAACATAAAACCAAAATTTGCCAACCAAAAAGGCAAACAAAACGTTCATAAATATTTTAAAATTCCAAACAACAAATACAAAAAGAACAACAACAAAGCAATAAAGTTCTACGCATTTACTGAACACATTTGAAACGTCTATCTGCCTGAGGCCTACATGTACAAACATTTTTGATGAAAAAATATTTCTAGGCAGAGGCAGGCACACACGCATTAAAGGTCAAATTGTAGGCGCAGCAGCATTAAATATTAAACATTTTATATAGAATCTAGCATTCGAATAATTGTAACATGAGAAAAATATTTGATTTTTTCCACATGAGTGTTATGTTATACAGCTCACGAGTTTTACTTTTAACTTGCGAGTTTTATGTTATACAGCTCGAGAGTTGTATTTTTAACTCACGAGATTTTTATTATACAGCTCGAGAGTTGTATTTTTAACTCACTGATTTTGTTTTTAACTTGAAAGTTTTATGTTATACAGCCCACGAGTTTTATTTTTAACTCTGGAGTTTATTTATAACACGCGTGAGTTTCATTTTTAACTTAAGTTTTATTTAAAGATAAAGCTCGCGAGTTTTATTTTTAACTCACTAGTTTTATTTTTAACTTGCCATTTTATGTTATATAGCTCACGAGTCTTATTTATAACTCGCGAGTTGTATTTTTAACTCGTAAGTTTATTTTTAAATTGCGAAATTTATTTTTAACTCGTGTGTTTTACTTTTAACTTGCGCGGTTTATTTTTAACTCAAGGGTTTTATTTTTAAATCGCGGGATTTATTTTTAATTCACGAGTGTAATTTTTAACTTTGGAGTTTTATTTTTAAAGTCACCGTGGTCTCGTGGGTAGTGTGCTGACTTGTTAGACAAAAGGCCCGGGTTCGAATCCCAGGTCAGACATCAAAACCAAAAATATTTCTTCGGCGACTTCCTCTCAGCAGATTTCTGGCAAAGACTCTGAGAATAAAAATTGGCATGAAAAACTTCTCAAAAATCTTTCGTTCGGAGTCGACTTTAAACTGGAGGTCCCGCCACTCATGTAGAAAATTAACGCACACAACATAAGTGGTGTAAGAAGCTAGGTCGTAATCCTGACAGAAGGGTTGTAATGGCCAATTATGTATGTATGTTTTATTTTTAATTCACCAAATTTATGTTATACTGCTCGTGAGATTTATTTTTAACTTGTCAATTTTATGTTATATAGCTCACGAGTTTTATTTTTAACTCATGAGTTTTATTTTTAACTTGCAAGTTTTATGTTATACAGCTCACGAGTTTTATTTTTTACTGGCGAGTTTATTTTTAACTCTGGAGTTTTTTTTAACTCGCGTGAGTTTTATTTTTAACTTAAGAGTTTTATTTATAACTCGCGATTATCTTATCTTTAACACGCGAGTTTTAGTTTTAACCCACTAGTTTAATTTTTAACTCAACAGTTTCATGTTATACTGCTCGCGGGTTAACTTACGAATTTTATTTTTAACTCGAGAGTTCTATTTTTAATTCATGAGTTTTATGTTATACAGCTAGCAGGGTTTATTTTTAGCTTGCGAGTTTTAGTTTTAACACAAGAGTTTCTATTTTTAACTCGCAATTTTTATTTTTAACTCGGGAGTTTTAATTTGAATTCACGAGTTTTATGTTTAACTTGCTAGTTCTACTTTTACCTCACGAGTTTTTTTTTTAACCCACTAGTTTTCTTTTTAACTCAAGAGTTTTTATTTTGAACTCGCGATTTTTAGTTTTAACTCGGGTTTTTTATATTATACAGCTCACGAGTTTATTTTTAACTCGAGAGTTTTATTTTTAAATTACGAATTTTATTTTTAACTCGGGGAGATTTATTTTCAACTCACGAGTTTTATTTTTAACTCACTATTTTTCTTTTTAACTCAAGAGTTTTTATTTTTAACTCTCGATTTTTATTTTGAATTCGGGAGTTTTATGTTATACGGCTCACGAGTTGTATTTTAACTCGAGAGTTTTATTTTAAATTATGATTTTTTTTTTAACTCGTGAGTTTTATTTTTAAATCATGATATTTCCAGCTGAAAGAGTTTTTTTATTTTTTTTTTTTTTTAACAAAACGTATGAAATTTTTTGAATCTTTACTGTTAAACTTTTATCTGTTCATTGTCAGAGATAAAATAATCATTTTTATTCTCTTAATTCTTTTATTTATTTTGTAGAGTTTAATGATATGAGTGGGTGAATAGACTCGCGCGTTATCATCATTCATATTCAGACGGTCGTACGTTCATATGTAAATTAGTGCGTGCAACTGGCACAAAACAGAGATAAAAACGTAACCCAAACACAGGTGATAAGAAGAAATTTTTTTTTTTGTGCTAAATCATGACCTCAACTAAATACTTAGAAAATAAAAATTCCTACTATGGGTACTAACCTAACATTTGAATAGAAATTGAAATTTATTTTACAATGTTTTTAAATCTTGTTTTTTAATCTTTTTTTTAATCCCCTTCAAATAGACTTTAAGTCAATTGGCTTACAAACTGTTGTTAACACAAACAAAATTTATTGTTTTTTTGTTTTTCTTTTTCTATTTAATTTTCAAAATAAATTTTTTTTGGTTGTTAAAAAAGAAAGTCACGAAAAACAAAAAAACAAATGCCACCCACTTCTGAAAATAAGAAAAGAAAAGCGAAACCAAAATCATATTTTTTTTTTTAATAATCTTTTCAAACAAATTTTCTACGCATTTCTTTCCCCTTTAAGAGGCCCTACACATTCGTATATAATTTCAGTCCCTGTTCCCCTTATAAAACAAAAAAAAATCTCACAAACTTCTAGTGTTTGAAATGAGATTTGGTAACTAAACCCACACACTGAAGGTTGCATAGAAAATATGTTGCGTGCTTATCTTATTTGTTATGGTTGGCGTTTAAGCCACGCTTTATTTGTTCCGTCAACGTATTTACAATTCCAGCACCTGTCATAAACAGTGTTTAAACAAGATAATAAAATTCAGCCTAAATCAAGAAACGTTTTCATGCATGAAACACATTATGGCACATGAGTTCATGAAATAAACCATAAAACAAATGCTAAAGAGGGATCTATTTGACACCTGCACAAACTGCCATACAGAAACTGTTTAGAGTCACCTGCACTACAACAAGTTGAACTCTAACCCTAGGCTTTTCTGATCAGCAAACATCGAAATCATTGAAACCGTAATGATTCGCTCAGATAAGCACGAATAGTATAGTGAAACGATCATGGTTTCACGTTAATTATGTAAAGTATACGGCGTTACAAATCTGTGCGGCACTTTCCCGCAATGATGGTAAAAGTAAGTGGTTCCAAGCCAGGTACCAAGTAATCATATCAACTGTAACGTATTGCAATGAAAAATCTAGATACTGGTGTCTTATATTTACATCGCTTGACATTAAAATTATAAACAAAAGTTACAAATACAAAACAATCAACTTGTTTACAAATTATCGTACTGCTTACTACAACAACAAACATCAGTATAAAAAATGGTAAACAAGTAAACTAGAATACAACAACAAACACCAGTATAAAAAAATGGTAAACAAATAAACAAAAATACCACAACAAACACCAGCATAAAACAATGATTAACAAGTAAACAAAAATATACCAACAATACTACAATAATAAACGTAAACAAAAATGTTTAAATTTATAGAGATTTCAAGAAGGTAAAGCCAAGTAATTATTAGACGTATGGCCAAAGTTCAAACCGTAGGTCAGATATCAAAATGAAATATGAAAAAAATATTTCTATCTCTCATCAGATTTATGGCAAAAACATGCATCCATAACTGGTCATTACAAACCTTAAGTCTGGATTATTGACCTAGTTTCTCACACCACTTATGTTGTGTGGGTTAATTTAATACACAATTGGAGGGACCTACAGTATAAAGTCGCCTTCGAACAACAAATATTTTTTGAGAAACTTTTCATGGCAAATTTTTTTTTGCCAGAAATCTTTTCAGAGAAAATCGACAAAGAAACATTTTTTGTATTTTGTTTCGATGTCTGGCCTGGGACTCGAACCCTGGCTTTACATCTAATAAACCAACACACTACCTAGTAGACTACGGCAAGGTAAGCAACTATGTTTAAATTTATAGAGATTTTGTGAAGGGAAAGTCAAGTAGATGCCGTAGTCTAGTACGTAGTGTGTTGGCTTATTAGACGTAAGGCCAGGATTCAAGCCGTAGGGCAGACATCAAAACGAAATTGTGAAAAAATATTTCTTTGGCAACTGGCTCTCAGCAAATTTCTGGCAAAAACTGTGAGAATAAATGGAAAATTGCCATGAAGAGCTTTTCAAAAATCTGTCATTCGGACTCGACTTTAAATAAAAATAATAAATAAATAAAATTAAATATAAATATATACGAGGGTTCTGAAAGAGAAATAAACTGTAGGACCCATCACTCATATATAAAATTAACGTGAGAAGCTAGGCCTAAATACTGACTGACGGGTTGTAATGACCAATTATGTATGAAGTCAAGAACGTTCGCCTTCAAAAACATTCATCAAACTGTTTACTTTGCCATATAAAAGGCAAGGCAGTTAGTAAAGTTCAGTCAGTTTTGTGTGAAGACGTCGTGGGTTTGAAGAGAATAATTGTGGTTTGAAGACCACCGTTATATAGATTTGTTTAATAATTGTCTAGTAATTGTTATTTTTTATACAAACAGTGTAAACAGAATAATAACAAAGAAAAGCAATTGTTGTTGTTTACATCAAGTTGTAAATAGTGGCTTATAGAATTAGGCGAATAATAAAGAATTTTAATTGAAACCAAACACACAAATTTATTTTTATTTTATTTGCAATCTACGAGATCATATTTTAAAGGTTTTCAAAAGGTAAAATCGTGACAATATAATGGACACAGCATCAGCATCAATAAAATTAATGGAAAAATTGCCTTTGAAGATTGCAGGAGTCGTACTTATGAAATATAAAAATTTAGTTTTCCTTTAAGCCTGGTTTCACCAAAAGTGATAGCGTTTTAAATCTACGATTAGAGGCTTCAGGTAAGCATATTGCTTAGGCAAATTGATTTACAAAAAAAAAATTGAAAATTTTTTTACAAAATGAAAATGAAATTTTTAATTAAAATCTTATTTTAAACACTAAAGAACTTTAAGAATTAAATTTTTTTTTTTATTAAAAATTTTTCGTTGTTTTTTCTATTTCTTTTGTTTTGTTTTGTATTTCTTCTTTCTTTTCATTCTCTTCAAAATTACATTTCACTTTGCACTTGAATGTTGTCACAATTTTTTGTTTTCTTTAAAATGAAATTCTTGTAAATTTTTTAAAATTTTTTTCGGCTTTTTTTCCTGTGCATTTTATTTAAGAGAGAAACAAAAAAATTTGTAACGTTGTTTTGTGTTCTATGTTTTTGGGTTTTAATTTTTATTTTTATTGCAACATGTTGTCTGCCACTTGCTGTTGCATGTTAATTGTGGTCAGAGGGTAATAGAATGTTGTTGTTGTTGTTGTCGTTGATGATGTTTTACACTTCCGCCTTTATCCTTTACAACACATACTCACGTTAGAATTTTCTATAGAAAAACTTATTTGTTTAAATTACACACACACACACACACACACACTCATAATACTCATAATACTCGTATAAAGTGTAGTATAAGGAAGCGAATCTACGAGTATGTATATGAGAGAGCCTGTCTATTTATGGCACAGAAAAAAAAAAAAAGATTTTCAAAGTGAATTT
This sequence comes from Sarcophaga peregrina, assembly GCA_014635995.1. Lineage (NCBI taxonomy): Eukaryota > Metazoa > Arthropoda > Insecta > Diptera > Sarcophagidae > Sarcophaga > Sarcophaga peregrina. The sequence goes on from CM025789.1 coordinate 99,644,489, forward strand.
TAAAACCACTGATTTGTGTTTAATTGTTGCATAAAATGCATTTTAAATGAATTTTTAGAAAACATACACACACGCTCATGTCCATACATGTACGAATGCAGCATTAAATGGGTGATTATTTTTGGGCACTGGAATTTTCCTTAAAGTATTGAATCATAAAATAGGTCTCCATCTCTCTGACTGCACCAAAAATGTTTGCAGTTAATAGGGTCCCGCCACTCATGTATAAAATTATCAATCACAACATAAATGGTGTGAGAAACTAGGTCGTAATCCTGACTAAAGAGTTATAATGACCAACTATGTATGGATGTACCAGAGATCAGCAATGAATCGTTTTTCCGCTACTCATAAGCTCTCATGCAATTTTGAGTATGAGTGAATCAACAGAATTGAAATTCAACTACTCTGATTCACTTGTATTCGCTACAACATTGATTTATAAATACAGGTTATAATGAATATGAGTACAAGGTTGACATCAAACTCACAACATTCGAAATGTATTTGATTCATAATTTAGAAAAATGCTTATAATACTTATAGGTGATTCGAGTGATTGGAATCATTTATCAAAATTTACAGCCTTCGTTGTTGTTGCATATACAAACAAAGAAGAAAGGAAAGACAAAGACAACAAGCAAAGCAAACACACAATTTTCTTGTGAGTACTGCAGTCCTCGTACGCGAATCATACTTATTTTGTGTTAAGTGTAAATGTTAAGTAGACACGAGTCAAAGTCAATAACATCATGCGTATGAATACGACGACTACTTCCAACTTTGAGTATGAGTAGTATGAGTATCATGTTAAAATTAGTATGAATGCGTATAAGTATCTGGAATTATAAGTATGATTCGAATCTACTCATCGGTTTGAATACTTATTACTGATCTCTGGTATGTACATGAAAAGATACTCTTATCTATGCTAGACTGTATACTAGGCATGGGCATAGCTCTTGTAAAATACTAAGCTAAGGAAGAATCTTGCTTTGTATTCAGTTAGATTACTCTTACCTCAATTGTATTGTTGAGGAAATCGCCGTAGACCAGTAGGTAGTGTCGGTTTATTAAACAGAAGACCTCATTTACAACCCCCGGACAGACATCAAAATGAAAATATGTTGAAAGCGTTTCTTCGACGACTTTCTCTCAACAAATTTCTGGCAAAAACTCTGACAGTAAATAGAAAATTGCCATTAAAAGGTCCTCAAAAAAAGTCTGTCATTCGGAGGCGGCTTTAAACTGTGCGACACCCGCCACTTATGTATAAAATTAACAAACGCACATCATCAATGCTGTAAGAAGCTAGGTCTTAATCCTAACTAAAGGATTGTAATGACAAACTATGTATGGATTGAAGAGGCAGAGTTCTCATGGGTGACTGCGTAAGGGATAGACATCCGAAGCAACTTTTCGTGATACCAACCACCTTCTCCAGAATTTTTACTATTATTTGGCTCAACAAAGTCTTCTCTCAGTTGGCTCACTCTTTCTCGGTAGTCTGTCGTAGTGATAATGAAATCCATTAAACTCGTTTCCTAAGGGAGACTTGCTTTAAATACAAAGCTCTAATGCTGATTGTCAAAACCCGGGGTAATTAGTAACTTACACACAGCAAAAGTTATGTGAGAAGCTAGGTCGTAATCTTGACTGAAGGGTTGTACTGACCTACTATATATGTTATGTATGAAGTTAACAACGTTCGCCTTCAAGACATTCATCAGACTCTTTACTTTGTTATATAAAATGCAAGGCAGTTAGTAAAAATTCAGTCAGTCTTGTGTGAAGACGCCGTGCGTTTGAAGAGAATAATTGTGGTTTAAAGACCACCGTTATATAGATTTGTTTAATAATTGTCTAGTAATTGTTATTGTTTATGCAAAATGTATAAACAGAAGAATAACAGAAAAAGGCAATTGTTGTTGTTTACATCAAGTTGTGAATAGTGGCACATAGAATTAAGCGAATAATAAAGAATTTTAATTGAAATTCAATACAAATTTATTATTATCTTATTTGCAATCTAAGAGTTTATATTTTAAATGATTGTTGATGTATGCAAGCAAACGACAGGCAACAAAGTATGCTTAACAAAGCAACTGCCTCCTATCGTATTCTAAATCGTAGGCATTTACATATCGCTCTACTTTTTTTTTTTGCACAGTTTTCAGAGTATTTTTCTTGGTGTTCTTTTCTAAAATCCGAAACTGTTAAAAAAAATTCACCCGTTAATCCGGGTACTCTGACAAATACTGCAGTTGCAATCGCAATTGCATATGCTTAGGCGGTTATATAAAATAAACACAGAGATAGAGTGACAAAGAGAGAGGGAGAGAGAGAGAGGGAGAACACACACACACATGCATAATATTAAAGGTTTCCTACTTGTGTATAAAATTAAATAACGCATGTATGCGAAAATGTGTGTATGTAAGCAAGCATGGGCCTGGATTATTTGAATGTTTATTTGCAAATACAACAAGAGAGCAAATACGTTAGACAATATGGAAAATATACAGGAATGTGTGTGTGTGTGTGTGTGTGTGTAGACAACATCAACAACTACAACGACAGCAGCAAAAAAAATAGTGAAAGCACAGACACAGAGAAAATGCATGTTGCTTCAATGAAAACAACAACAACAGCAACAACAAATTTTATAAAAACAGCATATGTAGCATGTATGGATAACTGGGTATATACATCCACACATACATATGTGAATATGTGTATGTGTGTGCTTGTTTTGATATTCACTTACATTGATTAAGTGGGAAGAATGCATAGGTGGTTTTGCTCTCATATATGTATGTGTAGATACCAATACGCTATAGTATCTCTATCTCTATCTCTCTCTCTCTCTCTCTCCCTCTTGAAAATATTAGTGCGTAACATTACAAAACAACAATGACAGCAACAACAACATCATTTTAACACATTAAATACACACTTGATGACTAGCTTACATGCACACATATAGACATGCATCTACGCTAGCCTATTATGCGTGTGTTTGTATGTATGCGTGTATAACTCAACCACAAAGTAATACACACACCCAGCTATGGCTCTCACAGTATGTTGCAACGTAAAGCGTAAATAATCGAAAGTTTTTTATTGTTCCTCTCTTGTTTATTTATTTCTCTTTTTTGCAAGCCTTTAATTATGCTCTAATTTTTTTTTTATTTATTTCTTTATAAAAGGACTTTCAATTACATTAAAGTGCTGTTACTGCATCCTTATTGTTGTTGATGCACTTTTTCATAAACTTTTCAGTATTACGATATTACTTTAACACATAAGGATACCTTTCAATATAGGCATTTGCCTAAAAGCAGGCTTCATATTTTTTTTATTTGTATAAAAGCTTTTTCAAATGCATTATATTTTAATACACCTTTAACATATTTTAAATGATTTTAATTTAATATAAGCACCATAACCATATTTAAATTCACTTAACACCCCTTAAAATAGACTTTAAGTTTTTTGTTATTTTCATTTTAATATGCCTTTTAGCATGTTCTTTTAAAATTTTAATTATTTTAATTATTTTAATTTAAATTAATTATAAATTAATTAAATTAAATTACTTTTTACATCATTATTATTATATTGTTAATGTATTATCATTATTCAATTATTATTTATTGAATTAATATTTAATTTATTTTGATATTTAGTTTAAAAGCCTTCGAATAGGCTTTATTTTAGAAACAATTCGAAATTTAAATTTATTTTTTTTAATTATTTAAACTCCTTAAAGTAGGCTTTAATTTTTTATATTTGTTTTTATTTTATTTAATTTATTTATTAAATTTTTATTAGTTTGTTCACGTATGTATATTGTTTTAACGTCTAACTTTAGTTTTAATTAATTTTAATTATTATTTGTTTATATGGTTAAATTTTGAATGTAATATTTTTTATGTGGTTTAAATATTTCCCCTGAAAGTATGCAACTTTATAGATTAATTACCATTCAAATGGCAAAAATTTGGGTTATGATGACCAGTAAAATAAATCTCAGATATAGAGCGTTGGAAAAAATAATTGGAAAGACTATGGATTTCTTAGTAAGATGATAGGATGTTTGTTAGACTATTAGTACAAGGGTTGTGGTTACGATTCCCACCAGAGACTCTGCTATAGATACCCAGCATGTAATAATTACACTATAGTCTATAATTGTATTATTCAGTTATAATTAAGTCAATTAGAACGACTCTCCTGATTTCCTAGGACGATAGGATGACAAAGGTCTGGATATAACGTCCTCTATGGAAATGTATTGGAGGTAGAGGTTATGTGATTTTCATAAGATTTACGGTGAGGTGCTGACTTTATCATACCGGATGATATGTCATGGGTTTACGTGAGTATATTACTTGGAGGCTTTCTGAATGGATTATTTAAAGGAGACTAAAGCTTATTCATTTTTAGAAATTCGATTGTGGTAAAAAAGAAAACTGACCAAAAAGAAACATCGAAAATAATGCAATCCAATTGGATTGAAGTGCTTTCAAATGAAAGAACTCAGCAAATTTATGAAGAATGTTTAAGCCACGCTCTTACACACGCTGGAATATAATTCCGAATTATCGAGAAAGCTTACTAAGAGACTATGCTGTGCAGGATGAAAATTGTACTGATAAAATATGGAAAACTTTATTTTTTAACACATTTAATCAAAATTAAATTATTTGGAACGAATATAAAATATTCGAGCGAAGATCAACAGAACATGAGAAAAACTGTAAAGCTTGAGGAAGATAGCACGACGTTGCAAACGATCATCAGATGTGGGATGAAGGCTTTAAAATTGGCTTTCGAAATTGGCTTATCAGATGCGAGCCGGAAGTATAAACATGGCTCAGACGTTTTAAACAAAACGAAAAATGAAAAACTATTTCCACGAATACTTTCTATCAGCAGCCTTCTAACTCATCGTGCCAACTTGATGTGCACATAAGTAGATCATAAATCTCAATTTCTGTCAAGACATCCCTCTTAAATAAATAATATTTCCCGCATTTCCCTCAAAATATTGAAATATAATCCGTATAAAATCTGGGTAGAAAGGTAGAATCAAATCCACCTGTGAAATTGAGTTCCTTTTAGGCACACAATTTTGATTTTATATTTTGTCTTGATAGGTTGATATTCTTGCTTTGGTGTGGGCGACTCCCCATAGTGTCTTAGCGATTTTTCCTACCCAAAGTTTCAAGTCAGATTTTACCCCACTCTTGTAACTCCATTTTCAACACATCAAAAAATATTGTATATACATGGAGAAGGCTTTTTGTTAGAAAAAAAACCTATTTTAGCCTTAAAATTTATTTTAATTTTTTAATTTTATTTATTTTGAAAAATTTATAAAAAAAAAAAATTAAGCCTTTTTTATAAACACGCTAAAGAGTTTTAGAAAAACTGTATCTAAATGATATGAAATGAAATTTGCTATATCCTGGTACATCATTTAAACAGAAGAGGTTTCCTTAAGCCTGAAAATAGGCTTTTTATTTCAAAATTCATATTTTGTAGAAAATTTTACGAGACATTTAAACTTCATGTTATAGTAATAGGTTTTAGGTGTTTTATATACATTTTATAGGAATGTGTTTTTAACCCAAAAATATGCTACAAATTGTTGCATGTTTTAGAATATTTTTTATTTTGTTTTTATTTTCTTTTTGGGCATACAATTAGGAGTTTTGTTGTGGTTTTCATAGGTCAAAACAATTTTCTTTTATACAATATTATTCGTTTTATAAAAGTTAAACACTTTTATTATTTAATTATTATTTATTGTAGGGAAAAATAATATTTTTTTTTTATATTTTCTAACAGCTTTTAACCCGGTATAACACTTTAGTTTTGTTAACACATCATCTACAAGTATAAATATTTTATTAAACAAAATTTCATTTCATAATTTAATTACTTTTCTTTTTTGATAATTTTTGTTTTTTTTTTTAATAATTTTTAAATAAAAAAAATTATAAATTTCGGTCGCGTATTATATCGCCTTATGTACGTTCGTTGCGTGCAAACCGTTTAAATTCAAAATACCAACTAAATTCCGTAACGCATTTACATCGCATCCAAAGCTATACAGCACACCAATACACACACATACATGCATACATACATACATCCATAGGTTTATTCTCATATTGAAAGAAAATCATAAAAGTATCACACAACAATCATCATTATCATCACTCTCGCTCTCTGTTTTTCTTTTCTCAAACATACATACGCAATGTAGAAAACTTTAACTCTCTCTGACTTACGCTCTCTCTCTCACTCTCTCTCTGTCTCTGTATTAAAGTTTTCTATATCCCATCTTATTTGAGTGTGTGGAGATTTTTCTGTGTTTATTTTTCAACTCATCATCATATGGACTGCTGTTATTATTCACTTGTTTTCATTTAAACAAATATCAGACAGTGTTGATGCATGGGGGATTGAAATGTGAGTACATTTTTTTAATAAATTTAGTACTTTTCAAAAGTGCAATCAGTTTTAAGAAACATTTAGAAATTCGTAAATCATTAATGAAAATTGTTTCATCTTCTAAGAAGTTTGAACCTGATTTAATGAGGTTTATAGTTGAACATTTTAAATATTACACCACACCGCCAATATTATCTATGCTTATGCAAAGATCGCAAACAACACACTGAGAGAAATCAAGGAGTATTTGATCACAAATTTATAAATTCTCCACTTTTTGTTGTTTTCATTGCTTTTGAGGGGGCCATACCACTACACTATTAATATATCGGACCAGAGAACTATATTGTGATGCTATTTGAAAACATTCAGCACTTTTAATATAAATACTGTTCATAGACAGAAATGTACACTCACCCCGGTACTATGTTTAACCGTACTTGATCCTGTTGTACATCAAACAAACACGAAGGCACCAGGACGGAATTAGTGACACTTGAACTAAGTACTGCATTACTAGGACGGGCGACTGTTCTGGATGGATGTAACAACTTACGTCAACAAAGCGCCAAATGCATATACTTTACTTAAGAGCGTATGGCAGCCATTGCAACTAAACTTACATACATAATTGACCATTACAACCCTTCAGTCAGGATTACGACCTAGCTTCTCACACCACTTATGTTGTGTGCGTTAATTTTATACATGAGTTTCGGGACCTACAGTTTAAAGTCGACTCCGGACGACAGATTTTTGAGAAGCTTATCATGGCAATTTTTACTCTCAGAGTCTTTGCCAGAAATCTGCTGAGAGGAAATCGCCGAAGAAATATTTTTCGTTTTGATGTCTGACCTGGGATAGGAACCCGGGCCTTTCGTCTAATAAGCCAACACACTACCCACTAGACCACGGCGACTAAACTTGCCTAATTAAAAAAATACAAGCTCATGTAAAAAAGAAGATACAATTTACGGAGACAAAACTGAAGAAGGATTTGAACAAATTCCTCAGAATGAGTTTCGAGCAACAACACATCAATCTAAACCACAATCTAAAACAATAAATTCGACACAATATGGGCACATGGATCGTATCAGTCGTAAAAATATTGAAAACAATTCAAGGCAGTAAAACCCTTCAGGCAAAAGTAATAGGGCCAACTATTAAGGAACTATCTTTGGTACAGAAGCATAAAAAGTTATCCAATATTCAGACATGCACTTATATTGAGTAAATCGCAATAAATAGCATTATTGATCTCAATATTTCATATAAAATGTCAATCCATTATTGCTCAATAAATTCATAAATTGTTATAATATTGTTTTAAACTTGGAATACATAAGTACGTTCAGTAAGCATATTGCAATTTTCCGAACACTTTCTATTGATATTTGATAACTCAAACGGTAAAAAAACAATACAAAAACAATGTTGTTGACACAACCAGCTATTTTGTTTACAAGCTGTCAAATGAATATTGAATAAGCAGCCTAATACTATGTTCAGACATGCACTTTTATTAAATCAATATTAGGTTTATTGAGAACAATATTTTTAGCGTTCAGACAATTATTATACGAAAATTTATTTTACAGCTGGTAAACAAAACAGCTGATTGCTTCAACAACATTGCTTTGAATTTAATTGCGAAAATTAGTGGCAAAAGGAAAAGATATTTGCTAATGATTAACCGAAACGCCGAGCTGTTGCGGTTAATAGGGACTATGATATGGGGATATGAAATATTGAAATCAATAATGTCGTTTATTGCGATTTTCTCAATATAAGTGCATGTCTGAACATAGTATTACTGTGTATATTGTTATGTCTAAATATTTAAAATATTGCATTCAATAAACCGAATATTGAGTCAATAAAAGTACGTGTATGAACATAGTATAAAGAGAAAATCACAATAAAGTTTTCTTAAGGGCAGAATAACGACCTATGGTACAAAACAGATGCAGAATTTTTGGGGAGTGGCAATAGTTAATCAAAAAAGCGTGAAATATTTGAATTATTTGTGATTATTTATTGTGTGATTATCAGAAGAAGTCGCATCTCGTGAATAGGAATAGTCATTACCAACCGAATAGCGAATATTAATTGTTGTTCTTTTTATACAAATACCACAGCTACGGTCCATAAATTTTAAGCAGTTAATATTGGTGCTTTATAGAAATAGGCTTAATAGTACAATTATAATCTTTACATTTCATGTAATTAATATTGAGAGACTGAGAAAATAGTTCAGTCAATATCCATAATAAAAAAAACCGTTTACAGTATGTGTATTAAAATTATTTGAGAGTAACTATGTTAGTTAGGGTCTCATAATAAGGCATAAATTAATAGAATACTAACACTAAGCCTAATACTATGTTCAGACATGCACTTTTATTAAATCAATATTCGGTTTATTGAGAACAATATTTTTAGCGTTCAGACATATAATACACGAAAATTTGTTTGACAGTTGGTAAACGAAACAGCTGATTGCTACAACAACATAAATAAAATACAAACCTTTCAGGTGACCTTCCATTTTTTGTTGTCAAATATCAATAGAAGGTGTTCAGAAAATTGTAATATGCTCACTGAACGTAATTATACCAGTGTTGTATTTAAAGTTCCAATCAATATTATAACAATTTATGAATTTATTGAGCAATAATTGAATGACATTTTATATGAAATATTGAGATCAATAATGCTGTTTATTGCGGTTTACGCAATAAAGGTGTATGTCTGAACCCCGTATAACGCCTATCACAATTTGAATAAGGTTCTCTTTCATTATTTGGATTTAAAATACCTAAAATAAGTTTTATAGGCTTAAATGGTTCATATAAAGGGAAGAAATAACGAGAAGATTAAATTTTCGGCAGATTCAATTAATTCTACGACCACCCTGTGTTACATATGAAAAATATTTTTTTGGGTACGTTTTTCTGTCTTCAATTATTAAAAAGTAAGCAACACTAGTGTTCTCTTGTTCTTAACGCCACACAACTAAATCGGCCAACAATAACTGGGAAGTATAAGATAAAAACACAACAACAACAACAATACAAAATGCATTGGATACAGTACAACACAGCATCTGCGTAAGAAGAAATTTTATTCTCTCACTTTTAAACACACTCTCTCTCCCATGGAAATTTTTTAAAAATCAAAAAAAACAACAACTTTTATTTACCAAACAAAACACAGCCATAGATAACGGTAGTATTACACTGTGGTAATAACAAACAGCAACATACACCGGTTTATTGTAACTGTTACGAGTATAAACAATCTCGTATCGTTGTCACACAACCGACAACCGGTGATAAGAAAAGTTAAAAATACGACAACAATATAGAGAAAGAGAGAGTGATGGAGATGGACTTGTACTGTGCCAGGCATTTAGAAAATAGAGCGTGAGAAAGCTAAAAAATGGGAAAACAATATAAACAGAGAACAGCAAACCGCCAAAACAATAAAAGAGAAAAAGCTTTTGCAAAATGTAAACAAAACTCGTAAAATTGTTTATTTTCTTGCCTAATTCAAAAGACTGGGCAGCTTAAAGGGTTATGGTTTGTTTAGTAATGAGAAGCAATTGAAAAGAGAGGCGAAGAGAGTGCGGGTTTGTAGAGTTGTGCGCTTTTGCAAATAACAATGACTGAAGCAACTTTGCAAATACCTCCAACTCTGTACTGTTGCTCTTAAAACTTTCCAAAGCAAAGTTTAATTGGGCTAGGCTAAAGCACTTGATTTTCTACACTTTCTTGTCAAACACCAGCTTTTCTTTGTGGTGAATAATTATTATCCAGAGATTTTTTTATTCGAAAAGCTTGGCTTTATTAAAACTTTTTGCATTTAAAGGTTGTAAATCGTAGTAAAGGCATGAAAAGCTTTAAAAGTCCTTTAAAAACTTAAAAAGCTTTAAAGGCTTATTTATAGCAGTGGGTAGACAAAGCCTATTGCTCTGCTTCTGATGCCTTCAACAGCTTAATAGAAAAAACTTTAATAGCATAAAACTTAGCAAAAGCTTAAGGGATAATACCGGGAAAAAGCTTTAAAAGGCATTAAATTTAAAATATTGAAGAAGAATGAATGGAACAATATGTCACGCGGAACTCAATGCCTTAAATATATTGGGAGACAACCTTTTCTACCACTTAGTCTTATGTTTGTTAAGACCATTAGACTGTCTTTTCATGGGGATACAATGACAAGTCATTCACAAATCAAGCTTTAGGAGATATTGGCCAAAATACTAGCAAAAAAAGTACACCCATATCTACAAATCAAGCCGCCAATTAAGCATTCCCTATAGAAAGCCAAAGTAGTCTCAACCCAATTGATTCTTATTTGTGGTTAAAAATCAGTCATTCTTGTGTGAAGACCATGTGTTTGAAGAGGATAATCTTGATTTGAAGATCTCAGTTATAAAATTGTTATTATTTACGCAAAGAAGTGTAAAATGCAAAGATCTAATGCTAATTGTCAAAACCGGGGGTAATTAGTAATTTATACACAACAAAAGCGATGTAAGAAGTTAGATTGTAGTCCTAACTGAACGGTTGTATGTTGTGTATGAAGTCAAAAAGGTTCGCTTTCTAGAACATTCATCAGACTGTTTACTTTGCCATATAAAAGGCAATGCAGTTAATAAAGTTCAGTCAGCCTTGTGTGAAGACGCCGTGCGTTTGAAGAAAATAACTGTGGATTGAAGACCACCGTTATAAAGATCTGTTTAATAATTGTCTAGTAATTGTTATTGTTTATGCAAAATCAATAAACAGAGGAATTACAAAAAAAGGCAATTGTTGTTGTTTACATCAATTTGTAAATAGTGGCACATAGAATTAGGCGAATAATAAAGATTTTATTTAAAACTCTTATATTTGCAATCTACGAACTCATGTTTTAAAAGTTTTTAAAAGTTAAAAACGTATCAAGAAAATTTGAAATCAAGAAGCCCAGTCTGCCTCCTTAACATGAAAGGTAAGGCAATCTCTTACTAATACTCAGATATGCACAAGAATACCAAGTCTATCGGCCAAGAGATTTCAGAAAAGTAGAAAACCAGTTGTCTTGTTATCCATATAAGACGGGCAGTGTAAAGCAATTGATATTGAAATTCCCTGTAAAATGACAATTTAATTGCAGTTTTTTATACTATGTTCAGATATGCACTTTTATTGAGTTAATATTCGTTTATTTGTGTACAATATTTTATGCGTTCAGACACATAATATACGCAATTCTTTTTGACAGCTGGTAAACAAAACAGCCGATTGTTTCAGCAACATTGTTTTTATTTTGGTGGCGAAAATTAGTTCCAAAAAAAGGTTGTGAAAAAACGTTACTAGTGTGTAACATGAAATCCAAGCTATTGCGGTTAGTAGAAGCAATTTTTGATTCCAAAGTGGGTGTTCTCAGAAGCACGAGGAAAAATTTGGTACGAGGAAGAAAAAAGTTTGCAGAAAATAAAGCCCGCCATTTTTTGTTTTATTTGTTTGTCGTTGTTGACATTTGAGTTGTCAAACATTAATTAAAAGTGTTCGGAAAATTGTAATATGCTTACTGAATATACTTATGACAGTGTTGTATTTCAAGTTTTAAACAATTTAAGAATTTATTGAGCAATAATAGATTGACATTTTATATGAAATATTGAGATCAATACAACAATATCAGACGATATCCCTCTCTAAGCCGTGGAACCAAAATAAGAGTGACCTTTAATAGTAAAATTTAAGATGATTAGAAAACTACTCTGAATTTTCTGTGGTATGGAACAAAGATGATTTCTTTTTACTAATATTGGGGTATACATCAGAGATCGGCAATAAGTATTCAAAACGATGAGTAGGTTCGAGTCATACTTATAATTTCAGATACTTATACGCAGTCATACTTATTTTGATATGATACTCATACTACTCATACTCAAAGTTGGAAGTACTTGTCGTATATTTACTTAACAATACGCATAATGTTATTGACTTCAACTCGTCTCTACTTAATATTTACACGAAGCACAAAATAAGTATGATTCACGTACGAGGAGTGCAGTACTCACAAGAAGATTGTGTGTATACTTTGATTGTTGTCTTTGTCATTCCTTTCTTCTTTGTTTGTATATGCAACAACAGCAAAGACTGTAAATTTTTATGAATGATTCGAATCACTCGAATCTCTTATAAGTATTATAAGTATCTTTCTAAATTTATGAATCTGAATGGGTAGGCGTATGAATCAAACGTATGAATCGCATGCTATGAGTTTGATGTCAACGTTGTACTCATACTCATTGCTACTTATACTTATAAATCAATGTTGTAGCGAGTACGAGTGAATCAGAATAGTTGAATTTCAATTCTGTTGATTCACTCATACTCAAAATTAGATGAGTGCTTATGAGTAGCAGAAAAACGATTCATTGCTGATCTCTGGTACATACATACATAATTGTCAGGATTACGACCTAGTTTCTTACACCGCTCATGTTATGTGTGGCGGAGGACCTACAGTTTAAAGTCAATCCCGAGCGACAGATTTTTTTTTGTTTTATTTACTCTCAGAGTTTTTGCCAGAAATTCGCTAAGGGGAAGTAGCCGAACAAATATTTTTTCTATTGTGTTTTGTTGCAGATATCTGACGTGGGGTTTGAATCATGGCCTTTCGTTTAGTTAGGCAACACACTACCCGCTAGATTATGGCAATTTCAATTAGGGTGTACAGCTAATAAGTTATCACGATTGGTTAACCTAGAGGTTATTTTTTAAATAAATTTTCTATGAAATTTAAATAAAACGGTGTTTATATTTAGTGAATGACATCAGCTATTGAACTTTGACATGCTGGAAGTATTTAAAATTAATTTTTTTTTTGAAATTTTTAAACAATTCAAAAATTCTTAAATTATGCTGATGAATGGTGACCAAATAAGGGGTGCTTGGCCGGGTCTGGTTACAAAAAAAAAAAAAAATTTCTTTTTGTATTTTAAAGTTGATTGAACTTTAATTATTCGATTAAGAAACCAAAAAATGTTTATTTTTTTTTTTGCTTTTTTTTGGAAAAGAAAACCCCTTTTTCTCGTTCCACAAAATCTTAAAAGAAGCCAGAGATACTTGAGAATTAAAAAAAAAAAAATCAAAACAAAATATGCGGGTGCCTACAATATTTACTGGGTGACTGCTTGACTGGCTGGCTGGCTATTGATTAATTTAAAAACGAAGAGGAAGAGCAATGGAATTCAATTTCTTGTGGGTTCTTCTTAACAATTTATCTATTGATCTATAAATAATTTGTTCAAATAAAACAAATTGCTTTTGCACTTCAGTTACAGTTTCAGTGTTTTTTTTCCCTCCCGTCTTTTTAAAGCATTTGAATGCAATTAAAGTCAATGACGACGATCTGAGAAGAGAGTATAATCGATAAAGACAAGCAAGATGATACGCACGCAGACACAAAAAAATTTTGTACGCGGAAATACTATTTTTTTTTAGGGATTTTTGTGATTTTCCAAATCAAACGAAAAACACAATTCCCCGGCAAAACTACCCACTGCAGCATCACTACACCACACACTACCACTGGGGCTCAATATCAACATTTTTTAATAGCAAACAGACACACAGACAAACAAGTACACAGAGAGCTAGACAAATCGTGAGTGTGTGTGCAGCAGCATGAATTTCAAGTGGTTGTAAATGCCTCGTAGACAACATATGCAATTGCATTCACAGTGCTTATGATATGTACAACTACTGATGTGCAACATATTGTCTACAAATACATACGTACATACAGTTTGTCAAAAAAATCTTTGCACAGACCAAAAAAATGTAAAATTTGATCTTCATTTAAGAATTTCAACACTGTACTTGTCAGGACTGTATATAATTTTATATCCTGTGCTGAAAAAGAAGGAGGACTAGACTTAAAGGGGTCTACACATAGGCCAAAAAAGATGCCACAGCGAGTTGAGAGAAAAATTATTAGAACCGTGTATGATAGACCAGAATCCAGTGCGAGATGATTAGCTCTTCAATTTTAAAAAGACTTTGGGTTACGTATTCTCCAAGAAAATAGGTTGGAAATGTTCTTCATAAAAACACAAATATTCTGCAAGAATGACTAGGAAAAAACTCTTGCTGTCAGCATAAAATGTCGAAAAGAAATTAAGATTTGCCACCGAATACATTTCACTTCCTCCGGAGTACTGGGACGATGTTATTTTCTCAAATGACGGACCGCAAAGAGTTTGGCGTAAGCCTCTGAAAGCCCTAGAAAATAAAAATCTTATTCCTATAGTAAAATTTGGAAAACTGTCTGTAATGGTATTCGGCTATATATCCAGCAAGGAAGTTGGTGCTTGGATGAAATAATAACTAAGAAAGTTCATCTTAATATTTGATAAAATGAACTGACCGCCAGCTTTAAGAAAATTTGGTCCTATTGACTCGGTTAATACGAATAAATTGAATCACAAGTATTATCAAGATAATGATCCTTAAAATAAATCTTATTTATGTAACTCCAGGTTGCTTTAAAACTGCACCAAAGTTATTGATACATACATACATAATTGGCCATTACAACCCTTCAGTCAGGATTACGACCTAGCTTCTCACACCACTTATGCTGTGTGCGTTAATTTTATACATGAGTGGCGGGACCTACAGTTTAAAGTCGATTCCGAACGATAGATTTTTGAGAAGCTTTTCATGGCAATTTTTACTCTCAGAGTCTTTGCCAGAAATCTGCTGAAAGGAAGTCGCCGAAGAAATATTTTTTGTTGTGATGTCTGACCTGGGATTCGAACCCGGGCCTTTCGTCTAATAAGCCAATACACTATCCACTAGACCACGGCGACTTTATATCAAAGTTATTGATACTCTTGCTTAAAGTCCTGATATTAACCCCTATCGAAAATTTGTGGGTTCATCTAAAGAAATAGGTAGGGAAAATGATCGCCCACAAAAAAACACGATTTGGTAAAGTTCATCAAAGAAGAGTGGGAAAAAATGCCTATTAGAATATGACATTCCGAAGATTATTCAATCCATGAGAAGGCGTTTGCAAGCGTTAATTAATGCTTAAGGTGGACACACAGACTATAAATTTAAAAAAATTCCATAAGTCTTAATATTTTATCAAGTGTGCAAAGATTTTTTTGACAAACTGTACATACATACACTGAACACTTGCCCCACTTATTGTGGCAATATTTTCATTTGTATTGCATATGAAATTATAACAGCGCATATGTGGATGCATGTTATGCCAAAGTATTAGCAAATCATTGAAATGAAAATGCATCATATGCACAAGCATATGCAATATGATGCATCAGCAACAACAAAATCAAAATCATCATCATCGTTATGCGTTTTTGAATACAAAATATGCGTATCACTGGGGTATCACTGTTTTTACTGAAGAAAAACGCAAGAAATAAACAAAAGCACCCACAATGACGGCACACTTAAGGGAATTAAATTAAATGCACTTTACAGTGAAGTTCAATTGAAAAGCTTAAGAAATAAAAAAAAAGTTTTTAATTAAGAAAAGAAAAATCCCTTTTTCGAAAACGTTTCGAAAATAGTTTTACTTCCCTTTAGTGCAATTTTTAAAACTTTCACTGATGGGTAGATAACCCCCGTACCGAGGCACTTAGATTATAGAATTTTTGGTCCAACAAAATATTTTTAACGATTTGGCTTAAACTAAAAACTTTGGAGTTGATTTTAAGTGTTTAAAAAGAGCATGAAAATCAACTTCCAAACAGAAATTGAATTTCTCTCAACCAGTATAAACCAGGAAAGGCGTGAGCGTGAGGAAGTCGAGATGCATAGACATAGGAATGACGCTAGAAAATTTTATCAGAAGGTTAAACGTCTAACCGAGGGTTATAGACCCGGAGCTTCTTCTTGAAAGGACGAGAACAGAAACCTGATAACAGATCCGCAGGGGGTGCTGAGGTTGTGGAGGAAACACTTCTCTACTCTGCTACAAGGCGATGACGACACCAATACCGCCTCTAGAGATGATGTTCCGAACCCGATCAATGTTGACGGCGTGGAGATTCCGCCGCCTAGCTATGAAGAGGTCAAAGTCGCGATTACGCGTCTTAAAAACAATAAAGCGGCATTGTTTAGGACCGGGTGTAATGAGTTGGTAGGGCGCACGCACCAGCTTATTTACAAAATTTGGCTAGAGGAAAGTATGCCCAACGATTGGAACCTCAGTGTCCTCTGTCCTGTCCTGAAAAAGGGAGACCCCACAATATGCGCCAACTACAGGGGTATAAGCCTTCTCCCTATCGCATATAAGATTCTTACAGGCGTATTGTGTGAACGACTGAAGCCACTCGTCAAAACACTGATTGGACCTTATCACTGCGGCTCCAGACCTGGCAAATCCACCATAGACCAGATCTTCACACTGCGCCAAATCCTGGAAAAGGCCCACGAAAAACAAGTCGACACACACCAGCTTTTTGTCGACTATAAGGAAGCCTTCGATAGCCCCATAAGGGATCGTGTTTATGCCGCAATGTCTGAGCTCGGTATACCTGCGAAGCTGATAAGACTATGCAGAAAGACGTTGAGCAATTCCTGCAGCTCCGTCAAGGTAGGACTGGACCTCTCCGAACCTTTTAATACCGTGCGAGGTTCAGACAAGGCGACTCTTTATCATGCGACCTCTTCAACTTCGTCAGGGAGAGTGTTTTGCGAAAGGCGGGAGTGCATCGCAATGGGACTATTTTTCAAAAAAGTGTCCAATTGCTTGCGTACGCTGACGCCATCGACATCATAGGGCGTACCAAGCGAGATGTTACTGCTGCCTTTAGCGCTATTGAACGGGAGTCTAAGAAGATGGGTCTGGCAGTAAATGAGGGCAAAACGAAGTATATGTTATCGACAAGTAGAGACGTGCGGCGTATTGATTCTCAGATTACGGCCGATAACTATAATTTTGATATAGTCAAGGAATTTATTTATCTTGGCTCTGCCGTTACCACCAAAAATAATGTCAGTCTGGAGATCAAACGCAGGATTACTCTTGCCAATAGGCGCTATTATGGTCTCAATAGGCAATTGAGTAGCAGAGTCCTCTCCCGCAAGGCGAAACTAATGCTCTACAAGACACTCATCCTACCCGTGCTTCTCTATGGTGCAGAAGCATGGACCCTATTAAGAACTGATGCAGCAGCCTTGAGGGTATTCGAGAGGAAAGTCCTACGTAAGATCTTCGGTCCTGCGCGAGTTGGCGATGACTTTCGCATCCAATATAATAGTGAGCTGTATGAGCTCCTCAACGACATAGACGTTGTGCAGCGTATTAATATCCAGCGGTTGCGTTGGCTCGGCCATGTCGTTCGAATGGAGGAGGATGCTCCGGCGAAACGGGTATTTGATGCGGAGATCTGCGGAAGTCGGCGAAGAGGACGACCTTGTATCCGTTGGAAGGACCAAATCGAGGAAACCCTGTCAACGATTGGTGTGACCAACTGGCGTAGACGCGCAAGAAGCAGAGGCGCCTGGAAGGATGTGTTGCAGCAGGCCGGAATCAGTTAATCGGGTTGTTATAGCCAATTAAGTAAGTAAGTAAATATAAAGAAAACGAAATGTCATCATATATCCTACAGTAATCAAGGAACTATTAAGGGTTACCTATGCCAAATTACACTTCTTAACATTACAGATTCAAGAGTTTTCATTTTTCACGCCAATATAACTGATATACTCAGGCCACATCAGGCAATTAATTTGCCAACCAACAGGCGATAAGAAATTCTAATGTTGAGATCGCACCTGAGGACTATTTAGGGAGGGACAAACAACTGCCGCTTCTCCCATGGATAAGGGGGGTTGTATAATTGACATAAAGCGTACATTGATATCTGGGAAAAAGGAGGGTGAAACCATATTTTATGCAATTGTAATGGGGCTGATTACACTCTAGTGGGTAGTGCCCAGTCCAGGCTCAAACAAAACGAAATATGAACAAACATTTCTTCTTCGACTGCCTCTAAAGAGATATCTGGCAAATATTCTGAGAATAAATAGAAAATTGCCATGAGAAGTTTCTTACAAAATCTGTCATTCGGAGTCTCTTTTAAACTGTTGACCCGTCATACATACATAATTGGCCAATACAACCCGAGATTACGACAAATATTGCGGTTAATTGAGCAACATCTGTTACAGTGATTGTATTGATAATCGAGATTAGGGCACGATCATAGGACTCATTATTTGTGGCATTGATACAAAAGATCATTTACTTTAAAGTGGTCAAAATGCCATTCGTTTGGCAAACTTTGAATAAACATGCGGAAATGTATACGACAGGAGGCATGGTTATGTTTTAGGACATAACTACTGCGGAGTGTTTGATTTAAAAACTTCAGTAGGGGCAATTATTGTGTGCGAGTTAAATGATTAATACTGTTATGCAGATCGAAATGACCTAATATCGTTTCTCATAAAACCAACAAACAAAAGCAACCGGCTACTCTAACACAAACCAACAACAACATCAGTATGGGAAAAGGAGTTAGACAAGCAAGCGAACGCAGCAGCATGGAATGAGAACAAAGTACACAAACAACAACGCAGTCGCTATAGAGTTTTCGAGATTACGAGGCCGCAAACGTTCTTCGTCAAGAATGTTCTTCAACTGATGTTGCGGACACATAAAAAGACGAGACATAGCAAGCGGTAGTCAGTTATAATTCAGTCAGTGTTGTGTGAAGACAAGTTGCGCGTGAAGTAAAGTCTAACGAAGAGTTGTTAGTGTTTACGCGGACAGAAGTGTAAACAGAGAGTAGCGAACAAGCAATGTTGTATCAGCAAGTGTGCACAGTGGCACAAAAGTAGTGTGAACAATAAAGAAATTTTTTTTTTATTAAACCAGCACTCATGTGATGATCCCTACTCATGCAGTGCATTGTGCAGGTTTAGGAAAGGTGGAAAGAGGGAAGATGCGAACGGTCAGGAAACGAGTTGCTGCTGGTGAGAAGCCCGCAGTTTTTCACACCACTTATGTTGTGTGTGTTAATTTTATACAGAAGTGGGGGGACCTACAGTTTAAAGTCGACTCCCCATCTACAAATATATTGTATATGAACAGAATGTAGACCTAGGGGAAGCTCTATTATTAAAATAGAGACTCGTTTTGATGTCTGACCTGGGATTCGAACCCGGGCCTTTTGTCTTATAAGCCAACACACTACCCACTAGACCACAGCGACTTCAGACAGTAATGACAAACTCTAGTTAAATGTGTCGCGTAAATGCAAAGCTTTTTCTGTCTATTCAAGCACAATGCTAAGGATTAGTAACTATTCTTTAGCTCTTCTGAAATTTACAATAAGCAGCAGGCACTGGGATATTATGATATCAGACGGTTAGCTGTTATATTGCTTGGCCAGTATTTAGAAAACTTCAAAAGTATATCTTGAATATTAATAAACTCTTCAAAGAAATCACAACAATTAATTGCCTACGTACGTAATTACGAACTAAAATAATGGAATAACATAAGCCTTACGTGGTTCCAAATACATCATTCCATTCACCGATGAAACCAATACTATATCATCCGCAATTTTGGATGAAGTTAAATTAACAGCTCGAAAATGACCCATTGTACATTTTCCTTAGGGGAGGAAGGAAGTGGAGAATATAGGAATGTAGGGAAGGGAAGGGAGAATGGGAAGCGGAGGTTGAGAGTGCGACTACACTTATGAAGCCGTAGCACCTTTCAACCAGCCCAAGCTGCTAATGAATCTGTGGAGAGCCTTGATGTCGACTCTCGACACAGAACTCAAGTTCTCAAAGAAGGCCCTGCCAAGGGTCTTCAACCTCAACCTACCAAGGGCTGGGCAGTTGCAGAGGAGATGTTCGACAGTCTCCAACTCCTGCTCAGTGGAACATACCCTGCAATAGTCCGGCTGGGATCTGTTCCAGATCCCCGTCAGCGACCTAATCTCGCAGTGCCTGATGATAAAACCGACAACCAACCTTAAGCTGGCCTTAACCAAGCCCAGCAGCCACTCTGTCACCTTGCTGTCCACAGCAGGCCATAGACGTCTAAAAACAGAACAACTCGATCCGTTCCCCCAACGTCTCTGAAACAGTAGTTCCTGTGTTTAAATTTTCGAAAAAGGCTGTTTTAGCTAGTAAATGAAATGAAACAAGTTCAAGAGACCCGTATTCCTATGATGCTACAGTGAAATCTGTTGTCGGAATTCGTATTTGGTTTTTTTTCAAGCAGATATGCGGTTTAAATTTTATTTCAAAGTACCGCCCTTAATAAAATGCACATGAGTGTTGCAATAAATTTCCAAGTTATCTAATCTGGTACTTTGTTTGTTTGTTTTCCTTGTTGTTGTTCATGTTTAATTGGTTTGATAAATTTTGAAAATCAATGCATAAAATACATCTGGTTCTGGAGATGTAACTCGAGAAACAAGGATGAGTGGTGGGGAAAACCGCATGCAATGGAAAATACAAACACTAGACACAAGAGTTAGATTTTATGCTTCAACATCTATGCGCGCCACAATAGAAATTGAAAAGATTTTCGTTCCATTTTTTTTCTGTCACAAAACAAATATTAAAAAAAATAAGAATAATTTGAATAAAGAAATTGAAAAATTTAAATTCAATTTCAATACGTACTACTACATAGATTTCTTTGCATTTGAAAATTGCCAGCAAAAATATGAAATCGAAAGAGAATAGAAGGAAGAAAAATATGCGCTTCACTTACCTTAAACATTAATGGATTGCGTTCTATTTCAGCTTCAGCACTTTCACATAATGATTCGGATTCGGAGAGAAAAGCCAAGAATTGATCCATGGCTCGATCGAACGATTGTAGGCTGTGTACAGCCGATTGTAATTGTTTGCCGCGATTGATGACGCCATTATTTAAATTCGAGTATCTGTATTTGGAATACAAAAAACATGAATGCAACAACAGCAACATTTAATTGATTAACGGCTTACCTTTGATTAATTGCTTCGGTCATCTTTTTAATACGACTGGTATCATCGGCTGGATAGACGGCAATTAATTTCTGGGTCAACTGATTGAAAATCTCAAATTGTTGTTTATTTTGATGGAGTTCAGCATGGAAGGACTAAAAGAAACAGAGAGGAAAAACAGAAAAACAATTAAGAATTGCAATAAATTTTTAAATAATTAGGAGGTCAATAGTCTGCCAATTGTCTTTAAAGGGGTCATCATGCAAAATATTGAAGGGATTCTTGACTATTCAAATTTATTACTGATTTCCAATTAAAATGAAAAAAGAAACAGTCTCTACAGAAATACTCTTGAACCCCCTTACCCCACAGAGCACATAAACTTTTAAGATCTACAAAAGATCAGGTAACACTATTTCAAAAAAAAAAAATGTGCCATGTGCTGTACTAGAACTATTTTCAATATAATATTACGAGAAAATGAAAATGAAGTTTTGTTTTCACAACGTTTAAATTATAAACAAAAGCTACGAAAACAATGAACTTGTTTACATAATAAACAAGTAAATAAAAATGCAACAGCAAACACTACAAGAATAAATGTAAACAAAAATACACAAACAGCAATCATTAAGCAACGATGTTTACACTTATAGAGGTCTCCAGAAACCTGAAGCTAAAAATATTAAATTTCAATATCATTCATCAAACTGTTTACACTTTCATATAAAAGCCAAGCCAAAGCAAGCAACGGAGTCAGTAAAAATTCGGTCAGTCTTGTGTGAAGACGCGCGATGTTTGAAGAGAATAATTGTGGTTTAAAGATCTTCGTTATAAAGATCTGTTGAACAATTGTTATTGTTAACGTAACAATAATTTTAGACAGTCCTCTTTATAGACAATGACAAATGGCAACCACCCTATCATTCCAGAGCCTTACTGTATACCAGTCGCTTGGTAAGTTGGAAGGGTTTGATAAATGAAACAAAGCTTAAAAAGATGGGGAAATGCTTCTAATTTCAGGTAAACTAGCAATGAGAGATTACTATAAACTTGCTGAATCAATTCTTACAAACTTTAAGATCTGCTTCTTCACCAGCTGACCTACTTTTTCACAAATTTAATATCCAAGTACAACTTATATTAACGAGTATCCAATACTATTCTGCTGAAAGTAACAATTGTAATCTCTTGAAACCGTTTCCAAGTACCTTATTAGTGGAAATTATTCATTGTAACCCTTGTTTCGCCTGTAATTAAGGGATTACATTCATATTGAGGCTGTCGTCATGAGTACACACATTGTGGAAGAGCATTCCTGGGAAACACAAGGTCTAAACTACAAAGGGTAAGTGAGAATATCTAAGATTAGCTTTAACCTCATCATATTACCTACACTTCCTATCCGCGTCGATAGCCACTTTAAACGATTTAGGCTGTAGAAATCGCAGCTATTCAGCAAACGTATCTACTGCGAAAGTACTTGAAGATTTTAAACAAGCCAATCCATTTGTGCAATTTAAAGCACCTTATGCTCTACGAGGTTCATAATTTAGGAAGCAATACACGGTTTTCATATATACTCTTCTACACCTTTGAGGATATATACGGCCAGATGGTACAATTCAAGTAAGGACAATCGAACACAAACGTATCAACAGCTTTAGACCGAGATCAAGCAATCGACTGTTATCGTGAAACGAGTCATCGAGTGGAATCTACAAAGCCGTAAATGACGATGAAAGTAGAACTTGACCATCGAATAGTTGGAAATGCTAAATAGGATTGAAATTATACAAACGATACCTAACGATCGTCCGATGTAAAACATCTACCTGAGGATCTTGTGGATAGGAATAGGGAAACAGCCGTATACTCCTTATAGCAGCAAACAGGACTATCAAATTTTTTCCTGCTTTAATTTTGCGCCGATTTAAAGAAATCGTGGCTATTTTAAAATTTAAATACGCTAGTCAAATAATTCCAGAACTCTTCAAAAACTATATAACTTGGCCTACATGTCTACATATTTACGTAATAAATGTAATATTATTAATGGAAAGGGTGTTTTATTTTCACATCGTTTAAACTGTAAGAAAAAAGCTACAAAAACAATAGTCATATACACATGATAAACAAGTAAACAAAAATATACCAACAACATCAGTATGAATAAGGGGAGGATGAACATATAAAGAGAGAACAACAACTGAGTGGGGCCGCAAGACCCAAAGTTGTTTTTTGACACACCGACGTGATGCTGACGCTGGTGTTCTGCCATCTATATCTATGGGTAATGTAAATATTGAGGAGGCTTATGCTTTTGATGTTCTGGGCATGAGAATTAGTTGTGATGTTCGTTGGAACGATCACATTTTTCGAGTGTCGAAGGAAGCATTCAAGTGCCTTGATGTTTTGAAACGGTGCAGAAAATACTTCACTCCATCCGACCTTCTTACTATTTACAGGACCTTTATCCGACCCCGGATGGAGTACAAGTCTTATGTATGGGCCGGTGCTTCAAAGTCTGTTTTGAAGCTTCTCGACCGCGTACAGGAGAGGGCGAAGGTGCTTATTAATGACAGTAGGGTATCCAACTCTATTGATTCGTTGGAGCATCGTCACAATGTGGCGTGTGTTTCATTGTTCTATCGGTACTATAATGGGAGGTGTTCTCGAAAGATAAGGGGATTGGTTCCCGATAATCATATATTTTTACGTGGTACTCGAGCTTTTCGCAGAGCACATCCTTTTGTGGTTGATTGTCCAGTGAACCGCACAATGCATTACAGAGAGAATTCATTTTTTGCCCGCACTGCTCGCTTGTGGAATGATCTTCCCGCGAAGGTTTTTCCCGTCAATTACGATATTGGTAAGTTTAAATCGAATGTCCACAAACACTACTCCCTCTTTCCTCCTTCCTATAACCTATTTTCCTAAACTTGCACAATGCACTGCATGAGAAGGGGCCATCCCCTGAGTGTTGGTTTTTATATAAAAAAAACTTTGCAAGGACAAACGTAAACAAAATACACAAACAACAATAACGTAAACAACGATGTTTACATTTAAAGAGATTCGCGTGAAGGCGAAGTCATTCTCCTTCAAGAGCATTAATCAGACTAATAATAAAAAGACGAAAAGACACAGGCAACGGAGTCAGTAAAAATTCAGTCAATCTTGTGTAAAGACGCGTTGCGTATGAAGAAAATAATTGTGGTTTGAAGATCTACATTATAAAGATTTGCCGAACAATTGTTAGTATTTAGGCAAATGAATGTAAACAGAAGAATAACAAACTAAGTAAATTGTTGTTGTTTACATCAAGTTGTGAACAATGACACACAGAATTATGCGAACAAGAAAGAATTTTTTTTAAAACTAAACAGAAATTAATTTTTCTTTTATTTGCAATCTGTGAACTCATATTTTAAACGTTTTTTAAAAGGTAAAAACGTAACAACGTAATAGAGATCGCCGTGGTCTAGTAGGTTGTGTGTAATAGGTAGTGTGTAGACGAAAGACCCGAGTTCGAATCCCAGGTCAGACATCAAAACGAAAATTTTAAAATAATTTTTCGGTGACTTTCTCTCAGCAGATTTCTGGCAAAAACTCTGAGAGTAAAAAAATTGCAATGGAATGCTTCTCAAAAAAAATGTGTCGTTCGGAGTCGACTTTAAACTGTAGGTCCCGCCACTCATGTATAAAATTAACGCACACAACATAAGTGGTGTGAGAAGCTAGGACGTAGTACACCGAGTACTGTACTTGTCAGAATTGACAAGTACACGTCCTCTAACCTAACCTAACCTAACAATATAGTAAAAATATTGTGAAAGGTTCAAGAGAAATTTTTTTTACAAATTTGTCTATGCGGCTTTTGTGTGATATTATTTAATATCGTTACCTTTTGTTCCTTTTGCTGAGCCTCCAAAATATCAGCTGTGGTGGCAACAGTGCCCATACGTTCGGCCCGGGCTTCCATGCGTTGTAGCCATTTCTCTAATTCCAAACGCTTGGCCTCGTATCTGAAATACAAACACAAAATATCGGCTTTAATATTAATATTGCACTATAGGGTAGGCTTTGGCACTCACCTTTGCGAATCGCTTAACATGTTTTTCAGTTGGGCCGCACGTTGTAATACACATTGTGAGGTCTCATCCCAATGCTCTCTGAGGCGGGTAACTGTAAATGTGGATTTAAATTATGTTAATTATTATGTTTGTTTTGTTTTTTTAACATTAAAAATGTGTTTTAATTAACAAGTCAAACAATTAACCATTATTAGGTAAAAGTGCTTAAGACCAGGGTTTACATTTTTTTTCTTTTTTTGCTTTGAGGCCGGGTCTTGACAACACTCAAACACATATACACACACAAATATATTAATGGAGAAACCCTGTTTAATATTAAAAAAAAAAGAATTATTTTATTTTTAGCGAATTATTAAAAATAAATTGAAATTAATTGCAGAAAAATTGCCCATTAAAAGGTAAAAAGTATTAACTTGTGGCCATGCTAGGGATTAGTAAGAAACCTTAAATTTAAGTTTAAAAAATTAAAGGTTTCACGGGTGTGTCTTGTTTTTAAGGTTTAAGGTTAGAATCTGCATTGTTTAGACAACCCAATTCGTTCCATTTTATATAGAATTTTTAGGGGTTTTAGGTTCAATTCACGATTTTTTTTTTTTTTAATAAAAAAAACAACACCAAATTAGAATATTTTGAACAAGGAATTATTTTGTAAGTAGCAACGATTTTTTTTGTAATTATTTGCTGGTGAATTATTTTTTTTGTAAAAAAGAAAAAATGTGTCAGTAAAAGTGAATATGATGATGGGTTGGTTGGTGGTAAGTGGGTTATGGTTTCAGATTGAATTTGGTTTTGGTTTTTACCTTTCAAACAACAACGCATATAGTCCAAATCGGCTGAACAATGCGGTGCTAAAGAAAATTGTTTCAATTCTAACATAGAAAGATAAGGATAAAGATTAAAAAAATAGATTTTTTTCAATTTCACTTCGGTTTTATTGTGTAAATTAAAGATTTTTTTTTTAAGAGTAACGTATAGGCATACATAGATTTAATCCGGGGAGTATAAGAATTATGACAAATGGACTAAAAGAATAGGTGTGGGGTACTCTAATGTACTATATAATGATTTAAAAGGGATTTGTTGATATACATAAATTAGTATGAATGAGATAAAATTAAAATTTAAATAGACTATGTAAGGCTTACGCAGGTAGATCAAATTAAAAATTAAAATATAACTTAAAAATCGGTGATTCCCTAGATTCTTCAAAGAGCAGAGCAGTATTATAAATAATCTCATCAAAAATTTCATTCAAATTCCGTTTTTTGGCTTGTTTTAACTGCATTAATCATTCTCATCTATCTCAGCGATTGAATACTTTACTGTAGGAAGTTCTAGAATTATAGGGTTGCCAACTCTCATTGCTCAGAAACATAGCCATTCGTGAAAATATATTGAAGTGGACGCCACAGTAAGAACGTGCATATTTCTAAATTTCTATTGTGCTTTCTAGAGTATGTCGTTGACTTTATTTTCTCGAATGGTCAAGGGATTGATTCCCTTAACCCCTTTTAAAACATATATGGGAGTATTATAAATCATCTCCAAAAACCTTAGAATTCCATTTATTGCCTTGTTCTAGTTGCATTAATCAAGTTCGTTCAACTCTGCAAGTGAATACTCTACTGTTGCAAGTTCTAGAATTATAGGGTTGCCAACTGTCATTGCTCAGAATCTACTGACCAACTGGCAAAATATATGGAAGTGTTAAAGTTGACGCCGCAGCGAGAACGTTTATGCTTTAAAAGTTTGTAATTTCTGGAGTATGTTATAGACTTTATTTCTCGGTAGTTGATTCCCTAAGCCCTTCAAAGAGCAGAGGAGTATTATAAATCATCTCCTCAAAAATTTTGTTCGAATTCCGTTTTTTTCTGCTTGTTTTAGTTCAATTAATCAAGCTCGTCCTCGTCAACGAGTGAATGTTTTACTGTAGTAAGTTCTAGAATTATAGGGTTGCCAACTGTCATTGCTCAGAAACAACTAAGCAACTGAAAAAATAAAATGAAGTGTTAAAGTGGATGTAATATGTAGTGAGAACGTGCATATAGAGTCCTCTTTAATTTCAAAAGATTCTGCTTTCTGGAGTACGTTATTGACTATATTTCTCGGAGGATCAGGAAGCTTCAGGGTGGATTGTTTGCAGAACATTGCAGATTCTTGTTGGCAATCTATAGACTTTTAGATTACTCATAATGTGAACATATCAGCTAAAGAACTGATGGATGAATGTGCATCTGTAAAGCTTTTTGGTTAGGTTAGGTTAGGTTAGAGGACGTGTACTTGTCAATTCTGACAAGTACAGTACGCGGTGGTCGAATTCTACGCCATTGTACTACGTCCTAGCTTCTCACATCACTTCTGTTGTGTGCGTTAATTTTATACATGAGTGGCGGGACCTACAGTTTAAAGTCGACTCCGAATGACAGATTTTTGAGAAGCATTCCATGGCAATTTTTTTACTCTCAGAGTCTTTGCCAGAAATCTCGCTTATAAAAGACAGTTCCATACTCTCTTAATTTTAGGCTCATTAGAGACAAGTGCTCAACTGCCCCTATATATTTCTGAAGTTGATTGGAGCTTACTCTTCGATTGAGTAGACTTCCGCTTGGTGGACTCAAAAGGGTTTCTCCCTGATTTTGGGACGGCATCAATATCCACTAAATAATTTCTTTTGTGCCTAAATCTCATTTTTGGCACTTAAATTACCGTAATTGTTTTCTAAGTGACCACGTTGTAGAACTCGTAATAACACTTCGGTAATACTATCGACGTAAATTTGTAGCTGCTAGGAATTTTGTGGACCTATGAACTGTTCGTGTATATCTCCTTTTGAATGGAGTTCATCCTACATACATACATAATTGGCCATTAGTCAGGATTACGATCTAGCTTCTCACACCACTTATGTTGTGTGCGTTAATTTTATACATCAGTGGTGGGACCTACAGTTTTTAAAGTCGACTCCGAACGACAGATTTTTGAGAAGCTTTTCATGGCAATTTTTACTCTCAGAGCCTTTGCCAGAAATCTGCTGAGAGGAAGTCGCCGAAGAAATATTTTTCGTTTTGATGTCTGACCTGGGATACGAACCCGGGCCTTTTGTCTAATAAGCCAACACACTACCCACTAGACCATGGCGACTTCATTCCGTTGATCCCGTCACTCTTGTATAGAATTAACGCACACGCACAGTCTTTGCTAGAAATCTGCTGAGAGAAAGTCACCGAAAAATTATTTTTCAAATTTTCGTTTTGATGTCTGACCTGGGATTCGAACTCGGGTCTTTCGTCTAATAAGCCAACACACTACCTATTAGACCACGACGACCAAGGCTTTTGATGCAACCAAAAAAACCACATGAAATGTGAGAACAACACCGAATTTAGGATCATATTGTCACATGAAGCTGCTTGTCATTAAAGATGTCATCAAGACGTCAAGCGAATGTAGTTCATCTTATAAAAAAAACATCCTTGTGTGAGGTATATTGCAGTCTTATGCGACAACCAGATCGATGACACTTAGAAGGGATCCCAGCCCCTATGACACCTTACTTCTCTGGAACGTCTAAAGGAAACTACCATCCTGCGAAGGAAAACCTTAACACCTTAAAATGCCCGTATAAGTATTGAGGACGTACAAAAGATGTCCGCTACCAATACAAAAAAAGGCGGATCGGATCGGATCGCAAGCGGAAACATAGGTTAAAATAGAAAATATTCATTATAATCGAATACTATTGGAATTTTTAATTTGTTTTCACTACCGAAACTTCTCTTTCGATTTCAAGTTCCTTCAAACTTCAACTTTCTATGTGATATAACAATGAACTGGTTTGATCGTACTATCTGAAGTAGATGAGGATCGTATTTGTGGGGCTTATTTCGTATTTGAAACAACCTCACGTTAACAAAGTTTCAAATGTTGCTCGATCCAACCAGTAACAGATTCGATCATACACCCTTCGAACTGATTTCAGTTTGATGCAACATGATTTCAGTATGATGCAACTAATATTTGTAATAAAGCAGATGGGAACAACTGGACCACTAAAAAGCTTTGAAGGTAATGACAGTGGAACAATAACAAAAAAAACTCAAATAAAAGATCATAAAAGGTACAACGGAAAACTTTAAAAAAAAAATTTATTTCTTAGTTCTTAAAACAAAAGCATTTTCGATGAAAATTAATAAAAGAAAACTTGATTCCTACCCGGTATGGCTGGACCCTGAGACATTTGAGTCTCATCATGTGACGAACGGCGACGCATGCGCATTTCTTCTCTAGTTAAGGCGGCCGTTACCGAATTGGGAGCACCAACTACTCCAGCCTGGGCGGCAGCAACAGCAGCTGCTGCTGCTCTAGACTGAGCCTGGTGTTGTAGTAAAGCAGCAGCAGCCGCTGACCCGGGACTCTGTCCGGTATTGTGAACCACTGTACCTGGTATATTACCCAATAGCTGTTGCCGGATGTGCTCCCTAAATTCCGAACTTAAGGGCATAGGGCCACTGGGAGCAGCTACAACGTTTGCAGCCGGATTTGTGGGAACCACTGGCGGTGCTGGCGGTACTGGTACAACGGCAGGCACATGTTGCCTATGACGACTGTATTGCAATTCCAAGGGTAAATTGCGATCCAAAGAACGCATATGATGTTCAATAGTGGAGCGCATGGCCTGCTGTTGAGATTGCTCCAGTTGACTCAAATTATTCGTGGAGCTGTTTTGTAAAGCCTGGGCACGTAATTGCTTAATTTCTTCTATTGATTGTCGGGCTGCAGCGGCAGCTGTTTGGGCCGCCACTGCAGTTTCATCCAATGAGAGATTGCGTTCATAAGCAGCCGCCCTCATATTAACAGCTGATATATGACGATTGCCACTGCTTAGGGCCGCCTTAAATTGCATATCGAAATTAGTTTGGGCCACTTCAAAGGAACGTAAATTCATTTGTTCTTGCATGGCTCGCTCCATATTCCGTATGCCACTCTCTATGCCCCTTAGGGCATCCTCCGAACCAAAATCATCGGTGGGCGACAAGCGAGAACTAGATGATGTCGTTGAAGAGGAAGCTGTAGAAGACTTTTTCAAATCACTCGCCCTGGTGGGAGCCGGTGAGGGTACATTTTTATCAAGTGGCATATCAAACGGATTCGAAGATCTTTTAATGTCGGGTTTTTCTGGTGGCACAGGAGGTTTATCTTTAAATTTAGCCATCGTTAGAGGAGAGTTTTGTGCGCTGTTCTGTGTTGAACTTTGAGCCGAACTTTGTGCTGATGATGACAAAGGCTTTTTAGGCAAGGGAGGCGGTTGTCTGCCTGGCGGTGGTAAATTAAATCCATCTGGCAAACTCTTTAAACTGTGACGTTTAGGCGGTATTTCTGGTGGCGGTGCTCTATCGGCCGAACGAGCCGGTATTGCAGGAACTGGTTTATGGTGTTGCGGCGGCAAAGGTGGTGGCTGGGCACCATGTGGCTTTGGTGGCAGCTGCATAAGTGGCTTCATATGATTCCCCGCCCCAACGGTATTGTTAAGATTGTGGTGTTCTTCTTGAGAAGCTTGTTTACGTAAAATTTGTTGTGCTCTCATGGCAGCTTGTGCGGCAAGTTCTGAATTTAAACGTGGTATTTCGGGTGCCATTTTGGGCATATCGCCCTCAATGGATTTGGCAGTCATGTTGCGTTAACAACGTCTTACAGTACTTACTTGTGTGCGTTGAAAAGTTGATTTTTAGTTTTGCGTTTTACTGCTAAAATTATCGTGATTTTCTATTGATATGATGGCTGTTGATATGTTTTAACATATTTTTATGGGAAGTTTTTTTTTTATTACAATAATTGAAGCATATTTTTAGGATAACATTTGTTTTTTTTTTTTGTTTCACTACATTAATAGCAAAAATAACAAATTTTTAAAGCCTGATTTAAAAAAGAAAATTTGGAGTAATTTTTATTTTAAAACACTTTTAGGTTTAAACATTTTGTACAACATATTTTCAGGAGAGTGGCTTTTGTTAGAAACACGATATTTTCGTAATTTTTTTTTTTATTTCAACACTTCTTGAATTAAATTTTTAATTAATGTTATACGAACTGCACATAATTTTTTATTTTTTATAATTTTAAGGCATACATTTAGGCTGTTTTAATTATAATTTTAAATTTATTATATGGATATGATGTTTTCATATTAATTAGCAATACTTTTAGGCTTTTTCACAGTTTCTTTTTTTTTCAACAGTTTATTGTATAATTTATGGCGTTTTGCTTTTTTTTTGTTTTGTTGGTTAACTTTGATAAGTTTTAATTAATCCCACATTATTAAACTTTTCTCTCTTCCCTAAACTGTAAATAATTTTTCATAATTTGTTGGCATACTTTTGGGCGGTAGTTGTGATAATTTGTAAATATTTAATAGAACATACATTCTCTTCACTTTTAATCGTAAGGGGTTAAATAAAAATCATGTTTTATTTTTGTTGCTTGAATTAAGGCGTTTTAAAAATTAATTTTACGGTTTACTTTTAGGCGTACATTTTTGTTGCCTGAATTAGGGCGTTTTTAAAACTAATTTTACAGTTTACTTTTAGGCGTAATTTACACTTTAAATATTGGTTTTACAATTAAAAAAATACAAATTCACAACAGATAACGTAGGTTTTTATACATGGTTTGGGTTTTTAGTAACTTATGCGGTATGTTGTCGTAGTGTAGTAGGTTAATTAGACGTGAGGTCACTATTCAAACCACACCTCAGACTTTTCGTTCAACAGAATAATAAAAATATCCATGAAAAGTTGCTTAAAAAATCTGTAGTTCAGAGTCGACTAAAATCAACACATGCAACATAAATGGCGTGAGAAACTAGGTCGTATTCCTGATTGAAGAATTATAATGATTAATTATGAGCATAATTTGGGAAAAGGTTAGTTGCATTCAAAAATATCACATAATGCTCAACAATGCCTTACCCAAGGCATTTAACCGGTCTTTAGTCCAAAAGATTTGTATTGATTTCTCGCACTAAATCCAGTTAATAAAAAACAATTTTCATTTAGTCCTATAGAAGCCAAATACAATACATTATTCATTTGAAATTCAAAATATTTAGTTTAAAAATAATAAAAATTATCTTTTATAAATTATGAAATTTTCAATTTTATAACATACTTTTAGGCAAAACTGTGGTTA
Organism: Sarcophaga peregrina; assembly: GCA_014635995.1. Classification (NCBI taxonomy): domain Eukaryota; kingdom Metazoa; phylum Arthropoda; class Insecta; order Diptera; family Sarcophagidae; genus Sarcophaga; species Sarcophaga peregrina. The sequence continues at coordinate 99,677,241 of CM025789.1, forward strand.
GTACTATATTTCATATTTTAATTTTATTTCTTTTAATTAACAATTGCTATTGACTTTATGCTTCATTTTACTATTATTTGTACATGTTGTCTGTCTGTTTATTTGGAATATAATTTCAAAAACTCTAACATTGTTTTAGGCTGTATATCATGGTTTATTAAAATTTATTGCATTAGAGAGTTTATCATTTACATTTATTCGTTTCAAATAAATTTAATTTACAGTTTTATTTACAAATATGCATAATGAAACCAAAGAAATTAAAGCATACTGTTGGGAGTTGTAATATTATTTTAATAAATTTTGTTGAGATTGTTTAAAAGAAAAACAACAACAATAAACAAAACAAATTTTAATTTCATTTACAAAAATAAACTAAAACTATGAACTTTTATAGCAATCAAGCATAGTTTGTTTAGAAAACATTCGTAATGAAAATTATAGCGCTATACAATACAATACAAAATTTATTGCAGCATAATTTTAGGCATTAAAATATTTAATATTAAAAAATTTTAGAATATTCAAGGGCTATCCATTATACAAAAATAATAATAAGTCATTCATAAAAAATAAAGCATATGCTAAGGCTTAAAAAAAGCTATGTTCAGCTTAAATAAGATTAGTTTTGAATTTCCAAATTTTCTTTTAGAAATTTTCAATAAAAAAAAAGAAAAAATGTAAACATTTTCAAACCACATTCAATAATTTCCTTTCAATTATAGGGCCATAGAAAATCTTCCACTCTTTTCATTGATTGCCTGCTTCAATCTATCAACTTCCTTCCATTTTTTTATACGTAGGCTAAGCAAAAATTTACCTACTTGATATATAAAAAGTATGCCACCTTTTTATTAATTTTATTCCAACAAAAAATGCTTAATAAAAGCCCTTTTATTAAAGACTACTTTTGTACGTTCAAGTTCTCGCTTAATAAGCCAACTACTTGGGTACTGCGTGATGACTATGATGACTTTTCCTTCTTCTTTTCTTTATGTAATTTTCGATTTGCCCTCGTAAGTACAAGTATGTGTGGCTTAAACTATTATTTTTCCATTTGCTAAGAAGTTTGCTTTATTATTGCATTTCCCTTGCATACATTTAGGCTTTATATGCATAGCACAAGCAAGCAGGTGTTGCAATTGCCAAGGAAAATTGTTTTTGAATTGTTTGTTAAACACTAATGCACACACACAAACACACTCACATACACGGACAGACGGACACACTTGCATTTATAAATTCTATTCTTTCGTTTCTTTTTTTCATTCATTTTAAGAGCAACTGCAACTGCAAGTTAAACTTTAAGGAGTTGTGTGCTATGAAAAGTAGCTTAAGTGCCAAAAAACACTTGAGAAATGAGAAAGAGAAACTTTCTACTTCTTTTTCTTCTTCAGTTTCCAAAGAAAGTACCACCAAAGGGGGAATAATAATTTTACAAAGAAAATTTTAATTTTTTTCTTTTCTTTTTTTGTAACACAAGAGATTTAAATATTTTCTGTGTTTCCTTTTAACTGAAAAGAAAAGGAAACTTTCGTTTATGACCCATTTCATTACCGTTGTTGTTGATGTTAATTTGAATATGAAAACTTGCATTTTTTAACAAAACAGGAATTTTTTTTCGAAACAAGAATTTTTTTTAGATTTAAAAGAACCAGATTTAGGGTACTGTCCCTTAAAATAAACAATATAAATATGGATTTAGAACAATTGATCGAATAAACCATTGAAATGAAAGGGATTTTTGAATTTTTTAATATACTTTCAGGCTTAATAAAATAAAATAATTGCATTTGTATGTGATATACACGATTTATAGTTAAAATTTTCTAGAGAATTAAGCAATTATGGTTGTAACTTAAGATTCTCAACAAAAATGCGTATTTAAAATTTTAAAACATACTTTTGGGATGCATCCTTTGAATTCGAATACTCAAAAATTAACGCATTAAAACAATATTATAAAATGTTGCCTATTTTTAGGCAATTAACAATAACTTCTATGGGCTTTAATTCTCTAATAAAATATTTAATGAGAGTAAACTTATAATTTAATGGATTAGTACCAAAAATGGCAACACTAGCGGTCCAAGGATTAATTGAATGTGATATCCTCATGATCATGAGGGGTACAAACCCATTCAGACTTATTGCTTTTTAGCCGATATATATAAATCCGTCAGATTAAATGTCTTTAAACTGAAAAGTCGTCTTTAGATGGGTGCTCAGAATGCCAAGTAATTAAGGAGATTTTTCCGAGGATTGTCATATCTTGATTTATCCTGCCTGGCTAACTCTTGCAGGTTGTTTTTTGGGAAAGGAATTGTTTTGAAAGTATTTCACTGTTGAATCTGATTCGGATAAGTTTTGTCAGAAGTACTACCTGGCAAACCATTCTTATCCCTTTTGGTCCTTTTAAGGTGAGTAGTTTGAGGTACAAAAAGGTTAAGTTTTTCCTGCTGAACACTTGATTGCTTTACCACTTGGCACTTTCCTAACTACCTTTCTCTCTTGTATTGCAATATTGTATTAAATATGAAGATGAACAGTTTTGCTCATTGAGCCCAGCTGATGTTGACCTCCCTTTGATGTTGATTGTCGATGTTATCCTCACTGGGACCTTAATTTTAATTAAATATGAAAAACCTCAGACTAAATCATTACCAGACTTGTATGCATAGATTTATTGTGTAGCTAATACCTCCAATCCCATATTGTGAAGCCTCCACAATTTTTCTTTTAAATAAGAAGCAAACCAAAGCTCTTGAACATCCAATTTTTTTTTTATTTTCTAATGGTCTGGTGTTAGTACTAACAATGATTATAAATAATAATAAATACACAATTAAAACTAAAATTTTCTTTTTTTTTTAATTTTCATTGCCTACTTTTAGGTGCAAAAGCAACCCAATAAGAAAAAAATCCCTTTTGTATTTCTAGCAATTAAGAATTAAAACGAATTTATATTTTTAATCAATTTATGACAGGAGGAAAAACAAAACAAAACTGAGAAAGAAATAAAAACCCCAAAAGAAAGAAAGAAAAATTAATTAAAATAAATCACCACTTATATGGGGAGTGAGAGAAGGCAAACAATTTAATCAACACTTGGCATTTTTACAATATTTTTTTGTTGTTATTATTGTTGTTGTTGTTGACTATATTTTTTTTTCTGTAATTTTAGTGTGTAAACAAATGACAGGAACAATAAAAAAAAAGAAAAAAACTACTCCACAAAAATATGTAAAGCATGTTTTTAGGCTGTAATGTAAATACTAACATACAATACACAATACAATGGCTAAACAAAGTAAAGCAATAACAAAACAAAACAAAGCAAAACAAGCAAATCAAAGTATCCACTAAAAAAAGACCACAATAACAATAAAGCAATAAAATTGAGAAAGCAGAGCTGCAACAGAGCAGTAAACACAGCAAAACAGCATAGAGAAGCCGAAGCAACAAAAATCACATGGCAATAGGTAAACAAAAGAGTATTAAACCGTAATAACAAAGAGTACAACATGAAATATGAATAGACAAAGAGAAAGAGAGAGAGAGAGCGAAACTATAAACCGGCTTTTAAAGCAGCAGCAGCAGCCATAATAAATAAACACAAGAAAATAAGCGAGGCGAGTATTGTACGGGTATAGCGGAGTGTTTTTATTTTTTATGCACACACACACACACACACTTACGCGTTTATGCATAGCAAGAATAACTAACAACAAATATTTTATTTACACCATGTAAGTGTACTAGGAGAGAGAGAGCGAGATTTAAAGAGTGAAACAATAAGGAAAGAGTATCAACATTAGAATTTCACCACTTAAACAATAATGTAATGATAGCACACCACGTTGAAACGTGGTTTTAATATAAACAAGAGAATTTCATATATTTCCATACACCATAGCGTTCTCTTTTGAATGCTTTTTTTTCACCACATGCTTTATCATAACAAAACAAACCGGCTTTTGGTGTGGTGTAATTGTAAATTTTGCTCTTCATTTCTTTATACAAAGTTCTTTGCAAAATAAAACTTTTTCAATTTTGTTGCATGCTTTTTAGCGTTCTACAATGGTAACATACCCTGTGCATCTAAAAACTTATATTTTTACAATAAAAAAAAGAAAAAAAGCAAAAAAAGAAAAAGGAAAACAAGAAAGTAATACGAGTAAAGAAAATTTGTAGTTAATGCATGTGTGTTAATCATTATTGTTAGATTTGCTGCTGCTGCTGCAGCTAATGCTGCTACGATTTTTGAATGCCCCTTAAGCGTATGCTATGCTTTTCCTTTAAATGGGAGTTCAACAGATTCTTATATAAGACGTCTGTGTATGGGTTTGTTTGTGGCCCTTTGCTCTATTATATTATTTTATTACATTTCATTTTACTTTTTTTTTGCTTTTATACATTTCTTTGGGTATTCACGAAAGCATAATATTTATGAACCCTTATGAAAATCACCCTCTTTGCATTAAACGTGTATGTTGTATGTTACAATATTTTATTTAATTTTTCTTATTTTTCATTCTTTATACTTATTCTGCTTGTTTTATTTTTATATTGTATCGCCCTGAATTGTGTTAAGCTGGCACAGACTGTTGCTGCTATTGCTCGTATAGAATTTTGCCTGTGTTTCTGTGTAATTTTAACAAGTGAAATTTGCATTTTCACTTTAGGGTTTTATTTTACTTCATAAGAAATTACAAAGGATGCAGGCCTTAAATTACTTATAAAATAAATAACAATTTAAAATGTAACCAAGAAAAATAAAATAAAAATAAAAGCAAGCAACAGCTTTTTAGTTAAAAAAGAAATGCCGTAAATACTTCTTTTTTTCACTTATTTTATCATTAAATTACCCCGAAAAAGCAACTAGGTTTACCTATTAAATCCTTAAAAAGAAACTAAAAATTATAGCATATTTAAAGGCTTAAAAAATATTTTTAGATTTAAAAAAAGCAAAATGTTATGTCGAGTTTATATTTTTAAATTGTTGAAATGTCAATAAATTTATTCCATGAATTGAAAAAAATGATTTTAGATCATGATATGCAAATTGTATTAAAAATTGTAGCATATTTTAAGCATTTTATTAAACAAAAAAAAAAAAAAAAAAAACAGAGAATATCACAAGGCTGCAGTTTATCTAGGATTATTCATTGCATAAATTTAAATAAAGAATTTTATGTAAATTTTAGACATATTGTATGAACTACTATAACTACAGTTAGCCTAGATCTTAGATCCTAAATTGCTAGCAATAATTAATTTCCTCAAACGAGAAAGCTTAATAGATTTAGTGCTCATCCAATTACTCAATCAATTAATTTGCATATTGATTGACGATGGTAAAACGGTGGTAAAATGGTGATGGTTAACTGGGTAACTGAGATAGACACAGAATTAGCACAGAATTTAGAGATGAGGAGCATTTGTAGATCACATCTACTATGTGGTTGTCCACTCCTTGTTGGAAGGCTTGATGCAGAAGATTCTTTGACGTTTGAACTTGCTTTTCAGATCTAGTATTTAAGTTCTCCAGAGCTTGATTTTAAGATTACACTAACTGAGGAATGTACAACCATTCGCGTACAGCTGGATCTTTTGTAACTCTCCACTTGCGCTCTCTTTTTTGTATTCGCTCTTCACGCGAGAACAAATGACTGACGTTTAATCTTCACGAAATTTATTAAAGACACAAACCTTTTCTAATTGACCTGTATCTACACCTGAAAATTTGATTGAGCGCCTAAAAGGCTGCAATATTGTAATTGATTAATGGTGTAAAACGACTTCGCTAAAAATTGTCTAGACGGGGAGACCTTTTGAAGATGTTCTTGGACAATAAGAAATTGGCACTTAAACTTATTTAGCATATACATACATCTAGTGTTAGATCTTTATTGGTGTTAGGAAAAGCATTGGTTAACTGCAAATGGCTTTGATTTAGCGCCTAAAAGGCTGCAACATTATAGTTGACTAATGGTAGGAAGCGACTTCGCTAAAAACTCTCAAGACGGGGAGACCTTTTGACACTAGGAAATTAGTGCTTGAACTTATCTAGCCAGGGGCATATACATGCATCTATGTGTAGATCTTTATTGGTGTTATGAGAAGCATTGGGTCACTGCAAATGGCTTGGTGGAGCGCCTAAAAGGCTGCAACAGTATAGTTGACTAATGGTAGGAAACGACTCCGCTAAAAACTGTCTAGACGGGGAGACCTTTTGAAGACGCTCTTGGACACTAAGAAATTTGTGCTTGAACTTATCCAGTCAGGGGCATATACGTGCATATACATATGTATGTGTAAATCCTTATTGGTGTTATAAGAAGCATTGGTTAACAGCAATTGCCTTTGATTGAGTGCCTAAAAGGCTGCAACATTATGGACAATAAGAAATTAGCGCTTGAAATTTTCTAGCCAGGTGTATTTAGAACCTTATATGTGTATACCCTTAGTGGTGTTGTTTAAGAAGCATTGGGTCACTGCAAATGGCTTCAGATTATTTCACAATGTATTTCTCGTGACTGGATCTCTCACCAGCTGTTAGCGCCAAGTGTAGCTTGAAAGATTGCATTCCTGATTTTGTATGACAACGGTCCGTACAAAACATGTTTAAGAGCGTAAGAATGTCAGTTTCCATTGGCAATTGCTAAGTTTGTAGCCAGAGGAAGGTATTGCTGTTAATGTTGGACCTGAAAAAATAATAAATACGAACGAACCGCATGCTATGACATCGTAAGAATATTCTAGCCATTTCAGATACGAACTACAATCTGACAACCTATACAATAGGTTCCTTGTCTGTTTTACTAAACGCTCCACCTACATGCCCACAAAAACCATCTTTTTTATTGTAAATTTTTCTTTATTGTCAAATTTCAAGTGCTTTATTCCCTCGACAGTGCCTCCATTAAAAGTGAATATTTAAAATTGTATGCAAGGAAAAGAAAAAAACAAGACTTAAAACTACAAACTAATCTCCAAAAAAATAAAAAAAAAAATTTATTGTCTTGCAGTGCAAAGCAACTCAAGTGGTAGTTGCAGTTTGAAACAAGAAAAGGAAAAATAGACAAAAGGGATCAGCAAAAAAGTATGCAACAATTTATTTCAATTATGCAAAAAGGAAAAACAGATTTAAATGCTGCTGAAAGTATGCAATGATTTTTTTGTTTTTATAATTCTTACATCATGCTGTTACAGGAATACCATAGCAAGGAAGAATAAAAGCAAAAAATGGATTAAAAACAAACTGAACTTCTAAAGAAATGGTGTATAGAAAAGCTAGGTCACCAAAAAAACAGCCTAAAACTATACTAAAAAAAATCTGCCCATATAAAGAAATATAATTTAAGAAAAATTTGAAAACCATGCCCATTTTCATAGGAGCAAAGCAAAACGTAGGAGCACTCAAGTGTTTCAAATGTAGGGTGTATTTCCAAAATAGAATCTTCTTAATTACGTTTTGTTTTGTTTCATTTTCTATTTTAATTTTTTGTTTTATTTCCTCCATTTAAACTTATACACATACACACACAGTCAAAGACACACAGTTTTGTCTATTTATACGAGTATTACATTATAGACATGCAAGGATGCATTATATATCCCTAAAGTAGGCAACAATATTTTTGTGTGTGTGTGTGTATTTTTTGTATGTTTATTTCTGAAAATTTACTAGAGTATGAAATGTTTACAAAAGAGACAATAATTTTTAAAGCAATTCAGCAAGTTTGTTCATCATTATGAAGTTCAAATGACAAAATAAATTCAAAACTAAAATCAATACAAACAGTTACGATACGATGTATATGCGAGGGTTGTTGCAAAAGAAATGAAACAAGTTCTAGACTAATATCTGATTGCTGTTTTAGCCGCAGTAGTGAGAGTTTACTACCGGTTGTATCAGGGTGTTCACTATAAACATCTCTGAAGGTATATTGCGTGTCAGTTTCTATTGGAAACTAGCACGGAACATACTTTACTGAAAAGGAAAATATGGACTCAACTGCTTCATATCCTTACGGTAAAAAGTAGAAGGGAAAGTAGGGCTCCAGTAGTTAAACTATCATGACCTACCAAAACTAGACAAGGCAGTTACAGAGAACTGCCGACGATACACAGCGAATCTGTTCTACGTCGGCTTTACAGACAATTTTGCGATTCTTTTCATTGGTCATTGACAATCTAATCATTGCCACGTCTTTTAAGCGTATGTTCTGTCAGCGGTAATAAATAGAATGGAAAGCTCAAGCAGCTTGGGAGGTAAAGTAGGATTACGCTCAGCTGAATTCCAGTTTCTGTGGAAATATTACGGCAATGAGCAATCCCATAAACCTCAGGAGAGAAGACCTTCCAAGCCGCTGATAAACTCAGAACCATTATGAGCAATAAGAGAAGACGCAATGAAGCAATTTAAACTTCTGCTATTTAATTACATTAGAAAGTGACTTGAGTTATGCATTTAGACTGTCCAGGAACAATCTGGGATTAGTAACCAGTCTTTTAATCAGCCACTATAAACTCCAATAACACATGCTTAGTTCACTTGCAGTCTTTAATTGTTAATTCTCTCTCCATGTGTGAACATATGACTAAAATTTAACCTTCACATAATTTATTAAAGACACAAACCCTGCATATAAAAATCGCGCATTTTCCAATTACCCATTATCTGTAGTTGAAATCCACATATTCAGGTAGATGCCTCGGTTTTTCTTTTGGTCAATGAACGCTTACTTATAACCTAAGTAAATGGATTAAGGCGTTTTTAGATAAAACTACGGAATTCTTTGTGCACCTAAAAGGCTGCAACATTCTAAAAAACAGAGAATATAGAATTTTATGTAAATTTTAGACATATTGTATGAACTACTGTAACTACAGTTAGCCTAGATCTGAGATCCTAAATTGCTGGCAATATTTAATTTCCTCAAACGAGAAAGCTTAATAGATTTAGTGCTCATCCAATTACTCAATCAATTAATTTGCATATTGATTGACGATGGTAAAACTGACCCAAACATACGACTGGACATTTTTTCCCTTAAGAACCATGGTGATGGTTAACTGGGTAACTGAGATAGACACAGAATTAGCACAGAATTTAGAGATGAGGAGCATTTGTAGATCACATCTACTATGTGGTTGTCTACTCCTTGTTGGAAGGTTTGATGCAGGAGATTCTTTGACGTTTGAACTTGCTTTTCACAACTAGTATTCAAGTTCTCCAGAGCTTGATTGCAAGATTACACTAACTGAGGAATGTACAACCATTCGCGTACAGCTGGATCTTTTGTAACTCTCCACTTGCGCTCTTATTTCTATTATCTCTCTTAATTCTCTCTTCACGAGAGAATGAATGAATGACGTTTAACCTTCATGACATTTATTAAAGACACAAACCTTTTCTAATTACCTAGTATCTACACCTAAATATTTGATTGAACGCCTAAAAGGCTGCAACATTGTAATTGACTAATGGTGTAAAACGACTTCGCTAAATACTGTCTAGACGGGGAAGAAGAAAAGACCTTTTAAAGACTAAGAAATTAGCGCTTGAACTTATCTAGCCAGGGGGCATATGCATGAATCTATGTGTAGACCTTTATTGGTGTTATGAGAAGTTTTGGTTAACTGCAAATGGTTTTGATTGAGCACCTAAAAGGCTGCAACATTCTAGAAAACAGAGAATATCACAAGGCTGCAATTTATCTAGGATTATTCATTGCATAAATATAAATATAGAATTTTATGTAAATTTTAGACATATTGTATGAACTACTGTAACTACAGTTAGCCTAGATCTGAGATCCTAAATTGCTGGCAATATTTAATTTCCTCAAACGAGAAAGCTTAATAGATTTAGTGCTCATCCAATTACTCAATCAATTAATTTGCATATTGATTGACGATGGTAAAACTGACCCAAACATACGACTGGACATTATTTCCCTTAAGAACCATGGTGATGGTTAACTGGGTAACTGAGATAGACACAGAATTAGCACAGAATTTAGAGATGAGGAGCATTTGTAGATCACATCTACTATGTGGTTGTCTACTCCTTGTTGGAAGGTTTGATGCAGGAGATTCTTTGACGTTTGAACTTGCTTTTCAGAACTAGTATTCAAGTTCTCCAGAGCTTGATTGCAAGATTACACTAACTGAGGAATGTACAACCATTCGCGTACAGCTGGATCTTTTGTAACTCTCCACTTGCGCTCTTTTTTCTATTATCTCTCTTAATTCTCTCTTCACGAGAGAATGAATGAATGACGTTTAACCTTCATGACATTTATTAAAGACACAAACCTTTTCTAATTACTTAGTATCTACACCTAAATATTTGATTGAACGCCTAAAAGGCTGCAACATTGTAATTGACTAATGGTGTAAAACGACTTCGCTAAATACTGTCTAGACGGGAAAGAAGAGAAGACCTTTTAAAGACTAAGAAATTAGCGCTTGAACTTATCTAGCCAGGGGGCATATGCATGAATCTATGTGTAGACCTTTATTGGTGTTATGAGAAGTTTTGGTTAACTGCAAATGGTTTTGATTGAGCACCTAAAAGGCTGCAACATTATAGTTGACTAATAGTGTGAAAACACTTCGCTAAAAACTGTCTACATGGAGAAGAAGAGACCTTTTGAAGACGCTTTTAAACACTAAGAAATTAGCGCTTGAACTTATCTAGTCAGGGGCATATGCATGCATCTATGTGAAGACCTTTATTGGTGTTAAAAGAAGCATTGGTTAACTGCTAATGGTTTTGATTAAGCACCTAAAAGGCTGCAACATTACAATTGACTAATGGTGTGAAAAGACTTCGCTATAGACTGTCTACACGAGGAAGAAGTGGAGACCTTTTGAAGATACTCTTGGATACTAAGAAATTAGCGCTTGAACATATCTAACCAAGGGCATATGCATGCATCTATGTGTAGACCTTTATGGGTGTTAGGAGAAGCATTGGTTAACAGCAAATGTCTTTGATTGAGCACCTAAAAGGCTGCAACATTATAATTGACTAATGGTGTGAAAACACTTCGCTATAAAGTGTGTACACGGAGAGACCTTTTGAAGACACTAAGAAATTAGCGCTTGAACTTATCTAGCCAAGGGCATATGCATGCATCTATGTGTAGATCCTTATTGGTGTTCCCTGAGAAGCATAATGCTATGGTCTTCAGCCGATGAAGTTCTTCGATTTAAAATGATTGGGGTAAGGCAATAAATCGCTTATATATGATCATAGTATTATAGCACCTTTATACGACTTTTACTAAAGACAATAAATGCTACGCTTCTTAATGGCCTATGGAAAAATGCTTTTCAAATTATTTTCTATTTAAAAAGTTCGTTTCTTAAGCTTTTTGTGGCGAAAAATTCCTTCCTTTCAATTCCCTTATATTTCTGCTAGATTTCTTGCAATTGTTTGAAAAAATTTGCGGCGCAGGTGAAAACTTCTCCTTTTTTTTTTGGAAATGGAAATTTCCTTTAGAAATGAAACCTTAAAGAAAAAGTTTATCATTTAAAATAGTTTTGCCAACATAATCAAAGACAGACGATAGGACGGCATGCAGGTAGGCAAGTAGGCAGGCAGGCAGGAGACAGACAATTGGAATTTACAATTTTGCCAAAAACTTGTTATTATTGTTCTTGGCCGAACAACGAGTAAAGTTTTCAACGAAAATGAAAGAAATTCCATTTCTTTGGAAATGAAAATGGCATCTATAAAATTCTTAGAAAACAGACTTTAACCCCTGTAAGTAGGCACATGTAAATAAGGGTACAAATTTCCAAAGAAAATAAAATAACTCCTTACATGAATCGATATCTTTTACAGGCACAAAATATGTTATAAGGAAAATTGTATTAAATCCTTTGTAACAAAAGAACAAACAAGAAAGTCCTTTGCTTCCCCACAGTCCTTTAATAGCCTCCTAAAATTATACCACCTTTTTTTGGTAAAGTTATTGATTTTCTTTGTGTTTCAGTATTATTCTCGTTAAGGATTTTGCAACTGCCCTAATGTATGCAATATTTATTGCTATAGTCATCAGCATATTAATAATGCCATCACACACAAATGATGACTATACAAATTGGCAAAAGGCCTTTGGGTATAATAAACAATGGCTAAACATACACGTACATCTAACATCCAACTACAACTATTGCTATCACCATCACTTCAACCATACTACGGCGACTATCACTACTACATCTACCACTACTACTACTACTACTTTATCTAAAATCAAAAAAAAAGCATAGAGAGAGAGAGAGAGAGAAAGAGCGAGAGAGTAAGAAAAGAGAAAAAGAAATAAACAAAAAAATGATTTTTGCATGCCTTAAAATATGTATTTTGTAGCATATTTTTGGTTACAGCCTTAAGGTATACTACATATATGATAAAGTTACTGTAAATAAAAGATTCTATGCTATGTTCCTATGTTGTCTAAATTAATAGCATCCCAAAAATTAATTTCAATTTATTACTGTAACAACTCCAAACCAAATTATAATCAAACATTTTGCCTATATGCCTGCTCTGTAATACTCTTTACCTCTGTCGTTCGTTCAAGCTTTCTATCTCTCTCTCTCTCTCTAGTATTTTTAAAATCATATTGAACAGAGATTATTTATGACTTTGTTAGCAGACAATATGGGTTAATAGAAATTTTATTTATTACAAGCTAAATAGAGCAAGAAATTGCATAAAATTTGTCTCAATAAATTGGAAATTTTTTCTATTAATGCATAATGAAGCATATTTTTAGGAGTACGATGAAACTGGTATTGTTCAATAGCGCTGCTATTATATAATATGCAGTCGGAAGGATTTCTCCCCCAGGTGTAGGAGTCCTCACCAAATTTCCGTTCTTAGGGATTTACTATTCAACCACTTTGTTGTATATGCTCGCTCTCTCTTATCTGAAAATAAACCAGCTCCACCAGAGTATTCGAGAGAAAAGTCCTACGTAAGATCTTCGGTTCAGTGCGAGTTGGCGATGATTTTCGCATCCGATTTAACAGCTCCTCAACGACATGGACGTTGTACAGCGTATTAATATCCAGCGGCTGCGCTGGCTCGCCCATGTCGTTCGAATGGAGGAGGGTGCTCCGGCGAGACGAGTGTTTGATGCGGGGGATCTGCGGAAGTTGGCGAAGAGGACGACCTTGTATCCGTTGGAAGGACCAAATCGAGGATGCCCTGTCATCGATTGGTGTGACCAATTGGCGTAGGCGCGCAAGAAGCAGAGGCGCCTGGAAGGATGTGTTGCGGCAGGCCGAAATCCGTTAATCGGGTTGTTATGGCCAATTAAGTAAGTAAATAAAGTAAGCAGTGTTCGAAATGGCAGAATCTTCCACTCCTGGCTGAGGTAATATCACGGAAAGTGGAAGACAGTTTTCTAAGAATATTATGGCACAGCAGATCAAGCATAGCATTATAATATGCCCAAGGCGAGCGGAAAAATCTTGGGATATATACATACATACATAATTGGCTATTACAACCCTTCAGTCAGGATTACGACCTAGCTTCTCACATCACTTCTGTTGTGTGCGTTAATTTTATACAGTGAGTGGCGGGACCTACAGTTTAAAGTCGAATCCGAACGACAGATTTATGAGAAGCTTTTCATGGCAATTTTTACTCTCAGAGTCTTTGCCAGAAATCTGCTGAGAGGAAGTCGCCGTAGAAATATTTTTCGTTTTGGTGTCTGACCTGAGATTCGAACCAATAACCAATAAGCCAGCACACTACCTACTAGACCACGGCGATTTCAGAAAATCTTGGGAATGCAACACAGTGGATGTCATATAGTGGATGTCATATAATGATGGCCCCACTAATTCTAAACAATAAAGCCACATACATAGAGAGGCGACTTTCTGCTATACAACTGGGTCAAGTTTAGACAGCGAAACCGAAGGCGTACGTTCAGTCCCACAATGAAATATTCGGAACCCTAGGAAAAACTCGCAAATATCTTCCAGACGAACGTTTTTGCTATTGAATAATGTGCTCTATTCAACTAGGTTAGGTTAGGTTAGGTCATAGTGGTAGCTCTGATATCACAAAGCTCACTTGAGCACGCATGGCGGCCCGTTGTGATGACACGGATGAAACGCAGTCCCTGTACTAACCAAGTTGCGCCAAATCAGAGAAAAGGAAGAAGTTGATCAGCGCAAGGGCTGCACAACAAAAGCACGACTACCCCGTACTAGAAAACCAGCCAGAAAATTTGATGAACGAAGCTATATCCTTGATATCAATAGATGATAGCTCCGTTAAGCTAACAAGGAATGGGGAGCCAAATAGCCTATATCTACACCTAGAGACAGCGGCGACATTCCCTAACGATCCTAGAGTTGATCACGAACCCTGACAGAGATCTTATCGCAGCCTGACTGTCCGAAAAGATCGAGAGGCGACTGAAAGGAGCATCATTAACGAGGATCCATTGAGCGGCCCGGTAAATTGCCATCACCTCCGCCTGAAACACACTGCAGTAGTCTGGCAGACGAAGGGAAATATTCAGATCCAGTTCCCTAGAATAGACACCACCTTCCGACCCCAACCTCGAGTTTAGAGCCGTCAGAATATATATATAGGACATCCGGGGGGACGATCGTATCAGGATTCCAGTTATCCCTACTCGGAATCAGAGAGTGGAAACATCTATCCATGTTCCCAGGGACCACCGGGTCAATCTCCAGAATTGTGGAGTGACCAGAAGGTACAATGTGCCAACGAGAGAGAGCATTAAGTCTAGTCGCAGCAAACTTGGCCACCTGCTTTACGAGAAGCACAGTACGAGAAGCCAGTTTAGCATTGCGAACAAGGCTTTCGTGGGGGTGGTGCTTATATGAATGGCGGCAGACCTTCTGACCTTGTCAAGACGTCTGACGTTATATTGTCCGTCCAGAGCAGTTCTATTCAACTAACACAGAGATTATTAATAACGTCCATAATAATACTATTTGACAGTTAGCCGGCATTCAAGACCTTAAGACATTTGTCGCACCAAACTGAATCTACATTCCAAGTTTTATTTTCGGAAAACACAACAACAAGCAAGCACAAATGAGCTTTTAAGGAGACGTGTTTCTACTACAATGATGTGACCAAAAACTTTCTTAGGAGTTGAAGAAGATATTTGAAATGCACACTGTGTTCACTGTGTGTGTGAACACACTGACCTAACTGAGAGGGATAACGTTAGGCAACGCCCTCCTTTGGTAGAGAGTATGAAACAATAAGTAAAGTTGCCTATCACTCACCTGACCATATACAATAACTTAACGCATTCCTACGAAGTTTTTTGTTATTATATAACGACAAATGGCAACCCTATTATTCTAGAAGTTGCTACACTGAAACAATTATTTGCTAATTTGTATAATAAAATTAAAACAAGACAACGAAACTAAATCACAACCACGAACAAGGAGTTGAAGATGCCGCGTAATTAATATCCTTTGGGTTATTAAAGGACCAAATATCAGAATAATAATAAACATAGCGATCGAAAATCTTTCAAATTTACTTTTCTACTCAATAAACTGATTATTTTTGATTATATTTTCAAAGCATACCTTAAGGTCACACCCTTTCTTAGAAAATACAGGAAGTCTAGTGTGAATTGTTTTGATTTATTTTTTGTTATTTGCAATAAAGGCTGAATGGTCAGTTCTTGTTCAATGGATTATTGAATCAAAAAGTAATAAAAAATGCTTTTTGAAAACTCCTTTAGTAACACGTTTTGCTTTGAATCTTTTTTCACACAACTTTGTTTCAATAACAGTTTGCAAAAAAAATACAAATCAAATATTTCCCCCCTAAAAGTAGGCTTTGAAAATAAATTGTTTTTGTGTTAGCCTAAAAGTAGGCAATTCAAATAAAAGTTTAAAATTATAAGCTATTCATTTTTTGTTTGCTTTGCTACTCTCGTTTAGCAATTTCATTTACTTTTTAGCCATGAAATACATTGGCAAATGGACAAAAACTAACAAAAAAACTTTTCCAGACTCATGGCTGGCATATAGCTTGGCCTCAAGCAATATTTATAGAAATTGGCTATAGAAACGGAAAGAAACAACAAACTCAGGTAGATTTTCTGCTACTGTTGATACTCCTCTTAACCCTAAGCCCCTCAAACTTATATGCACAACACATATAGAGGACGAAAGAAAAATTTAACGAAAAAATGAAATGAAATGAAAAGAAAAGAGAAAAAATTCGTCCTTAGAGCATCATAAATTTTTATGATGAAAGCAAATAGTGTTTCACTAAAGAGCTTTTCAATTTGTTGGCAGCAGCAGAAAGAGAAAAAAAATCAAAAAAGAAAGAAACTCAAACAAAACTTTAACCTTGAGCCGGAAAGGAAAAAAAAGCGAAACACGAATCAGCCTAAAAGTATGCTATTTAAATAGAAATTCTGGTTGTTGTTTTCTTTTTTCCTTTATTGTATGCTACAGTTTTGTGTATAGAGCAATCGTTAATACTTTATTAAACACTTAAAAAGTGATTTTTTTTAAATTGGATTTGGATTATAATTTTTCGATTTTTTTAAAGCCTATTTACAGGCGGTTTTAGCACGTTATTTGCACTTAAAAAAAAGAACGATTTTTTGTTACACGCTCACATACACACACCAATACACATAAAAGCCACCCTCCCGGTTTATTGATTTACGCAGGAAAAAAAGAAGGAAAATACACACACAAATAATGTTTAAGAAGTCGCCTTACACACACATACACACACTTGCACAGAATTTTTTTTACTTTTTTTCTGTTGATTTAAGACTCGAAAATTTTTTTGATGATTTTTTTCACTGCATTTTCTGCATAAAATTTTCTTTTTTTCTTTTTTCTAAAATTTTATTGAATTTTTTTATTTTATTTTATTTGAAATGAAAATCACAACCGTTTTAAATATTTTTTTTGTTTTTTTTTGTTTTCATTAACTTTTTTCTTCTTATTTTTATAGCTATAAGATGTAAGGAAGGAAGGAAGGAGACAATATAAAAATTTTTCTTATTTTTTATTTCTTTCTGTGTGTATTTCTCGTTTTGAATCGTTCCGAACGTCTGCAAGTCTGCGGTGAAATTTTCCTTGTGAAAAAATCGCCCACAAAAATTGTACTGAACGTACTTGTCTAAGACAGTTATTATACCTCCAGCCTTAACAACATGGTAGCATATGTAGATAATTCACCTTTTTCACCACACTTTTTATTTTTAGTCAATTGTAAAACAAAAACTACCCTTAAGGTAATATTTAAAACAACTCTGTGCTCTTTCTCTCTCTATTTCTCTCTCTTTAGCTCACTCTAAGTAAAAAGGGTAATCAAAATGTGGTGAATTTAATGAGAGAATTCCACGACTTGGACTAGCAAAAAAAAAAAAAAAAAACAAAACAAACTCGTTGGAATACAATTTTCTTATCAGTTTCTTTATCAATTCATACGAATATACGCACGTACATACATACGCACTCAACTATCTTAACGCCACACCTTCAACTCACCCCCACCACCATTGTATGTACATTCATCACCACTAGGGTGGAAAGTAGTAAAGCAATGATAAGGATTTTAGTACCTTCTTTTCCTTTAAATTAATATTTAACAAGAATTTAATTGAAGAAACATTTTAGTGGCGACTGGTGGAAGACAGAAAATTGTAATAGGTTTGGCCCTTAATTTCTGGGTACTATGTTGAAGGTACTTATAAAAATGGAAAGCGAAGGTGAAATGTTGTACGTATTGCAAGTAGAAATAGAGAGGCCCAGTATAATCAGATCGATAACCTTAAGCAAGGACACATATAATCCTTAAGATTAATTTTGAACACATTACAGAAACCACTTGGAAGAACTCCATCCAAAAGGATATACACGAACAGTGCATAGGTCCACAAAATTCCTAGCAGTTACAAATTTACGTCGTGAGTATTACGGAAGTGTTATTACGAGCTCTACAATGTGGTCACTTAGAACCTAATTACGGTAATTCAAACGCCAAAAATGAAGTCTAGGCACAAAAGAAATTATTTGGCGGATATTGATGCCGTGCCGAGAGACAGAAGTGAAGGTGTTTGGTCCCAAAATCACGAATAAACTCTTTTGAGTCCACCAAACGGAAGTCTATTCTATCGAAGAGTGAGCTCAAATCAAATTTAGAAATATAAAGGGCAGTCGAGCATTCGTGTCCAATGAGCATAATTCGAAAAGAGTGTGTGATTGTCTTTTATAAGCGAAAAAATAATGAATTCGAACGAACCGCATGTTATGACATCGTAGTCATACTCTAGCCATTTCAGAGACGAATTGCAAGCAAACTATGCAATAGGTTTCTTCACCTACATGCCTACAAAAACCATGTTTTTTTTTTTTGTAAATCTACTAGGCTGGGGAATAAGGCTGTGAGCAAGCTGATAAGCAACCGAGAAGGAAAGATTCCACGCCCTTGATAGACCCCACAGAAACTTTCTGTGGAGTGCAAAGAAAGGTTATATTCACGCTAGGCGAGAATTTAGAGGGCAGAAAAGGCTTTTCTCAGAACATTTTGGTTTTGAAACGATTTAAACTTTTGTCAAACCATCTACCAGTGGCCTAATATTATTAACTGACTTTCCGAATGGGCACTGTAGTTGCAAAGTAAATAATGTTCAGTATAGGGATCATCTCGACCCCAATTTGTTGAGTCTGCAATGATAACACTTACTTGAAACTTAGCGGACTCGTTGCTGCAAACCAGAAGAAAATACTTGACTGCACATTGAGTAGTAGGCAGGATGTTACGTTTACTGACGCCGGATATGATCCTGCGCTTTGCTAGAGCAACAAAGCATTACAATAAATCGTACGGTCCTACAGTACTATGGCACCTCTAGTTGATAATCAATCAATAAATGGAGGCTGAAAGCTAAGAGAGTGAGCTTTGTCCAATAATGTTCCAATAACGGCCTAGTACCTATAGTTTCTGCTGCAAGCAACATGAGATGATGGCCCCTGCACTGGATGGGTATAAGCAAGTCAATTTCAGCTGATTCTGTTAGTAGGAACATCTCATAAAAAATATTGGTACGTTTTTTAATTTTTAAAAGCATTTAAAATATGAAAATAAATTTATGTTTCGTTTTAATTAAAATTCTTTATTATTTGCACAATTCTATGTGCCACTGTTCACAACTTGATGTAAACAACAACAATTGCTTTTCTTTGTTTTCCTTGTTATTCCTTCCTCTATTCGACATATCTTTGTAACGGAGATTTTCAAACCACGATTACTTTCTTCAAATACACAGCGTCTTCATACAAAACTGACTGAATTTTTATTTACTCCTGCCTGCTTTGCATTATCTGTTATATGACAATGGAAACAGTCTGATAAATGTTCTTGAAGGCGAACTTTGATGAATTCACCTTCTCGTAATCTCCGCAAATGTAAAGATCGTTGTTTACATCGCCGTTCACATTTATTTATTGTAGCATTTGTTGTTGTATTTTTGTGTTTGTTGGTACGATAATTTGTAAACAAGTTTGTTTACAGCATTGTTTTTGTTTTTGTAGATTTCATTTATAATTTTATTGTTAAGCGATTTAAAAGCAAAATACGAGTACGCCAAATGGATAATACTTTTCTAACATTTAGTACCAAAATAATAGGCTCCACATTTATATTTACATAGCATTGCCCACCTGTGTGTACAAGTACTATTTAAAAAAGTCTCTCCTCTCATTAGAAATCCCTGATAAACATTTCCTTTAAGGCTCTTTTATTTGCCATTTATTCGTAATGTAGTGGTGCTCATGCGCCTTAAGGTTAGGCTTTAGAAAAAAAACAAAAAATAAAATAAAATTGTTCATTTAATAAGTTGTTATTTCTACTCTTTAATGGTGGCCATGTATAAAACATATATTTTTTGCTTAATTGTTTTTGTTTTTGTTTTCTTTCGTAGCCGCTTTCACTCTATCTCTCTCGCTCTCTCGTTCTCTGTCTCTCGTTGTTGTTATTATTTGTTAACATAAATTAAAATGCATTATACTGTAGCAGTTGTTGTTTTATGTTTATTTTTCTTTTTGTGTTTTTTGTTTTATGTGAATGTGTTTATGTATGGCGCGTGTGTGTGTGTGTGTGCATACGTATATTTGAGCATAAATGCGTGTGTTTTTTTACTGCTGCTGCTAGTGTGTTCGTTTTTTCTATTTTCATTCCATTTCTGTTTGTTGTTGTTTTTCTTTTTTTGTTTTTTGTGTTATGATAAGCAAATGTAGTGGAAATTTAACCATAAAACTTTATGCACGAGTATTTTTTCCTTTTTTGTTTTGTTTTTGTTTTTTTTTTTTTGCTTTGTACTCATAGTTGGTATTTTTATGCTTGTGTGTGTAGTATGCGTATGCTTTTATTATTGCCAGTGCCTCTACCACCACTACTACGACTACTACTACTATTACCTTTATGTTGTTTTTGTTTACATTTTGCAAGCAAAAGAAAGTAGAGAAAGTACCGTTTTGTTTGATATTCCTTTAATTTTTTGTTTCCATTATTTTCATTGTGTTGTTTTTTTTTTATTTTTTCTTTCTTATTTTCTTTTAATAATTCATATGGTTGGCGTAGTTGCTGTTTGCTGTAGTTTAAGGCAAAAAGGCACAGACAATGTTCTGGACAAGTAGAGTAAGGGGAAGGGGGAACACTAAATATGTACATGAATATGAAATAAAGGTCGTCTTTTAGCCTCTAAAGGCGGAATAAACAAATTTTTACTAATTTCTTTAATATTCAAAGAAATAAATTAAGAATTCAGGATTATTACAGCAAAAAGAAATACTTTTTTCGTATGCATTTTTTATGAAAAAGTACTTTTCAAAATCTCTTTTTTATTATTTAAAAGTAGATTTTTTATAATTATTTTGTTTTCAGTTAATTTTGCTCAAATGCATACGGCTTGTAAAAGTAATTATTCGAAAAAAAAAATTTTTTTTAAAAAATCCTTTTTTTTAATATCTTTTTAAAAATGTACTCTTTTGAAAAGTACTATTTTGAGAAGTTCTTTTTAAAATATTCCTTATTAAATAGGGTACTTATTTAGGTAACAGCATTTTAAAATATTATCTGAAAGTGTACTTTTTTTTAGAAAAGTACTTTTTCAAAATGTACTTTTTTAAAATAGCCTTTGGTAACGTACTTTTCTGATAAGTACTGCATGGGAAAAGTAGTTTTTTGAAAAATACCCTTACGAAAATGCTTTTACATCGCTTAACATTAAAATTATTTATAAACAAAAGCTACAAAACAATGCAGTAAATAAACCTGTTTACAAATTGACTTACAACAACAAACACCAGCATAAAAAAACTGGTAAACAAGTAAACCAAAAAACAACAACAAACACCAGCATAATAAAACTGTTAAATAAGTAAACAAAAAAGCAACAAAAAGCACCAGCATAAAAAGGTAAACAGGTAAACAAAAATACAACAACAAACACCAGCTTAAAACTAGTAAACAAGTGAACAATAATACAACAACAAACACAAGCATAAAAAAGATAAATAAGTAAACAAAAATATACCAACAATACCACAATAATAAATATAAACAACAATGTTAACATTTAAAGAGTCCCTTCAGGGACATTTATCAAATTGTTTACTTTGCCATATAAAAGGCAACTGAGTTAGTAAAGTTCAGTAAGCCTTGCGTCAAGACATGGTGCGTTTGAAGAGAGAGTAATCGCGGTTTGAAGATCTCAGTTAAAAAGATCTGTCGAATAATTGTCTAGTAATTGTTATAGTTTACTTTGCATTAAAAAGGTAAACAAGTAAACAAGTAAACAAAAAAAACAACAAACAGCAGCATAAAAAAGGTAAACAAATAAACAAAAAAACAACAACAAACACAAGCATAAAAAAGATAAACAAGTAAACAAAAATATACCAACAATACCACAATAATAAATATAAACAACGATGTTAACATTTAAAGAGTCCCTTCAGGGACATTTATCAAATTGTTTACTTTGCCATATAAAAGGCAACTCAGTTAGTAAAGTTCAGTAAGCCTTGCGTCAAGACATGGTGCGTTTGAAGAGAGAGTAATCGCGGTTTGAAGATCTCAGTTAAAAAGATCTGTCGAATAATTGTCTAGTAATTGTTATAGTTATTGAAGTCGCCGTGGTCTATTAGGCAGTATGTTGGCTTATTAGACGTAAAGACAAGGTTTGAGCCCCAGGCCAGACATCAAAACAAAAAATATTTCTAAGACGATTCCCTCTCCGCAGATTTGAAGCAAAAAATCCTGAGAGGAAAACAAAGCTGCCATGGGGTTCGTATCCCAGATCAGACATCAAAACGAAAAATATTTCTTCGGCGACTTCCTTCTCAGCAGATTTCTGGCAAAGACTCTGAGAGTAAAAATTGCCATGAAAAGCTTCTAAAAAATCTGTCGTTCGGAGTCGACTTTAAACTGTAGGTCCCGCCACTCTGTATATAAAATTAACTCACACAACATAAGTGGTGTGAGAAGCTAGGTCGTAATCCTGACTGAAGGGTTGTAATGGCTAATTATGTATAGTAATTGTTATTGTTTATGCAAAGTGTATAAACAGAGAAATAACAATCAAAGCAATTGTTGTTGTTTACATTAAGTTGCGAACAGTGGCACACAGATTGTACAATACTTTTTAAAACAGTTGCCAATTAACACGTTGACTGCCACGGCAATTTTGAGGAAACTGGCCAAAAATGATCACATGATTTAGTCTAGGTTTAGGGAATACAAGATAACTTGTAATTGGCTGTCAACGTTTAATGACTCACTGCAGGAAGGGTGATTCAATCGTTGCCAATTTTGGAAATGCAGAATATTTTAAAGGATTACGAAGACAGTGGAAACATTACAGATATGATCAGGCCTATATTCTAAGGAAACTATAACTTCTGTTAGAGTAAATATGGATGATATTGGAATTTATTGATTCCAATTGAATCTATTTTTACCGTTTTTTAAATGCATTTTTTACTTTCTATGCTGCTATCTCTATAATCTAAAAAATACAAGCCTATCCTTTGGATAGTTATTTAGAAAAAAGTACCTTTTTTGGTACCTTTAAGAAAAACTATCATCCAAACATTCTTTCGCTTTACCCTTTCGCCTAAGCTCACACAAAGGGTAACAAAATCCTTTTTCACATACATTTAGCCAAAAAATTTATGTAGTCATCATTGTCAAAGACTTGAAGAGAAGGAGTTAAGAAAGAAAGGGTAAAAAATTCCTTTAGCAAAACTATTTCAATAAAATTACAAGAAAAAATTTTATGAAAAAACTGAAAAGAAAAAGCAAACAAAAAAAAAATTGACAGAAAAATTCAATGAAAAGTAAGTGAAAAAGTGTTGCTTGACGTTGGAAGCAAATAAACAAAGAGAAAGAGAGACACACTTGAAGCAGACACTTTTTTTTAGGATTAAATAATCCCTAAGGTATGCTATGGTTTGTTGATTGAGACTTGTTGCTGGCTTAAAAAGGTGGTACAATTAAAAATTGTTGTTTAAACAATGTTGCTGAAACAATGTTTATAAACAAATTGCAATTAATGGTGTAAATGATTTTATTTTAATTGATTTTCATTCTTTCATTTCCTTTTTTTTTTTGAATTGTAATTTATTTTAAATGTCCTGTAAAGGATATGACAAGGAAAATTTATTTCCGTTCACTAGAAAAGGACAACACGGAAAAGAAAAAGGAAAAAATTAATAAAAAAAATTCTTATTGAAAACCCTTGTCAGCCAATCTATATTTGAAATCCATAAAAGTGTCAGAAAAAAATTAAAAACATTTGAAAAATTAAATCAGAAACGAAACAAAAAGAATGAATAAGAAAAATAATTGCCAGAGAAGATGTTGGCAAAATACAAAAACTTGCAAAACATTTAAAATTTAATTTCATGAAGAATTTTTTTGAAGTGACTCTTCTTTCTCTTCATTATGAACAACTCATTGACATTATTTAAACAAAACGGGGGTAAAAAAAAATCTAAAAAAAAAAACGAAGAAAAACGGAGAAATCCTACTCACAACAGCACAAACCAAAACTTGTTTACTCTTTAAGGCACTTTACAAAAAGAGGGACTAAATGTGTATAAGAGAGAGAGAGCGAAACTGTGCTTGCTGATTGTCTGCCTCACTGACTAAATGTTTAGCGTAGCAAAACTAAATACTGCCACTAACACACTCCAGCCGCCACCTCCACCATCGCGATTACGATTGCATTTCTGGGCTTTCGCTAAAGGCCATCTTTAAGGCAGGATGAGTATATTTAACTCAGGGAAGACTATTAATTTAAACCCGGGGCAGGAGAGTAACCATGAGAACTTGTACAGAAACTTACATACACAAATAACTGCATTTAATTGGTAAATTATGGGTTAAGAGCCATACTTTAATCCTCTTCTTTTTTCCTACTCTCTCAATACTAACCCACTCAAACTAACCCATGCACACGTTTTGTTGGAAAAAAAATCCCGTTTTTTACCAGCATAATTTATGATTTCAACACAACAAGGAATACCAGGAAAATACCTCTGTTTATGGCACATCACATATTTCACTCTTTCACGTTCTCTCTCGCTCTCTCTCTCTCTCTCTCTCTGCACTCACTCTTTCTCTAGACCATTGCATAACCAAAGGCGACTAATTAAAAATCCGTTTGAAATGTAAAGGAAAAAAAAACAAGCAAAACCTGTGGAAAAACTTTGCCTAACTTTACCTTCATATGTATTCCTCTCTTTTTTCTTCTCTCTGTCTCTCTCTCTCTCTCTCTTTCTCTGACATAAACAATAAGCCTTATTATCATGATTTCAGTCTAATAAGGCTAGAAAACCGAATGAGGAAAAAAAAAACTTTTTTACCATCAAACCGTCAAACACACAATATTTGCGAAATAAGGAAAAATATTGATTCGTTAAGAGGAAAAACTCACAACTTGTATCAAAAGTTTGAATTTAAAAGAATTGAAGAAAACTCAAACAAATTATTCGGTTGAAACCCGGTTTACTATTCGAATTTACAATATAAATAAAAAATTTTATTTTTACAAAATCTTGATCTCAATCTTCATAAATATCACTTTTTATCACTTAAATAAAAAACCGGTTTTATTCGAATAAAAAACCGGTTTTATTCGAATAAAAAACCGGTTTTATTCGAATAAAAACCGGTTTCAATCGAATAAAAAAGTTCTAATTTAAGATAATTGAAGAAAACTAAAAAAAATTATTCGGTTTAAACCCGGTTTACTATTCGAATTTACACCATAAATGAAAAATTAAATTTTTACAAAATCTTGATCATAATCTTCGTATTTTTTTTCGAATACAAAACCGGTTTTATTCGAATAAAAAACCGGTTTTATTCGAATACAAAACCGGTTTTATTGGAATAAGAAACCGATTTCAATCGAATAAAAAGGTTTTAATTTAAGATAATTGAAGAAAACTCAAAAAAATTATTCGGTTTAAAACCGGTTTACTATTCGAATTTACAACATAAATGAAAAAATTAAATTTTTACAAAATTTTGATCTCAATCTTCATAAATATCACTTTTTAATGTGTCATTGTTTGTATTTTTATTCGAATAAAAAACCGGTTTTATTCGAATAAAAATCGATTTAAATCGAATAAAAAACCGGTTTAAACAAGGTTTACTATTCGAATTTACAATTTAAATGAAAAATTTTATTTTTAATCTTAATCTTCTTTATCACGAAAATAACGTCATTGTTCGTATTTTTATTCGAATAAAAAAGGGTGTTAATCGAACAAAAAACCGGTTTTATTGGATTAAAAATCCGGTTTTATTCGGTTAAAAACCGGTTAACTACTCGAAATAAAAGGTTAATTACTAGAAAGTTACAAATCAATTAAACGTTTAAAAACCAATTATTGGCTAAAATTACTGTTCGAATAAAAAACCGATGGTTATTATTACTGGTTCAGTAATTGATTTAAACTCAGCACTCAGCATTTACTGAGTGTGCCTTAAAAATGCTTCACTATTCAGTTTAAAATAGATACGATATTAAAAGAATTTTAGTTTTATAAGACTCGTTCTTTACGAATAAATTTCCAGTCTATTCGAATAAAACAACAATAAATAATCGACTAAAAACCTTTTCAGTTTTCGGATAATTTATTTTCATTTCATATTGCAGGCAGGCAAATTTCTTTTTCGAACGATTATTAGAATAGTTATTCGGATATTCGAATATGACCTTTTATTGTAGTTTGTTTTGCTTATATTTAAAATCCCATTAAATTCAATAAGTAAGTACGATTTTATTCGGTTATTCGATAAAACTTAATGGAAAAATAACATTTTTCGAATTAATGAAGAGAACAGTCAAAATGCTAACACCGCTATTTTTACCAATATTTACTTTTGCTAATGATTATTCGAATTGTTATTCGGTTATTCGAATAAAATTTTCCATCTCTCGTTAGTATTTAGAGAAATCAAAAAACAACAGATAAGAGAATAAGCAAATCCCTAACACTTATTTTTACAAAGGTTTTCTTTTGCTGACGATTATTCGAATGGTCATTCAAATAAAATTTTTCATCTCTCGTTAGTACTTAGAAAAATCTGAAAACAAGAGATAAGAGAGTAAGCAAATTCCTAACAACGCTATTTTTACCAGTATTTACTTTTGCTAACGATTATTCGAATTGTCATTCGCTTATTCGAATACAATTTTCCATCTCTCGTTAGTGCTTAGAAAAATCTGAAAACAAGAGATAAGACAATAAGCAAGTCCCTAACAGTTATTTTTACAAAGGTTTAATTCTGCTGACGATTATTCGAATTGTCATTCGGTTATTCGAATACAATTTTCCATCTCTCGTTAGTAGTTTTAGAAAAATCTAAAAACAGGAGATAAGAGAATAAGTAAGTCCATAACACTTATTTTTACAAAGGTTTTCTTTTGCTAACAATTATTCGAACTGTTATTCGGTTATTCGAATAAAATTTTCCATCTCTCGTTAGTACTATGCCAGTGATTAGCCAGTTTTCTTGGCTTATTTCGTTCAGTTTATATATTTATTCAGTAATAATCGAATAATTATTCGAATAATTTTTCTTTTAACCAATGAAACACTTAGCAGAATACTTTTTGTAAAAAAAAAGTTTAAAAATTATTTTATATTCGATTAATCGATTATTTTTTCGAAAATTTCATGGACATGGAATTATTTGGTCTACCGTACCCTCTTTACATCATTAAAATTAAAACATTTTCAGAACGTATGTGCATACATATGTACGTACACTTGGCCAGAGACCCTTATTTCATTAACCACTTTAAGGTTAAATAGGTGCAGCACCTTATTTAATGGCTCTAGTTAATTGCCAACAACAAAATGCTTCTCACTAAGTGAGTTTAAACAATGGCAGGCAATGGAAAGATCGGTAGGGAGGGGTAAGGAGGGTATTAGTTTAAATCATTATTTTTTATTCTTTAGTTTTGTGGCCCTTTCAACAGCAAATTTGTAATTTCGTGCACTGGTTTATTTCGTCTTCAGTGGCAGTGGCTGTGGCTGTGGGGCTGTGGTAAAGGTGGCAGTGGCTAAAGGAATTCGTAATGTGGGTGCCTGTAACGGTATTACCACAAACTTTAATAAACAATTGTTTGTTTGCTGCTATGTATGTAGTCGTGTCACACAACATATGTGCTGTTGAGAGTTTTTTTCTCTTTCTCCCTCCCCTATTGTTTCGTTTTATTTTTCCTTGCAACGAACAACACTCAGAGAATATGGTTAACGGAATGCAACAGCAGTTACAGCGCTACAGCTACAACAACAGCAACAGCAACAACAAAAACCGAAAATTTATTTTTAAACAACAAATAAAGCAGAACATTTTACTTATGACATATGCATGTGGTAACGACGATTGAAAGAGGAGTACATGTGTGTGTGTAAGTACGTGTATGAAAGGCAGGGAGTTATATATAGGAGCCTGCGTGTGTGTGTATTGTTGTAGTTTAAGGAACAAATTTAAAGTGATACGAAGAAACAACGAATGCATATGAAGGGTACATTGTCCCATTGTTTGGTAAACAAACATGAAAATGCGGTAGTACATGTCTAAAAGATTTACTCTCTCTCTCTCTCTCTCTTACTCATACACACACATTTAAGTTATAAATACACAATACAATACAATACATACATATTTTTTTATTTTTTAGTCAAGATGTGTAAATGTAGATTGCAGTCTATTTTATGGGCAAATACCGACGAAAGTAACGAAAAAAAACGTATAAAACTCGTACTTAACCAAAGTCTTAATAACAATAAAGTTATTGTGGATAAAAACTAAAGAACGTGGCCAGAACATAAGCCAGTAGATAAAGAGCGCGAACATGATTAAGATAGAAAGAGAAAGCGAGATAGAAGACGCAGCAGCAGCAAGTAAATCAGTTAAGGAAGTTGTTAAAATAAATGCTTGAAATGAGGTAGAAAATGTAAAATAAAGCGAAAAAGAAATTTAATTCAGCAGTAAAATTAATTACTGGCATGAAATTATAAAGAATTTGTAGCGAATAAAAATTTAATCGAATAAAAAAATAATAATAATAATTCGTATAATTTATACATGCCCAAAATAATCTAAAAATATCACAAAATTTATTCGAATTCAAGTGATTCGAATAAATACTATAATCGAATATATTTTAACGAATATTTTTGAATATTTTATATAAGCAAAACACACAAATGGTACATAATTTATAAGTAAAAATTTTTATTCGAATAAATTTTAATGCAAATAATTTTTATTCGAATAATTTTTATTCGAATAAATTTTTATTCGAATAAATTTTTTTGCGAATAATTTTTATTCGAATATATTTCCAAAGAAATTTCTATTTTATTGACCTAAAAACTAAATTAAATTAAATTCGATTCGAATTCAAGTGATTTCAATTAATACAATCGAATATATTTTAACGAATATTTTTGAAAGTTTTATACGAATATTTTATATAATCAAAACACAAAAATGATACGTACTTTATTCGTAAAAATTTTTATTCGAATAAATTTTTTTGCGAATAATCTTTATTCGAATATATTTCCAAAGAAATTTCTATTTTATTGACCTAAAAAGTAAAAAAAATTGAATTCGATTCGAATTCAAGTGATTCGAATAAACGAATATTTTTGAAATTTTTATATGAATATTTTATATAAACAAACCACACAAATGGTACATAATTTATAAGTAAAAATTTTTATTCGAATAATTTTTATTCGAATATATTTTTATTCGAATAAATTTTTATTCGAATAATTTTTATTCGACTATATTTTCAAAGAAATTTCTATTTTATTGACCTAAAAAGTAAATAAAATTCAATTCGATTCGAATTCAAGTGATTTGAATAAGTATAATCGAATATATTTTAACGAATATTTTTGAAAGTTTTATACGACTATTTTATATAATCAAAACACAGAAATGATATGTAATTTATTCGTAAAAATTTTTATTCGAATAATTTTTATTCGAATTTTTATTCGAATAATTTTTATTCGAATATATTTCCAAAGAAATTTCTATTTTATTGAGCTGAAAACTGAACAAAATTTTTAATTCGAATACAAGTGATTTTAATAAAATATAATCGAATATATTTTAACGAATATTTTTGAAATTTTTATATGAATATTTTATATAATCAAAACACAAAAATGATACGTACTTTATTCGTAAAAATTTTTATTCGAATAAATTTTATTGCAAATAATTTTTATTCGAATAATTTTTATTCGAATTTTTATTCGAATAAATTTTTTTGCGAATAATTTTTATTCGAATATATTTCCAAAGAAATTTCTATTTTATTGACCTAAAAACTAAATTAAATTAAATTCGATTCGAATTCAAGTGATTTCAATTAATACAATCGAATATATTTTAACGAATATTTTTGAAAGTTTTATACGAATATTTTATATAATCAAAACACAAAAATGATACGTACTTTATTCGTAAAAATTTTTATTCGAATAATTTTTTTTTTTTGCGAATAATCTTTATTCGAATATATTTCCAAAGAAATTTCTATTTTATTGACCTAAAAAGTAAAAAAAATTGAATTCGATTCGAATTCAAGTGATTCGAATAAACGAATATTTTTGAAATTTTTATATGAATATTTTATATAATCAAAACACACAAATGGTACATAATTTATAAGTAAAAATTTTTATTCGAATAATTTTTATTCGAATAAATTTTTATTCGAATAATTTTTATTCGAATAATTTTTATTCGACTATATTTTCAAAGAAATTTCTATTATATTGACCTAAAAAGTAAATAAAATTCAATTCGATTCGAATTCAAGTGATTTGAATAAGTATAATCGAATATATTTTAACGAATATTTTTGAAATTTTTATATGAACATTTTATATAATCAAAACACAGAAATGATATGTAATTTATTCGTAAAAATTTTTATTCGAATAAATTTTTTTTTTTTGCGAATAATTTTTATTCGAATATATTTCCAAAGAAATTTCTATTTTATTGAGCTGAAACTGAACAAAATTTTTAATTCGAATACAAGTGATTTGAATAAGTATAATCGAATATATTTTAACGAATATTTTTGAAATTTTTATATGAACATTTTATATAATGAAAATACACAAATGTTACGTAATTTATTTGTAAAAATTTTTATTCGAATAAATTTTATTAGAATCATTTCTATTCAAATAATTTTTATTCGATTATTTTTTCAAACAAAATTCTTTTTTATTGCCCTAAAACTAAACAAAATCGAATTCGATTCGAATTCAAGTGATTCGAATAAATATAATCGAATATATTTTAACGAATATTTTTAAAATGTTTATATGAATAAATAAACAAATAATACATAATTTATTTTTATTCGAATAATTTTTATACGAACAATTTTTATTCGAATAAATTTTCAAAGAAATTACCATTTTATTGACCTAAAAACTAATGAAAACACACAAATGGTACGTAATTCATGTGTAAAAATTATTCGAATAAATTTTTATGCAAATAATTTTTATTCGAATAATTTTTATTCGAATAAATTTTTTTGCGAATAATTTTTATTCGAATATATTTCCAAAGAAATTTCTATTTTATTGACCTAAAAACTAAATAAAATCCAATTCGATTCGAATTCAAGTGATTTGAATAAATATAATCGAATATATTTTAACGAATATTTTTGAAATTTTTATACAAATATTTTATATAAGCCAAAACACACAAATGGTACATAATTTATGAGTAAAAATTTTTATTCGAATGAATTTGTATGCGAATAATTTTTATTCGAATAAATTTTTATACGAATAATTTTTATTCGACTATATTTTCAAAGAATATATTTTAACGAATATTTTTGAATATTTTATATAAACAAAACACACAAATGGTACATAATGTATGTGTAAAAATTTTTATTCGAATAAATTTTTATTAGAATCATTTTTGTTCGAATAATTTTTAACGAATATTTTTGAAATTTTTATACGAATATTTTATATAATCAAAACACAGAAATGGCACGTAATTTATGTGTAATAATTTTTATTCGAATAAATTTTTATTCGAATATTTTGTCAAACAAAATTCTATTTGATTGACCAAAAAATAAAAAAAAATCGAATTCAAGTGATTTGAATAAATATAATCGAATATATTTTAAAGAAAATTTCTCAAATTTTTATATGAATAAATACACAAATAGTACATAATGTATAAGTAAAAATTAATTTTTATTCGAATAATTTTTATTCGAATAAATTTTTATTCGAATATTTTTTTCAATAAATTTCTATTTTATTTACTTAAAAACCAAAAAAGAAATTGCTTAATGCATAATAAAATTCTAATAAAATTAAAAAAAATTATTCGATTATGTATTTTGTTTTTCTATTTTCATTTCAAATTTATAATTCAGTTGGAATTTTCGTTTTTTTTTATTTTTTCGTTACAATTGTTCTTGTTGTTATTGTGTTAATATGTTCATTATTATTATTAAATGTTGTAAAACACTCATGTTGTTACAACGAACTCATTCATGTGTTGTGTTATGTTAAAAGAGAGTCGATATGTGGTATCATACGATTTTATCAGCAACAAGAACTACAATTACATTTACAACTACAGCGACACAACATCGTCAACGTTAACGCCATCATTATCAACAGAATCACAAGTGGTGGTCATGTATTTTATATGTAAATCAGTTCTTATACACAACAACAACAACAACCACAATTACGACAACAATATAACAATAATAAAACATGAGTTTTGATTGTATAAATCAAGGATAATACATTTTGACTAAAGAGGATAGAATACTATAGTAATCCAACTCCTCCTGCTACTGCTACTCCACCTCCTCTGACTGACTTGCTATTTAGCGTGTAATTGTTGTTATAGTTTTACATTAAATTGGTGAAGTAGACACAACCAGACATAATGACATGCTTAGAGACATAACGATGTCAAAACATGCAATGGTTTGTCTGTCTGTCTATAGGCTTGTAAAAATGTAAAGTTTTCTGTTAATAATACGAATAATTGTGGAGAATAATAGTTAAAGAGTTAAAATAAAGAAAATATTTTAAAATTTCAGACAGAAGAATGGCAATATTATTCGTTCTTTTAAATAGTAAAAATTATTCGATTAAACAAAAATCATTTAAAATAATAAAAACATTTTAAAATAAGGTTTCAAAAGTGCGAATAAAAAAATTAATCGAATAAAATTAATCGAATAAAATTATTATTACTGAATATTTAAAATAAAAATAATTTAAATAAAAATAAAGAAAATTCTCACAAAAACTAATTGGGTAAACTATTCGAATAAAAAGTTGTAAAAATTTATTACATAACTACAAGCATGACAATATTTGAATAGTAAGAATATTTAAAATTTTTTAGTTCTAAGAAGTAAGCGAATAAAAAATTAATCGAATAAAAATTAATCGAATAAAACTATTCGTATAAAAAGTTTTATAAATTTATTACAAAACTAAAAACATGTCAATATTTGCATAGTAAGAATATTTAAAATTGTTTAGTTCTAAGAATTAAGCGAATAAAAAAAAAACTAAAGCCATAGCAATATTCGCATAGTAAAAATAGTTTAACAATTTTAGTGGTACAATTTAATCGAATAAAAAATTAATCGAATAAAACTATTCGAATAAAAAGTTTTATAAATTTATTAAAAAACTACAAGCATGTGAATATGTGCATAGTAAGGATATTAAAAAATTTTTATTATTAGTGCTAAGAATTAAACGAATAAGAAATTAAAGAAATTAATCGAATAAAAATAAAATTAATTATTCTAAATTAATTGAAGAACTAAAGCCATAGCAATATTCGCATAGTTAGAATAGTTAAAAAATTGTTGTGTTAAAATTTAATCGAATAAAAAATTAATCGAATTAAATTATTCGAATAAAAAGTTTTCTAAATTTATTACAAAACTAAAAGCATATCAATATCTGCATATCTGCTAGTAAGAATATTTAAAATTTTTCAGTGTTTAGAATTAACCGAATAAAAAATTAATCGAATAAAAATAATTGAAAAAATTAATTGAGAAATTTAATAATAATGAATGAAAACTTATCAGCATTAATTTTTAAAAATAAAAGTTTTAAAACTCTGGAATTTATTAAAAATCATCCTTAAACTGTGCCTTAAAATATGCAATATTTCTTAAGTCCTCTTTTAAATCGTTTCTCAAAACAAAAACACACCTTTTGTGTAAGCAGGCGCTTTACGCATGGTGGTGTATTACAATATCGTACTAGTACTACTACAAATACACCATACTTTACCACTGGAAAGCCTGTTTGGTTCTCTTAATATTTGAAACTCTCTTTATTTGAATTTAATTACAACACACATAATGGATATTTTGTTTACCTTTATTTACAATATAAATATTGTAACATATTCTCTCTTCTTTTGTGTTTCAATTCGTTTTCTTTTTCATTTCATTTCTTTTCTATTCTTTCATTTTATTTTACTTGCGTTTATTTATCAGCCATTATTGTTATTGTACGAGTAAACACAGGCAGGAGCATACACAGCGTGTTACACAGAGTGTTAGTTAGTAGTGAAGGTGGTGGTGGTGGTGGTGGTGTAGGTGTGTAAAGTGCATGAGTGAGTGACTGAGTGAAAAATAAAGAGTAAAGTTAAGTGAGGTTGCAATTCGGCTGGTACTGTTATGTCTGTTGGCCTCAAATACAAAGTATAGAATCGTTTTTTGATTTTCTTTTCTGTTACTGTTATTGTTAGTCGTGTGTGTGTGTTTTCTTTATATTGTGTAGTGTATTGTTATTGTATTATTTGCTTTTATGCACTTTTCAAGTGTCAAACTTGTGTTTTTGAACTTTGTACACACACTCTCAGTCATGCTTGTACTCCTAACTCATACTCCTACTACTTCTACATACTTTTACATGCGAATAGCTTTTGTATTTTCTTTTTTCAATATTTGTTGTTATTTCTTAGGGTATTTGTTGTTATTGTTTGTTATTATTTAACCTAATGTCTGTGTTTGTAGTTGTATGGTTAATATTATTCTTCTTCTTTTCTTATTGTGTGCGATAATGTTGTTGTTGTCGTTGTTGTTGATACCATTGAATATTGAGTATGTTGTCTATGGCAGTGTCATTGTTTACATGCATGTTTGTGTCATTATCGAAAACAAAAACAATTTCAATAATGAAATTAAATTAATTGAACACACAATATCAGCGAAGAACAGACACTGTACTGAGGGCGTTTGTTGTGGTTCTTTTGAGACAGGAAAACTGACGAAATACTTTGAATATGAACGTTAAATAAATTCCTGTGTGCTAAGTATTTCAAAGGTAACTAAATTAACATATTCAGAAGATTAAATTGGAAAATTAAAAATTAAAAATAAAAATTTAAATTATTCGCATAAAAAATGAACCATAAATGACGATTCTATATATACACCTTGACTGGACAAAATCAATATGACGGATGTTCACGTCATAGCCTTTAATCATTGCTTGTGATAGCTTCTACCGTAAATGATGGAAATTTTGTAGATTTCTGTACCTTTCAAAGGTTAAGGGGCCATTATTGACTTCATAGTTCAAATTTGGTTATTAAAATATATTCTTAATGTTTTTATCGATTTCTAAATATTTATTTATCAATTTTATTTGTGAAATGTTTAATTTTATGCCAAGTTTTTTATTAAAACAAAAAATTTAAATGACGAGAATAAACGTCATAGCGCTAATTCCTAGATAACAATAAAATTAAAGCTTCAACTGTCGAAATAATGCTTTACGTTTTAAAAACTTATAAGGATTTAAGGATTTCTTGAGCTTTCAAAAGGAAATGACATGACGAGTATACACGTCATTACAGAAATTTGGTAAAAAAAAGAAGTGTTTGCAATTTTTATAATTATATACAAAAATGTGCCAGTATAAAGAAATTTTGGCACTGCAACAAAAATTTAAAATGACAATTATATACGTTATAGCCTTAATTCATAAATAACAATAATAAATATGGCATCCTTATAAAAATACTATTCCATATCATGGCATATTACAAGTTTTAAAGATTTTTAAGATTTCAAAGTATACAACAACACGATTATAGACGTCACAATTAAAGTTTGAGTGTAAAAATTATATTTCTGAAAAATTATCCTATTCTGAAGAGTTATCCTGTATAGTACTTAATTTTAAATTTCCTGAAAATTCGAGTGCTAGAAGAAGAACGTAAAATTACGAATAGACACGTTATTACTCATATTTCCACATTGCAACTATAAAAGATCGCTTTATTCATTAAAATTTAGCTTAAAATTGTAGTTTTCTTTTAAACGTTCAGGTTGTTGAGTTTTCAAGGGCATAAGAGAATGACGGTTATATACGTCATACCCACCTTTTCATTATATTTTGTAAAAAATATTAAATAACTTCAAATAATTTGAAATTTCACAAAAGTTTTAATACTGAAAAAGGACGAATAAACACGTCATGTTGATTTTGTTGATAGCATTCCATTTTTACTATTTTTTAAATATGATTTTGATACAAAATTTCATTTACTTACCTTTTTCCTGCAATTGTTGACGTTTGATGTCTCCCTTTAGAATCTCTGCCGTGTGGACCAATTCATTGAGTTGTGGTTTTTTCATTTTCAATTCACGTAAAACTTTCTGCAAAAAACAAAGAAAAACACAACAAACAAAAATTTCAATAGATTCCAGATGGTGGAGGAGGAGGCAGGGGTTTGGTATGAAACTACTTTTATTTACCTCTTGTTTTTCTATGGCCAAGCGTACCTCATCGACATCATGGACTGGCACACTTTGTATTTTGATCATGTTTTGTTCCCACGTCAACCAATCGGATATTTGTAAGACGGACTTGTCAAAGCTGCCAGCCAAAGCACCAGTACCACTCGGTTCGTTGTTATAGTCTGATGAAGAGGAAATTAAAAATTTTCATGTTTTTTTTAAATTGAATTTAAAAAGAATTCCTTAAAGCGTAAAATGATAAACAAATGGAACATAGAACATGTTTAAAAAAATACAAAAATAATAGCCTATATTTAGGCTTATAATTAAAAATATTAAAAAAACTGTAGCATATTTTAAGGTTTTTAATTTGTTTAAAAGTTTGGAAATAGTTTAAAATAAAATCCTAATAATCAAGAGCCATAGTAATACATTTGAAAACTTGTAGCCTTCATTTAGAAATTAAAGATACTGTAGCATACTTTAAGGCCAGTCAAAAATATTGTGTGTTTTCCTATTCGCTTTTATTCTCTTACTATTTTTCACACTAATTCCACGGAGCTTGTTTTAATATTGAAAAAAGAAGAAAAAACCAAACTCTTTATGTATGCCATGGAATGGCTTGTTCGGAGGAAATGTTCAGCGCCTAAAGCTTGACCACAAATAGTTTTGCCACAAGGTATTAAATGAAATGAAATGTTGATTGTTTCTGATGGTGCCAATGAGCATGCAGCATGATGGTTAGAGCGATGATAATAGCGGTGCTGCTGTAGACTGGGTTTGCAACAGTGGTCTTTTCTCTTTCTTTTTTTTTTTTTTCTTTGCCTACAAAAGGGCGAACAAAATTCAAAAAAAGTATTTTTTTTCGCAGGCTGTTGTTAAAGTGGTTAAATTGGGTCAATTAAAGTTTAACATTTGAGAGGTAATTAAAGTGAACTGCAGCTGAAACAAGATAATCAAACACAATGTAAGGGGAAGAAAAGAGCAATAAATTAATAAAGAAATGAATTTAAAAAATTTGCCAGACACTTGAATGTGAAAGCATACTTTTGGGAGTTAAAGCCAATGTAATGCATAAAGAAAAGAGTTAAATAAATATCTTTAAAATTATAAGAAAGTAAATTAATTAACATTTTGGTAATAATATTAAACTGAGAAAGAAAAAAACATAAAAATTGTTCTATGACGTATATAATCGTCAAACAAAAATTTTATTTAAAATTACAAATAATTAAGCCAAAAAATATAAAGTTTTAGCAACATAAACATCTCTTACAGGTTTTTATAACAAAATAAATAATGATCATGACGTATATAAACGTTTTCAGACATTCGCTGCCAAACCTAAATTATATGAAGTGATTCCCATTGTCATTTATATTTTGAGTGTTATTGTTTACCAAAACCCTGTTATTTCTTGGTAAGAGCACATATATTAAAATAAATAAGCAGAAAACCTAAGACGAGTATACTCGTCGTTGGA
This sequence comes from Sarcophaga peregrina, assembly GCA_014635995.1. Classification (NCBI taxonomy): domain Eukaryota; kingdom Metazoa; phylum Arthropoda; class Insecta; order Diptera; family Sarcophagidae; genus Sarcophaga; species Sarcophaga peregrina. Next base: position 99,715,149 of record CM025789.1, read on the forward strand.
AATGGAAGGCGAAACGACTCGATATCCATTTCGTATTTGCGTATGTTTTAGTAGAAACACAAATTATGAATCTCGCAGAAGGATAAAATAAAGAAAATGGAATAAAACGAGACGCATTGCGAAAATTGACAATACTTAGAAATCCACTATTGTCGATTGGCAAAAAAAAATTTGCTAACTCAAAAGCCTGTCTGTTATAATATATTTAAAGTAGGACAAGTATACTCGTCTTTGACAGGTGTGTTAATTATTACCAATTAACTGCATATTTTGGTAATAAGACTGAACCGCGAAAGACAAAAAGAAACATAAAAATTAGTGTATGACGTATACAAGAATTTATTTTATAATTATAAATAATTAAGCCAAAAAAAAAAATAAGTTTTAGCAACATAAACATCTCTTACAGGTTTTTTTTTAAAAAATAAATAATGACCATGACGTATATAAACGTTTTAAACGAATAAATTGTGTTCCTCTACAAATTTTTAGCAGTTCATAGTACGTATATGAAATTTTTTGGTACACGAAAATGTAAAGTATCTGGAAACTGTTTTCTTCCCCAAACTCTCCTGTAAGAATAACATAATGGAGTGGATAAGGAGAGTAAACTTAGGGTATTCCACTTCTAAAAGATCGTTAAGCAAAATTTTATGATTTGACCTTAGCCCACGATGTAGGGAACCTTACTCTGTGATGGTAAAGGAACATTTGCAAATATCAACGTCACTGCAGCCTAATAAATAAGGCGAGCAATCAGTCATTGTCCTGATCACTAGAGCACTCTATATTGCTTATTTGTCAAACTCAATGGGATCCGCTGTAACCAATTAAAGTGGAGTGGTTTAACTGGTAAGGCTCCCTATAATCGGTTCGACTACATCGTTCCTTGTAAAAGATTTTGTTCGATAAGACATTTGACTTTAAGATTCCAACTAAAGGCTGGAAGCTTCTGCAGGGAGTCATAGGTCCATACCAGGCGTTGTGAGTATTATGATCCTTATTAAGTGATAGGCTTTCAGAGCAAATCTCTTGAATTTCTCAGACACCCACGCTGCGATGAAGGAATGTAATCTGGATGTCAGTCCTCACCCATGACTTTTTCAGGGAATTTTGGAATCAGTCAAGAGAAGCTGTTATTTAAGTTCCAGGACACAAGGTTGTTATCGGATAAATAATTGGCAAAGGCTGGTATGCAGCTAACAATCTTCCGCATGGAGGTGTTCCAATTTCTTCAGTTGAATAACATATACCTTGGACGTTTAACAAAGAGGATCAATTTGATTGATAACAGCAAGCCACATAGAATACTGTTAGGCTCTGCTCTGCTGATATGCCCTATTATTTCTTCCACGAAGAGGCAGAGGTGATTAAACGCTACAAATAGGAAATTTCTTTTAGGAATTTAAGTAGATATGTATGAAAATGGAAAGTTAGTCAGATGTTAAATAGGCCCTAGTTCAAAAGATGGCTTTAATTTCATTGCTTTTCAGTTCAATTTCCATTAAATTGTTCATGGAATTCATATTGAAATGCCTAAACATTCGGTAATTCAAAAATTCTTTGAAAAATATTGGCATACATTTAGGCCTTTATTGTATAGTATATATTAAGGCGTATGTATGTATTGGCATGCGTACTATGTACAAGCATTTCATTGATGAATTTCAAACTTCAATCAAAGTTAATTTCAAGGCTATTTTAACATTTGACATTGTCATCAACAACATGCTAGTACAACAACACTTCAATCTGAGAATACAAAACAAAAAGCAAAGCATACTTTTAGTGAACCTTTAAAGGAAAAAAAAAAGAAATGAAACTATGTACTTACAATACAAAGTATACTTAAAGCATACTTAAGGGGGAGAAAGGGCAGAGAAACTATTTAAAAAGGAAAAAAAACCTTTCTTGGGAAAAGAAAAAAGAAGAAAAATTGTTTTGCAAAAGCTATAAAAATCAAAGCCTACTTTAAGGCAGTTTTAAAGACTTTCACTTGGAAAAAAAGGCAACAGTGGAGAGCGAAAGAAACTAGAAACAGTTCAATGAATGAAAGAATGTAAATGAATAGGAACAAAGAGAAAGAAAAATACTTCATTTAATGGTTGCCTTTCTCTACTGGGTCCTTGAATATTATGGATTTTCTTGTTTTCTTTTCCATTTTACCTCATCATTGCGAGGAATGAATTGCTGAATAGTACAAATGGCTTGGATGGATGGATAGATGGTTGGTTGGATGAATGAATGTTAAGACGTTATTTAAGCTGTAAACAAAAATATCAACTTGGTTTTCATTTCTTTTTTTGTTTCTTCTTATTTTCATATTTTCTTTAGATTCTATTTTTCTTTCGAATTTTCTTTCTGGTAAATGAGCTGCTACATGTGCACTCATATTCGTACGTACGTACGTACGTAAGTCTGTCGTATACGAAAAGGATTAAGATGTGTTTTCTTCCCAAACAAAACCTTGAATGCCAGCCAACAAGGCAGGATTTATTATTATTGTCGAATGGCAAACGATGTTTGTTTGTGACTGAACACAATGGGATCCTTCTTCCTCCTCCTCCTCCTCAAACTCACTTTAACTGCAAATATGAGCGACCAGGTGGGTAATGGAAGAGAATAAAAAAAAGAAACGTTGAATGAATAATATTCAGGGTATACAATTGACGCCTGAATAAACACTAAGAAAAATAGCTGGAAATGTAAAGAAAGAAACTTAAAAAGAAAATAAGGGAATAAGAAAAACAAAATAACAAAAAAAAAAAGGAAAATAAAGAAGTAAAGTAGACTTGAATGCAGGCAAATGACTGTTGAAAAGAATAGCAATGGCAACAACAACAACAGCTATCAAAAAAGTGTTAAAAATTCTACAAGGCAATATATTAAAAGCCCCTAAAAGTATGCTTTATTTTTTAAATTAAAACTTTAAATACTTCTTTCGCTTGGTAGAGGACGAACATACCAATTTAAAGGACAGTAAATGATAAAAAAACAACTCACTTTGACAGAAAAGTAAATTATTGTTTAGGATCACTCTACATACATGGAACTCAAGCCCTTTCTTTGTTAAGACACTAACGAACTGGCCTCAACATATGTAACGTTTCCTATGATGTCTCACTTAACATGGTTGCAATTCTCAGGATATAGTTCTAAAGATCTAAAAACCATAATTTGCAGGAATATAAAGCGACTAAAAGTATGCTTTATTTTTATATTAAAACTTCAAAACCCTCTCTCTAGTATTTAATAATCTTTAAAATATTTGTTCTGAAAAAAACCATCGTGCGTAGGAGGTAATTGATATAAAGCGACTAAAAGTATGCTTTATTTTTATATTAAAACTTCAAAACCCTCTCTATAGTATTTTTATAATCTTTAAAATATTTGTTCTGAAAAAAACTAACGTGCATAGGAGATAATCGATATAAAGCGACTAAAAGTATGCTTCATTTTTATATCAAAACTTCAAAAATCTCCCTCTAATATTTAAAAATCTTTCAAATATTTATACGAAAATGCACTAATACCCCGCAGATTGCAAATAAATGCTCTCGTTATACGATGTCCTCATTACAAAAACTACATTTTGGTCTTAAAGAATGGATCTCTATTCTGAACAAATGTTATTTAAGTGTAGGTAGGTAGAGGTGGCTGCCTATCCAAGAAAAATTTAGATGGACTCACTTAGGCCACGTTGGGCCCATTGTGCTATCACAGTTATTCAATATCCCCTAGTCTCGAAACCAATTGGAGCTCCTGATGAAGCGATTGAGGCTACCAATGCCAATCCTTGACATTTCCTCCAGATCATACATGTTGTAAGTACCTAAGTACTTTCTTTTCCTTTGGCAAAGAGTCGGGCATGTACCCAGTAGGTGAAGGGCAGTCGCCTTTCCTTCCTCCTTACTGCAGCTTCTGAAGAAGTCGTTAGCAAGGTGTCCAAGACCAAGGCGCCTCGCATGCGTAGCCATAATGCAATGCTCCATAATGGCACCCACAATTACACTAAGCGCGCCTCTTTGCAGTTTAAGTAGATTCATTGTGCGCACCTCATACAGTTTTGGCCAGATTTTACAAGCCATTCTGCCCGCGTCCGAGGCCGCCCACCTGTTGTTGACGGAATCAACAATCGCATTATCAAATATGAGCTTGCAGGTCCTCATAGGGATGCCCAGATTCGAGAACTCATCTTCTCCCTCATCTCTGTAGCTTCTCCAGAATTCTAACGACTACCAAGGCCAAAGCGTCTCGCATGCGTAATCATAATGCAGTGCCTCGTAATGACACCGACAACTACACTGAGCGCGCCTCTTTGCAGTTTAAGTAGACTCATTGTGCGCTTCCCATCCAGCCTTGGCCAGATTTTACGATCCGTTCTACCCGTGTCCAAGGCCGCCCCCTATTGTTGACAGAATTGACAATGGCATTGTCAATTATGAGTTTGCATGTCCATGTAGGGATGCCCAAAGTTGAGAATTTATTGGAGAGTTCGATTGCTGGGGCCACTGGCAAGTTCACAAGCTCTGCAGTTACCCGGAATACCACTGTGGCCCGGTACCCATACAATATGGATATCATATCGTTCCGCTATCTTTTCAAGATATTTGTGCCAGCCGTACACCGTCTTGGAGTTCATTATGTTAGAACTTAGAGCCTTAATAGCCGCCTGGCTATTAAAAAGTACTGTGACCTTCTGCTTGGAGACCCTTCCGTCCTCAATTATTCTCGCTGCAGCCTGTATTACCAGCACCTTTGCCTTAAAGACATTGCATTGGTCTGGCAGTCTTATAGAATGGGCTATTCCAACCGATTCCGAAAAAATTTCACTGCCAACAGTTCCATTCAGCTTCGAACTGTCGGTGTAGATATGTATGGAGTCGCTTAACAGGTGGGTCACACCACGCTTCCAGACCCCTTTGTCCAGAAGCGATGTCTTGAATCTCCTCATAAAGTCGTACAGCGGTGTTACGAAGTCACTGCTTTCGACAGCTCCAACTTCGATCAGGATCTTTGCATGGCCGATATCCGAGTCGCGCCACTGTCCAGTCGACCAGATATGTTTACTTCTTTTAGCAGCCACTCCCCTACAGAAAAGATGAAGTGGAAAGAGGCTTAACATTACCTTCAGTGCCGACGTAGGTGTAGTAAGCAAGGCACTATATCATCTTTAAGTATAAGTAGGTTGGCTTATTAAACGCGAGCTCGTGCTTTAAAGCTAGGCTCAGATGTAAAAAAATATTTCTTTCAACAGTGAACTGGCAAAAACTCTGAGAGTAAAATGAAATTGTCATGAAAAGTTTTTTAAAAATCTGTCGTTCGGAGTCCACATCAGATTGGAGGTCTCGCCCCCTCATGGATAAAATGAACACACGCAATATGGGTGATGTGAGAAGGTAGGTTATAGTTTTGACTAAAGTATGTAAACAGTATCCTTTATTCAAACCATGAATACAGCCCCTGAAGTCGCCTTGGTCTAGTGGGTAGTGTGTTGGCTTATTAGACGAAAGGCCCGGGTTCGTATCCCAGGTCAGACATCAAAAACGAAAAAATATTTCTTCGGCGACTTCCTCTCAGCAGATTTTTGGCAAAGACTCTCGAGAGTAAAAATTGCCATGAAAAGCTTCTCAAAAATCTGTCGTTCGGAGTCGACTTTAAAACTGTAGGTCCCGCCACTCTCTGTATAAAATTAACGCACACAACATAAGTGATGTGAGAAGCTAGGTCGTAATACTGACTGAAGGGTTGTAATGGCCAATTATGTATGTATACAGCCCCTATCGAAGACCTAATGTAGGGTATAAAGCAAAAGAAACGATCCTTTAAACTGCTTTGGAGGAAGAGAAAAATTTGTTCAATTTTTTTTTTTTAAATCCTCCAAATTGGAATCATGTCTCGGGACAACACCAAAAAAAAAGTAAAAAAGAGAAAAAAAACCAACTCAGGATTACAATATGACAGTACCCTAACGGAAAATGTACAAACAGGAGAGGAAAGGAATCTGTGTGTATGCACCTACAAACGCAGCAACACTAATACAAATACAACACATCATAACTGTCATAATTCATTAACAACTAAAACAACAGCAACAACAACAACAACCACAATGAATTCAATGTTATTCTCATGTTTGTCTGTCTGTCTGTCGTCTGTCAGTTCTGTCTCTGTATCACATAAAGTGTTGGTTGGTGGTGTAACACATCACACACATGCATGTGAACATCCTTGAACACATACGTACTCTCAATCACACAGAGAAAGAGAGAGAGAGACACACACACAAGCACAAACACATAAAATCTGGCAGTTAGTAAGCCAAAGAGATGACAGGTATAAACACTTAAGCAATAAACAGGCAATTGTGTCTGAACCGTTTTGCCTTCACCATGGATATGTTGGCTTAAGTGGCGGGGGGTTGTGTTGATGGATGGAAGTGTGTTTATAAGAACTGGAAAGAAGAGTGGTTCGCATTCGTTAATTTTCCTGATGAGTCGGACCTACAAAAGCATTTATGTTTTGATTTTCCTTCCTTCCTTCCTTCCTTCTTTCTATGGTGCCTTTAACCATTTGGGGCCTTTTTCGCATGCTGTGTTCGTCTTCATAGTTGCTAGGACGTTGACTTTTAATAATGACAGCAACAGCAACAACAACAACACAATTATAGACTAACACAACATAAAACGCCTATTTGTAGGCTGTTATTTTTTGTAATTTCCTTTAAATATCCGAAAAAAAAAATTATAAAAAAATTTTTACAAATTGTACTCGTATATACGAGTACGAGTACAAATACGAGTGCTCGTTTTGTATATTCCATATGAAATCCATATGAATTGTGTTGTTGACTCCTCTTCTTCATATGATATTGCTGTGCCTGGTGTTGTTGTTGTTGTTATTATTTTAACAAAATTTAATTATTTTTAATTAAGTCTACCATTTAAGCTAAATGGGAAACTCTTTCACTGTGTGTTTACTTTAATACAGCGCAACAGCCAAGCAGTAGACAACGATTAATATTTTCGGCTTGAATGACAGCTACACCAACAACAACAAAGAGAACAACATTTTTAATGTTTTTCTCTCTCTGTTTTGCCTTTCCTAGATGCAGTTTAGCTTAAGGCTAGACGCTTTAGTTTAAAAAAAAAGCAGAAACCAACAATTATTTTGTAGTATATTTTAGGGCGCTTTTATAAAATCTGTTTTTAAAGCATATTTTATAGTGTTTTTTGCCTTTTTTTCCTTTTTCTTTGTAATTCTCATCGTTATCATTAAAAACAACAACAAATTGAAGCGTGTGTATATTAAAAAGGATGTGCGTAAAATGCGGCAAATTTCAAAAGAACTCTGTTCGTACGAAAGAAATATTTTTAATGATAATTTTCTTTCGTTCACTCTTGAAGTTTTATTTAAATTTTTACGTAAATTTCAAATTATAATGGAAGCTAAAATTTCTGGAATTTTTCCCATAAAAAAGTTTTAAATTTAAACCATAAATATCCTTCTAATTACGATTAAAGAATATGCCACGCCCACCAACCAAAACAAAAATTAAGTACTGGCAAAGTTTCTGTAATCTAAAGGACCATCAAAAGGAATTCTGAATTTTACAAAGGCCAAGCAATTCTAAAATCTGTAAAAAATGCTTTTACGCCAGACATTGTGATCAAAAATTTTCCAGATATTAAAGAAAAAGATGACAAAATGTTTTAAAGTCACCCATAATTGAGTGAATAGTATGCGGATACATTAAAAGAAACGTTGTCGTCATGCACACGCATTAATAACATAATCAGTATCACTTGCTACTGCACTTAAACCCGCTCATTAACCAGTCACTACCTTCCTTCCTGGTATTATTGCTGAAATACTTTCCTATTACGATTTTTATAGGTTCTACAATGATTTGATCACACATTTTCTATTTCATTTTACCAAGTACAGTCAAACTTCTATAATTTGAACTCGTTTTACTTGAATTTTCTACAAGTTGAACCACGGCAACAGCTTATTGGAGAGAAATTCTAATAGATTTTACTGCTTTAACTGGAACCTTCTATAAGTTGAAGTATTGGTCTAGATAATGGTGATTCAATTTATAGAAGCTGGACTGTATACTTGCAAAAAGTTTCTTCTCAATTAGTTAACTTACAGTCTATGGACATTAGCAGGTCATCTGATTTTATTTAAACCTAGAAATTGTTTTACATTTTGTTTGAATCAGTCTCGGAAAAGATAAAGTCTTTAAGGGAAGTACTTCTAACTCCCTGGATAGTATAGCTGCGAAAATATCGATAATATATTAATCATACTTCCCTCCTGAAAGCTCGTAGCTAATATTATGTTCACGTATGCAATTTAATTGAGTCAATATTCGGTTAATTGAGAACAAAATTTTAAACGTTCAGGTATAATAAATATACGCAATATTCCGCTTACTCAATATTCATTCATTTTTTTTTTTTTTTTTTTTTTTTTTGTTTAACGTTGTCAATTTTTGAGTTGTCAAATAGCAATAGGAAGTGTTCGGTTACTTCTAATACGCTCACTGAACAGACGTATAACAGAGCTGTATTTAAAGTTTTACTGAATATTATAACAATTAAAATTTAATTGAGCAATAATTAATTTAGATTTTATATTAAATATTGAGATCAATATTGGCGTTAATTGCGATGTACGCAATTAAGGTGCATACGTGAACATTGTGTAACTCTACTTACAGGCGGAAATAATAGCGATACCTGAGTATTTCGAGTGGAGATACACGCATTTTTACTGATAATAAAGCCGCTAGAGATATTTCCACATCTAAGATTGTCTAAGGGAAAATGGCACAAGTTATTGGAGGTAACAACAAATCTTTAATGAATTCCTACATGAGACTAGAATTCTTGTTAAGAATTGCAAAGATAATATGGCATAATGGATCCACTTATTTAGAGACCATAGAAATCTGACTTAACCAGAGCGTCTATCTTAGGAACCTTATAGCAGTTAATACATGACACTAGCCACACAATGAGTTTTTAGCAGCTGTTATGACAAAGGAGACGAGGAATACTATTCACTATCATTGTCCGGCACTTGGACATTCAATTCTTAAGCATTCCATGGATTGGATGGCAGTCTCAATATCATGAAACCATCAGTTTAGTTGAGAAATAAAAGTTGAGAATTATAATTGAATATTTGGTTTATGGGTCTTACATTTCGACTTTAGAGGACCCAAGGAAAACTAAATTTTTTTAATGTCTAATCCCTATGGATCTGCTGGCGGCAGAGCGAATGGAAATTTATAAGGCGAAATCGGCTGGAAATCTCATAACCGTTCACTTAAATGAAAACGTCATTACAGAATGGCAATAACGATGGAACGATAAAGTAAAAGGAAGGTGGACGGCGAGACTTATTCTGGACATAAAGCCATAGATTGGTCGGAAATTTTGAGAGGTGAATTACTACATTACACAGACGCTATAGGGTCATGAATATTTTAGGAAATATCTGCATGGAATGTGCAAGACCGCTTCCCCTTACTGTCTTTACGAGGAAGGAGAAGTAATTGATGATGCAGAACACATTGTTTTCGAATATGGGGTGGCCGTGGTCTAGTAGGTAGTGTGCTGGCTTATTAAATGTAAAGCCTGGGTTCGAATCCCAGGCTAGACATCAAAATAAAAAAAAAATACAAAAATTTCTTCTCTTTCTCTCCATGATTCTCAAAAAATCTGTCATTCGGAGTCGACTTTAAACTGTAGGTTCCGCCACTTCCGTATAAAACTAACACACACAACATAAGTGGTGTGAGAAACTGCGGCTTCTTAGGGACTATTGCTGTAGATTGTCTGATGGTGAAGGTATAGCTCTGGCCATTTTATCGTCACCAGTAGCAACTCCTTCTTTGCACGTTTCCTAAACCTGCACAATGCATTGCATGAGTAGGAGTCAGCCCCTGAGTACTGGTTCTATAAAAAAAAAAAAAAAAAATGCACGCTGACAGAGCTATTGCTCTGTACTGACATCAATAATAGGAACGATCACGGCCGCTAACATTGTCAGATTTATGATTGTGAGTAGAGAGTATTGGGCCTCAGTGGCGAATTACGTGGAGCGCATTCTAAGACTGAAGAAGAGAGATCTAGAGGCTGTAGAATATGTAGGCACGCCAGCATAGATGACACTGGCACACGTTTCAAACGATATTCCAATCAGGAACCTGGACAAAATGAATAGTGGAGACACTTGGATGTCTACTCAACACTCGATACGCAATCCGGACATGTACATGAGAATGCAGGGGCCAAATTGCCGAAAGGACACCCCGCCTAAGTAATACCACCGTAGTTCCGGAGTGGGCACAACAAGTCCACGAGACGAGGACGGGGGAATTTAGTGGGTGAGGGCTCCACACACGGAGGATGTGACAACTTCCTCTATAGTGCGGTTAGGTAAATTTACCACTCCTCGGCGTAAAAAAAATACTTTTTAATGTCTGGAGACCAGATCAACCCCATCCAATCCGATAATTGCAAATTTTTTTTTAAATATATCAAGGGAAAATTTGATTTTTTTTTTCATATTCTTTTTAATTACCCGTAAAACTTGCTTTATAAAGTGTTTTTAATTATTTTTATTTCCTATTCCAGCATTAATATTTTATAAATATTTTACCTTTTTTTTGTGCTTATTTTTTATGTTTTTTTTTAATTTTTAATTCTTGTAAATAGTTGGCATTTTATTTGAATTTCTTCTCTTCTCATTATAATTTGCTTTTGATTTAAATATTCACACACACTCACACACCCACACACACTGCTTTTCATAATTTATTTCACTTGAATTTTTAGTTTCATTTTCCATTCTAAACTTCAGAAAAGAAAATTTTCCCGCTTTTTTTCTTGCCTCTATAATTGTCACCGTTTATGCAGCAAGCCGTGCTTGCCTATTTGCCGGTTCTTCGTTCTTTCCGGTTCACGTTGTTCATTTGAATATTTATGAGCTGTAAGCAGCTGTTACCTTAAATATGAGATTTTTCTTCTTCTCTTCACCTACACACACACAGTTTCATTGTCAAGTTCAGAGGCATAACAGCAGATGGAAATTTTGCCAAAGAAAATTAAGCTTTTCTGAGGTAAAAAATGGCCTAAAGAGCTTTAAGTGCCCCAACCTATTTTTGAATGCAGGAACAATTCACCTTAAAACCAAGAATTTAGTGAAGAACTTAACCCAATGGGTGAAGATAAGGAAAATATTTTATTTTAAAACTGTTATGTTGCTTATATAACTGTTATACTAAGCAATCACAGTAGATAAGATGAAAATTTTTGGTTTATGAATATGGTAAATAGATGTCAAACAATTTGTTTATTATTGTATTTGCTTAGTGTAGTTACAAACCATACATTTGGTTAGTATGTAGAGGGTGTTTCATAATGTTTTATTTTCAAATTTTAACTGTTAACATAGGTAGGAAATATCTTAGCATTCCTATTAGATTGTATTTACTTAGTTTAGTTACAAACCTGATATGGTTAATATAGAGATGGTGTTTCGTAATGTTTTATATTCAAAATTTAATTGTTAGCACAGCATTGGTAAGAAATATCTTAGCATTCCTATTAGATTTTGAACCTATCTTGAAAATTGTCTACAGCTTCCAGAGGATATGGTTTATGATATGCAAAATTAATGTTAAACAACCTATTTGTTCTTGTATTTACTTAGTTTAGTTACAAACCATATGTGGTTAGTATAGAAAGGGTGTTTCATGTTTTATTTTCAGAATTTAATTGTTAGCATAGCATAGGTGCGATATATGTTAGCCTTCCTATTAAATTTTGAACCTACACTTTCCAGAGAACATCAACTAAATACTCTCTAAGAACTCAAAATTAAAGGCAGCTTCTTTGAATCCGGAATTAGTAATGGCTCTCCCTTATACGGAACAAAGAAATGATCGCCCATAGCGTTAGCTAGTTCATTCGAAAAGGAAAGATGAACGAATTAATTCACTTGTAGAGTAACTAGATACACCTTGCATTTAAAAGTTATACGATTTGTGTTAAATTTGCGTTTAAATCGTTTGAGGAATCTCCAATACGATTATAACGGACCACTAGGGCCTAGGTATACCTGCTCAAAAGGTGTAACTTGTGCGAATGCTGTCGAATAAATGTAGAATTGAAATTACTTTCTGGTAGAACAGCTGTTATTAGGATTCATTTTCGTGTCGTCACTGTAAATATGTATTTATTAGATCCTTATTTAGATGCTAGGACACAGAGTCCCTTGAGCAGAGATATGCGCTAGCTTTCACTGCGGTTAAAGGAATTTTTTGTTGGTATTCTTTTCCCTTGCAAATGCTGTGGGTTCACAGTTCTCTCCTTTAGAAGAAATGGGAAGGTATTTCCATTTCAAAGTCTGGCAGTCGACAGTTCTTTTCGGGTACATTTCTTTATTGGCCTGGAGACTACGCAAATCTGCACCATCTTCAGAATTTCACGAATAGTTAAGAGTGACTTGACAGCCAGGAATTATAGGCGCAATGGTATTACCAAAAAAATCTTTGCTACCAACCAAATGAGCTAAGTGAGCTGCCCACTTTAACATAACCTAAACGAGATGAAAGTAGAAGGCCTACACTACGGCGATGGCAAAGTAGATGGAGCGAGAAAACAAGCGGAAGATGGACTGGTAGACTTATTCCGTCTATACAGGCAAGGATACGTAGGAATTTTGGGAAAATTGACAATTTTCTGATCCAGTTTCTTTCGGGGTCATGGTGTTTTCTGACAATATTTATCCCGCAAGGGCAAGGTGCTTAATCCTGGCTGCATTTCACACATTCGTCGATTGCCAAGACGAGAAGAACATGTTGATGGAGCAAATTGATGAATTTACACCCGGCAACATTGTGGACGCAATGCTCGAAAGCGAAACGAAATGGAGCGCTGCAAAATGATATGTTGAATGTGTACTCCGCAGGAAGAAGGTCGACTTTGACACAATACAATGAAATGATGCATGAGAAGACGAGCCAATAGCATGAAGCTGGCATACCCAGTCGTGGGAGAGTAGACAACGGTCCTTAACGGGACATCGTGCCCTTCATGAATTAATGCAGATAGCCGTCCCGGGAAGGGAGTATCCCCAGAAGACCAGAAGGGATTGTTTTTGCAGGCCCAAGAATACTGAAGTGTAATCGATATTCTGAGATGTTCAGTATGGCTTCAAGGGAATTTGTAGAAGATAATTTCACAGAACAGAACATTTTATGAGGTTTTTTCCACTTTTCTTGAAGGTTAACATACATACACATACATAATTGGCCATTACAACCCTTCAGTCAGGATTACGACCTAGCTTCTCACATCACTTATGTTGTGTGCGTTAATTTTATACATAAGTGGTGGGACCTACAGTTTAAAGTCGACTCCGAACTACAGATTTTTGTGAGAAGCTGTTCATGGCAATTTTTACTCTCAGGACTCGGGACCTACAGTTTAAAGTCGATTCCGAACGACAGATTTTTGAGAAGCTTTTCATGGCAATTTTTACTCTCAGAGTCTTTGCCAGAAAATCTGCTGAGAGGAAGTCGCCGAAGAAATATTTTTTCGTTTTGATGTCTGACCTGGGATACCAACCCGGAACTAGAATCCCGGCGACTTCTGGTGGCCAATCGCAGGTGTAAATTTTCAGCTGCCCTCTAAGTAAGTAAGTAAGTAAACCCCGATCATTTTTTTTTTGCTCACAAACTGCTCAATTTGGAATGGCTTCTCATTGGAGAAAACTAAATTCGGTAACTGGCCAGTTTCGTGCAAGCGAAGTAACTCCTTGGCTCTTTCCAGTCTAACTTTTTTTTTTTTGACCATCGGTGAGCTTTTGCACTTTATGGAACTTCAATGGCTTTAGTTTAAGCTCATTTTTCAATATGGGGATGCATTCGTTCTCGTGATATGTTCAGCTCACGAGCAAGTTTGCTACCACTGCAGTGTGGATTTCGATCAAATCAGGCCTTCACTTTTCGGATTATTTCTGGTGTTGTTACCGTTTTTTTTTTCGTCCACTTTTTGGACGCGATGCTACACTGCCAGTATCACGGTAACGTGCAATGGTACGAGAAACAAAAGATTTATTCAAATTTAAATGCTGGAGTGGGTCTAACGATAGCCACCTGTGGTTTTCCCAGCCAAATATAAAGCAATCTCACTATTACGCTTGAATTCCATCACGAATAAGTTTTTTTTCTGAAGGCAATAGATCAAAATGCTTTTGTAAGCTTGTAGGTAATAAAATAAACTGTCACTGGAATAAATCTGTCAGCTGTCAGAGGAGCGGTTTACAAATGACAAGAACCTGAAGTTGGTTGCAATACATATCAGCCACCCTGTATTCTATTTTAAATAAAAAACAAAGGAAACACTATCTCCCCTATTTTCCGTTAAAAAAAAAATTCTGTTTTAATTAAATTGTATTGAAACAATTAAACCATCATTGACAGCAACAGCAACAGCAGCAGCACCATCAATATAAAAACGGAAAATAAAATTCAATTGAAAATAAAATCAACACACACGACACAAACGGAAATCCATAGTTTTTGTTTTAAATTCGAAATCAATTGAAATAAAATAGAATACCAATCAATAGATGATTTCCCCCTATCAACACAAAAAATTTGTTCGAAAAAAAATTATAAACCACAGCACTGTATAACCGTCAACAAAAGGGGGGAGGGGGCCTTATGTTTTATGAAAACCAGCAAAGAATTTTAAAATAAAAATCACAAAATTGCAAGAAGATTTTTAGAATTCCATGCAAACATGTCAACAATTGGTTGCAATTATGCTTTGTTGCAGTCAGGATTACCACATAGCTTCTCACACCACTTATGTTGTGTGCGTTAATTTTATACATGAGTGGAGGGACCTCAGTCGCATCGAACGACTCCGAACGACAGATTTTTGAGAAGCTTTTCATGGCAATTTTTTACTCTTTCTTTGTCTTTGCCAGAAATCTGCTGAGAGGAAGTCGCCGTAGAAATATTTTTCGTTTTGATGTCTGACCTGGGATTCGAAACCGGGCCTTTCGTCTAATAAGCCAACACACTACCTACTAGACCACGGCGACTTCTTTTGAGATCATATTGATAAATAACAACAATTTTATGTTAAAAACTTTTCAAACTGCCCTCGTAAGTACGTAATGTCACTGACACTGACTGTTTAATTTATAACACATTGACAACCCGATTATCCGATTTCCGTCTGCCGCAACACATCCTTTCAGGTGCCTTTGCTTATTGCGCGCCTACGCCAGTTGGCCACACCAATCGATGATAGGGCTTTCTCCCTTTTGTGCTTACAATGGATACAAGGTCCCCGCAAATTCCCGCATCAAATACCCCTCCTTACCGGAGCAACCTCCTCCATTCGAACGACATGGCAGAGCCAGCCCAGTCTCCGGATGTTAATACTCTGTACAACGTCCATGTCTATGTCGTTGAGGAGCTTATACAGCTCACTATTGGATTGGATGCGGAAATCATTGCCAACTCGCACTGGACCGAAGATCTTATGTAGGACTTTTCTCTCGAATACTCTCAAGTCTGCTGCATCAGTACTTAATAGGGTCCATGCTTCTACACCATAGAGAAGCACGTGTAGGCTGACCATCTTGTAGAGTATAAGTTTTGTCTTACAAGAGAGTTCTCTGCTTCTCAATAACCTATTGAAACCACAGTAGCACCAATTGGAAAGTGTAATCCTACGCTTGATCTCCAGACTGACATCATTTATAATGTGATAACGGCTGAGCCAAGATAAATAAATTCCTTGACTGTATCAAAAGTATAGTTATCGACCGTTATCTGAGAATTAATACGCCACAGGTCTCTACTTGTCGATAACATTTAATGATAAACCCATCTTCTCTTCTCTCCCATTCAATAGCCATTAAGGCAGCAGCAACTTTTCGCTTGGTTTGCCCTATGATGTCGTTGTCGGACACTGGACACTTTTTTAAAAAATAGTGCTGTTGCGATGCATTCCCGCCTTTCGTCGAACACTCTCCATGGCGAAGTTGAAGAGGTCGCATATTAAGGGGGTCGTCTTGTCTGAAACCTCTCTTGATATCAAAAGATTCGGAGAGGTTAATTCTTACCTTGACAGAGCTACAGGAATTGCTTATCACCATTTTGCTTAGCCTTATCAGTTTCGCAGGTATACCGAGCTCAGACATCGACCCTTGTGGGGCTATCGAAAGCATCCTTATAGTCGACAAAAAAATGCGTATACAGACCAGAGATCAGCAGTGAATCGTTTTTCCGCTACTCATAAGCACTCCTGCAATTTTGAGTATGAATGAATCAACAGAATTGAAATTCAACTACATACTCTGATTCATTCGTACTCGCTACAACATTGATTATTAAGTACATGTTGCAATGAGTATGAGTACAACGTTGACATTTAAACTCACAATATTCGAAATATGTTTGACTCATACGCTTGCTCCCTTTGATTCATAAATTTAGAAAAATACTTATAATACTTATAAGTGATTCGAGTGATTCGAATCATCCATCAAAATTGACAGCCTTTGTTGTTGCTGCATATACAAACAAAGAGGAAAGGAAAGACAAAGACAACAAGCAAAGCATACACACAATTTTCTTGTGAGTGTTGCAGCGTTCGTACGCGAATCATACTTATTTTGTGCTTCGTGTAAATGTTAAGTAGAGACAAGTTGAAATCAATAACATTATGGGTATTGTTAAATATGAATACGACAAGTACTTCCAACTTTCAGTATGAGCATGATATCAAAATAAGTATGAATCCGTATAAGTATCTGAAATTATAAGTATAACTCGAATCTACTCATCGTTATGAATACTTATTTCTGACCTCTGATACAGACATTGAAAAAAATTATATCCCTATTACTAATATTGTACACCTTTTCACTTGCATTTTTGAAAGACTCAAATGAGTATTGGAATGAGTAATTAGTTTTTACTCTTTTGCGAATAACTGCAACATTTGTCATTCATATTCATTTGATCGGAGGCCGAGCCTTTTGGAGATTGGCGCAAGAAGGTCGAACATGAATGATGCACTCACAGGTGACCTGATAACAATCTCTGAGAGGGGCCGACAAGGTCGATTTCAATGCGCGTAAGACCCAATGTTGTTTTTTGACACACCGGCGTCATCTGTATCTATGGGTAACGTAATTATTGAGGAGGCGGAGGTTCTTGAGGTTGGGATGATCGTTGGAACGATCACATTTTTCGAGTGTCGAAGAAAGCATTCAAGTGCCTTGATTTCTTGAAATGGAGCAGAAAATACTTCACTCCAACCGATCTTCTTACTATTTACAGGACCTTTATCCGACCCCGGGTGGAGTACAACTCTCATGTATGGGCAGGGAGTGGGCGAAGATTAATGGCAGTAGGGTATGCAACTCTATTGATTCGTTGGAGCATCGTCGCAATGGGGCGTGTGTTTCATTGTTCTATCGGTACTATAATAGGAGGTGTTCTCGAGAGATAAGGGGCTTGGTTCCCGATAATCACATATTTTTACATGGTACTCGAGCTTCTCGCTGAGCACATCCTTTTGTGGTTGATTGTACAGTGAACCGCACAATGCATTACAGGGAGAATTCATTTTTTCCCGCACTGCAGAACAGGGCTCTTCCCCCTTTAAAAAAAATTAGATTTTCCCACATTAAATAATTTTTTTTTCTTTCTGATTTTTAAATGCCTCAACGTAAATTGTTTCTTTCTCATGTAGTTTATTGATTGATTGACAGCTCATGTAATACGAGATTGAAAATATTGAAAAATTTGTTGTTGTTGTTGTTGTTAAATTAATAAATTTCATGTTTTTTAAAAATCCTTTTCACTTCATTGAAATGTTATTGTGAAATATTGCTTTATTATGAGATTTTAAAATGAAATCAAATTGTCATTTTAATAGCAATTTTACGGGCGTTTTTTTTTTAAATTTTTTTGATTAACAATTTCATTTAAAAATTTTCAATATAATCGCCTTTTTTACAAAAATTTCCTAAAAATCTAATATAATTTGTCCAGATTATCAAAATAATCGACCTTGAACTTCTTTAGCGACAAATCATAACGAGAAAAATACTCTTTTAACTGCTGTTTGGTCTCTTCCACGTTGGTGAAATCATCCCGGCATGTATGAGAGATTAAAGTCACCTTAGTCTAGTAGGTAGTGTGTTGGCTTATTAGACGAAATATGAAAATATTTCTTAGGCGACTTCCTCTCCGCAGATTTCTGGCAAAAAATCTAAGATTATCTAAATAAAATTGCCATGAAAAAAGCCTCTCAAAAATCTATCGTTCGGTAACGACTTTAAAATATTAGGAGTGCGCACGAAAAAAAAATGAGCCTAGTTTTAAGCTTATAACTTTAATCATAATTGCAAAAAATAAATACCGTTACATTGATTTTGTTAGCCATCTACGTGCTAAATTTCATTGCAATAGCAAAATTATTTCTTTGAAAACGGGAACTCAACAAAAATGTCGTAAAAAAATAATTGAGATTTTCAATGAAAAAACCGCACCGCTTACAAAAAACGATTGCTAGGCTCGCAGTTATTAACCGAAAAACAGTTTCTAACGTAAAAATATAACAATACAAGGAGTCTTTGATTATTAAGAGAAAGTATGGAAGTGGAAGAAAAAAAGGATTTGATTTCTTAAACACCCTAAAATGTCTGGAAGAAAAGTGGCTCAAAAAGTTGGTTGCTCTGAGACCTTTTTTAGAAAAAAATTTTGTACACTAAAGAATTCAAATATTATTTGCTTTAATTGAAATAAAAAACGAAAAAAATTCGCCATTTTGTTTTATTTCTATAACGAAAAGAGTAAGTCCAGTTTTTTTTTTGTGCGCACTCCTTAGGTCCACGTGTGGTGTAAGAAGCTAGGATGTTGTACAATCAATCAATTCGACCTCCGGATACTGTACTTGTCACAGTCGTCTAAACTATCTTAACCTAAAAGAGATGCCTATCGCTTTGACAATCTCTCAAAGTATCGTAAATTTTTTAATTTTTCGAAGGAAAATACTTTAATTAGTGGTCTCTGCTTATGTATGAAAATGAAAAATCTACTGGTGTTTTGCTTTTACAACGCTAACGTTAAAATTATAAACGAAAGCAAAAGGTTCAATTAGTCGTGACTTAACCATAACCATATAAATCAGCTGTTTTAACCAACTTTATGGACATCACTGTTTTCGATTATAGGTGACTTACCATAATGCCATAGTCATAACGATAACCATATGTACCAATTTAATTTTGGTTTTTTGTCATAACCATAAACAGCTCTTTGCTGAATTTACTTACGTGTATACACATTTTTTTTGTTTACTTTTGTACTTTTGAAAAATACATACGGGTAATTCACGTAAACAGCTGTTTATGGCCATGGCAGCACTGATTGCTGCTAATAGTAAATTTACGGTTATGGATTATGTTACGACTACAGCGTTATGGTAAAGTCACGACTAATTGAACCTTAATACGTACATACTTAAATACATTGTGACTTCGAAAAATACAATTGAAATCTCTATTCGGACTAAACTAATGGAAGAACGTTGAAATAGATACGTAGTGCATCGCTATTGGTTGCTGTATGGCCGTTTCATTTGCACATATATCCACCAAATATCAATACAGTGTAGGATTTAAGGGAATCCTATACTACATCGTCATACTGAAACAGCGTTAAGCTAGAACTTACTGTACTTTCGAAACTAAATATCCAGAGGACTTGCAGAATATATTAGGGTTTCTTAAATGCTTTTTCATTCAATATGGTGCTTCAATTTGAGTACTTAAGAATTATAAAATTAAACAATTAAACTCTACTTACCTCTGCTGCCATTTGTGTTATTGATTTTCGAATTCGATTTCAATTCAGTCAATGACAATTCTATGGTATCGGCATGTGTTTGTAAATTGTTTTTAGTCTGGAATTTGAAAATAAAAAAAAAATCGTTAATAAATCGTTAGAAACTAAAGAGAAAATATGAAATGAGAAAAACTAAACTTACCGTTTCTATATCATTCATCATGGCAGCACTAACTTTCGGCATTTGCTCACTCTTGCCAATGGCATTAACAATCAATTTCAAATCGTCACGGCGATCCTATTTGAAATACAAGAACAAAATGAAATATTGAATAAAAAAGTATCATGAAATGAAAACTATCATAAAATAAAGTTTTAGTTTTTGTTTAGTTTTAGTTTTCATTGAAACATAACAGGAGAGTTGGTAAAAACTTTGCACAAAGAAAAAACAAACCAGAGAAGACAAGATAAGACAAGGTAAGGAAGAAAAAAATTTAATTTAATAAACAAAAAAGTAAAGTTTAAACAATTATTTTGTTAGAGAGGAGACCAACAACAAAAACAATTACACAAACAAGAAAAATTTTTCAATTTTTACTTCTTACAACACATTTAAGATGCAACGTTTAAGTAAAAAACAGATACAGTTTCACACAAAAGAGACCGACCACCAACAACCTAACCACCAGCACAAACAAATGAATTTGGATTTTTTAATTGGAATTTATTTTTGGTTTTCGAAATAAAACTTTGGAAAAAGAAAAAAGTTTTTTTTGTTTTACTGTAACTTTGTTTTGGGCCAGCCAGCAAAATTGCATTGAATTTTCGTTATATTTCGTTGAAATCTGAATTTTACTTTCACAAAATGAAATTCAAATTCAAAATCTTTTTTTCTTAAAAGAAAAATTATTGATTTTCGAAACAAACAAACAAAAAAACTTAAAAATTTTTTTTAAAAATATTCTTCTTTAGTTTCGTTTATAAACCACGGCTAATGACTGACTGAAAAGCAAAATTGAAACAAAAAAAAATTTAATTTTCCGAAATTTTCATTCTTTTTTCTTTTGTAAATCAATTTTCTTTTGCTCAATAGTCTACGAAAAAATAAAAAAAAACAAACGAAAATCTCTTCATTATTGGGAAAATCATTTTGGTTCAGTTTTGAAGCAAAAATTTCGACACTCTCTCTCTCTCTCTTTTGTATCCAAATTTTTTTTTTCGTTTATTTTATTGTCAGTGTCCGTCTTAATGTCTGGCGCTTTATTGTTTATGGTTTATTTTTGGATTCAAATACAAAAAAAACAAAAAAAAAATACTTTTTGAAATAATTTTTGTTTTACAAAAAACGCCAAAAGTTTGTTTTTTTTTTTTAATTTCAAAATTTCAATTAAATAGGAGGAGTATTACGTCTCTACAGTTAGCCAGTGTGTCACTTAACGAGGCTATTTAAGCATTGCAATTGAATGTATTGAGAAACAGTGGTTCGAACAATACAAAATTATAAACAATACGTAAATCATTACGTCCCAGGTAAATGGAATGGTAGGCATATAAAAAAAATTCTCATTTCAATTTTAATTTCTACATCATTTATAATTTTTTTACATTATTCATTACATAAGTTATTACGTCATACGTATGTATGTATGTATGTATATAGGTTTAGTTTAGTAAGCATTTCATACAAATATTTGATAGTTTTCTTTTTGTTTCTTATGTTTCATACGTTACGTAATGCCATCATTAATTATTTTTAATGATTTCATTTGTAATGTAACAAATTACGTAAATCATTACGTCACAGGTAAATGGAATAGTAGGCATATAAAAAAAATCTTATTCCAATATATATGAAAACAATTTCATTTTCAGTTTATACATCATCTATAATTTGTTTACGTTATTCATTACATAAGTTATTACGTCATATGTGCTTATGTAGGTTTAGTTAAGTAATTTCTTTATTGTTTAGTTAAGTGTTGTTGTTTACGTAACGTAATATATAATAACGTAATGCAATATTACAACATTAATACGGTAGTACATCACTTAATAAACGGAAACGTAAAGTAGAATTGCCTAAAGTAATATAACTTAATAAGCAATTAATATAAATAATAGTATGGCATTACGTAATAATAATATTAGTAATATTAGTAAAACAAAACAGTGTTATATTACATAATTAAAGTTAGAAAACGTAATAAGCATTTAAAAAAATTAATATAATTACATATCTTAATAAAGAATTGTTAATAATATAGAATTACGTAACGTAATATATAATAACGTAATGAAATATTAGGTCATTAGTACTGTAGCGCATTATTTATTAATGATTATTTATCCATTATTAATTAATTTCATTCCGTACAAAAACTATTGCATTTTATACCATTTAACGATCTCATTTGAAATGTAACAAATTACGTAAATCATTACGTCATAGGAACATAGGACAGACTTGTAAGAATTTTATGCTTATATTTTTCTTTTGCTAATTTTATTGCATATAAAAACTAATTCAGTTCTTAGCATTTATGCATTAATTAATTAATTACGTTACGTTACGTAATGTCGTACTATTATTTATAATAATTCCTTATTAAATCATATTACTTTAGGCAATTCTATTTTACGTTTTATAAATGATGCGCTACAGTACTAATGCTCTAATATTGCATTACGTTATTTTATATTACTTTACGTAATTCTATATTATTAACAATTCTTTAATAAGATATGTAATTATATTAATTTTTATTAAATGCTTATTACGTTTTGTAACTTTAATCATGTAATATAATACTGTTATATTATACTAATATTGCGTTACGTAATGCCATACTATTATTTATATTAATTGCTTATATTGTTTTAGGTAATTTTTCTTTACGTTTCCGTTTATTAAGTGATGTACTACCGTATTAATATTGTAATATTGCATTACGTTATTATATATTACGTTACGTAATTTCATATTATTAACAATTCTTTATTATGCTATGTAATAACATGCCTTTAACTTTTTTAACCTTTATTACGTTTCGTAATTTTAATTACGTAACATAAAACCGTTTTATTATACTAAAATTGCGTTACGTAATTCCATACTATTATTTATATTAATTGCTCATTAAATTATATTACTTTAGGTAATTTTACTTTATGTGACGTATTACCGTATTAATATTGTAACATTGCATTACTTTATTATATATTACGTTATGTAATTTTATATTATTAACAATTCTTTATTAAAGGACGCGCACCTGTCAGTCAAGACAAGCACAGTACCCGGAAGTCGAAATTGACCCATTGTACCATTCTTTATTAGTCTATGTAAATATATTCCTTTTATCTTTTAACCTTTATTACGTTTCATAACTTGAATTATGTTATATGACACAGTTTTATTATATTAATATTGCGTTACGTAATGCCATACTATTATTTATATTATTTCCTTATTAAATTGTATTATTTTAGGCAATTTTACATTACGTTTATGTTTCTTAAGTGATGTACTACCGTATTAATACTCTAATATTGCTTTACATTACATTATTATATATTACGTTACGTAATTTCATATTAAGTTATGTAATTAAATTAATTTTTATAAACCTTTATTACGTTTCCTAACGTTAATTACGTAATATAATACTATTTTATTGTATTAAAATTACATTGTGTAATTCGATATAATTTATTTTATTAATATATGGTATGTTAAGAGATTATTTCTTTTACGTAAGCCTATACTACGTTATATGAATGTTAATTAACAAAAATATTTACTTAAGCAACAAAACCACTGTGCCATAGTGTTTGAAGTAAGTATTTAAGATTTTTAGGACAACATTTTTGCTGAGTATCATTACGACAACGTAATCAACACAAAGATCAAAGGCAAGTATTTGCACTCATTTCGCATGGCTAAGAAAAAAACACGCGAGACAGATAAGGAGGAGGCTCTTATTTTAAAAGAAATATTCTCTTTAAAACTATTAATTCTCTTTGTAATCTATTTAGAAAACATTTTTTTTTTATTTCAGATATCGCAAAAGAACAATACACACCCACCTACACATCTACAAATTCGAAATCAATTAAAATTGATGCCATCGATATAATCGCTAGGCATTATCGTGTGGCACACGTTTGTGGTTAATCTAGCGGATATCTGGCATACGTCAACGTCTGGTAAACCAACTTGTGTACACACTCTGGTCCATATACAAAATTTTTATTGAATATTTCATTGTAAAAACACCAATAAATCCCACAATCAATCAAATGGCCACACATGCTGCAGATGGCTCATTAAAAATACAATACTGAAGCCAGCGAGTGAGTGAGTGAGTGAGTGAATGGTCAAAAACAAATTCTTAGTTTTTGTTTCTCATTTTTGTTTTGGTAGACAAAAAATTTAAACAGAAAATATTTTGATTGATGATTGAGAAATAATCGAAGAAAAGCAAAAACTACAAATCAATGTTTATTGATTTTCAAAATTCGAAAATCGAAAATACAATTCAAGCAATAAATTTTTAGGAAAATTATTTCAAACACAGAGGAGAGTATTGTTGTTTAAAGTGTAATTAAATGTATTGAAATGAAAATAAATTTTAATTTAATTGAAAACAAATACTGTGAGTGTGTGTTTTGAAATGAATTTCAGAAAATGAAGGCAATTTCCCAATTTTAATGTGCAAAAATAATAATTATTTGAAAAATAGTTTCGTATTGTTTAACATGAAATGATTTTTTTTCTTCTTACTTTTCTGTTTGATTTTGGAAGTACAGACAATCATCGATAGTTTGTTTGGAAAATTTAAAATAAATTTTCTTGAGTTGAAAATGATTTAATTTTAAACAGACATTGGGAGTACTTGTTCCAATTTCAAGTTAATTGATTCGAAAACTAATTAACGAGGGTGGAAATTTAATCCTGAATCACTTAAAACACTTACCCCACATACATCATACATCGGTTGAGCTATCGAAATAGATCTTTGTCAATAGATTACAATACAGAGTAACTATCTATATGTGATAATCGAAATGATTACTGGGGGCTATAGTATACGGATGTATCAATGTAACTGATAGTAATTGAGTTTTGCCGCTCAAAAAATTTATATCGCAAAAAGTGATATCGAAAGTGTTCTAATCAAAGCTCAAATCTAAATTCTTTATTCAATCAAAAGCCTTTAAACTTTTCTACAAATTAATCCTCATTGTTATTCTGGTTCTATATTTCGAATTCGAAAAATTAATTCAAAAATTTAAAACTTCGAATTTCTGTTTTCTATTAACAATATTTCTTCCATATCTCGTTTTGTTCGATGTGTCTGAGTTGGATGGAAGTCGTCGTAGTCTAATAGGTAGTGTGTTGGCTTATTAGGCGTAAAGCCAGGCTTCGAACACCAGGCCAGACATCAAAACAAAATACAAAAAGTATTTCTTCGGTGATTTCTTCTTAGCAGATTTCTGGCAAAAACTCTGAGCGTAAATAAAAATTGCCATGAAATGTTCGGAGTCGACTTTGAACTGTAGGTCCCGCCACTCATGTATAAAATTAATGCATACAACGTAAGTGGTGTGAGAAACTAGCTCAATAATCCTGACTGAAGTACTGTAATGGCCAATTATGTATGTATGTAATCCTCATTGCTTCTCCTGTTCGAATTCGAAAATATAAAACTTCGAATTTTTAGTTGAGATATCCTACAAAAATTTCGGTTTTCAACTCACATTATTTTTACAAATTAATCCTCATTGTTTCCCTGGTTCTATATTTCGAATTCGAAAAATTTATTTGAAAATATAAAACTTCGAGATAGATACCCAACAAAGAGCTTTGCCTTCTATTCACAATATTTTTACAAATTAATCCTCATTGCTTCACTTGTTCTATATTTCGAATACGAAAAATTTATTCAAATATTTTTCCAAATTAATTCTCATTGTTTCACTGGTTCTATATTTCGAATTCGAAAAATTTATTCAAAACTATAAAACTTCGAATTATTATTTGAGATACTCACAAAGATTTCTGCTCTGTTTTCTATTCATAATATTTTTACAAATTAATCCTCATTGTTTCCCTTGTTCTACATATATTTCGAATTCGAAAAATTTATTCAAAAATATAAAACATCGCGATAGATACCCTACAGAGATATGTGTTTTCTTTTCACAATAATTTTACAAATTAATCCTTATTGTGTTCCTTGTTCTATATTTCGAAAACGAAAAATTTATTCGAAAATATAAAACTTCAAGTTATTAGTTGAGATACCCACAAAAATCTCTGCTTTCTATTCACAATATTTTTACAACTTAATAATCATTGCTTCAGTTGTTCTATATTTCGTATCCGAAAAATTTATTCGTAAATATAAAAATTCAAATTATTAGTTGAGATACCCTACAAAGATTTCTGCTCTGTATTCTATTCACAATATTTTTACAAATTAATCCTCATTGTTTCACTAGTTCTATATTTCGAATTCGAAAATATAAAACTTCGAATTATTATTTGAGATACCCAAAAAGATTTCTGCAAATTATTCCTCATTGTTTCCCTTGTTCTACATATATTTCGAATTCGAAAAATTAACTCGAAAACATAAAACTTCGATATAGATACCCTACAGAGATCTGTGTTTTCTTCTCGCAATATTTTTCGTCTTTATTTGCTTCGATTTGATTGGAAAGATATTTCGAAATAAGTTCTTCGAATTTTCGACACAAAAATAGCCTAACAAACTAACTACTTTAGCGGTTAAGGTTACTTAATTCACTTACATTTATTTCCGATAGACGTTTTTCCAATTCCTCCATAGATTTACGATCTACTGGCCGTTCGATTAGGTCTTTGATACGTTTCAGGCCTTTAAAAATCAATTCTTCTAAATTAATGCCTTTCATCATGCTAACCTTATCCAAAGAGGTAGGGCTTAAGTCCTTGGCAGGTATTGAGACTTTAGATCTGAAATAAAAAAGCAACAAAAGAAAAAAAGAATAAAATAATCAAAGCTTTAAAACATAAGGCAGGCTTGGTGCTTACTTGGCTTTCTGGACTTCACGGAATTTTTCTCTTAAAATACTTTGACTTTTGATGACGACACGAGACAAGGCACCCTGTTTGCCATGGGTCTCCAATACCAAAGAATCACCCTGGCTAATAAGAGTGGCAGCATCCGGGGCTATAAGCATTTTCAAGTCCTCTATAGCTCTATAAAAAAGAAAACTTTGTGCGAAATTGTCTTAAAAAAATGACTGCCATCTGCCCTTACCGTTCGCCTTCTGTAGACTGTTCGATTTTCTCTTTAGTTTTTTCCAATTTGGCCATCATGTTTTTGGCACTTTTCTCAAATTCCAGAACCCTTTGCTCTAAGGAACCAGTATTGGAGAAAGGTCTACTAATTTCGGCATAAGGACTTTTCAATGTAATATTCGAATCATCTAAAGAGGGGGATTGTGGCAAGATTTTACTGGTAAAGGAATTGGGCTTTTTGGCAGTGGGTGTCTCAATGCGGCTCTGTAAAACGGGGAAGCAAAAGAAGTTATGATTTAAGTAGAGATTTAACTCAAAATAGAACCCTGATTTGTTTAATATCCCCCCCACTCTACAATCAATAGCATACCGTATCACTATCCGAGTCTAAAGGTTGAGTCATTTCCATAGAAAACCGTGGAATGTCTTCATCATCGGAGAAGACCAAAGGCTCCACATCGAAGCTTAATTCGTTGTCGGCATTATAGAAACTATTGCGTTGATCATAATCAGCCATGCTATTGTCCAATTCCTCCATGGCCATTTGCAATTGGCGCCATCTTTTGGCTTTGGGTTGTTTAAATAATGGAGAGACTGGACTGTCACCCTCCTCTTCCGAATCCCTTAAGATATCACGTTCTTTTTCCACACGCTTACGTTTCTCATCGAACGATATTCTTTGCTTTTCTACTCTTAAAATGGGTGTGCTCGTTTGAGCCAATGTAGGCCGTAATTCCACATCCAATTCGTTTTCTTCGTTAAGCGTTCGGGGTTGTTGAGGTGTATCATTTAAAGAGCATTTACTTTTAGAGCCTTTCATGTCTTTGTTGTCTGTATCCAAACGCATAGAGGAATCGGAATCCTCGGATAGATCGACTATTTGTACGGTTTCCACATACTCAGGGACAAAAGGCTCTACGGATTCCAATATATTTACGGTATCAACAATCTCTCCTTTTTGGGGCTCCAGGCCCGATAATTGTACAGACATTTTGTCACTGTGAATATTTTTCGCTTTAATTTCTACCATTTGTGCGGGAGGCTCATTGCATTTGCGTTTGCTAGGCTTGGGCGGTGGCATATCATCGGCGGTGACCATTTGTTGAGGCTGCTTAGAGATCTGCGAGAAGAGAGCACTGGTTTCAGCTAAACGGAACGTTTGTGGTGGCAATAAATCTGGCAACACTTGTTGCTGTTGTCCAACGACAAAAGCTGCTTCTAAACCCACCTGTGGTTTTTGAGCTGGCGAGCCTTCTTCTTGGCTTACCAAGTTACTGCTAGATGTCGTCGTTGTATTATTTACATCCTTAGTGGGTGAATTTGAAGAGGGTGTACGTGCTCTTCTCTGTCTTACCGTATCACTTACCACGACAATTTCCGTCTCCGACTCCACCTCCTCCTCAACATTTTCCTTCTCCCCATCCTGTTTATGGGATGCAGTTTCCAAACTGCTTTGCGTGTTAAAACGGCTCTTCAGACAATCCTAACAA
The DNA here is from genome assembly GCA_014635995.1 of Sarcophaga peregrina. Classification (NCBI taxonomy): domain Eukaryota; kingdom Metazoa; phylum Arthropoda; class Insecta; order Diptera; family Sarcophagidae; genus Sarcophaga; species Sarcophaga peregrina. The sequence goes on from CM025789.1 coordinate 99,743,830, forward strand.
AAATCGTTAAGCAGGAGGTAGTGAAAACACATTTTTTTTGTTTTTTTTTGTTGTTGTTGTTGTTGTAATTTAAGCTACAAAATGCTCGTGTATAGTTTTATAAACTCCCCATAGAGTAGTAGAGATAGCATTAAAAAGCATTAAAAATAAAATAATTTTTTATTTAATAAAGCCCCAGAGAGAGAGAAAGAGAGAGTGTTTTTGTAAAATTCTAATTTCGAAAAAGCCAAAATTCAAATTCAAAATTTTCTACAAAAATTTTTGAAAAGAAAAAAAGTCACCACAGAATGTATTTTTTTTTCTCGTGTGTTTTTAAATAAAATAAAGGTGAGTATAGAGTATAAGAGGTGAATTTCCAAAGGACAGGACAATAACATTTGATGCCAGTTTTTTACATATTCAAACAGATGATGGATATTTTTTTATTGATGAGCCTTTAACCTTTAACTACAACGTTTCATCTGATATGGATCGGTATATAGAGATATATGGATAATGACTTCAACCTTTAGGACTTGTTGACAGTGATGGTGGCAGTGGTGGTTATATTGGTAATGATGGTATTCATTTTTTTTTTTTTTTTGTTATGGAATTACGGGTGATAACGGTGAGTATGGATTTTATTATTAATTATATTTTGTTTTTTTTTTTCAACACATTTTTTGAAGGTATGGTAAGTTAATTGTGGTGAATATTTTGATTTATGATATTAAGATACAAGGTTAGTAAATTATAGTAAGAAATAATGAATCACTCATTAATTTTTCTACTAAACTACTTAAAGCTTCTAGTTTGCTTAGAAAGAATATCAATTGCATACTTCTAGGTGCCTTAATAATTAAAATCATATGAATTTTCTATATAAATTTAACATGTTTACTCCCAACTACGAGATAACTCGTAGATTGTGTTCCCTTCTAGGCTGCCAACTATGAGTTATCTCGTACTCACGAATTTTCCTACTAAACTACTTAGAGCTTCTAGTTTGCTTAGAAAGAATAGCAATTGCATACTTCTAGGTGCCTTAATAATTAAAATCATATGAATTTTCTATATAAATTTAACATGTTTACTGCCAACTACGAGATAACTCGTAGATTGCGTTCCCTTCTAGTTTACCAATTATGAGTTATCTCGTACTCTTTAATTTTTCTAGTTAACTACTTAAAGCTACTAGTTGGCTTAGAAAGAATATCAATTGCATACGTCTAGGTGCCTTAATAATTAAAAACATATGAAGTTTCTATATAAATTTAACATGTTGACTGCCAAATACGAGATAACTCGTTGATTGCGTTCCCTTCTAGTTTACCAATTATGAGTTATCTCGTACTCTTTAATTTTTCTAGTTAACTACTTAAAGCTACTAGTTTGCTTAGAAAGAATATCAATTGCATACGTCTAGGTGCCTTAATAATTAAAAACATATGAATTTTCTATATAAATTTAACATCTTGACTGCCAAATACGAGATAACTCGTAGGTTGCGTTCCCTTCTAGGCTGCCAACTACGAGTTATCTCGTACTCACTAATATGAAAAAATCAAATTGTCGTTTTTTAAGCCAGTTTTCTGAAAATTTCCGTGGCAGTCAACGTGTTCATGAAAAATAAAACAAATTATAATTTCGAAAGCCTAATATTAGTACAAGATCTCTTATGGGAAAACATGGAACAGCAATGAAAAAGGTAAAAAAGTGAATCTGCCCCTATATAGGATCCATTAGAACGTCATTAGAAGATTACAAACTTTTAAATTTCACATTTTTCCCGAAACATTTGGAACTTTATTATCGTGAGTACAACAGTTTACTAGGTAGCACAGTCATAAAAAGAAAACCCTAGCTAAAGTAACTCCAATCAAAAAAAAGGAATTTAAAAATAATTTCACTTCGAAGCGAAATACAGGAAGGCAATATTAACATATTCGCTGCCAAAGACGAGTATACTCGGCAGATGTAGTGAGCAGATGTCCAGCTCTCCTTTACATATGTATGTATTGGCCATTACAACTCTTCAGTCAGGATTACGAGCTAGCTTCTCACATCACATCACTCATGTTGTGTATTAATTTTATACATGAATGGCGAGATCTATAGTTTAAAGTCGATTTCGAACTACAGTTTTTTGGGAAACCCTTCATGACAATTTTATTTACTCTCTCTCTCTCAGAGTTTTTGCCAGAATCTGCTTAGAGCCTGACGCAGTAGAAATATTTGTTCATATTTTCGTTTTTATGTCTAATCTAGGATTTGAAACGTGGTCTTATTTTTAATAAGTCAACTTTCTACCTATTAGAATACGGCGATTTCCACCTAGTTTTCCTCTATGTTATTAAAATTGCTTCTAATGAGTATGTGATCAGTACCATCATCTTGACTACTTCTTTAAATACTGATCTGTATTGTGCGTTCATCAAGTCTGCTACATAGTAGTATAAGAAGATTATTCGATGAATAGGATTTGAGCAGAAATTTTTTAACGTACAGTCAAGCTTTGTTTTAACTCAGGCAAATCTGACAATGGGCTCACTTTACTTCAAGTGCTTAGCCATTAGAGATTATTAGAAATCGATTATTAGAAATCGAGTAAAGGGCTGTAACCTTTTAGAATTCTGGCTTAAATAGCTGTAAAGCTCAGCTTTAAAGCGCAGATTTAAAGCAATAGAAAATTAAAATGAAGTCATATTAGTAAATAATGGGTCTGAGAACCAATTACAAGCATCATCTTTTAAATATTCTGTATTAGCAGGGAGTTTGCATACAGCGTTTCTGCCTAGCAGCATCAGCTAGGGGCGAGTAGCTAGCTCTATGTAAAAACAGGAAAAATCACACGATCAAATGTATGCATAGTATGGTGGAGACCCTGGCTATGTCTTAAATGTCTTCGAAATATAAACATTGACTCGAATTTCAAAATTACTAGCTGACCCGGCGAACTTTGTCCCGCTCAAAATTGATTTTTTTATTGCCCAAAACAGGTCACATTATATATTTATTGTAATAGGCTTCATAAAGCGCTGTGAAGTTGTGGTTGTTGTAATCGCTTTAAAACAAAAACAAACAGACATACATGTTATATATCAACGCCTCTATTCTATAAGTGTACTTAGAACGTTTTGCATTTAATTAAATTCTACGTTCTCTAACTTAAATACTGTCAAAATTTGGTTAAGATACGCCCATCCGTTCCGTAGTTATAGGGAAAAATCTACTTAGAATTCACATAAAGGCTTATGGCGTGTAAAAATTCTGAAAGCTCTTAACTCAAAACACACTTTTGCGACTTAGAATGATATAGAACGGAGGCGTCTATATGACCGTATGTAGTTATAAACCATCGAATTAGCCGACTTATGGGTATCTTTTAAAGAGAAGGATTGCCACGCCCATTTTTGGTGAGTTTGTCGATATCGACTATACGAACTTATCCACCAAATTGCATTCTTTTACGATCACTATATCCCTAAATATTAAATTTTAAAGATTTTAAACCATCTAAACATGATTAACTTTCGAACAGAAAAAGAATGAATAAAATCGATTCAGTAGTTTAAGAGTTGTAGATATTACTTGAAGGGACAGGGTTGCCACGCCCATTTTTGGTGAGTTTGCCAATATCGACTCTAGGAAGTTACTTACCAAATTGAATTCATCTACGATCACTATGTCGCTAAATATTCAATTTTAAAGCTTTGCCACGCCTACTTTTTGTTATATCGAATTTTTATCTTTAAACCATCTAAACCTAATAAACTTTCGAACAAAAAAAGGTGGGTTAAAATCGATTCAGCAGTTTAAAAGTTATAGGTATCACTTGAAGGGGGAGAGCTGGCACGCCCATTTTTGATGGGATCGTCAATATTGAGTCTACGAACTTTCGCAGCAAATTTTATTCGTCTACGATCAATATGGATTTAAATATACAATTTTAAGGATTTGCCATGCCCTCTTAACATTTAGGGATATGAAAAATAGATGTTGTCCGATATGTACACAAAATTTCATGAAAATCCTTTCGACTTATTTTGGAGGAGTTTAAGCACTAACACCGTGACACGAGAATTTTATATATCTGTTTTATTCATACACCTACTATTGCTCTGTCGAATTTCGTATTTGACTATGGAATTAAAACATTTCTTCGTTCGAAATTTAAATTTAAAAACACCTTCACCCCCTTCTCAAAAGGGCGTTTAAGTGGAAATAAATTTTATTTAATAAAATAAATCTTTGAAGACTATGTTGTGTTGTACTACAAAAGCATATTGTAAGCAATTTTAAGTGTAATTTAGCATTCGAAAAGAGTATTAAACAACAACAACAAAAGTAAACAAAAAACTTTTAGAAAATGTAAGAATCAATTGAAAAGCAGGAATTAAATCAAGTGAAATAAATACTCAAACACAAGCAGTCAGACAGAATAAATAGACAAACAGACAGACAGACATTGCAAATATGTATACAGACAGAGACAATACAATCAGAAGCAATAGAAAAAAAAATCATTTTCGAAAAACTAATGACATGAATGAATGAAGGAATGAATGAATATGAACATGAATGTGAATGTGAATATGGAGACCAAGACTTAAGAAAATAAATGATGAAAATGAAGCAAAAGCATGGCGGTAATATAATATATGAAGCAAATACAAAAACTACAGCAACTACTTACTACAACATACAGTTTTAGAAAACGATAACAAAAAAAATTAAGAAACTTTAGACTCTCTTAGACTTACCACAACAATGGCAATAACTTGTTGTTGTAATTTATCAATTTCCGGATTTGATGGCACATTAATCTTCTTCAAATCATATTCCATGGCTCTGCATATTTAATAAAAAGAATTTCAAAAACATTTTCAATTAATAAAAGAACATTTCCAAATCCCACAATTGCATTTTATACTCACCTTAAGGTATCCAGAGAAATATTATCGAGATTTTGTAGTGTCGTTTTCATTTCCGTTAAACGTTTGACCACATCCGCACTTGTCAATTTCATATAGGTTGCCTTAAGGTCATCGATTTTCTGGCGTGTATCCTCCATGCATACCTGATCGCAAGATTTGGCATATTCTTCGTAAATATCCTCGCATTTCTGTAGAATACTTTCGTATTCAAGGAAAATGTTATTGCGATTGTTAAGCTCCTGGGGAGATTCAAATCGTCTGGTTAGCTCTTCGGCCATATCGAAACATTCGTCCATTTGATGGGCTAGTTTAATAAGACCCTCAAGGAATATTTTCGATTGGGTAACATTCTCGCCCAAAGCATTGTAGAGATGCTTAAGAGCATCTATACGTTGACTTAGCTGTTTGGGTGACTTGGTGAATTTATCTTCACAGACTTTACGGCCCGTTTTAATCGTGCTTTCAATTTCGGATTTAATTTCCGACAGTGTCCTATAGATTTGTAAGCATTTTTGGTATTGCACTTGCACGGTAGAAGGCCCTGCCGTGGCGACATCCAACACCAACGTAGATCTCTCTACGTTTCTTAGCTCGGCAACAGCACGATTTAAACGCGACTCATAGGCCGGCTGGGGAGCAGTGCACTTATTCAATTTCAATTGGCAAGATTTATAGCGCAACTCCAGTAGATTTAATTGATCCTGTAAACGATTGGCAGCCTCCACTTTGCCATTACGCTGGTGTTCGGCTATAAGCTCATCGATTTCCTGGAAACATTTTTCATTCTCTTTAAATTCCAAAGCCAGTTGCTGGAAATCATCTGGCAGATCTTCGATGGTAACATCATTTTCCAAATGCTCGCTAAGTATTTCATCGACCCGTGTCAGCCAGGATTCGAATTGTTCCACACACTTTTTCCGATTGTTTGGCTTCATTGACTTCCTGTTCTAGAACTTCGGCCCGTTGTTTAGCCTTTTGCTGCAATTGGGTCCAACGTTCTACAATAATGTTAATCTCTTGGCGTATAGAGTCGGCCATAAATTCATGGGTAATTAGTTCGTGACCAATTTCTTGAATTTTTTCCAACCAGTCGTCAGAGTGTCCACGTAAGACATTCTCCAAGTCCTTAAAAGAAGAAAAAAAAATTAATTTAAAATTAACAACCACAGTAATTCACATGCTGCTGCTATACTCACGTCTAATTCTTCAATGATTTCCTCGGCATCGGCATTTTCTGGCGTTGAACGCATTTTGTTCTCCAAACGATCCAAATAACCCGACTCGGAAACCATGAATTTCTTAAATTCGCCAAGTTGTGAGGAAATATGCTCGAGTAAAGCACATTTCTTGTACACCAACGTTGTAACCTCTGTCCAGCGGGCATTAAGGCGGGTGAATTTCTTCGCCAACATATTGTATTTGCCCTCCACATTTTCAACGCCCTTGGATTTCAGTTCATCGATTTGCAATAGGCAATCACCGCCCAGTTCATTGAGTTCACGGAAATTGACAGACTCTTTTTCACAGGTCTCCTTAAGAGCCTGGAACTTGGTTTTCAAATGGAACAGTTCATTGGAATTTTGTATTTCCCCAATGGCCGTTTTGGGTGTATTGTTGTGCAGATTGTCCAGCCATTTCTCGGTTTCCGAAAGTCTTTCGAATATTTCTTCGGTTTGTGCCTGGACCTGCACCTTCTTTTGCAAATTCTCTTTGTACAGCTGCTGTATGTGTTGAAAGTAAATCGTTGAGTTCTTTGATTTGCATCATCAAATGATCACGATGCTGAGACTGGGCATCTTTGATAATGATTTCACTGAAATTGCGTGCACTTATCACATCGATTTCCACTTTGCGCAGTTCCATAGAATTTTGTGCCTCTGTGGATGAGGTAGCGGAGGAGGAGGATGTTGTGACTTTGTGGTTGTCCTCTGAGAAATTCTCATCGTCCTTGAGATTGTTTTCCAATTTCCTTAACACTGCCATGATGGCATTGTATTCGGCCAAGAAGTGATTCAAATTCTCTATGGCCGTGGTTTGTTTAATGATTCGCTCATTGATTTGATCCTGGGCCTTAAGCCATTTCTCTTGGAATTCCGATGTTAACAAATCCGGCTTTCTTTTCTTAATGAAATCGTATGACTCTCGTAATTTCTCGACATCTTCATTGATTTTATTGAGTTGCTTTAAGCGGTTTTGCATGGGCTCCAAAGAATCCACCACCATTTGGGTTTCCTGCACCTTTTTAATGCATTCCCGCAGCTCAAGGAGTTTCTCTTGTACCTCATTTAGGCCTCCCTTCTCTTGTATGAGTGTTGTTATCGCTTTCTTCATATCATGCCAGGACTCATAGAATATATTAAAGTCCTGTTTCCATTCCACTAAATCATCGGTAAGGGTGTTGGTCTTCTCTTTAGCCTGTTGGATTTCCGTGGTCAAGGACTCCATATCACTGAGTCTTTGTTCCAGATCACTCTTCGAGGCAGTCATAGAATGTTGTTTATACCAATCCCTTGAGTCCGCAAGTACCAATTTAAAGCCGGTTAAGCTATTGTAGAATTTCTCTTTCTCCAGCAGTTGCAGGCATTCTTGCGTTTGCCTTTCCAATGTCCTGCTTAGCTGTAGATAACGTTGCTCAATGTTTTTAATTTGTGAAGCCTCCATAATTAAATTGCGACTGACATCCTCTTTCTCACAGATTTCATAGAGATCCTTTAGTTCCCCCATATTTTCTATGCGATTATGGACTTCTTTCTCCAGCTTTGCCAGAAAGTCCGATTGGTTGCGCAAACTCTGTCGTTGTATTGAAGTGAGATGATCTTCACAGTCGTCTATGAAGCCAAAAGCCTCTAGAATTTTACCCTCCAAGAGATAGAAATTATCCGAGTTGCGTATTTTTCTTTTCTTACAAGCCAGGGGTGATAGTTGAGCCTTTAGTTTAGAGTTTGGATCTATGTCTTCCTCCTCTTCCGCTCCGTCATCTTCAAGATCTTCTTCACCAAATTTAATAATCAATTGGAAATCAATCCAATTGTCTGGCTTTACAACACGCGTATCATCGTAGGAGGCTCTATCGCGACCAAATTTGAAACCCTTTTGTTCTATACGTTCCGTTTGCACCTCCACAATTTGTTTAAGGGCATCCAGCCTGTCCTCAAAGTTCTCCAATTGCATTAAGACCTGCTCACCCTTGACATCGCCTTCTTGCAACTGTAGCAGCCACCATTTGTCTGAGATCTATTAAGTAACGCTCTAGTTCCAATAGATCTTTGGCACAGTAGTTCAAATCGTTCATTCTCTTAGTAATACTGCCCAGATCTGTAACATCTTTCGATTCCATATGCTTGAGATCCTGTTCACGCGTATCCAGCCAACGCGTAAGGCATTTGTATTGTTGCAGTTTTTCTTGCCTTAAGTCACACCATTTTACCACATGGGACCAGCGTTCGCCCAAAGCTGAGAGTTTATCTTCCAGATCATTAAAATTGCCCGATTCATCATTCACAATGACCACCATATTGCTTAAGCTATCCACCAATTCCTGTTGATTTTTGAGATCTTCCTTAAGTAAATGGGCCTCTTGCAGTTGATACTCAGCCTCCTTAAGGGAGGGCCCTATAGCAGACATAAGGGATATTCGATCTTCTATGTGGGTAAGGAAATTCTTAAGTTTTTCTATCTGCTGGGTTTGAAACTCGGCCAAACGCATAAGTATCTTGGCCTGGACATCCAAAGCTCTTAGGCGCAAGGTTTCCCATCTCTCGTTCAGCAAAACCATCTGCTGGCGGATCTCATTTTGATCCTCAGGCGAAAGGCCATTTGACTTTTGAGATTCATTAATCAAATTGGAACCTTCTTCTAAAGCTTCGCCTACATACTGCTGATGCTCGGTAAGTTTAAGCATAAATTGCTCATTATCATGGAACTGAGCCTTGGCGGTTAAAAAATCTTGCGGTTCGTTTAATTCCTCCGACAGAATTTGCTCATCTTCCAGCAATAAGGTGAGTACAGCTTCCAAAGCTGCCTGGTAGGTGGTTATCTCTATGGAAACATTTGTGGCCAAACTGTGAGGTCGCGACTTGTCGTCTTTCATTAGGAAATTGTGCAAGGTTTTGGGTTGATCCATTTCTATGTCCATAATACTCTTAATGGTATCGCTGTGGTATTTCGATTTTATGCCGGAGTCCGTATTACTGTTGGCCGGCGAACTAATATCGGAATGTTGCTCTTCATTACTGTCCAAGGGTATCTCATCTAAGTCGGTTATATTTACAGTGTCCCGCTGATAAACTTCCTGAGCCTTGTCGCTGTATAATAATACTTCTTGCATATCATCTTCGTTATCCAAATCATCCTGTTCCTCAAGGGATTTGCGTGTCTCCATGGCATGATACAGGCACATGACATACATTTGTATGGACTTATTGTCGGGCTTGTGAGTATGCACATCCTCCGGATCCAATAGTTTCTCAATCTTAAAGTAATCATAGGCCAAGTCAAAGGCAGTTCTTAGCCTTGTTAAGGGATGTTGCTTCAAAGCAGCCGTTAAATCTTCACCCCTTAAATGGGCATCGAGAATCATGAGAAAAGCCCTTCCGTCCGACCAACTTGTGGAGAAATCATTCAATTTCATACCTCTGGGCTCACAGAATTGTCGCGCCCAATTCAACAGAGACTTCTCTACACCATTGCTGGAATGTGACTTCACCAGATTCTGGCCATTGAACTCCAAAGCTATTAGCCAGATAAGACCCAAAATTAATTTAGGATTTCCCTCAACGATATCATCACTGGAGATGTTAACAAGCTTAACGCCATGCTCCTGTATAACCTGCAGGACTTTATTCAAATTATTGATGTGATGGACACGCATGCGACCTTTTTCGGGTTTCTGCAATGAGAGAGGAAAAGTGAAAATTTAAAAAAAAGGAAAATTGTGCTCTTTAGTTGTGGTTGCTGCCAAAGATTAAACAAAAGAATTTCCCATTTCCCCAAAGGTCACACAGTCATAAATAGAAATAATGGTGGAGCGTTTTAGTTTTTGTAATTCTGAATTAATTTTACTACGTATACCTGCATGTGTTTCATGTAACGTACCTCAGTACATCTTCTTGGTTTTGGTCGAGGGCAAATGAGGTTGCTTTTTAACGGTACAACAACACCATTTCCAAAAATAACAAACAAAAAAAATACTACCTGGCCTAAGCACTTATTTATGCCTGGAAAGGTTCTAGACCCCTACTCCTAGCTTACAACTATCTAAACAGAGAACGATAAGCTAGATTATCACTCAAATTCTATGGAATTATACCCGCAGAGGGCTAAAGGTGAGCGGGGTGGCAGGGTATAGCGAATATATTAAGGGTAAGAACATTAGACATTCTTATGGAGGACCAACGATCACTCCATTATCTCTCACGTCTTTTTTAGGTAAATCAAATGAATGCCTTGGGAAAATACTCAACTACAGAGACACGCAACTGCCGGAAAGATAAAACTTTTTAATGAGGCAGTTTTTCCCAAAGGTCTCCATAGCATGGTTTTGGCAATCTACACAATGAGTCTGGAAATTAAGAATAAATTTCACTTCGAAGTTAGCTTCTTGGATAGAAAGAGCGGAGGACCAGTGCGATCGCAGGGATCTCAAAATGAAGACCAACTTTCAATACATCTGTCGCCGGCCAGTCCAGTCAAGCTAAAATGTTGGCATCTCCATCTGGGTACTCTAAACAAGTGTTTCTAAAGCCTAACATCACATCACATTGGGAGTAAAGAGACTAGTATTTTACATAGCTTAACATTAAAATTATAAACAAAAACTACAAAAACAAAACAATGCAGTAAACAAACTTGTTTACAAATTAACGTCTGCGTAATATAACCACAAACACCAGCATTAAAAAAATTGTAAACAAGAAAACAAAAATTCAACAACAAACACTACAATAATAAATGTAAACAACGATGTTTACATTTATAGAGATTTCGAGAAGGCAAAGTCATGAACTTTCCTCTTCAAGAACATTCATCAGACTGTTTACTTTGCCATATAAAAGGCAAGGGAAGGCAAAGCAGGCGACTTAGTTTGAGAAATTCCGTCAGTCTTGTGTGTCAGTCGGGGTTTGACCTTCTCCGTTATAAAAATCTGTCAAACAATTGTCTAATACGAGCAATTGTTATTGTTTATGCAAAATGTCTAAACAGAGGAATTACAAAAAATGCAATTGTTATTGTTTACATCAAGTTGTAAACAGTGGCACACAGAATTGTGCAAATAATAAAGAATTTTAATTAAAATTAAACACAAATTAATTTTTATTTTATTTGCAATCCATGAGCTTATATTTTAAACATTTTTAAAAGGTAAAAACGTAAGAATTGGAGAATAAAGAGACTCACATCACATCCCTATGGAGTTAAAAAGTCACACATCATACGAAAACGATTGCCTCTAATGCCGAAAACGATTGCCTCTAATGCTTGTTATGACATCAGTTGGGGAAGATATGACTCAAATTGACCGCCTACCTACATATTTGCATTGATACTCGACTTTAAAAACAACCAACCAACTAGTATAACCATACCAGGGATCAGCAAAGTAATCATTTTTCCGCTACACATAAGCACTCATGCAATTTTGAGTATGAGTGAATTCAAAGAATTGAAATTCAACTACTCTGATTCATTCGTACTCGCTACAACAATGATTTATAAATATAAGTAGCAATGAGTATGAGTACAACGTTGACATCAAATTTACAACATTCGAAATGTGTTTGATTCATACGCCTACTCATTCGAATCCATAAATTTAGAAAAATACTTATAATGCTTATAAGAGACTCGAGTGATTCGAATCATTCATCAAAATTTACAGCCTTTGTTATTGTTGCATATACCAACAAAGAAGAAAGGAAATACAAGGACAACGAGCAAAGCATACAAACAATCTTCTTGTGAGTTTTGTGGTGTTCGTACGCGAATCATACTTATTTTGTGCTTCGTGCAAATCTTAAGTAGAGACCGAGTCGAAGTTAATAACATCATGCGTATTGTTAAATATGAATACGACGAGTACTTCCAACTTTGAGTATGAGTAGTATGAGTATCATATTAAAATAAGTATGAATGCGTATAAGTATCCGAAATTATAAGTATGACTCGAATCTATTCATCGTTTTGAATACTTATTGCTGATCTTCGGTAAACCGAGTTAACAAGTCTATATCTTCCGCGCTGTGATCATAAGTGTTAAAACAAATGGGCTTCCACACGAAATGTAAGCCAATCAGTGCTTACAGCTATTTCATACTAAAGGATGGTGGTATGGTTCAGAGATCGGCAACGAGTATCTAGTAGATAATGTGTTGGCTTATTAGATGAAAGGTCCGAGTTTGTATCCTAGCTCAGACTTCAAAACGAAAATATGAAAATATTTCTTCGGCGACTTCCTCTCAGCGTATTTCTGGCAAAAACTCTGAGAGTTAAAATTGTCATGAAAACAGCTTCTGAAAAAATCTGTCGTTCGGAGTCGATTTTAAAAAGCTATAGGTCCCGCCACTCGTGTATAAAATTAACGAACACAACACGAGTGGTGTGAGAAGCCAGGATGTTGTACAATGGGTCAATTCGACCTCCGCGTACTGTACTTGTTACAATTGACAAGTACACGTCCCCTAACCTAACCTAATCTATGCTTTAAATGAAGTTAGCGGCATGCACGGCACTACCAAGGAGTCTTGTCTAGGAAGATTACAGACCTAGATCCATTAAAAGGAGTAAAATTTGTTTAAAAGCGATTCTTGAGTTTCATAAATTGCCTAGGAAATGGTTTTCCGTATATCAGTGTATGAGAGTACTTTTCCCTTATCTATATGGAATGTACGCATGCACATATCGACGCCTCTATTCTATAACATTCTAAGTCGAAAAAGTGTGCTTTGAGTTATGAGCTCTCAAAGTTTTCATGCGACGTATTCAAAGTCGATTTTCCCCTATAACTTTAGAACGGATTGGCGTATCTTAACCAAATATTGACTGCATTTATGTTAGGGAATGTTGAATTTAAAAGTTCTAAGTGTATTTAGAACGTTATAGAATGGAGGCGTCCATATATGTATGTACATACATATTTAAATATACAAGTAAACATACAAATAACTGTACAACTTAGTGTAAAACAAAGTCAAGGTCTTTATAAATTAGTAAACACATATAGAACGGAAATGTATTTGTAATACTAACACTAAACACATACGGACACACACACACACACACACACACATACGTACATACATACAAACACAATTGTAGATAAGAGTAGGTAGGAAAAAATTTTTGTTAAGCATACACAATGTTGGTTGTTTGGCGTCCAAGTCTAAAATACGGACAACGATAGTTTCAATTTAAAATTCAAGGTCATCAACATGTCAAATGATGCAACCCATTTAACGGTAGTCAACGTATAATAGTGGTTATGACAGTTGACAGCGGTAAATGTGGTCATCGTGGTATGTATGTATATGTAATAATAACAGTTATAATAACCCCGACTATTTATAAAAACTTTCTTTTTGTTTTTGTTTCGTTTTCTGTTCTCTCTCTCTGTCTCTTTCTATTATTAAAGAAGCATCAAACGTCATCTTGTTCGTAGGATGTGTGTGTAGGTAAGTGAGAATGTGTGTGAACTGAAATTTCCATTTTAATATCTTGTTGTTTTTGTTTCTGTTTCTGCTTCTGTTTTGGAATGTAAACACTGCAAGCAAGTTAAGCTGTGAATGTTTAAAAGACCACAATATCACATACAATACAATAGCACGGAACTAAGACTACCATTCTATTTATAAGCCGACTAAAAGGCTTTAATGCTGTCAGTCCCCCTCCCCCCATAGTGGTGATGTTGGATAGTGTTGACGTAAATAAAATTCAAGAAATTTTCATATTTTTTTTTGTTCCTCTCTAAGGATTTACAATTTGAATGGCATTTAACGAATAAATAGTGGCCAGATAATGGAAATGTTATCAGATAAGCGAGACAAGTAAGGATTTGTATTATAATACGATGTTGTTTTACCTCGTACGAAAACAAAAGAAAAAAAGCTTAAGGGAAGCTGTTTAAGATCTTTTACTGGTCCTAACTATTTAAACGGTTTATTTCTTATTAACGGTTTATTTAACGGTTTTATAAGAGTTTAAAGAGTTTTATATAAGAACTTATAGAATTTTATAAGAGTTCTTTGGGTTTTAATAAAAAGTGCACAGAGTTAAATTAGAATTTCCAGTATTCTAACAGATTTCTGAAAAGACTTTAAAGAGTTTATAGTGGTTTATAAGACTTTACAGAGTTTGTTAAGAGTTTAAAAAGTTTTATAAAGGTTTAAGAGTTTTATAAGAGTTCAGACAGATTTATAAGAGTTCAGATACAGATTTAAGAGAGTTAAAGATTTTCAAACGTGTTTTAATGAGTTTTATAAGCATATACATAATAGTTTATAAGAAATTTATAAAGTTTTAAGAATTTTATAAGAGTTCATAGAATTTTATAAGAATTTAAAGAGTTTTATAAGAGTTTAATAAGTTTTATAGAATTTATAGAATTTTATAACAGTTTAAGGAGTTTTATAAAGTTTTAAGAGTTTACAGAGTTTTATAAGTGTTTAAAAATTTTTATAGACCTTATACATACATTTTTATAAGAGTTTAAAGAGTTTTATAAAGCTTTAAGAGTTTTACAAGAGCTCATAGAATTTTATAAGAGTTTAAAGAGTTTTATAAGAATTTAAATGGGTTTTATAAAGCTTTAAGAGTTTTATAAGAGTTCATAGAATTTTATAAGAGTTTAATGAGTTTTATAAGAGTTTAATGGGTTTTATGGAGCTTTATTAGAGTTCATAGAGGTTTATAAGAGTTTCAAGAGTGTGTAGAGTTTTATAATAGTTTATACAGTTTTATATAGCTTTAAGAGTTTTATAAGATCTCATCGAATTTCACAAGAGTTTAAAGAGTTTTATAGATCTTATAGAGTTTTATAAGAGTTTAAAGAATTTTGTAAGCTTTTAAAGAGTTTAAAAAGATTTATAGAGCTTCTAGAATTTTATAAGAGCTCATAGAGTTTTATAAGAGTTTTTTGAGTTTTATAGAGCTTATAGAGTTTTATATGAGTTTAAAGAGTTTGATAAAGCTTTAAAAATTCATTCGGTTTGATTTTAAAGAGTTTTATAAAAGTTTAATGAGTTTTGTAGATATTATAGTTAGTTTTATAAGAGTTTAAAGAGTTCTATAAGAGTTCATGAAGTTTTATAGGAGTTTCAAGAGTTTTATAGAGCTTTAAGAGTTTTATAAGAGTTTCAAGTACGGTTTTATAAGAAAAAAATATGTTTTAGAGTTTAAAAAGTTTTATTAAAGTTTCATGACTTTGAAAACGCTTATAGGGTGGTTCAGAAACTTTTCAAAATTGTTTGTTTGCAAAGTTTCATAATTAAATGAAAAAATTACAGAGTTCATTAGAATTTATATAGACCTACAAAAGTCTACGGAGACGGCAATGAGACTAGGCTTTAAAATCTTGGATCTAGTTGATCTGGAATTCTATTATCACTTTACGATATCGCAAACTGCTTTTGAATCTGGTTTAATGGAAATAGTAGTTAGATTCTAGTATGAAAATGACTGGCAAATACTACAGGACTCTGACTTATCGAAAGCAGGTGAATTTTGAGATTTTTTTCTTTCACTATCTGATTTTAAATAGTAACTTTTCAATTGAAATAATGGCTTTAAAGTAAAGCGGCCATTCAATTCCTAGCGAGGATGTATGTCAATATTAAGGTTATTTACAAATGTCGTGTAAGTCTAAAGCAGATAGTGAGATATTCGAAGTTAACCTGGAAGGTACTGAACACGATTACATTGAAGGTAACAAGAAATCTGATGCTTGTACACACATACATACATAATTGGCCATTACAACCCTTCAGTCAGGATTACGACCTAGCTTCTCACACCACTTATATTGTGTGCGTTAATTTTATACATGAGTGGCGGGACCAACAGTTTAAAGTCGACTCCGAACGACAGACTTTTGAGAAGCTTTTCATGGCAATTTTTTACTCTCAGAGTCTTTGCCAGAAATCTGTTGAGAGGAAGTCGCCGAAGAAATATTTTCCGTTTTAATGTCAGACCTGGAATTCGAACTCGGGCCTTTTGTCTAATAAGCCAACACACTACCCACTAGACCGCGGCGACTTCAATGCTAGTACACAGTCTGGAAATAATTCAGGGGTGAGACAAGAAAAGATGAGGGACACTAAACTTAGCTGGAGTGTTACTCTAGAGTGCAGTCGTCCGGTGGCTAGGAATAATTTAGAATAATTTTTGCAAAAGCTGAATTGACAATGAAGAAGAGAAGACCATAGAACATGTTTTCAGTGATTGTTCGGCATTTGGAAACTTGTGACAAAGGATGAAATCCGGCTAGAGCTAAAAGTTGAATGATGGAACGCCTTGGGATCCAATTAAGTTTTTATTTACTTTGCGAAACCAAATTAAAGAAAAGAGTTACATATCCTTCCCATCTATTGCATTGCACAGCAAATGAAAATAAAAATTAAAAACAGTTCCAGGTATTTCAAATTATATTTTTCCCCAGTGCTGTTGATTATAAGCAAATTGCATATTTTGTGTCAATCTGAGAAATATTTTTGATTACACTTGTCAACAGGAAATCAATTTGAAAATGATGAAATTCAAAATCAAAAAGAAGAATGTTCAAATATAATAAACAAAAAAACTGATTGTCAAATTGATTGAACAAAAATTATTGACATGTTCTCTGTATCTGTCCCTCTCTCTCTCTCTCTCTGTTCCTTTTTACAGTGGTCGTGTATTGTATTTACTTTCTGCAGTCTAGTGTTATGAGAGAATTTAAATCCGCATTTTTACTTTCACGTCCTTATGTGCATGCAAGTATTTCTAGGTAATTCTATATCCGTTTCCGTTACTTCTCTTCCTTCATTGACTGCAATAGTATGGAAATCTGTCGTTGTGTACATATGTGTCACTGTCTAGTCGTTGTTCTTGTAAAATTTTTTTTGGAATATCTTAGAAATTTAGATTATGGTTTATCGTTGTTGTATTTGTTGTTGTTTTATTGCTTGTTTATATTGTGGTTTCGATTGCTCTTTAAAGCCACAAAATGTCAAGAGTTCAACCGCAAAGAAGACAGCAATACTCGTACCAACGATAGTTTTGATTGGACAGATTCTGACGTACATCTTTACCACAAATACTACAACATTTCTTTTCCTTTTTCTTTTTGCATTTCTTTCTTTCTTTGTATTTTGTTTTCTTATTTAATAAATAAATTCATAGGAAAAATGACATTGGAAAATACAGCTGTGGTCTACTAATTGGAAATGCTTTACAACCCATACAATATATGATGAAAAAAATTTAGTAAATTTTTTTTTTTACTTGTTTTATATTTTTTTCATTAATATATTAAAAAGTTAACAAAACGAAAAAAAAAAAATAAGTTTAATTATTTTTTAACATTTAAATCAAATTTCTTCAAATCGATAGCGACATCTAATTGGAAACCATAAAACTTCTGTTAGAATTTTTTGTTGTATTAAGTCATCGGCCAATCCTTTGTTTTTTTGTTGCAAACCCAACCCTTTTTGCTTAATGATAATGATCGACTGCGCATTGATAATATTAAACGTCGACATCGTTCCACAGGTATGGACTCCCATGCCACCTTCACTGCCTCGAAAAGAGTGTCCATGTTGATTATATTTTTAAGACTTACTGCAGTTTTTACGTCACCCCACAATTGTTCTATATGGTTCAAGTCTGGACTAGACGATGGCCATTCCCGAACATTGATAAAATTGTTCGTGTGCTTCGGGTCATTATCTTGTTGGAATTGCCATATAACGGGCAAATTAAACTCTGCCCACGGCAACATTACATCATTTAGTATTTCTACGTATCATATATATTATTTCTAAAGCACTTTTTTTTGTCGGTTGCAAATATCTCCCATACCACCGCATCAAATTTAATGAATGATATCTCATTTTAAAGCTTATATCTAACACTAATAAAAAAATAATTAGAAATTGAGAAATTAATATTTTCATTGATAAAAATTATATTTTATATAGAACTGCATAATAATATTGTTGTCATTGTGATTATATGTTTTTGTGCAATGTGTGGTAATACAGGGTCGCTTAATATTCATGCAGTTATACATAATATAGTATGTATTAAAATCCATTCTGGCAATACCGCTATTTACTATAATGCCGCTTATTACTAAGTCAGTTATATATAATATGCATATTAAGTTGTAAAAAGCTGTTTTGGCAATTATTTTTGTGTTACAAAAATGACAACTAACGGTGGGAAATATTCGCACGGGTCATCTAGTTTTTCTTTATTTAAAATTCCATCAATTCTGTGAATTGGGCCAACGCCATTCCACCATGTTTCACTACTCTTGAAACATAGTGAGGGTTGAATTCTTAATTAATGGGCCCTCTAAGATACCTTCGACCATCAGGATCAATACGATTAATCTTTGTTTCATCGCTCCAAAGCACAAACTTCAACTGATTTGTCGTCCAATTCCAATGAGATCTTGCAAATTCTATACGACGTTTTCTTTGACTTTTAGTTAGTAGAGGCGTCTTGCCTGCTGCTCTTCCATGAAGTCCGGCTTCCACCAAACGTCGCGAAATAGTTCGCTTAGATAACGTCATATTTAACTTTTCTTGAATTTCTCGTTGGATGTCAGTTGATGAATTTTTTGTGGTCGGCTTTAGAGATTCTCTGTATCATACGGACGGTGTAAACTGATGTTTTCCTGAGTCTTTTGCGTCGGGGAACGTTATCTACTGTATCATATTTCTTAATGTGCTGTAAAGCATTAAAAAGCAGTTTTTTTGGAACACTTGAGCTGTTCTCCAATTTCTTTATATGACTTTCCAGCTTTATGAAGTTCGTAAATGGAGCTACGCTTAGCAGGAGTACAGCTTTTGCTTGCTCCCATTTTAAATCTTAAAAATAATGATATTAAATATCTCGTACATAAAATTAAAAATATTATTTACCGAAAATTCTTTTTAACAGCACTTTTAATTAAAGAAATTTTTAATATAAAGCGAACGTTTCCAATTATTTTTTGTTCCAATTATTTGTTTTGCTTTTTCGATTGTTTTTTTTTTTTATAATAAATTAACTGGAATGCATATTGAAAAGGGAATATGAAATTAATAACAACAAAAAACATTGCATTTTATAAATAAAAGAGTAATACAGTCGTTTTAAAGCGACAAACTAACGGTAAATTTATTTATTTTTTTAAATAATTCTCATCACGCCGTAACATAAGAAGAGCGTTTCCAATTAGCTGACAACAGCTGTATATAACGAAGTATGGTGGCATAATACCCGAATGAATTTGTATTATTCGGTTGTAATGTTAACATTTAATCAAGGATAAGACTTTAATTAAATCGAAAAAAGAAAGAAAATTTACATTCGATAAGGGTTATCAAGCCTTAGAGCAATTTATTTATGTGTGCGGAGATAAATTCGAATATGAAAATTCACAGAGCAAAATTTCCTCTTAAGAGAACAAAAATTTGCCATTAACAGAGCACTGTTAGGTAGTTAACAGTATCCCTTTGAACCAGCCCACTTATTTAGGAGCTAATTTTGGGAAATACGGTCTGTGAATATGCAAAAGAAGGTTCCAAGGTCTCTTTTTCTTAAAAAGCGGGCAAACTCAATTGTATAAGTGCGTAACGCGTCGGCATATCGTACAGTGTCCGAACCAGCCGTGCTTGTGATAGCTGTGGATCAGCTGACAGCAGAGCGCATGGAGATTTATAAGGCGAAATCGGCTGGAAATCTCATAACCGATCACTTCAAAGAAAACACCATTACAGAATGGCATCGACGATGGAAGTAAAGGTTCAATTAGTCGTGACTTTAGCATAACATAATCCATAACCGTAAATTTACTATTAACAGTAATCAGTGCTGTCATGGCCATAAACAGCTGTTTACGTTAATTGCACATTTTTGTATTTTTCAAAAGTACAAAAGTAAACAAAAAAAAGTGTGTATACACGAAGTAAATTCAGCAAACAACTGTTTATGGTTATGACAAAAAACCAAAATTCAATTGGTACATATGGTTATCGTTATGACTATGGCATTATGGATAGTCACCTATAATCGAAAACAGAGCTACCGTTCTGTACTAACGTCAACAATTGGAACGATAACAGCCGCTAACATTCTCGAGGTTATGATTGTGAGTAGAGAGATTTGGGCCTCAGTGGCGAATTACGTGGAGCTCATTCTAAGACTGAAGAAGAGAGGGATCTTGAGGGAGAACATGTTGGCATGCCAGCATAGATGACAGTGGCATACGTGTCAAACGAAATTCTAATCAGGAACCTGGGCGAAAGGAATAATAGATGTCTCCTCAACTCTTGATACGCAATTCGGACGCGGATATGAGCAGGCACAAGCCAAAGGGTCAAAAGGACTCCACTCCGAAGTAATACCACCGTAGTTTCGGAGTGGGAACAATAGTCCTCCGGGACGAGAGGGGGATTTAGGGGGTGAGGACCCCACATACAGAGGATATGACGGCTTCCTCTCTGGTACGGCTAGGTACATTTACCGCCCCCTCCCTTAAAATATAATCTCCAAGCAAGCCACGTATAAAGTGATATAGTATTGAAAAAAAGTGAAGTAGCCGTAGTCTAGTAGGTAGTGTGTTGGCTTATTAGACGTAAGGCCCGAGTTCAAACCCCAGGTCAGACATTAAAACGAAAATATGAAAATATTTCTTCGGCGACAGCAGATATCTGGCAAAAACTCTGAGGGTAAATAAAAATGCCATGAAAAGCTTCTCAAAAACCTGTCGTTCGGAGTCGTCTTTAAACTATGGGGCCCGCCACTCATGTATAAAATTAACGTACACAACATAAGTGGTGTCGGAAGCTAGGTGGTAATCCTGACTGAAGGGTTGTAAAAAAAAATTGCCTTGCAAAATATTAATTTTTTACTGGAAAATTCTTTAGAAGATCAGTGGCCATTTTGTAATATATAAGAAATACTACACCAACACGACTATATCCAAATGGTAGTCCAGAGAATATCTTTCAGAGTTGAAAAAATTGCCGTCCTCTACCCATACTAGCCATCCTTTATATTTCAAACTCTTGTCCACAAATAATACTCAGGATTATAATGAGAATTCAATTATATGTCAATAGCCCGCAATAATTCCAAAGTAGAAAGCTAATCTACTATTGCCACTGTTAAACAGTTAACAGAGCTCTGTTAATAGCAAAGTTTACCTTGTAAGAGGGAAGAAGTGGCGCTGCTGAAAAGTATGGGTTTGCGTCTTTGGTTTTTAAATTTGAATTTATCTCCTTATCACAGTTTTCTTCTGTAAATTTTTAATTTTTTTTTCTTCAAAGAGCCTCTAAAAAGTTTATTCAAGACTAGTTTACAAGACTTTTTTTTTTAATAAATAATTGATCAAAACGATGCTATCTTTCATATTTTTAAGACTAGTCTTTAACACTTACCAATTGTGTATTTGTCAGAACGCTTAATAGAGCCAATAGACGATGACCATCTCTTAAGTCCAGAAATAGATCGTTAACTGGAGAACACTGGGTCTTAATTAAATGTGAATTGATCCATTTTGTAAAGGTTTTCTTTTGTATATCTTGGCGTTCATCTGAAATGAAAAAAAAAAACAAAAACACAATATTTATAAATTAATCGAAACAATTTAGAATAGAAGCAATAAGAATTGACAGAAACAAAATCGAAAATAAAATAAAGATAAAATTCTCTGATGTATATACAACAGATACTCTATATACGGCTCTATATATAACTTTATGTCTTCTTATATCAATACCACATACATACAGTGAGCGTCAAAAGAAAATGTACGTTAAAAACAAATGTAAATTAAAAAACTGCCGTTATTTTTATATAAAATTGCGTTTGTAAAATTGAAACAAAAAACCAAAAAAAAAAAAAACACACCAAATATTGTCAAATTTTTTCAACCACTCTCCCTAAGTGGTAAAAGTTGAGTTTGGTGATTATTAGAATCTTATCCTTGGTGTACAGTTTCTTTTGACGCTCACTGTAGATACATAATTGATCATTACAGTCCTTCAGCGTAAGAAACTAGGGTTGTAATCCTTACTGAAGGATTGTAATTACCAACAACAGGAGCATGCATTCTCCTACAACAACTTCAGAACCATCATTATATTTATGACAGAATTTAGTTAGATTATGGTAGGGTATCTAAACTCTAATTGAAATTACATCTGCAGTAATGTGTATGAAGATCAATTCGAATTTAAAAACCAAAGACGCAAACCCACACTGTAAGCAGCGGCACTTGTTGTCTCCATCAGGGTAAATTTTACTATTAACAGAGTACTGTTAACTGTTTTACAGTGGCAGTAGTACATTAGTCTTGTACTTTACAATTAATACAGGCTCTGGACGTAAAATATAATTCTCACTGGTGAAATGTAAAGGATGGTTAGTGGGCATAGAGGACGGCAATTTTCTCAACTCCCAAAATTATTCCAGCTATCTTACTGCCACGATTCGAAAGAGGAGAGTCTGGACTATCGTATGATGTACTATTTCTTATATCGGCGAGAAGAACATGTTGATGGAACAAATTGGTGAATTTACACCCGACACCATTGTGAACGCAATGCTCGAAAGTGAGATGAAATGGAACGCTGTGAGAAGATACGTTGAATATATACTCCGCGGAAAGAATTTTGACCTTGATACAATACAACGGAATGATACATGAGAAGACGAAGCACCACTCGACGCAGCTGATGACGATCACTGCAAGTGCGAAGCCATATTGAAGCCTACCTCACACGCAAAAAAAAAAAACATCGACGCCTCCGTTCTATAAGATTCTAAGTCGAAAAAGTATGTTTTGAGTTGTGAGCTCTCAAAGTTTTCACACGCCCTACGGCTATATTGTATTCTAAGTAGATTTTTCCCTATAACTTCGGAACAGATGGGCTCATTTTAACCATATTTTGACAGTATTTAAGTTAGAGAACATAGAATTTAAAAATGCAAGAACATTAAAATGTACTTAGAAAGTTATAGAATGCAGGCGTCGATATATTTCAAAATGGCCAGTGATCTTCTAGAGAATTTTCAAGAAAAAAATCCATATTTTCAAAACAAATTTTTTCAACACCATATCACTTTGCCTATATGGGACTATGTTGCTGATTATATTAAGAAGCCTTGGAACTTTCATTTGCATGTAGCATGGTACTCATAGGTCAAGAGTGCTTCGCAAAATTAGCTCCTAAACAAGTGAGCTTGTTCAGATACATACATACATAATTGGCCATTACAATCCTTCAGTCAGGATTACGACCTAGCTTCTCACACCACTTATATTGTGTGCGTTAATTTTATACATGAATGGCGGGACCTACAGTTTAAAGTCGATTCCGAACGACAGATTTTTAAGAAGCTTTTCATGGCAATTTTTACTTTCAGAGTCTTTGCCAGAAATCTGCTGAGAGGAAGTCGCCCAAGAAATATTTTTCGTTTTGATGTCTGACCTGGGATTTGAACCCGGGCCTTTCGTCTAATAAGCCAACACACTACCCACTAGACCACGGCGACTTCAGATGGATACTGTTAAATAGCTAACAGTGCTCTGTTAAGTCCAAATTTTCTTCTGTTAACAGCAAATTGTGCGATCTTAAGAGCAAATTGTGCACTGTTAACTGTTAAATGTGTCGCTGCTAAAATTTATCGATTGCGTCTTCGATTTTTAAATTCGAATTTATCCCCTCACACACGTTAGTAGATCTCCATGATTTGAGGTTAATTTTACATTTAATTCCCGTTTATATATTTCCATTTTCTTAATTGAAATTCATTTTTACAACCGCTCATGATACTCAGATACCAATTAACCCGGTAATTTAATGGGCAATTAATGAGAATTAATTGGCCACTTTCTTGGCAAAACACATCATTAACACTTTCTCACTACATGGCCCCAAAAAAAAGTGGGGTCATCTAAGGCAACGGCAGACAGCACAGCTGAGTGAAATTTATTACCCACCATTTGCCAAATCGACTGGCTTTAGTTTTAACGAAAATAACATGATTGGGTTAAAGCTGTAAATGTCCCCTTCTCTCTCTCTCTCTCTACTTTTCTTTAATTTTAATTAAATTTTCTTAAAATTTTTCCTTTTGTTTGTTGAACTAAATCGTACCGCAACAAATTTATTCGAGAACTAAAGAAATTGTAATTGCTTAAGCACTAGACTTTCCTAATAGAACATTCTATTGCTTACACTTTAGTTTCTGTTGTTGTTCTTGTAGTAGTAGTAATAATAGTTTGCAAATAAGAAGAAGAAGCATTAGAATTAGCAATAATATGAATTTAAGCTGAGTAAAATACGGAATACGAAATAAAAATAAATGAAAAAATAAAGTACAATTGACCAGAGGAGAATGTAAAATATTGGTCATCTTCTGGATAATGCGAGGGATCATTAATAAGGATATAGATTGGAAATAAAATAAAAATAAATTTGTGTGTTTAGTTTTCATTAAAATTCTTTATTATTCGTACAATTTCGTGTGCTACTGCTCATAACTTGACTGTAAACAACAACAATTACTGTGTTTGTTATTCCTCTGTTTACACCCTTTGAACAAGCAATAACAATTACTAGCCAACTATTCGACATATCTTTGTAACGGAAATTTTCAAACCACGATTACTTTCTTCAAATACACAGCGTCTTCACACAAGACTGACTGAACTTTTACTAACTCAGTTGCCTGCTTTGCATTATCTGTTATATGACAATGGAAACGGTCTGTTAAATGTTCTTGAAGGCGAACTTTCATGAATTCACCTTCTCGAAATCTCCGTAAATGTAAAAATCGTTATTTACATCGCTGTTTACATTTATTATTGTAGCGTTTGTTGTTGTATTTTTGTTTACTTGTTTACCATTTTTTATGCTGTTGTTTGTTGTTCTATTAAACATTACAATAATTTGTAAACAGGTTTATTTACTGCATTGTTTTGTTTATAATTTAAATGTTAAGTATCTAGATTTTTCATTTTCGTAACAATGTGCGAGTATTTCAATAGAATTGCTCCAGTTTTTAGTAGATCTAACATAAATCGAAATAGTTTTCAAAAAAAACATCTCTACAGGTGTACCATAGATTTTAATGCATTTAATTTAGAACAATAGTGTAGATTTCTTTTAAATAGTCTTAGTTTCACTATTATTTTTATCAGATCTGTACAGCCTTTTAATAGATCTTCATAGGTTACTAATAAATTTTAGTGATTATTGTGGATCTACCATAGATTTTTATAGACCTAGCTTAGGTGCAGTAGTGTAAATTCCCTATTAAATCCATAACATACATAATTGGTCATTAGAAGGCTTCAGTTAGGATTACGACCTAGCTTCTTATAGCACTTACGTTTTGTGCGTTACTTTTTATACATGATGGGCGACTCAAAGTCGACTCCGAACGACAGATTTTTTGAGAAACTTTTCATGGCAATTTATACTCTCAAATTTTTTGCCAGAAATCTGTTGAGAGTAAGCCGCCAAAGAAATATTTTCATATTTTCGTTTTGATGTCTGACCAAGGATGGAAGCCCGCGCCTTTCGTCTAATAAGCCAACACACTACCTACTAGACCACGGCGACTTTATCTGTCTTTATTAAAACAGGCTTGAATAAATAGAATTTCTATTGATGTACTGTGGTGTACGCTAGTACATCTAGTTCAGACTAGAAGAGTCCCTAATACATAATTGGTCATAAGAACTCTTCAATCATTATTACGACTTAGTTCTTTACACCATTTACGTTGTGTGCTATAATTTTATACCTGGGCGGGGGGTCTTAAATTTAAAGTTGAGTTTTCATGGGAATTTTTTGCCAGAATTCTGCTGAGAGGAAGTCGCGAAAGAATTACTTTGTTTGTGTTTTCGTTCTGATGTCTGACCTGGGGTTTGAACCCTGACTTTACGTCTAATAAGTCAACTCACTAGATGTGGACCTAATAGATTTAATGTGTGTGAAGATAAATTCGAATTTGAATACCCAAGACGCGATCCATAAATTTTAGCAGCGCAACAGTTAGTGTTAACAGTGCACAAAATATGCCCTTAACAGAGCACTGTTAACTGTTTAACAGTATCCATTTGAACAAGGTCACTTGTTTAGGAGGTTATTTTATAGCATATAATAGGTCTATGAGTACCATATCATGCTCTAGGGATTGCTTTAATGCCTCTTAATATAATCAGAAAAAAGTCCTATATGAAGTGATATGGTATTGTAAAAATTGGCTTTGAAAAGATCAATTTTTTAATTGAAAATTCTCTAGAAGATCAGTGGCCATTTGGGAACATATAAGAAACTGTACCCCATACAGACTATATACAAATGGTAGTCCAGAGGGTCCTCTTTCCAACCGTGGTAGTGGGATAGCTGAAATAATTTTGTGAATCGAGATATTGAATTTTAAAAAGAAATCGGTTGGAAAGAAGACCCTCTGGACTCCCATTTGTATATAGTCTGTATGGGGTAGTGTTTCTTATATGTTCCCAAATGGCCACTGGTCTTCAACAGAATTCTCATATATTTTCGACCAAAAATCGATTTTTTTTGAAATTCAATATCTCGTCTAACGCTTCTTTTTTTCAGGGAACTGTGATTTTGATTTCAAATTCAGTTACTTATGAATCTAGCCTCGTTGTTTTATTCAAATCCACTAGTAATGTTAGATGAACAAATAGAAAAAATAAAACAACATTTCAGTTTGTAAGTGTGGAATTTTTCTAATTTTTTTTTATTATTTTTTTCGAATGAAAATGAGAAACGATGATAATAAACACGTATTCTGGTGGTGCTAATGAATGAGATCTACAATGACAACTTCAGCTGCTGCTGCTGCTGTTGCTAATACATTAGTACTCTACTCTACTTTACTACTCGATGGCAGACCAAAGTGGCAAATGGTATGACACTGCGGCAAAAATACAAATATACATACAATACATGTATGTACGTATGTATGTATGTATGTATAATGGATATAAATATGTAAACAAACAAACAAACAAATAAATAAACAAGTAAACAAACTAACCATAACAATAGAGGAGGCGAATATTATCGAATGTTGTTAAAGTGATGCAAGAAAGTTGGAAAAATGGAGAGAGCGAGAAAGCGAGAGGGAAATAAGTATCAGAAATTAAAGAAATGAATTTTAAATGATTAAAAAAGAAAAAGAAGAAGAAGAAAGATAAACAAACAACAATAAAGGCCAGGTCAAGGTCACGCTGGGTTTGCCTTTACAAATAACATTGACCTTCTCTCAACTAATGGCTGTAAAGGTCATATGCAAAGCAAATGCAAGGCCAGTAATAACAGTTGTTTAATAATGTACGAATATGTTAACATTATAAAGTAAATAAAGGGTGATTTTTTTGGCTATTATCTTTTTGCCAACACTGTTTTAAACAGCTCACGCACGTTTTGTGTTTTGTTTCACAGGCAAACATCTTCAGTTTGGTCTATAATTTAACCATGAATTGTCTTACAGACGAACAATGCTTGCAAATCATTGAATTTTATTATCGAAATATGTGCTCTGTTAAGAAAGTTCATCGGGCGCTTTTTCCATTTTATGGTCAGCTTAGTCGGCCCACTGTAGCGGCTATTCGGGCTATTGTTAACTAAATTTCGCACAAACTTTACATTGTTGGACATTAAAGCACCAACACGCTTACGTAGAGTGCGAACTGAAGAAATTGTCGCAGCAAATGACCATCAACTATCGATTCGTCGCCATTCGCAGCAATTGGCCCTCTGTTACCCAACAACGTGGAAAGTTTTTCGGAAGGATTTAGGTGTGAAGCCTTTCAAAATACACCTGGTGCAAGAATTGAGGCCGAACGACCTACCGCAACACAGAATTTTTAGTGAATTGGCTCTTGGAAAGTTGGCCGAAGAAGATCCACTTCTTTATCGAAAAATTGTGTTCAGCAACGAAGTTAATTTTTGGCTCAATGAATACGTAAATAAGCAGAATTGTCGATTTTGGAGTGAAGATCAGCTAGAAGCATTGCAAAAGCTACCAATGCAACCAGAAAAAGTCACAGTTTGGAGCAGTTTATAGGCTGGTGATATCATTGGACCGGACTTTTTCAAACATGCTGCGAATCGTGACGTAACTGTGAATGGTGAGCACTATCCAACTTTTTTTTGCCCAAAATGCAAAAGATTGACTTGCATGACATGTGGTTTCAACAAGACGGTGCCACATGCCACATAGCATGCGTAGCAATGGACTTATTGAGAGGCGAGTTCGGTGAACATTTTATTTCTCGTTCGGTTCTGGTCAATTGGCCGCCTAGATTGTGCGTTTTAACTCCTTTAGACTATTTTTTGTGGAGCTATGTTAAAACTCATGTCTATACAGCAAGCCCGCTTCAATTGACGAAGCATTGGAAGACAACATTGAAGCATTTATTCGTAAAATACTGGCCAAAATGTTGGAAAGAGTATGCCAAAATTGGACTAAGCGGATGGATCATTTGAGGCCCAGTCGCGGTCTACATTTTCATGAAATAATCTTCAAACACTAAACAATAGGGAACGTACTATCGATTCAAATACAGATTTCATGAATGTTTCTGAATTTTATGTGTTTTTTCTTTTTGAAAAATTTTCCTATAGCTCTAAAAAAATCACCCTTTATAAGTTAGGTTAGAGGACGTGCACTTGTCGGTTAAGACAAGTACTGTACCCAGAGGTCGAAATTGACCCATTGTACAAATCACCCTTTATAACTCATGTTTTTTATCCCCCATTACCAAATTGACTCAATGGACTACAATTTTGACAAGGTAATATCATACCGAACTAGTTTACTAGCCGAACAAGCTTATTACGAAAATGGAAATGGTGTTATTAAAATAATAAACAAATACTACACAATGGACTTGATCATGTATAAAATGGTAAACAAAAGCTCCAAAAACAAAATAATGGACTTGTTCACGTAATCAACGAATAATTAAAAATATAACAACGAAAACAATGGACTTGTTTACAAGATCAATGAATAAATAAAAATATAGCAACAACATCAGTATAAAAGGATATAAGGGATAAAGATGTAAATAGCCAACAACAAAGTGCAGCAGACAGAGAAGTAAACAACTAACAACAAAAGCCAGTACAAAATAAAAGAGGAGAACGGATAAACAATAAACAAGATACACAAACAAAAGTAATGAAAACAACTTGCCGACATTCTCCTTCGAGAGTATTCATCGCACTATTGAGCCAGCAACATAAAAAGCAACAGCGATTCAGTTAGAATTAAGTCTAGTAGGTAGTGTGTTGGCTTATTAGACGAAAGGCCCGGGTTCGTATCCCAGGTCAGACATCAAAACGAAAAATATTTTTTCGGCGACTTCATCTCAGCAGATTTCTGGCAAAGACTCTGAGAATAAAAATTGCCATGAAAAGCTTCTCAAAAATCTGTCGTTCGGAGTCGACTTTAAAAAAAACTGTAGGTCGCACCACTTATGTATAAAATTAACGCACACAACATAAGTGGTGTGAGAAGCTAGGTCGTAATCCTGACTGAAGGGTTGTAATGGCCAATTATGTATGTATGTGTGAAGACAACACGTGAGATTCAGTTAGAATTTAGTCAGTCGTGTGTGAAGACGACACGTGAAATTCAGTGAGAATTCAGTTAGTCGCGTGTGAAGACGACATGTGAGATTCAGTGAGAATTCAGTCAGTCGTGTGTGAAAGCACGTGAGATTTAGTAAGAATTCAATTAGTCTTGTGTAAAGACCTTCCTTCGTATTGTTGCTTTGTAGGCAGAGAGAAGAATAACGAACAATTGTTATTGCGTAAGCGGTAGAGAATTGTGTTTTGAAGTTCTAACGAATGAATGTGAAAAGAGAATAACAATTAAAGTAAATTTGTGTTTTGCAAATCAATTTCCAAAGGTGGCACACGGAATTGTGCGAACAATAAAAGATTAATTTAAAACTAAACACAAATTTATTTCTTATTTGATTTACAAACTACGAACTCATATTTTTGAACGTTTTAAAAAGATAAAATCTGTACATATGTACACATGGGTATATACATAGATGGATAGTTAGTGCGAGGCGAAAAATTGTTCAATCACATGTGCATTGCTTTTTGTTTTTTTATTACAAATTTCTTGTTTTATTTTTACGTTGCACTGTAATGTCATTATGGTGGAATTGATTTGAGTTGCGTTGAGTAGAGCTGAGTTGAGTTGAGTTATCGTCATTCTGTTTATGTCATGCTGCTGTCATCACTAATGACAGTGCATACACACAAATGGACAGACAGACAATTAGGCACGTATTAAATGTAAACAGAGAGGAGGAAATCCACATGCACTCACATGTGACAACAATAAAAAAACATCCAAGGAAAACAACAACAAGTGTTTTAGTATTTGCAAAAAAAAAAGTTTTTTTTTATTTGTTGTTATTTTTAAACTTAATCGGGTCAATGTGTTTTTTTGAAATTCATGTCAAATTAGTTCCAACATAATACAATTTAAATGGAAATAAATAAAGTACAGTAAGACCCCGATTAAGGCTGCTCCGCATAATGCTGTTTCAGTATTATGCTGAGTATTTTGATGCCCCTAAACCGATCCTTGTTGTATATGTATGTGTGCAAATGAAATGGATATGTACCAGAGATCAGCAATAAGTATTCAAAACGATGAGTAGATTCGAGTCGTACTTATAATCTCAGATACTTATACGCATTCATACTTATTTTAATATGATACTCATACTCAAAGTTGTTAGTACTCGTTGTATTTATACTTAATATTACGTGTGATGTTATTGACTTCAACTGGCTTCACTTAACATTTACACGAAGCATAAAATAAGTACGATTCGCGCACAAACACTGCAATACTCACAAGAAGATTGTGTGTATGCTTTGCTTGTTGTCCTTATTTTTCATTTCTTCTTTGTTTGTGTATACAACAACAACAAAGGCTGTAAATTTTGATGAATGATTCGAATTATTCGAATCATTTCTAAGTATTATAAGTATTTTTCTAAATTTACGAATCAGAATGAGTAGGCTTATGAATCAGACATATTTCGAATGTTGTGAGTTTGATGTCAACGTTGTACTCATACTCATTGCTACTTATACTTATAATTCAATGTTGTAGCGAGTACGAGTGCATCAGAGTAGTTGAATTTCCTTCTATTTATTCACTCATAATCAAAATTGCATGAGTGCTTATGTGTAGCGGAAAAACGATTCATTGCTGATGTCTGGTATGGTTATACTACCACTGGCCGGTTATTTTTAAAGTCGGGTATCAAAGCAAATATATAGGTATGCGGTCAATTTGAGTCATATCTTCCTTAATTGATGTCATGACAAGCATTAGAGGCAATCGTTTTCTTACCAATAGGGTATGATGTGAGACTGTTTACTTCCATAGCGATGTGATGAGTTTTTATGAGTAGCGGAAAAACGATTCATTGCTGATCTCTGCTATGTACCAATCACAATCAATCTATCCAGAATACAGATTCCAACTGTATTTTTCAAAGTCGCAAGGTCTGGTTTAACGCAGTTTCGTTTAGCGCTAGAACTTATTGAAACGTATCGCTTGTGTTAAGCGGGGTCTTACTGTGCTGACAACCATACTCTGACAGTAACAGTAACAATAAAATGTAAAATGTTTGCAATAAAAATTTTTAAAACAATGCTTAGAGTAAAGTTAATAAACAAAAAAACAATTCAAATTAGTATTCGAATATTTTGAAAATGTCACACAGTTGAGTAGTTTTGTATCGCATTAAAAATTGATTTCTTTTAATGTTTTTTGTTAATTAAAAATAATTTTCCAGGTTTCAGGTTAATTAAACTTTTAATCACACGACACCACACCACACCACCTTTGATGCCATAAACTAAACTATTTAGTTGAAGTTTAGCTAGGGTAAGGGAGGTTAATTTAATGCTTCACTACACTTCTAAACGAAAATAAGGCCAATTATTGTATTATAATGGACTACTGAATGGATTACTGAATGCTTTTCAATAGCCATCGATTATAGCAAACGAACACGTGTTGCAGAGGTGAGTGACATTTTAGGTTTCTATTTTTGTTGATATTAAGATTTTAGTACAGTAAATCCCAGCTTAACGTTACCCCACTTAAAACTGTTTTAGTATTACGCGGTTGCAAATCCGGTATCTTTTTCAAAAGCTTTTTTCTTAGTTTGATCAGAAAAAAAGTCTCCAAATGTATTTTCCAAATTTGCAATCCCAATACTAACGCATCATTCTTGCATCACAGTTGAGTTATTAGTTGCCATAAACGTTACTAGGGTGTATACATATGTACGTGTTAAGTTGTCTCGTTTAACGCCGGAACTTATTGAAACGAAACCCCTCTTGTTAAGCGGGGTCTTACTGTACATTGATATTAAATTGGAAAACGGTTTGAGTCACTCATATCATTTATAAGTACTACTTTAAAGTTATGAATCTAAAGGAGTAGGCTTACGAATCCCACATATTTAGAATGGTATGAGTTCTATGCATACTCATTACAACCTTGTACTTCTTGAGTACTAATGAATACGATTACTTGGCAAAAGAGAAAAATGGAGCATGAACGTTTACAATATGTGTGACGATAAATTGAAATTTAACTAGCAAAGACAAAAACCAAAAACTTTAACCGAGTTAATGTTAAGTGATTAACAGAAAATAGGTCAAGGAAGAAATCACCCAAATATACGATATCAGAGAATGGAACACCTATTCCATTGCTTTAAAATTATGCTCCACACATTAATGAGGGGAAAAGCTGCTCTGGTAATTCGGTAATTCTTTTGGAAATTATAAACAAATTCGACAAAAAATGTATCAGATTATGTCGGTAGGATGACCTATATTAAGGGAAAATGGGACTTGCTGTACATATCCCACTATATACAAATTGTTGCCAAAAATTATAGAAGATCACTACAAGAAATAGTACACCGTATAGAATATATGCAAATGGTAGCCTAGAGGGTGCTCTTTCCATTCGTGGTAGTGCGATAGCTAATAGCTGAGAATTGAGATTTTCAATGTTGAAAAAACCAATTTTTACTAAAAAATTATATGAAAATTCCCTACATGATCATTTTGGAACATATAAGAAATAGTACACCATACAAGCAAATCATAGTCCAAAGTCCCAGACCACTGAACGTGTATAAATCCAGTCTCCAATGGTACTTATCTTACTTACTTAGATGATCATTACAACTCTTTAATCAAAGTTACAATCTAAATTCTCACAACACCCATATTGTATGAGTTAATTTTGTCTATTAGGGTCAGGAATCACAAATTACAGATTTCAGAGAAACTTTTCATAGCAATTTTATTTTTATTTTATTTTTAAACTTAGAGTTTTTGCCAGAAAAATGCCAAATGGAAGTCGCCGAAGAACTATCTTCAGCTTTGTGTAAAGACGCGATGTGTTTGAAGAGAATAAAAGTAAAAGTTCAGTCAGTGTTGTGTAAAGACGCGGTGCGTTTGAAGAAAGTAATCGTGGTATGCAAATCTCTATTACAAAGGTCTAGTTGTAAGTTTTATTATAAAAAAAAACAAAATTCCACTGTCCACCTTGTTCTCAAGTTTACAACCATCAGCATAGACTTTCAACGATTTAACTCGAGACATGGCCATTGCCTGAGGATCGAGATGTAAGAAATTTTTTTACATTCTTTTGACCCAACTTTGCAAACGATATATTTTCTTTATTTTAATAGAATGAATTTTATTTCTTTTATAAAATTTTATAAAAAAACCATAAAAGAGAAAACAATTAAAATCTCCATAGTTATGACGACAGTTGACTGACAATTTGAATATTGTTTCACTTTCAATTCTTTAATTAGAGAGAACAACAGACATATTATAGATGACGTGTGAGTGTGAGATCACCATTAGTACTTTAAAAAGGATACAGTAAGACCCCGCTTAACGCTTAAATAAATTGAAACAAAAGAGCGTTGAAAAAGATACACAGTAGAGCACCACAAGTATCAATACAATGCGTGATTTAAGGGAATCCCAATACTAACGCGTAAGTCGCCGTGGTCTAATAGATAGCGCGATGGCTTATTAGACGCAAAAGCCAGGGTTCGTATCCCAGGCCAGACATCAAAACAAAATACAAAAAGTATTTTCTTCGGCGATTTCCTCTCAGCAGATTTCTGGCAAAAACTATGAGAGTAAATAAAATTGCCGTGAAAAGTTTCTCATAAAATCTGTCGTTAGGAGTCGACTTTAAACTGTAGGTCCCGCCACTCTCTGTATAAAATTAACACACACAACATAAGTGGTGTGAGAAACTAGGTCAATAATCCTGACTGATGGGTTCTAATGACCAATTAAGTATGTGTGTAATACTGAAACAGCGTTAAGCGGGGTTTTACTGTATCATTTCCTCCCTCTTAATAATTTTAACCCAGTTATTAACTCTATTTTATGGATTTTGTCCCAGGAGACAGAAAAATTGTGGTATTTAAATGGCTATGAAATGGAACGAAATGCAATGCAAGGCCATGGTTAATTAATAAAATGAAGATGATTTTAAATCGAATAATGATAATCAAAGAAAGAGTTTAAATAAGGAAAGAGAGGGATAGAGAGGGAGAAAGGGAGGGCTTTCCATATCACATTAATTTGCTTAAAAATTAATGTCTGCGATAGAACTTTTCAATTACTCTTACTGCTCTTGTCAGTAAACAACCACTGAAATGTTAATCGCCAATGTTGTATAGTGCACTACAATATGTTACGTACATAAGACAATATCAATTAATTTTGTTTTTTTTCTATTTATTTATTGTTTAAGTTATTTGCAAAAAAAAAAAAATGTATTTTTATATTAATTGTGACAAGAAAAACAAGCTAACCAGCAAGCGAAAAACAATTATTGAAATTGTCTAAATACTCGTACTCGTTACACGTCTACCGGCATTAGGAGAGTACGTGACTAAATTATTAAATTCGATTCGAATCGATTCGATTTTTTTTATTTATTTATTTAATATACATACAATACATTGATTATTATTATAAATATTTTTTTTTATTTTGCAAACAATTAGTATTTAATAGTTTGAGCAGAATAAATTGTTTTATATTTTGCGTACACTGGAAAAAAATGAATTATTGATGGGCTATTATAAGCATAAGTAAACTATTATGGCCATTCGCTTGCAATAGAAAATAGAATTTTAAATACAAATTTTGATCTCATAATGTGGTTGAATGTATGCTCTGAGACAGGTACTTCCAAAGGATCACAAGGACGAGAGGAAGAACTCAAGAAGTCTTGAATAATATTCATAACGTACGTACTATCTGTACTATCTCCCTAAAGGTTCAATTAGTCGTGACTTTAGCATAACGCTGTAGTCGTAACATAATCCATTACCGTAAATTTACTATTAGCAGCAATCAATGCTGCCATGGCCATAACCAGCTGTATACGTTAATTGCACATATCGATTTTTCAAAAGTACAGAAGTGAACAAAGAGAAATGTGTATACATGTAAGTAAATTCAGCAAACAGCTGTTTATGGTTATGTCAAAAAACCAAAATTCAATTGGTACATATATAATCGAAAACAGTGATGTCCATAAAGTTGGTTAAAACAGCTGATTTATATGGTTATGGTTAAGTCACGACTAATTGAACCTTAACATAGTGCATTTAACTTCAAAATGCAATATTAATATCAGATGGTTTATGTCTTTACACATGGTTGGTGTCTTTAATATCGTTTACATTTTTTCAGTTACGTTTCTTTAGTGGCATTTATAAAACCTGGGTCCAGATGAATGCTACACAACGAAATTCATACACACACACATACATAACTGGTTATTACAACCCTTTAGTCAGGATTTCGACCTAGCTTCTCACACCAATTACTTTGTGTATGCTAATTTTATACATGAATGGCGAGACCTACAGTTTAAAGGCGACTACAAACGACAGACTTTTGTGAATCTCTTCATGACAATTTTATTTACTCTCAGAGTTTTTGCCAGAAATCTTCTCAGACGTTTTGATGTCTGACCGGGGATACGAAACTGGGCTTTGCATCTAATAAGCCAACGCAATACCTACTAGACTGCGGCGACTATAAAGTATGTTATATGTGCGGAGATAAATTATTATTTAAAAACCAAAGACACAAACCCACAATTTTAACAGCGCCACTTCTTCCCTCTTACAAGGTAAACTTTGCTATTTACAGATCACTGTTAACGGTTTAACAGTGGCAATAGTAGATTAGTCTTCTACTTCTTCTACCCGTGAATTTCCAGAATTTACTGTTGTTGTCCTATTTTTTACCCACAATAACCCGATCAGCCATTAACCTGTACAAAGATAACCGTTAAACATCTCGCTATAAAGCAGAGACAACACGACTATATTGTGCACAATACACCCCTCCTAACCCTACCCTCTAACTCGTTTGTAAACAGTTTGTAAACCTTATTGTACCAGGAAACCTTATTTTATTCTTTTACGAGGACTCTTACACCCTAGAGTATTCGATATGTGTGACGTCATATATCCTCTGTAGATATAGAAATCAGAAAACACTGAACGACCTTCTTGCATCCTCGAGAATTATGTGTGTGTGACGTCATATGTCCTCCTCTTTAGATGCAGAAATCAGAGAACACTGAGCGACTTCCTTGAATCCTCGAGAATTAGGTGTGTGTGACGTCATATGTCCTCTGTAGAGACAATAATGAGAAAACACTGAGCGACCATCTTGCATCCTCGAGAATTAGGTGTGTGTGACGTCATATGTCCTCCTCTTTAGATACAGAAATCAGAGAACACTTAACGACCATCTTGCATTCGCGAGAATTAAGTGCGTGTGTGACATCATATGTCCTCTTTAGATGCAGAAATCAGAAAACACTGAACGACCTTCTTGCATCCTCGAGAGTTAGGTGTGTGTGACGTCATATGTCCTCCTCTTTAGATACAGAAATCAGAGAACGCTAAGCGAAACTTTTAATATTTTATTCGTAACCAAAGATTCCCTTCGTTCTTTGATAAAGTTCCTCTCGTTATTCTACAGCCTGTAATTGTAGTCTAAGCGTATACATAATTGCCTACAGACTGCATTACCGGGCTTAAAACTTTCCATTATTCCTCCTCCGTGGCTCACATTTTCGGACTAGGAATTTTTTGTATAAAATTTCTTTGAATGCTTCCCATCTAACACCAGATAGAGTGAGTAGTCGTGGCTGGCCATAAACAATTTCTAATTGCCGTTGCTTCGTTGCTGCCGTTGCAGTTGCTGTTGAAATTTTATTGCCATTGAAGTAGAATAAATGGCCCAGAATGTGATGTTTGTTGGTTGTTTGGTTGGTTGGTTGGTGCCAATAGTTACAACATTTTTATTACGATTTTGCAACTCTAAAGATATTACATTTTTTTTTTATTGTTGTTGTTGTTCGTGCAACATAAACATTTAATTTAATTGCTGACGACGGCACGTCAAAAGAGTGAAAAAAATAAACAAAACTTGGAATTGCTCCATGGATGACAAGGCAAGCTGGTAGCAGTAAGCAACAGCAGCTGCATAAGAGTAAAACTTCAGAACTCTGAAATTATGATGACGTTTAGAAAATGAATTCATTTGAGGGCATTAACACCATCTCCACCATTATTATCTTTGCTGGTTAGTAACTGCGCTAATTCTGAACAGTCAAAAAAAATTTATAATAATTTGTAAAGCCATGACCACTAGAACTAACGTAGACAAAAGCATTACGGAGCTACTTAGGAATTGCAAATGATCCAGGAAATCTAGGCTTGCAAACTCCGCCAAGTCATTGAAGACTTTAGTTAGGATTACAACCTAGCTTCTCAACACCTACTCATGTTGTGTCTACTAATTTTATACATGAGGTGCGCGGGTACCTACAATTTAAACTTGTTTCCGAACGACAGGATTTGCGAGAAGCTTTTCATGGCAATTTTATTTACTCACTCCAAGTTTTTGCCAGAAATCTGCTCGATCTCATGTCTTCATTGAATTCTCACTCTCAGAATCCCACTTCACGCAAGACTGACTTAATTTGAATTCCATCATTGCTCGCCTTTTATTGTATTGCCTTTTATATCGTTGGATCAATAGTGTGATGAATGCTATCGAAGAGGCCTTCGGGAAATATCCAGAAATGTAAACAAGTTGTTTTCATTATTGTTGCTTGTCTGTCTTATATGCACTTTGTTTTTGCTTGTTTACTTCTTTGTTCGCTGTATTTTGTTGTTGGTTGTTTACATCTTTTATCCATTATTTTTGTTTATTCATTGATCTTGTAAACAAGTTGTTTATGAAATGATCCAGGTAATCTAGGCTTACAAACTGCGCTGAGTCATTAAAGAAAGGAACTACAAAAAATCGAATTCATTTCACTATTAGACCTGAGCACCCACAGAGAAAAGTAAATGAACAAGTTTTATTATCTGTCATACCTGCAATAGAAGGTTCTCCTTGACTATACGTCAGGAGGAGAAGAATTTGCTTTACCGACTTGCCATGAAAAGTTTCTCAAAAGGAAAAAAATCTGTCATTCGGACTCGACTTTAAACTGTAGGTCCCCCGGCACTCACGTGTAAAAATATATAAGTGGTGTGAGAAGCTAAGTCGTAATCCTGACTGAAGGGTTGTAATGACCAATTATGTTGTGTCTGATGTATCTAAGGTGGTGAGTTCTCTTTAATAGCTTCAGTACCTTGACCTCTGACCTACAGAGAACTAGTCCATGAAGAAATGGAATTCAGTCGAATTCGCACAGAAAAGTAAGAAGCTTTTCTCTAATCTCGGGACCTCACAAAAGAGATTTGCTCATAGAAAATGTATAAGAATTCTATAAGAAGAGCCGTGAAGTGCTTCTAAAAAAGCCTGTAGTTCGGAGTCGACTTTAAACTGTAGAACCCGCCGCTCACGTTTAAATTTAACGCACACAACGCGAGTGGTGTGAGCAGCTAGGTCATAAACCTGACTAAAGAGTTGTAATGGCCAATTATGTGTGTATGAATGTATGTAAGAAGAGATAATTTTTGTTCAAACCTACTGTAACACCCCTCGTTAACAGCAACCGACTGTAATCAATTTGATTTATTTTATTGAACTGGGACTAGACAGATTCATTTGAAAACAACATTTTTTTTTATTAATTTTTATGTCATTAAAAATAAAAATAGCGGCAGAGAAAAAAAGCTTAGAAGATAAATGACAGGCGTATGCCTAAATCCGGCATAATTTTTTGTTGTTGTTATTACCGGCCGGCCACCCACATGAATTCATTTCAATGAGGCACACAATAAACAGGCGGCTTTAGCTTATATTTTTTTGCTATGAAATCTTTGTAAATTCCATTGTTGTTGTTGTAAATTTAACACTTTTTATCTGGCATTTCATATTGTATGTTACACTGTCCATGATGTTGATAACGATAATGATTATGTACGCGATAATGTAGATGATGATGGTTATCATCATCATCATCATCATTTTATTATTATTATTGGCATCATATTTCATTTGCACTCCCGTCATATGCATCACACAACACAACACAATCGAAATAAACAAATCGTGCAACAAAAGCATTCAGCCATACAGCTATACAGTCAGTCAGTCGTCATTCAGCCATTCATTCATTTGTGGCCAGTCGTCGTTAACCGTCGTCATCATCAATATTGATACCCTGTGTGCAATAGCAACAAATCATCTTAAAGAGTATCAACAACAACAACAACAACAAAAAAGTTACATTTTTTTGACTTCAGTCGTTTCGTGCATTCAATCTGCGCCGTTGATGTTCAATTCACTGCATGCCAGTTAGTAACAGCAGCAGCATCAC
The DNA here is from genome assembly GCA_014635995.1 of Sarcophaga peregrina. Lineage (NCBI taxonomy): Eukaryota > Metazoa > Arthropoda > Insecta > Diptera > Sarcophagidae > Sarcophaga > Sarcophaga peregrina. Next base: position 99,783,885 of record CM025789.1, read on the forward strand.
GAAGAGCATCAGTTCTTTGGCTCACTTCATGAAAAAAAAACACTGGCAGCTGCAAAACATACATTATCTCTCTTAGCGGTTGGTCACTAACACACTAACTTGCCAATATGCCAGCTTACATCTCTCTCTCTCTCTTCTATCACTAGTTTTTGCATCACACTCCAATAAATAGCGTTGAAAAACTAAAGAGCACACCATACATAAAATTTTAAATTATTTATAAAATACTAGCTTTACTCTGCCCGTTGTGCTGCGCCCCCAACTAAAACAAATTGGAAGGAAAGGCATTACACAAATGTCCAATTAATTTTGAATCATTTTATTGATTTTGTTGCCCATTGTCCCCATGATTCAGATGAACGGGCCTGAGTAGTACGCATTCGATCAGTTTCTAATCGGACTTCTCGTTGTGTAAGTGGTTCATGCGAACGGGACTTATCGGCATATACTCGAAGATTTTCCAGTCACAGTGCTCGTTTGATTTTGAGGCTCGTAATGCCCTATTCTTTCGTGCTTGGGGTGTAGGTCGACCAATTGCTTGTCATTCATTTTCAGTGACACCATCCATCGGAAATTAATCACACCAATCTCCATCGACTCATACGTTTCAACTTTGTTAAAAAATACATAGTTTACGATTTAATTGATTTTAAATAATTTTCAGTGGCGCCACCTATCACATATTGGTCATACCAACTTAGAAATCTTCATCGGCTCATGCGCAACAACTTTTTTAAAGATCATAACATGATCAAATGCGTGTATTGTTCATACATACTTCAAAATACAAAATTTGGGGCGCCTTTAGCTGTTGCAGTTTATGAGATATGCAATATTAAATACTTATTTGGTATATGGGCGTAGCACCACGCCTACTTGAAATTTTAAAGTAAAAAATAGCCTATAGTTCCTTCCAGACATACAGGAAGGTGCAGCTCAAATTTCAAGAAAATCGACCCAGCCGTTTAGCCGTCTATAGATCATGCATTAGTTGAAAAATATCTGAACCCATGATAAATTCGAATTTAAAAAGTAGAGATGCAAACCCTTACTTTTAGCAGCGCCATTTTTTTACTCTAACAAAGTAAACTTTGCTATCAACAGAGCACTGTTAACTGTTTAACAGCGGCAATAGTGGACTTGTCTTTTACTTTGCAATTATTTCAGACTATTAACATAAAACGTAATTCCCATTAGGGGTAGACAACGGAAAATCTCAAAATTATTACAGCTATCCCTCTAACACGCTTCGAAAGAAGACCTTCTAGACTGCCATTTGGATATAGTCTGTGTGTGTGTGCAAATGGCCACTGATCTTCTAGAGAACTTTCAAATATTTTTGACCGAAAATCTATTTTTGAAAATTCAAAATCTCAACTCTCAAAATTATTACATCTATTCCACTAACACGGTTCGAAAAAGGACCCTCTAGACTGCCATTTGCATATAGTCCGTACGGTGTACAATTTCTTACATGTTCCAAAATGGCTACTGATCTTCTAGAGAATTTTAAAACCAAAAATTTGGTATTTTCAAAAGAAATTTTCTCAATTACTTTATATCCGGCTGATTATATTGAGAGGCCTTGGAACCTTCCTTTATATATAGCATGGTACTCATAGAGTATTCCCAAAATTAGCTTCTAATTAAGTGGGCTTCCAAGGGATACTGTTAAATAGCTAACAGTGCTCTGTTTAGGTTAAATTTTGTTCTGTTAAGAGGAAATGTTCTTCCGTTAACGTTAAATGTGGCGCTGCTAAATGTTAAGGGCTGCGTCTTGGATTTTTAAATTCGAATTTATCTTCACACACATTTGGATGTCAAGAGTTTCAACAGTTCGCCTAGAAAAGTGTAAAAGAACAGAACTGTTGTAAGATTTTAACAGCTGCGGTGCAATAATTCCTTGTTCAGATAGAATACTGTTAAATAGCTAACAGTGCTCTGTTAAGGTTAAATTTTGTTCTGTTAAGAGGAAATTTTGCTCCGTTAACACCAAATGTGGCACTGCTAAAATGTACGGATTGTCTTGGATTATCAAATTCGAATTTATCTTCACACCTATTTGGATGTCAAGAGATTCAACAGTTCGCCTAGAAAAGTGTAAAAGAACACGAGCTGTTGTAAGATTTTAACGGCTCCAATGCAATTATTCCTTCAAACACGAAGGCGTACTGCTGTCCGTCTATAAAGATAGGGAACAACAACATGAGGTCTGGGTGGCCTGTGGACAGTCGTTCTGCTGAGGAATCATAACAGAAGAAATCATGCCCATATGGTCATCACTTCAATAAAGATATTTCATAGCTTTAGGGGATTTTGGTGTTCCATTTGAAGTAATTAAAAATACTCTATGCTATATTGCTCAGCACCACTGTAATGTGTAATATGTAAAGTTATCGCCTGTAGTTTTATGCATTGCAGAGTGTCATCACTTTTGACATTTGAATAATGTTGTCGTTTGTTGTTGTTGTAATTGTTGCTATTCTTGTCAGCAAATTTCAAATTTATTTCTCTTCATCGTTTATATCCCCCCCTTCAGCCACCACCATCGCCCTCGCGCTACGGGTAAGAAATAATCATTATTTACGATGATGATGATGATGACGATGATTTTTAACGATTTTCTATGAATTTTTTTTCTCTGTTTTTTCCTCTATTTTTTATGATTTTGTAGGTGCCTATCACCTAGTCATCGGTGAATAATTACAAGCGAATATTAATTACTTGCAAAAATCTTCAGCGGATGGACGGACAGACAGACGGACAGACAAACAGTCGAAAGTGGTAATAAATTGAAGAAATATTGGAAATTCAATACAAAATGAAAAATGATCTGCAAAAATAAAAAGTTGGAAGTTTGAAAAAAAATTTAAGCGGATTTAATTTCACGCCGAAATTATGAGCGGAAAAGTTACGAAAATACAATCTACAAATATTTTATAAAGGGTTAATGACTTGTAGGGCAGAACAGAATAACCTTTCAGTCAGGATTACAGCCTAGATTCTCAGCAGCACTCATGTTGTGTGAGCTAATTGTATGCTTAAGTGGCGGGACCTACAGTTTTAAATCTATTCCGAACGACATATTTTTGAGAGACTTTTCATGACAATATTATTTGCTCTCTCTCAGAATTTTTGCCAGAAATCTGATGAGAGGAGGTCGTCGAAGAAATATTTTTCTATTTCGTTTTTAATGCCTGACCAGGGATTTGAACCTTGGCTTCGCGTCTAATAAGCTAACACACTACCTCCTCGAATGGAGGAGGATGCTCCGGCGAAACGGGTATTTGATGCGGGGATCTGCGGAAGTCGGCGAAGAGGACGACCTTGTATCCGTTGGAAGGACCAAGTCGAGGAAGCCCTGTCATCGATTGGTGTGACCAACTGGCGTAGGCGCGCAAGAAGCAGAGGCGCCTGGAAGGATGTATTGCGGCAGGCCGAAATCCGTTAATCGGGTTAAGTAAGTAAGTAAGTACTACCTACTAGACTACTGGCCGACTACAAGGGCGATTGTAGGGCAGAAAACTAATGTTAAAAAAAGAACTGAAAATTCAGAAAGAATTTCTACGCCATGCTAGATTGTAATAAACCTTATCAATAGACCACCAGCACCCTATCTCCGTGGAAGCTTAATGCCTTCAAAAAATTACGCATTTTTTCACTACAAATTCGCCATTTTAATCGCTTAGAACTATAAACTCCATTCAGAAAGATCTGCAAAAAGGAGGCACACACAATGCCTACTTCATTCGGCTTTCCATGTCGCAGCTCACCACAGGTTTAAAGTCCAGAATCCTTGGAAATTTTCAAATTAGGCGATACCACATAATTTTATCGATCTGAACTCCCGAATTTCATGCAGTCTAATGAAAAGAACAAATTCACTATGTTTGTAACTTTGTGCCCTGGCCTAAAACAGAAGAACACTCGAGGATGATTCCATTAAATCAGTACTGAAAAAAAATTATTTTTGTTACATAGGCGTTGTGTTGACCACTATATTATAAAGCCAAGCGTATTGGCTTATTAGACAAGAACTTGAGAGATCCAACCTTATCTTAGAAGAAAATATCAAGAAAAAATTTCTGAGGTTGGAAAAACATTTCCAATTTATCGTTCAGATTTGACGTTAATCCGAAGGACCCACTAATAATAAATAAAATTAACGCAGGTTCTAATCCTGACATAACGTCTTTAATGGCCAATAAGGTACTTACGTATGTAAGCACTAGAGGTTCATAAGATAAACTCGGGTTTTATTCCATGCCAAGAAAGTTTTTGTCATTATTGTACTATGTTTAGACATGCACTTTTATTGAGCCAATATTCGGTTTATTGATTGCAATATTTTAAGTGTTTAGACATAACAATATACGCAGTTCAACTGCTTATTCGATATTGATTTGACAGCTGGTTGTTTCAACAAAAAAAATTTCTTTTGTCAAAAGTGTTCGGAAAATTGTAATATGCTTACTGAACGTACTTATGACAGTGATGTATTTAAGTTTTATTGCATCATTTATTGTGCAATAATTAATTGATATTTTATATGAAATATTGAGATCAATAATGCCGTTTATTGCGATTTACTCAATATAAGTGCATGTCTGAACATAGTATTAGGCTAGTATTTAGCGAACCAAAAAGAATGAATATTACCGGCTAAGTACTATAGAGACCGGAACCAACAGTACATAGTGAACAGATGGAGATCTGAAATGTAGAATTATGGTCTCCTTATTGTAAGGGGAACAACGAATTTGATCAAAGTATTTATAACATTTGATTTGAATTGAAATGTGAATTTGAAGATATCAAAACTACATAAGCGTAGTGGACAAGAAACTACGTTAAGGCCTGCAAACTTTCGTTATTGAGTCATAGAAAATTTAACTTAATTTTTCGTTTAGGTACATTTAATACTATTATATAGGTTAACGCTAATGTGCAGTCGCCGTAGTCTAGTAGGTAGGTAGTAGGAAATCTCATTACACGAGAGCCCATCGTATAACCCCTAGCTCAGACATTTCGAATAATAATGAAATATCAGAAAAAAATATTTCTCTAGGCGACTTCCTCTCAGCAGTGTACTGGGTAGAAGCTTTGTAAATAAAATGCTTCAAAAATTTCTCAAAAATCTGTGGTTCCTTAGCGTCTTTAAACTGTAGGTCCATGCCTCCAGTCAAATATAAAATTAACATCCACATTATGGGTGATGTGTCTAGCTAGGTTGTTATCCTGGCTAAAAGCTTGTAATAACTCATTAAATTATGTAAGTACGGATGTAAAGGTTCAATTAGTCGTGACTTAACCATAACCATATAAATCAGCTGTTTTAACCAATCTTATGGACATCACTGTTTTCGATTATAGTTGACTTAGTTAGTAATGACATAGTCATAACGATAACCATATGTACCAATTGAATTTTGATTTTTTGCCATAACCATAAACAGCTGTTTGCTGAATTTACTTACATGTATACACATTTCTATTTGTTCACTTCTGTACTTTTGAAAAACCCATATGTGCAATTAACGTAAACAGCTTTTTATGGCCATGGCAGCACTGATTGCTGCTAATAGTAAATTTACGGTTATGGATTATGTTACGACAACAGCGTTATGCCAAAGTCACGACTAATTGAACCTTAAGTGAAAAGTTTATGGTAAGAATGTTATGAATAAACATTGGAACCAAAGGTTTGCTTGATTTCTTGCGGTCTGGTTAGACAATCGCTAAAAATTAATGAAGTTTTCAGCTCCTGACAGTAGGTATATTACAGGTATTGGACGTCAGTAATCTGACAGTTTGGAATTGTTTAAAATCATTTGAATATCAATCACAGGGAATAAAGAAAGACATTTGTTTGTAGGTTAAAGTAGGTAGTGGTCTAGTAGGTAGCTTACAGGCTCTTTATCGGAAAGCCCATCGTTCAACCCTTAACTCAGACATTTTAAACAATAACGAAATATCAAAAAAAATTATTTCTCTAGGCGACTTCCTCTCAGCAGTGTACTGGGTAAAAGCTTTGTAAATAAAATGCTTCAAAAATTTCTCAAAAATCTATCGTTCGGAGTCGACTTTAAACTGTAGGTCCATGCCTCCAGTCAAATATAAAATTAATATCCACATTATGGGTGATGTGTCTAGCTAGGTTGTTATCCTGGCTAAAAGCTTGTAATAACTCATTAAATTATGTAAGTACGGATGTAAAGGTTCAATTAGTCGTGACTTAACCATAACCATATAAATCAGCTGTTTTAACCAATCTTATGGACATCACTGTTTTCGATTACAGTTGACTTACTTAGTAATGCCATAGTCATAACGATAACCATATGTACCAATTGAATTTTGGTTTTTTGCCATAACCATAACTTATTAAAATTAACACAATTAAACACACGTATGCAGAAGTACAGAGTGAGTACATAGAAATTCGTAGGATTATTACTCCATAATACTTTAAGTAGACTGAATTGTAACCTTAATACAAGTATGGTAGAATTCTGTAATAAAATTGTAAAGAGCATTGTATTTACGATCTAGAGTGGCTATAGCGAAACTGTAATGAACTTTCAGCATTCTGCAAAAAGTAAAGGCATGAAGTCTCATAATTACGTTAGGAATTAAAATGTTGTACAACACAACACATGAGGTAATAATCGAAAGTTATTTGATTTTTGAGGATTACTGTAAGTGAAACTCATTTCTAAAGCGGGTCATTACTAGGGATACAAACGACACATCGATGTTATCGAAATTTATTTTTTTAATTTTTTTTTCTTCTCTCCCTAAATAAATATTTGATTTCCGAATTATTAATAATTAATTACGCATATCTTATCAGTAAAAATATTCAAAATATATAAAAAAAATAAAATAAAATAAGGGGAGTATTCCTATCCATTTTTAGAGAGTTCCTTAACCCCTTTCAATAAAATACGATAACAAAAAAATGAAAAGAGAAATGAGAATAAAAATTAAATTGAATTGAATTTTATAAAATACGATAAAAATAAACTGCGATACATTAAGACGACTGCGAATTGTATACGAGAAGAATTACACAAAAATAAGGAAGTAAAAGCAGACATAGAGAGAGAGAGAGAAGAGTGATAACATGTGTAAACACATGTTATTATCAACTCAACTCCCTTCATTTCAAACAGATCACACTGCATGTGAATCCAACACATTCTTTATTCATATCCAATCATTCATTTAAATGACAGACACAAAGACAGACAGTGAGACAGACAGAGACAATTAAATCCATACAGTCAGTTAACATAGTTCAGTTCACCACCATAATTTGCCATTGCATGATAATGACGATGACGATGGCGTTGATAATAAAAAATTATTTTAATAATGATGGTGACGTTGTTATCGATAATTACTTCAATAAAAATATCGATTTATTATTCCTTATATTAGCATTTCATTATCACAATTTGATTTTGAATTTGATTTTCAAACGTACGAACGTTATCGCTTCTCTACAAAATAATTTTTTGTTTCAATTTCAAAAAATAGTACCCCCCACCCCTCCTAATGTTCCTAATGAGATTTGAATATCAAAATGAGACTTAATTGTGATGCCATATAATCACGTAATTATCGAGCTTTAACAGCTTAGTATTAGGGCGTATAAGAAGTACTTGTGGATTTTCCTTATTGGAAATAAATTTTAATCAACAGCTCATATACCACCGTTATTCGGGAGGTTTTTTTCAATTATCAGGCATCTTCCTATTCCTTTGGTATATATCGCCAGTGTTTATCGATTAAAATGTAGTTGTTATCGATATTAATGTATCGATAAAATGTATAAAAATAAAGGACGGTTTTAAACCGCTATTGTAGGAATTAACACGATCCTGGTCTTTATTTATGACTTAGAGATAGAAACGGCTACAGAAGCGGGTATTTATTCTAAGGAAATTAACCGTACGGTCTTAACATGATTGCCCTATAACTGCAATGTCTTCGTAGGACAGATTTACTCCGTAACTAAAGCCGCATGGTGGATATCTCCAGGGATATCATTTCATTCATCAGTGCTCTTAAATCCGAAGTATTAAGACCGAAGTTGCTGCTCATAGGCATTCGTGCAGAATATCGAATTGGTATGTGAGTCCCAATATTCTTAGCTCCTAAACGGTTATCCTTTGGTGTAATTTTTGCCCTTGCCGGCATACATCCCCCTTTAGTTGCTCTGAGATATATTAAGGAGCGTTAAGAGAAGTTTAAATCATGTGGACCAGAACCATGGCTGCAAAACTTTCCAAAATTCTCTTTTTTTTCTATATTTTTGGGGGGTGTATGGCTTTTGATGGACACAATTATTAAAGACTGTATGATTGGGTATATGTCAGTACAGAAGGTGAATGAAGAGAAATCGGAGGAAATTTTTATAACTATTATGCTCTTCGGGAGCTTAGACTTAAGTACCTTGGTGTCTGCTTTTGTTTCCATAAAAATTATTGTATTTTAATTTATTTAATTTTGTAAGATTGAGCACCAGTTACCACTCCCGAAGATTTCGTGGATTGCACTTTCTCACGAATGAAAAACGGAAAAGCAAGTGGTCTGAGGTTGCTCTGGGTATTTCTGTATTTCTGCTTAATATGCATAACGCCGTTGCAGTCTAGTGATTAGTATGTTCGCTTATGAGACGCCCATGGATAAAATTAACACATTCACTGCCCAGGACGAGTATACTCGTCCTTGCCGGATATCCTATCAAAGACGAATATACTCGTCCTACTTTAAATTTATTATAACATGCAGGCTTTTAAATTACTATAAATCGACAATAGAGAGATTCTAAGTGTTGGCAATTTTCTCAATGTGCCTCGTTTTATTACATTTTCTTTATTTTATCGATCTGCGTGATTTATTATTTGTTTTTCTACTAAAACGTACGCAAATACGAAAAAGCATACCGTGTCCTTTTGCCTTCCTATTGCCAAAGACGAGTATACTCGTCTTTGGTTTTCAGCTTGTAACAGAGTTTTGATAAACAATAACACTCAAAATATACATGGCAATGGGAATGACTTCATATAATTTAGGCTTGGCAGCGAATAAGTTAACAATCATAACTTGGGTGGTGTGTAAAACTAGGTTGTAATCCTGACTAAAGGATTATAATGAGTTAATAAGTAAGTACGATTGAATGTGTGTCTAAGCCTATGGAAGATCCCTACTACGAAGCTATTGGATAATTGGTGTAGCATTTTCTAGGTAAATAGCCTGCTTTATGGCAAACTAAAAAAGGTTTCAATATCTGGATTGTTTTCAGGAACGACAATTCCTTTAAGTTATGAGAAGTAGTGGTGGGTTAACAAAGGCTTCACTTGCTATTTGCCTGGGACTGGTGTAGGATGGTGAAATTTTTAATGAGTAGTATTTGCAGGCAGCAGTTCATATAAAAGCATGGACCTAATAAAATTATATAAGAGCCTCAGAGCACAATATATTTCAAGGTAAAAGCTTTGATTATGACTCTGAGTGTTTTTTGCATTTTTAGATAGCATAAAATCATTCTAATCATTCCATTTTTAATGTTTTCATAGCTTTAAATGACTGTTTTGAAAACATTTGAATAATTTTTCTTACCAAAAATGGAAAAATTGAAAAAATATGTACGGAATGTGGTAGAAATAAGACAAAAAAAAGAAGAAAAAAAAAACTAAGCGAATGTGACACTCATTTTATCAACTAACCAAGTGTCTTAACTGCCAGCACATTATGGTGATTTTGGTAATTGCGGTTTTCTAACTGGCGGAGGCATTTATCTATACAATTTCATATACTACTACTACTACTACTACTACTACTGCTACTGCTAATGCTATTACTACTACTAGTACTACTACTACCAACCTCCCCGCCTTCCTTTACCCTTACCCCTATCTCTTTACCACTATATTTCCTTTGATTAACCCCCTTACCCCAGTGGGCCATATAATTGAAGCATGTGTGTGTGTGAGTATGAGAGTTTTATTTTGTCTCAACAATTTTAGCAAACAGTAGTCAAAAGTATTTGTGTTGTGTTGTAGTGGCGCAGTAGCAATTGATAGTAGAGGTAACGCTAGTGCTAGTGTTAGTAGTAGCAGTTGGTAGTTGTCAGTTTTGTTAGGGCTGTTGTTAAGAGTAGATGTCATACTTATTTAGCGTAAATACTTGGTAACCAAATAGTCATGCAATGAGACAGACATACAGACAGACAATCATAGCGGCAGACAGACAGACAGGCACATAGATTTGCTAATGGCCATGGCTGGTAGTATTTAGCTTGGCAGTAGTCTTTGTAAGTTCGTATTTGTAAGTTTTTTTGTGTTTTTTTGCTGTTTTTTCGTTTTTTGCATTTTTGGTTAAAAGGTAGGCTTGATGTGTATCGTTTTGTATAATTTTTGGATAAGAATACCGGTAGTGTGTGTGTGTGTGTGTATGGGCATATGCGACAAATCAACAAAATACTGCCAGGGGAAGCTGGCTGATGATTGTTTTAGTTGTCGTTGCCAGTTGCCGGTCGTTCTGTGGTTTACAAATTTATGTTTTTCCGATTAATAAATGAATGACTGAGTGAGTGAGTGAATGAGTGACTGACTGACTAAATGAATGAATTGTAAATTCAATTTAAAATGAAATCAGTCAACCCACTGGCAAACAAACAAAAAAAAAACCGCAACCTACCTTCCTACCTATCGACTACTACTAACCAACCAACCCACATTTATTTTGTTTCCTCTCTCTTTCTCTTCCTCTCTTCGTCTGTGATTTTATGAATTTCTTTAAATAATTTTCAAGTCCATAATTTATGAATGAATTCCACTTGTTTTTTGGATTTTTTTTTTTGTTTGTTTTTGTTTATGTTTTGGTGACTGAATGAATAACTGAATGAATGAAATTATAATTTAATGACGCTTAAAAAAACATGAAAAATTAATTTCAAATATTTTTTTGCGCGGTTGCCTTGATAATGGCAAATGATTTCTTTTCATTTTATTTCAGTTTTGTTTTATTTTCGCACAAAAAAAAAATATTATTTTCCCACAGTGGGATTAAGAAATTTATTGAAAAGGTAAGGCAAAGTATTCTCAATAATTAAAATTTTATTATCACCTTAAGAGACAACTAGATGATCCGTGCGAATATTTGATCTAATAACTACTGCAAAGTATTGCCAAAACAGCTTTTTACAACTTAATATGCACATTATATGCATTATAGTAAATAGCGGTATTGCCAGAATGGATTTTAATACATACAATATTATGTATAACTGCATTAATATTAAGCGACCCTGTATTAGCGCACTTGAACAAAAACATATAATCATAATGACAACAATATAAAATATAATCTTTATCAATGAAAATATTAATTGTTCAATTTCTAATTATTTTTCGCCATTAGTGCTAGATATAAGCTTTAAAATGAGATATCATTCATTAAATTTGATGCGGTGGTATGGGAGATATTTGCAACCGACAAAAAAAAGTGCTTTAGAAATAATATATATGATTTTTGGATAAACAATTAAGAAATAATTGAAAATAATTAACAAACCAAATTTGATTAAACGTCTAAGGAAATCATTTACACTAAAACCCCGATTTGCGTCGCCTCGTTCTGCTTCCGCTTCAAAGTTGCGTCTTTTTAAAATTTCTGTGATTTCGAAGTTGCGTCGTTTTTGTTTCAGTTTGCGTCGCGTGTTTCGAAGTTGTGTCGTTAGTACTTCGATTTAAGTCATTGATACGAAAATATTCGTACAAAGCTAAAACAGAAAAAGGGGATTTCCCGTTTAAATCCAGTGCAAATTCGAACTTCTTTCTTTTTAATATTTCTGTGACTTCGAAGTTGCATAGTTTTTGCTTCAGTTTGTGTCGCATGTTTCGAAGTTGCGTCGTTAATAGGAAAATGTTTGTACAAAACTAAAAAAGAAAAAGAGGATTTCCCGTTTAAATCTGGTGCAAATTCGAAGTTCTGTCTTTTTAATATTTCTGTGACTTCGAAGTTGCGTCGTTTTTGCGTCGTTAATACGAAAATGTTTGTACAAAGCTAAAACAGAAAAAGGGGATTTCCCATTTAAATCTAGTGCAAATTCGAAGTTGTGTCTTTTTAATATTTGTATGACTTCTTAGTTGCGTCGTTTTTGCTTCAGTTTGCGTCGTTAATATGAAAATGTTTGTACAAAGTTAAAACAGAAAAAGGGGATTTCCCTTTTGCAAATTGTAGATCGTTAGTAAATTAAATATTTTTTTACTAAAAAATCTATGTCTTCAGCTAAAATTATGAATCTCGGAACCGATTAAATGAAAATCAATACAAATGTATGGAAAATTGTGCTTCGTTTTGCGTCGCGTTTATCCAAGCCCTATTAGCGACGCAAATCGGGGTATTAGTGTAGAAAATTTATAATTGCTAGAGTTCGATTACAGATCACAATAAATCGCCATATAAAGTTTTTCAAAGAATCTGTGTAGTGTACGGTAATGAATGAATATAGGTAGTGGTTAAAAACTCGACTAATTAAGTTACGAACCCCTGTAACTGATATAGGAAACCTATAAAAACTACAACCCGCAAGTGTTTAACACCAATACAGGAAGGCCAGAAACTGTCGCCTAATTCTTTGTAAAGAGTAGAAAGCATTCAGTAAAGTTTCTCCCCACTCTATTAGATGGCTTAGTTTCTAGAAATCGTTATAGAAAATCTATAAAAACTATAACCCACGAGTATTAATATCAATATAGGAAGGTTAGGAAGCGTTATCCTATTCTATAGAAAGAGTAGGAAGCAATTAGCACAGTTTCAGGCCACCCTGCTAGAGAGAATTAGTTTCTAGAAATTGACAATTTTTCAATTCTAAACCTATCTATCTAAATTACTTACGAGAGACAAATTACATTGATTACCGCTCCCAAAAAGTGGTTTGGTTAACGCTAAATAGTGGCGCTGCTAAAATTTATGGATTGCGTCTTGGGTTTTCAAATTCGAATTTATCTTCACACACATTTTAAAAGGTAAAACATGACAATATTGTGCCAACAACTGTAGAGTAAATGAAGCAAATATTTTCCGGCCAGGCCCAATAGCACTTCTTTAACTTTCTTTTGCTATGCTTAGCATGACGAAATGGAATATTTTTTTGCAACGACAAATAAGATCATGTCGCCTTGGGATTTCGCTTTAATTTAAAACACATTTAAAATGATTGGCATCGCGAAAATACAAATATTTTGAGCCAGTTTTTCTTTTACATTTTAAAAACGATAAATTATTTCATTTCTCTGGATGTGTGTGTGTATGTATGGGTTTTCATTAATTGTTTTAATTTTGTTTTTTTTCTGTTTCGTTATTAATTTTGAACAATAAAAACCATAACAACAACGATAAAAAATCATCATTTAATTGGCTTAACAAGTGCCATCATCATCGGTCTACATCGGTCCTGAACATTCAACATTCACAGCCAAAGATGTTCATTTTCTTTCTTTATTTCGTTGCGTTTCATTTTGGCTTTCTTGTGAAAAATTGTTTTCAAAAGAAAAATGAGAATGAAAATGAAAACGAAAAGAAAAAGAAATTTTTATTGAATGCAACAGCAACAGCAGCTGCAACAACATTGTTTGCTTTCTGCGGATCAATTCATAACTTTTTTTTGTGTTTTTTTTTTGTCTTCTTCTGAAACTCTTATAGGCCAGCGCCAGCCTTAGTCTCAGTATTTTTTTAAAAAAATAAATAAAAACCCCCTTCCCCATGAAAGAGGCTTCCATAAGGGGCTGACTGGAAGATGGAGAGTAGTTGATGTGACAATTAAAGTGAAGTTTTTTCAAAATGATTGTCTTGAATGCTGCTGCTGCTGGCAATACAATAAAGTGCCACGTATTTTATTTGTCTTTATGTGCCAGTTCAGTTTGTCTTATAAATGCGTACTTGAATTAAAAACAATGATAAGAAGACCACTTACATGCTTAAATGGCCGTTAATTATAAATAATTTATATGCACAATAAACCAGAGACCAGAAAACACAGTGTGACCATAGAAGATTTGTTGTGCAGAGCCTAAGTATTATGTTGACAAAGCCTTTACGAAATGCAACTTAAGTGGAGACACTATTTGACTTCAGGATCCAACAATATTTTGTTCTGTGCTGTCAACGTCTCTCGTCTATATCATAAAGGTCCATTTTTGCCTAAAAAAATGTTGGCTAGCCTCTCATTGGAGTGCTTCATTCTTGGTAACACTTTCGGAACACTTCCTTACTCTGCTACAAGGCGATGACGACAACAATACCGCCTTTACAGATGTTATTCCGAACCCAATCGATGATAATGGCGCGGAGATTCCATCGGCTAGCCATGAAGAGGTCAATGACACGATTATGCGTCTTAAAACCATTAAAGCGACAAGTCCTGAATTGTTTAAGACCGGATTTAATAAATTGATAGGGCGCTTGCACCAGCTGAAGTCGCCGTGGTCTAGTGGGTAGTGTGTTGGCTTATTAGACAAAAGGCCCGGGTTCGAATCCCAGGTCAGACATCAAAAACGAAAAATATTTCTTCGGCGACTTCTTCTCAGCAGGTTTCTGACAAAGACTCTGAGAGTAAAAATTGCCAAGAAAAGCTTTTCAAAAATCTGTCGTTCGGAGTCGACTTTAAACTGGAGGTCCCGCCACACTCATGTATAAAATTAACGCACACAACATAAGTGGTGTGAGAAGCTAGGTCGTAATCCTCACTGAAGGGTTGTAATGGCCAATTATGTATGTATGCATGGAGTATGTTCTGTGCATCGCAATGGCACTATTTTTCAAAAAAAAGTGTCCAATTGCTTGCGTACGCTAATGACATCGACATCATAGGGCGTACCAAGCGAGATGTTATTGCTGCCTTTAGTGCTATTGAACGGCAGTCTAAGAAGATGGGTTTGGCAGTTTACGAGTGCAAAAAAAGTATATGTTATCGACAAGTAGAGAAGTACGGCGTTTTGATTCTCAGATTACGGCCGATACGCTTAGCTTAGTTTTGTAGTCAAGCACTTTCCAACCACTTCTCCAATCCATCGCCTACATGATCATCTATAGCGATTGAATTAAGAAGTCACCAAAAGGGAACAACAAAAATAACACGCATGCGTATGTATGTCTGTAACGTAATTGGTTATTACAACCCTTTAAAGAGGATTAAAACCTAGTTTCTCACACCACTTACGCTGTGTGTGTGTTAATTTTATACAGTACGACAGATTTTTGAGAAACTTTTCGTGACAATTTTCCATTTACTCTCAGAGTTTTTGCCAGAAATCCGTAAAAACTTTTTGTAAGACCCAATATAGTTTCCTTAGAATATTTAGAATGCATTAATACCCTACATATTGTTAAAAAATCATTGCCAACGTCGGCACAAAGAGAACGCGGCATTTCAAATATCAACCGATTGGCAAATCATGGTACTTAAACTTTCAGCAATTGGTCCTTGGTGAATCTGTGGCAGTGAAAAGTTCAATATTCCACTGTTTCTAGTCCCTTAGACACGTGTGACTACACCTTGGTAGCTTAAATCGATGCAGGTAAGACAATAATCCAGTTCGCCGAGCATAAGCCTACTGCTCTGCTCCATTTTCCATCCTTTCTGTATATTTCTCTAACAGATGAGCATTACTCTGACCTATCCTTGGATTTCCGTTGTTACGACCGTATCGTACTGCACCTTCCATAAAGTGAAAACTGCTTTGAAAACTGGTTTGCACGCTCAATAGGTTCTTAGTAGACAGTGCCTATGAACCTAAACTATCTGTAGACGTCGGCATAAAGAGAACGTTATAAAAATGTGTGTGTATTTGTGAGAGGCATGTGTATACGCCAAAAGAAAATTGTTAGTAATATTATCAAGTGTAATCTAATAATGAATTTATGTAGTGGCGCCAAATCCCTAAAGACTGTATATTTAACTGACAAATATTGTTGCCAAAATGGTGATCAAATCCCAATGTTATTAGTGAATCTCAGTAGAAAATAGAGGATCCTACTGTAATTTTTCTTCGGGTGTGTAATTGATATACAAAAAAAATTTTAAAAAGAAGCAAAGAGAACCTACCTCATTAAAAGCTGACTAGCAACTGAATGCATTTTTATGCACTTTTTAACGGAAATTGTTGATGTTCGTGTCCTGTGTGTGTAAAAAGCCGAAGATGGGCTTCCCCTGAGGGACATTATGTGCCCACTTACTTAAATTCTTGCTTTAAATTTTGAAAATTCTCTCTCTCTCTGTCTCACACTCTTTCCCTCTCTTTCTTTCATTGATTAAGACATATTTTTGTTTTCTAATTTGAATTAAAATTATTTAATAAATTTTGTTTTCTGATAAATTTACAGTCATACCAGCCACATTTAACCCACATGTGTTACAACACCAACAGCAACAACACCAGCAACAATACCAGCACAGAACAGAGAGTTATTTTGTAATTTCTTATCTTGTACTCCCTTAAGACACAACCCATGTAAACGGCAACAACAAGACAACAACAGACAAAAAAAAACCAAAAACATTGAAAATAAATTGATTTGAATTTCTTGAACGAATTTTATTTGATTAAGAAAAGCAAGAAAAAAATCGAAACAAAAAAATTTTGAAATATTTTAACACTCTGACCCCAAAAATTTCTCTCCTGCTCTGTCACTCTTTCGATTCCATAATAACACTCTCTCTGTGTGTGTGCATGTTTTCCTAGTCTCTTCAAACGACAGAAACAAATCAATGCAACACTCTTAAAGAAACCAAACACCAATACGAGACAACTTAAGCCAGCTGGAGTATAGAAACAGACAAGCATAGAGGGCTAGAGAGAAAAAAAAGAGTCAGACGACTACAGTAAACTGTTAAAAGTTGTTTTCGAAATTACATTTGCATTTTGGCATTTAACGCCCTCGCTTTAAGCCATAAGATAAAATGGCAACAACAACAATAACAACAGCATCACAATCAACAGAGACAACAATTACAATAACAACAAACAACACACAATAAAACAATTTTAAACAAAAATTCTTTTTTCTTAATAATGGTGACCATGCGTAAACAACAACAACAGCAAAAAAAATCAATATAAACAAGCATACATTGTATAAAAAACTATTACAACAACAACAACATTACCGTTCAATATTGTAACGGAAATTTTTGAGAGTGTATATGAATGAATAAGTGAATGCGATTACTCAGTCTCTCTTTAACCGTATATTTTTACACACACTAACACATATACGACAACATTCTCCTACACACAAAGAATTAACGGCCAGTCCAGCTGATATCACAGTGTTGTGCAGTGTAAATAAACACAGACGATCTGTGTGTAAACAATACACAACGTTTGCATACAGTCGACTGCACATTCGCTCGTAAAAGTTCGTGTGTTCTTGTGTCCTTGTGACCGCATGTAAACAGCGTGTGTGAGAGGGTTTGTGTGCTCAACTATGTAAATAATACAGTAGAGAAGTATTAGTTTAACCCACTGCCAATACAACGCAGACAAATTTGTTGTATTTGAAAAGGTTCAGCTTTACAGTGACAATTTAAGTGCTGGAATAGAAAGTAACTGGAATTGCAACTTCAATTGCTCTAAAAAAACCTTTTTGAGGTAGGTAATTAAGCAAAAGAAAACATACAATTATGGAAGGAATTACGAAGGTTTCTGTGAAAATGCTCAAGAAAATTGAAAAAGAGATCCTTAATTTAATAGAAGGAGAGAGAGAAGTTACGAACAGATTGAAAGTTAAAGAAAGTGTCGTGGTTGAGAGGTTAAAAAGCTTGTTGAAGCATTCAAGCAACTTCAATTACTCCAAAAAAAGCTATAACGGTAAAGGAACTCAAATTTAAATTCAAAGAGGAATTCTGGAAGGAATTATGAAGGCTTCTGTGAAAATGCTTAAGAAAATGGAAAAAGAGAAGGAGAGATAGAAGTTACGAACAGATTGAAAGTTAAAGAAAGTGTCGTGGTTGAGAGGTTAAAAAGCTTGTTCAAGCATTAGGGAATCGAATTCTGTAGATGATAAAAAATGTTCTAAATCCCAGTACTCTGACGGTTAGTACCAAACGAAATAAGTGATTTGACAATAAATATCAATACAGTTTTAAGAAGGAGAAGTGGTTACAGCACTTTCAGTTTTAAGAGGGAGAAGTAGTTAGAGCGTGATCAACCTGGTCCTTGTTTTCAAGTTTTGCTTGTGATCCAATTACTGAAATATTTCTCTAGTTTAGAGAGGGGAAGTTGGCCGAATATATTATTTACATACATAACATAATTGGCCGTTACAAACCTTCAGTCAGGATTACGACCTAGCTTCTCACACCACTTATGTTGTGTGCGTTAATTTTATACATGAGTTGGGGGACCTACAGTTTAAAGTCGACTCCGAACGACAGATTTTTGAGAAGTTTTTCATGGCAATTTTTACTCTCAAAGTTTTTGCCAGAAATCTGCTGAGAGGAAGTCGCCGAAGAAATATTTTTCGTTTTGATGTCTGACCTGGGATTCGAACCCGGGCCTTTCGTCTAATAAGCCAGCACACTACCTACTAGACCACGGCGACTACTATATTATTTACTTTAGCTGTCTGTGGAGCGTAGGCTCTCAAGAGGTATCTGTTTATTCATATGCTTTTACCCGCATTTCTCCAAAACTGGCAAGAACAGCTTAGTAAAGTCTGAAACTATAATTAGACGAACGTTTACGTGACGTACGTTCGTTAATAGAATATGAGAGGCAATGAGAGCAATTACCGAGCCGCAATGTAATTTTATTAAGGATTTGCAGTGCTTTTCATATTGTAAAAACGAAAGTTTGTTCAATCCGTTACGTTTCAAGAACGTTCGGCTAATTGTAGCTTGAGATTCCTGCTGCGACTAAATGCGTGCATTTGCTTCTTTCATCGTTATGGGTGCTATCGTTTAAAGGGCTCATCCACTATCATCTCTAGTAGAGTACTGCCGTAATTATGTAATTAATCTGGCAGAGCCAACTATTTGCCGAAACGAGTGTTAAGGCGGTATCAACTCATCTCATCAGTGATTTATTTCCAATTCTTGCAAAGGCAACTGCTTAATCTAATAAACCCAAGGATCCATAAACGTATCTTAAGGCACCGAACTATGCTGCCTTATAACCATGGGTCATGGGTCATAGATTGCATTACAAATTTTTAAAAAATCAACCGTGAAACTGAACCTTGAGCTGCAATTTTAAAGCCCATGCAAGAATTCAAAACAGGATTCGAAAACAAAAATACGAAAAACGATTTACGACCCATTGGTAACACCAACACAGATTTTTTTTGTTCTGGTTCGTATATAAAATCACACTTCTGTGTGCCATAATGCACACGTACATACACGTATGTATGGGAGGGTGTAAGTCAGAGTGTAAATGTCAAAATGAATTTTAAAAAAATTTTTGTTAAATTTTTTCTTCATCTTGTTTTGTTTTTTTTGACACTGGCTGACTGCATATTTAATGCCTGTACTGTATACTGAACTTTTTTGGTTTTTTTTTTTTCAAAAGAAGTGGAAAAGGAAGAGTGAAAGCCTTTCAAAAAATGCAAGAAATAAGGAACAGAAATTTATCTTTCGAAGCATAAGAATTTATCCGCTGCTGGTATTGCGTGTTTTGTTTTCATGTTTCCTTCTGTCATTTTTTATCTTTTTTGGATTTAATTTTGGTTTTGATAGGTTTAAAGCTGAAATTTGTTTTGAGTGGATTTTCAGAAAAAAAATTTTTTTCTTTTGGTATTCCGAAACAGAAAAAATTGCTTCGATTGCATGCATAAAGCATTGCAGAATAAATTGGAAGTTTTTGCAAAAGCCTGACACGAGCAGAATTTTTCATTCAACAAAACTCGATGTTTTACCGAAAAAGAAATCAAATTTTCTTTCATTTTTCTTTCTTTGTAGGAGGAAGTGCAATTAAATGTCAGCGATTTTTTTGATGTTCTGGTATCCGTTTTAATTTTTGGCAGGAAAACTGAAATATAAAAGCGAAAATTGTCATCATTTGAAAATAAATTTAAGAAAACTTTTAAGGAACCAGCTTTCCTCTGTTCTTGCTCCCAGTCAAATAGTGTCCCGTTTACTAATTCTAAGACTGTGATTTGGTTGAAGAAAATCTTAAATGCTTTGGGATCATTAGAAACTAGAAACTAAAGAAATTATAGAAATTAAATGAAAAATTCGAAAGTCCTTCTCCGGATTTTCGTTTTTTACCCTTTACTTTGATTTAGCTTACTTAACAAAGTTTCTAGTCTGACAGGGTTGCCATCTCTCGTTAAAACAACTTTCTCTGTAAAACAAAAAATAACCTTTGGTTGTTGTCTTGGCTGTGGTTGTAGGAAATCTTGCTCACTGAGGTTAACTCTTTCTTCAAAGGTCAAGAAAGGCATGACCTTTCCATGGTATCATCAAGATCGACCTAGTGCAGAAGGAATTGGCAAGATTATAAAGAAATCATCAAATATTGTCCCGTTTACTAATTCTACGATTGTTATCTGTTTAAAGAAAATTTTAAATGCTTCTGGATCAATTTAGTCTAAAGAAATTATAGAAATTAAATGAAAAATTCGAAAATCCTTCTCCGGGTTTTCGTTTTTTACCCTTTACTTGGTTTTTGTCTTGGCTGTGGTGGTGGGAAATCATGCTCACTGAGGTTGACTTTTTCTTTAAAAGTTAAGAAAGGCATGGCTTTTCCATGATATCATCAAGATCGACCTACTGCGGAAAGAACTGACAAGATTATAAAGAAATTTTCAGATATTGAATGCACTTTAAATATTGCTTTGGGCATCCTACGCTGGAAAGAGTTGATAAGATTAAAAATAAGGTATTGACCACACTCAAAATGTTGCTTTGGGTATCAGAGCAATGTACACACTATCGCAACCGAATTTGATATCGGGCCTATCTTACATTTCATTATGACATAATTTACATTTGGAATTGCATTTTCATCCAAGTAAAGTCCAACTTATAAAGCAAAATAAACTTGCTGATTTACAATGTAGAGGATGGACTATTTGGATGCTCGAACAACAGACTTCCGAGGCTAATTTCTCGAATAAAGCTTCCTTCAGCAATATAAAGTTTATTTCATATTCTGCAGTTTCGTTAAAAAGCAAAATTGTCACTTATGGAGCTCGCAGAAATCAGAAGTTTTCGGACAATGAATCGGAGAAGCATTGCATTTGGAAAAATTAAACGTTTGGTGCGCATTGTGGTCTGTAGGTATTATTCCGAAATTTGTGGTTTTTTTAATGCTGAAATAACCTTTAACATCAATCTGAAGTACTAGGGCCGTATGGTAATCGAATTATTATGCCCTGCAATTCAAGATTACAAACTGAACGGCATATGGTTCCAGCATATAACGATACCGTGAAGCATACAACATGTCCGATTTTGTTGTTATTGCATAGGAAGCCACTAGAATGGCTAGGTTTTTGCGAGGCTATATGAAAGATCGAGGGTCTATCGTGTTGGTCTCACGTAGAAAGGCCCTAACTTGTATTTTGATAAAATCGTTAAAAATTTTTGTGAAGTTAAATGCATTGGAATCACTAAAAAAAATCAATTTCGAAAAAAGTGTCAGTTAGGGCCTTTCTACAAGATACCAACCCTATGTGGATAAGATAGAAGCATTCACAATCGTGGCTTTATAAACGTTAGTAGAGACATTTAAATTCGTTGAGGCTTCTTGTTTCTTTTTTTTTGATAAATTTTTGAATTTTTTTTTTGCTTATTCGTGGCCATAAAGAGTTTTTCTTTTCGTTTTAATTTCAAGATTTCTTCTTCACTCTTTCTTTCTTCTTCTTTTAACGTCAAAGAGAAAAAAACGGAGAGTATAACGTTCTGTTCGTTTAAATCTCGATTTAAAGCCATGAAGAGTACAAATAATGGTGATGGCGCTGGTGTTGGTGGTGTTTTTATTTCATGTGGCTTGTCGGCCGGCGTCAATGACGTGCAACTTTTTCCAAATGAATGTTTGAAGTAGTCGTTTGGCAACGTAATAAATGTACTCCAGACACTTTGGTTGCTGCACCGCCTTCGAGTAACAGAGAAATGCACATCGTCGAGACAATGCAATTGGCAGTTACAACAGCATTATGATGACCACCACACCACAATGTTAGACTGACTGTTTAAGTGAAGTTTATCTACAGCATCATCATGAACTGCATTATCATTATCATCATCGTTAGCAGTTATTATCTGTTTAAAAGGCCATAAAAAACGGGAATAAAATCCATTAAAATTCAAATTAAGTCTCGTCGTATGCTTGAGGATTTCTTTGTTGGTTTTCTTTCTTTAGAGTTTGATTTATACGCCCCACCATCATTATTAACACTTTAAGGCACATGTGTCTGGTGGTGTGGTGTGGTGGGATTTAGTTGGACTAGTTGAATTCATTGTTTATTTTTATTGCGTTGTAGTCGTTATTGTGAGTCATTCCCCTGCGATTATTTCTTTCAATTAAATATGTTGGGGTGTCTGGGCTGTCCTCCACTTATTTTATTGGTCCACAGTTATTAATGTTGTGATCAATTTAATAAAAAATTTTTTTATTTCTTTTTTTGTTGTTTTGTCCCGTTGTTTTAATTCTTTGTACAATTTTTTCTATTTCAAATTTTTATTTCCATTAAGACAAATAAACAATTTGTTTGTTTAACTAAAGGCACACATAAAATATTGAAATTAAATTGTAATTTTATACTCTAAACGCGCGACAGTAAAATTCTCTGTTTGAATTTGAATTTTAAATTTTCATTTTATAAGATTTCAAGCCGAACAAAAGCATCCAGAGTCGTTAAAGACAACGCGTTTTTAAATGCAGTGTTGCTGTGCTTTTTATTTTTTACACCATAAATCAAAAATCAAAGTGTGTTTTTAATAGTTAAACAAATAAACCGTCATTTAAAATGCTTTTCAAAAGTATTTGACAGAAGGCCTTGAAATTATTTGAAAGCCTTACTTAGTAGCACTAGTTTTTGAGGGATTTAAAATGAAAAAAAAAAAAAAAAAAAATACAAAAAAAAAAACTTGTTCAAGAACTCAACTAAGTTTAGTAAAATAAGGTGTGTTCAAAAAGACAGAATAAATTTTTAATTTTGAAAGTTAGAACTTAGAATAGCCATGATTTCAAACGCACATACACAACTGGTCATTAAAACCTTGCAGTCAGGATAACGACCTAGTTTCTTACATGTATGTGAAGATAAATTCGAATTTGAAAATCCAAGACGCAATCCATAAATTTTAGCAGCGCCACACTTAGCGTTAACAGTGCACAATTTGGTCTTAACAGTGCACAATTTGATCTTAACAGAGCAAAATTTGCCGTTAACAGAGCACTGTTAACTGTTTAACAGTATCCATTTGAACAAGGTCACTTGTTCAGCAGGTAATTTTAGGGCATATAGTAGGTCTATGAGTATCATATCATACTCTAGGGATTGTTCCAACGCCTCTTAATATAATCAGCAAAAAAGTCCTACATGAAGTGATATGGTATTGCAAAAATTGGCTTTGAAAACATCAATTTTTTGATTGAAAATTCTCTAGAAGATCAGTGGCCATTTGGGAACATATAAGAAACTGTACCCCATACAGACTATATGCAAATGGTAGTCCAGAGGGTCCTCTTTCCAACCGTGGTAGTGGGATAGCTGAAATAATTTTGTGAGTCGAGATATTGAATTTTAAAAAAATCGATTTTTGGTCGAAAATATATGAGAATTCTCCAGAAGATCAGTGGCCAGTTCTCCAGAAGGAACATATAAGAAACACTACCCCATACAGACAATATACAAAAAAATTACATACTTAGTATACGACGACAGCTCTATAACTTTGAAATCCATAATTCTTACGCTGGCCTTTTAACAAAATATTGTTACGAAACTGGAAATGGTGTTATTTTAACAACAACAAAAGCTTCAAAAACAAAATAATGGTTTTAATCACATGATCAAAGATTAAACAAAAATATAGCAACAATAATAAAAGATAAAAGATGTAAACAACCAAAAACAAAGTCCACCGTACACAAGCAACAACTAATCTCAAAGGACAAATGCAAACAAGATACACTAACAAAAATGACAACAAGTTGTTTACATTTTTAGCTTTTTTCCCAGAATAATAACTGGCAAACGTTGTTGCAACAACAAAAAGGTTGTAAGAAATATAACGAACAAGCACATATTGTGAAAGCTTTCCTTGTATATGTGTAGTAAGTTCGAACAGTGGCACAAAGGTAGTGCGGACAATAAAGAGAGTTTTAATTTAAAATAAACACGCATTTATTTTTTATTTTATTTGTAATCTACGAACTCATATTTGCGTAAAACTGTTTAGCTATTGAAACTAGGTCCATAATCCTGACTGAAAGGTTGTAGTAGCCAATTATGTATGTACGATTAACAAATTTCACAAACGACCTTCTTAAAATCGAGTAAAGTTCTTACACAATTATAAAGATTTTCAACGAAAATGGATTGATTAAAAATTTTAGGAAATTTGTTAACCGTATGTATACTTTTGTGGCTGAGTGTATTTATTATTACTATTGCATATGGATTTAATATTGGTTCGGAATAAGATAGAAGCTTTTTTTTGATGTCCTACATACTTACTTACTTAAATGATTATTCTAACCTGTTAGTAGCTTCTCTCACCACCCATTTTTTGTGTGTGTTGTGTCCACGAATGATGGACACCTGACTTAAGAGTGACTTTAGCCTTCAAAATTGACCTAAACCAATACATTCATACATCCGCCGTTACCAGCAAAAATAATGTCAGTTTGGAGATCAAACGCAGGATTACTCTTGCCAATAGGGGGCTACTATGGTCTCAATAGGCAATTGAGTAGCAGAGACCTCTCTCGTACGACAAAACTTATACTCCATCCGTGCTTCTTTATGGCGCAGAAGCATGAACGATATTAAGCACTGATGCAGCCCGCCTTCAAAGTATTCGAGAGACAAGTCCTACGTAAGTCCAGTGCGAGTTGGCGATGATTTCCGCATCCGATCCAAAAGAGGAAATTTCTTTGGTAGGACCAAATCGAGGAAGCTCTCTCATTGATTAGTGGGTGTGACAAACTGGTGTAGGCGCGCAAGATGCCAAATGATGTGTTGCGGAAGGCCGAAATCTGATAAACGGAGACAAAACTAATACTTTACAAGATGATCGTCCTACCCGTGGTTCTCTATGGCGCAGAGGCATGGACTCTATTAAGAACTAATGCAGCAGCCGTGAGGGGATTTTGGGAGAAAAGTCCTACGTAAGATCTTCGGTCCAGTGCGAGTTGGCAATGATTTCCACATCCCATCCAACAGTGACACAGACGTTGTGCAACGTATTAATATCCAGCGGCTGCGCTGGCTCTGCTATGTCGTTCGAATGGAGGAGGATGCTCCGGCGAGATGGGTATTTGATGCGGGGATTTGCAGAAGTCGGCGAAGAAAATGACTTATTATCCGTTGGAAGGACCAAGCCGAGGATCGATTGGTGTGATCAACTGGTGTAGGCGCTTAAGAAGCAGAGGCGCCTGGATATGTTGTGGCAGGCCGAAATCCGTTAATCGGGTTGTTAATGGCCAATAAAGTAAAGCAAGTAATACATCCATAATAGAATAGTTAGTTAGGAAAGCAGTACTAATGGTTGGCTCACCTATAAAATAGCTCCAGATGATGACTAAACAGTCATTACAGAGATAAGGGGGATTGTGGTTAAAAGAATTAGGCGTGGCAGCTTATCAAGACGTTCCGAACGTCCCGATAAAAACAAAACTGCGGAATACTACTATCCGAGAAATATTGAAACACTTACATACATACATACATAATTGGCCATTACAACCCTACAGTCAGGATTACGACCTAGCTTCTCAACACCACTTATGTTGTGTGCGTTAATTTTATACATGAGTGGTGGGACCTATAATTTAAAGTCGACTCCGAACGACAGATTTTTTGAGAAGCTTTTCATGGCAATTTTTTACTCTCAGAGTCTTTGCCAGAAATCTGCTGAGAGGAAGTCGCCGAAGAAATATTTTTTCGTTTTGATGTCTGACCTGGGATTCGAACCCGGGCCTTTTGTCTAATAAGCCAACACACTACCCACTAGACCACGGCGGCTATTGAAACACTTACTACAGGTTTATTGTAGCATTGAACGAACCACTACAGCAGTATTTCATGTAGTAGAGCGTAAGTAATTAATCCTACCTCGCGGGAAGTTGATCTTTCCGGTCCATGATGCTCTAAAAAGGCAGACTCATAGTATTTAATTGTGACGATGGTGTTAATTTTAGCCAAAACTTAAAGATGGTATGTGATTAACCTGATTTTGCTACATTTTACCGATTTTGTCTGTCTGCCTCTCTCTTTCTCACTGTTTTTTTTTTACCGGAACGAAATATTTTTTAAACCTTTTTCCATCAAAAACTATGTAATTATCCCTCTATTAGCATAACTAAATTTCCTTTCCCTATATAATTGTAGCCTCATTTCCAAAGCTATTCAAAGCCAATTTTATTCAACCATACCAGCCAACGATATCCATTTACACACGGCGTACGTAGCAGTAGCAGCAGCAGCAGCAGCAGCAAGTTTTTCATTTTTATGGGATTTCAACTGGTTTTACAATTTAAATTAAAACAATAAAAAAAAATAAGAACAAAAGCAGAAAAAAAATTTTAAACCTAAATAATGGGAACTTGAATATCAAATGGAAACCGAATGGGTAAAGCGTCTACACGAACCATAACAACAATAACATCAGTAGGAGGGGGAGCTCCTACTTGAGCCAAAACTACTTAAACGGTTGCGCTTGAATGCTTAGCAATGTCAATAGAAAAAATGAAAACAAAACACAACAAAAACAACAACAGCAACGGGGGAAAAAAAAAAGAAAAACAGAAAAAAATGAAGGAAAACTCTGGAAAACTGTGGCAAAAACGTGCTGACATAGACGGGCTAAAATGAAAAACAAACAACGTTTGGTGTTGGCATTTATCATACAGCAACAGAGCTTCAAAGGTATTGAATCATGGCAACGGAATTGCTTTGAACTCATCGGGGTCTGATTCTGAATTTGAGTGGCAGCAAGGGGCCTTGAGACTCTTGGGCCCAAAGATGATGATACGGCAACTATGAAACGCAGCGCAAAATTTCTTAAACACCAAATCATTAGGGTGAAGCATATTGTCAATGGATACACTTTAAATCGATATAACATCCAGCGAGTTAAGACGTCAAGATCGCCATCAGAAAAGATTTTATCTTTGCCAATGTTGAACCATAAATCTTAGTCACGATCAAACCAAACTTAACCGATCTACAACCTCTACAGAGATTTCGTTTCTAGATAAACGTAGTCTCTATGCATACCAATTTTTGTAGACTTTGTCGGAGTCTACTCCACACCACTAAGCACTAATGTCCCTCAAGGGAAGATCATCTTCGGCTACTATTTACAGACATAGGACCCGAACATCAACATTGTTCGTTAAAAAGAGCTTAAAAATGCATTTAGTTTCTTGTCAGCTTTCAGTGAAGCAGGTTCTCTTCACTTCTTTTTGAAATTTTTTTGTATATAAATTATACACCCGAAGAAAAATTACAGTAGGATCCTCGATTCTCTAATGAAATTCTCTAATAACAATGAGAAATGATTTCCATTTTTGGTAAAATATTTATCAAGTTAAATACACAGTTTTTAAGGATTTGGCGCTGTACATTTTCCATTTTCCACTACATAAACATATTCTTAAGTTACACATGAAAATATTACTGACAATTTTCCTCTGGCGTATTCATATGCCTCTCACAAATACACCCACATTTTTATAATGTTCTCTTTATGCCAACGTCTGCAGATAGTACAAGTTCCTAGGCACTCTCTTCTAAGAACCTTTTGAGCGTGCAAACCAGTTTTCAAAGCGGTTTTCACTTTGTGGAAGGTGCAGGCCGATACGGTCGTAACAACGGAAATTTGAGGATAGGTCAGAGTATTGTTCATCTATTAGAGGAATATGCAGCAAAGATGGAAAATGGATCACAGCAATAGGCTTATGCTCGGCGAACTGGATTACTATCTCACCTGCATCGATTTAAGCTACCAAGGAGTAGTCCCACGTGTCTAAGGGACTAGAAACAGTGGAATATTGAACTTTTCAGTGCCACAGATTCACCGTTTGGCTGCGGACCAATTGTTGAAAGTTTAAGTACCAAGAGTTAGCAATCGGATGACATGTGAAATGCCAGCAAATTGTTTGTTCGATGAGTTTTACCAGATTCGAGATGTCATTAAATATGTTACTGGGGAACTTGTTTCAGAAAGAAGATAATAAAGGTAGGGCATGATGACACATTGTTGGGTCTGTAAGGAATGATCTCACCTTCTGACGAGGAGTTAATTTCGGTTGGTGGAAATTTCACACTAACTAATGCTTTCAACTGCTTAATCTATCGTTAAAAAAAAACTCTCCACATGTCTACGAGTAAAGGTTCAATTAGTCGTGACTTAACCATAACCATATAAATGTTTTAACCAACTTTATGGACATCACTATTTTCGATTATAGGTGACTTACCATAATGCCATGGTCTTAACGATAACCATATGTACCAATTGAATTTTATTTTTTTGCCATAACCATAAACAGCTGTTTGCTGAATTTTCTTACGTGTATACACATTTTTTTTTTGTTTACTTTTGTACTTTTGAAAAATACATATGGGCTGTTTATGGCCATGGCAGCACTGATTGCTGCTAATAGTAAATTTACGGTTATGGATTATGTTACGACTACAGCGTTATGGTAAAGTCACGACTAATTGAACCTTAAGCTTACACGCATTATACCGTTAGCATACGCTGACAGAGCTGTTCTTACAATCAATTTCTACCAGATGATTCTAGCAATAAACCACGATTCTTCTTCAGCCCAGGAATTGCCATCGAACAATACTTAGGATCACAACTGACAAGATCTCTCATCAGTGGTAGCACAGGAAAGCTGCCTATCGAATACAATGCATTTCAAATTTTACAGCGCACCTGAGCAATTGCACTTTTAAAAGGTTGGAAAGTGGCCTCACCAAGCATATAGCCAGTTTCGGTAACTGCCCATTTAGTGCCTGACTGTGCCTGACAGGTGTGCGAAGTTAGTTGCGACTATAAAATATTTTACATCGAACAGAGAACTTTAATACCCAAATATACCATCCATAAATCATTTAAAATCGGATAAAAAGTGGAATTAAGGCGAAATGGACCTAGTGGGCTGGATAGCCATGATATCAAGAATTTCAAAACAGGTTTCCTTTCGGTTGGACGTTACTTGGGTTAAGTTATAGTGTACTGAGCAACAAACCGGACAAAATTATCGCATTGCAGTCTTTTTGTCGATGACTTGGATTTTTTGTGTCGATTACTTGCATTTTTTGTTTCAATAACTTGCATTTTTGGCTGATGTTTTGCATTTTTTGTGTCGATAACTTGCATATCTTGGTGAATGCTTTGTTTTTTTTTTTTTTGAACTTTCGATTTGAATTGATTTCAACAACAGGCGCCATTCGGTCAAAAATTAAATATTCACTCATTGCGCTTCCTCCTCAAAAATTTCAAAACAGGTTTCCTTTCGGTTGGGCGTTACTTGCGTTAAGTTATAGTGCACGAAGGTAATTGTTTTCTTTAAATGAGCAACAAACCGGACAAAATTATTTCATTTCAGTCTTTTTGTGGATGACTTGGATTTTTTGTGTCGATTACTTGCATTTTTTATGTCGATTACTTGCATTTTTTGTGTCGATGACTTGCATTTTTTGTGTCGATAACTTGCACATCTTGGTGAATGCTTCGTTTTTTTTTTTTTTTTTTTGAACTTTCGATTTGAATTGATTTCAACAAGAGGCGCCTGTCGGTCAAAAATTAAATATTCACTCATTGCGATTCATCCTGCGTTAAGAGATGGCCGATTATAAGCCTGGCTTGATCACTCTTCTATAGAAAAGTTTTTCTTATTTTTAATTAGAATTTCTTAAATGATTTTAAAATTCTTGCCATCATTACATTTGATGAGGTACTTAACGAACTAATTTCGCTAAAAACATACATTAGCCAGGTACACTCCCTGGTAATTCCCATACAAAGTATTTTAAGTGAGATGGGACGAATGGGGGAATGGGGAAAAGAGAGAGGGATTGAGTTGATGTTATGAATACAGAATTCCAATTCAAACTATGTATTGATATTGATAAACCACAAACGCAAACAGTCAATCAATTAGTGGCACAGTATATGGACGGACGGATGAACAGACAGACAGAGAGACAGGCGAACAAATTCCATTTCAATTGCAACATTAAATGGGACAAAAATAATTACAATTCCTTACTCAAATGAATGAACATTTCTGCAATAATAGAGAAAGCAAAGACAGGCGTCCGGTGTAAGAGAGAGAGAGAGAGAGAGAGAGAGAGTGAGATGGGTGGGTAAAAAGGGGTTACAAAAAAAATCCAATCAAATAAATTGAATGGGTTTGTCAGTTGAAATGGAAGAACATGTGTGAGTCTGTCTGCTTGCGAAATGACAATTTCTCACTTCCTGACACACAAAACAACACGACACGCCCCTTCAACTATAGAATGAAAGGCCGTACGCGACCTTCCCCCTGCATAGTTATCATCACTACCACTAAATACCATAACGCTTTGCAATGCCTGCTTGAGAGAATGTAAAAAATTTCGTGAAGTGTTGTTTTGTGGTTATTTTGTCTTATGGATGATAGCAGAGTAGCTCAAATACAACAGAACCACTAGCAGCACATGTTGCTTGAAGCTTAAAGAGTGTGTGCGTGTGTTTTTTTTTTTTTGGCATTTTGTTTAACGTGTTGCCAACATTTTGTTCATTTACTTCAGCTACTCTAATGTCTCAGAAGTAGAGTTTTTTTCTTCCTAGTCTGATGATTTTGGAAGGCGCAACATGCTGAGAGTCTAGTTAGGAAAAGCAGCGTGAATGAAATTTTTTTATTGAAACGAAAATCAATTTTTGTTTATCAAATCCCGCTTTTTCTTTGGGGGGTCACAGTAATAAAGTTTATTTAGTACAAATAAATACTTTATGATTACAATTAGGGGGAGATAGCAAATCTTTAAAGAGTCTTCATTTCAATCCAGCTTTGAAGTGGGGTTTCTAGTAATTAATAGCATCCATCTCTGCTAATGAACGGTATTCCTGACAGAAGGGGAACTGTTTTACATAGATGAATCCAAAATCCATGGAACTGTTGCCGAGATTGGATTAATCATAATAGGATTGATGCCAGATTGCAACGTTCCGTAAACAATTAAAGAGACTGTAAACTGCGGGTTACGGCAATTATTAAAACTTTCCGTTAAAGTTGGGGTTAGTTAAAGTTACCTTTAGCTAAAGTAAACGTTAAAGTTGCCTTTAACTTATTGTCGTTATTACAACTGCCAGGTAAAACAAAATTAACTTTTTCCAAAAATATGGCAACGCCAGTACAATATCGATAACTTTTATTGGAGGCGAACCAATGTATTATTGAAAACAAAAAATTTAAGTTGCCATATCGAAAATAGTATATGATATGGCAACTTCAAACATAAAGGAACCTTAAATGTTAAAGTTAGGATGATCTTCCCCTTAGCTTAACGATCACTTCAATCTTAATGGGTACTCATAATAATGAAAAACATTTTATCTGCCCGGTTAAATCCTCTCTTGAGTTAACGGCAAGTTGTAATAATGGCCCTTAGACCATTAAATTCTAAAAATTCTTCTTTTTAACAGGATTAAAAGAGGATTACTGAACAGTCTATGCCCATGTGCTTATACTCTTTAACGAACTCTTATTACGACAAGTTACCATAAAGGTTATGCATGGTGGTGGCTGGGATTAACAGCAGGATTGCAAGACTATAGTGACTTCATTTTTACAGACGATGCAAACAAATGGGGCGCTGTAGGCTTCCTAAGGTCTGTGATTTGAATTTGGTTTCTGTTTACGATTTGTGATAGCGAATGTAAAACGCAGTCTGTTATAGCGTCGTCTTGACCGTAGACCTCCCGGTTTCTCTAACAATATATAGCCGCAATAAGACCTTAGTCTGTAATTGTGAAGATATGTTAACGCACATGATATTCTGCAAATTTAAGCTTCGGTGTAATATTAGAGTTTGAATATTTAATAGCGGCGGTTGTACCGAATGGCAGAAGGCAGTTTATTTTGACCATATCTTAACACTAAAAGTCACCGATCCTACGATGAATAATTTTTTACAGTAGCCATCAAACTCCCCTTGAGGTAGCCGGAAGAGAATACTAGCACAGTGATCGTCATACTTGTCGTAAAAGGCGACTAAGGGTCCTGCTACCAGTCAGGAGCTGTTTGGGGTTCAACTAGCAACAGTCTAGTTTTGCTTGGCTGCGATACCTGATCAGAGGTCTTAATTTGGAATTACGGGTGCTGAGAGCCCCAGGGACTTGTCCCTGTTCACCAATGGTGAGGTCCCCTCGGGGAGCACGTGGTGGCTGTGGTTTAGACCCAATTCGCGGGGAGTGCGCGAGTACGTTGTGGCGGTACATTCCTAACGCATTTGAAGGAGTTTAAATGGTCTCCGACTCCTAAACAAGAGAGGAGTCATGCCCAAATAGCATGACTTCGAATTGGTACCTACTTCCTGGCTGTAGCCAGTGTTTACAGCATGAAAGTAGGGGCGTTGGTCTACGCATTATTTTCACTTAGTGCGAGGAGCACCATGGGATTAGATCCACTGGACAGGTACCCATGGTAAACACAGACATTGTTGTGGCTATCAACAAACAATTAACAAACAAACACAGCACCTGGGTATAGAATATTACGATCACTGTCGCAACTATGAAGATGAGAAGTTCCCACTGAACTTCTTTCGCTAGGGAGATACATAGAGATCTAGTGCTTCCGAAAATCTATCCGATGTCTCAGATATGACACTGAAAAGTATTTGGGGCTTTGTAAAGAGCGCAGATTGGTTATGCAATGGAAATTCATTTGTAAACGGGCATCATAATTGAGATTGGGGTCTAAAAATCTGTTGAAATACTTCGACAGCCAATCTTACCTAGTCTAAGTTTACTGGACATTTTTTAAAGCAAAAAATCAGAAGGAATTTTAAAAAATTCAGATCACCAGTCTTTCAGGCTATAGGAATAAATTTCTTGGCGATAAATTTGAATCGGCAATGGCTGGTGCAGTTGTGTTCTAGTTTACCACATGTTACAGTGTACACAAGTGTTCGGATCGTCTTAGTCAATCTGTATATTCTCTGGAAGTTTTACAGGAAGGCCAAATTTGATACATGCATTGCAATTTTACTATTACGATCAGTTCACAGCACCCTACTGAAAGCTATGTGGATCTAAAGGGAAAGAAGATAAGGTTCTTGACTTACGGTTATCTTCAAAATAAAAATTAATGTATTAGTGGGAGTTATTTTAAAGTCGCCGTGGTCTAGTGAGTAGTATGTTGGCTTATTAGACGAAAGGACCCGGGTTCGAATCCCAGGTCAGACATCAAAATGAAAAATATTTCTTCGGCGACTTCCTCTCAGCAGATTTCTGGCAAAGACTATGAGAGTAAAAATTGCCATGAAAATCTTCTCAAAAATCTGTCGTTCGGAGTCGACTTTAAACTGTAGGTCCCGTCCACTCATGTATAAAATTAACGCACACCACATAAGTGGTGTGAGAAGCTAGATCGTAATCCTGAATGAAGGGTTGTAATGCCCAATTATGTATGTATGTATGTATTTTAAAGTCGCAATGTTTTTCAATAAGGAATGTTTCACCGCTTGGTTGCTCATTACAAGTCTTCAGTTAGGACTACCACCTAGTTTCTCTGGTTAGATATTGATTTGCTTAATTACAGTAAATCTAACTTCTAGCCTCAGTGTGATCTTAACACTTCAGAATAATACGCCAACTAACCTGGCCTATACACAGACAACAATATACAACAACAATACACAACACAATAATACACAATGCACAAACAACAATAATGTAAATAACTTGTTTACATTTTTAGGTACATATTTCTCGAAGACATTATCCATTAAGTGAATTCATCAGACATTGGCACTTGTGATATTAAAGGCAAGACAGAGTAGACAATGGCGACTCAGTTAGAATTCAGTCAGACGTGTGTGAAGACAGCATGTGGGATTCAGTAAGAATTCGGTCAGTCGTGTGTGAGACACGTGAGTTTAGAAAGAATTCAGTCAGTCTTGTGTGAAGATTCGTCGGATTCAGTAAGAATTCAGTCAGGTTTGTGTGAAGACA
Organism: Sarcophaga peregrina; assembly: GCA_014635995.1. Taxonomy (NCBI): domain Eukaryota; kingdom Metazoa; phylum Arthropoda; class Insecta; order Diptera; family Sarcophagidae; genus Sarcophaga; species Sarcophaga peregrina. Next base: position 99,818,314 of record CM025789.1, read on the forward strand.
CGTTGCTTGTGAACAGAATAATTGTGATTTGAGGATCTCCGTATTAAAGATCTAACAAATAATTGTTATTGTGTACGCAGAAGATTGTAAAAGAAGGAATAACAATTAAAGCAAATTGTTATTGTCTAAGTCAAATCGCTAAAGGTGGCACACGGAATTGTGCGAACAATAAAGAATTAATTTAAAACTAAACAGAAATTTATTTTTATTTTATTTACAATCTAAGAACTCATATTTTTAACCTTTTTAACAATATTAACCAACTTTATTAAAGGTTTTTATGTTTGAAAATTTATTTATTTTTTTTTTTTTTGTTAAATTTTAATTAAATTTATAGGCACTTACCAATTAATATTGATGGCTCCATAATGCGTTTAAAATTAAATTAATTACGGAATTAAAAAATTAATGCTGGATGGATGGATAGATATATGATGGTGCTAGAAGTAGTAGTAGTTGTTGTTGCTGGGATAGAGGGAAATATTTTACGTTTTATATTCAAAACTAAAGAATTTAAATCACTTGTCCAATAGAATTGTTTTAAATAAATTCATAATGAATTTATTATTTTTTCTTTCTTTTTTAAATTAAAATCAAAAATCATAAAAAATATTTTTTGAACGTTAAACACAAAAAAAAAATTAAAAAATATTAACTGGAAATAATGAAGAAAAAAAAATTTTTAATTAAATTTTTTTTTAATTAAATTTTTTTTTTAATTAAATTTTTTTCTTTAATTGAATTTTTTTTTTAATTAATTTTTTTTAATTGAATTTTTTTTAATTAAATTTTTTTTTTAATTAAAATTTTTTTTTAATAAAAAATTTTTTTTAATTAAATTTTTTTTAATTAATTTTTTTTTTAATTAAATTTTTTTTTAATGTAAATATTAAATAATATATTTTTCTTTTTTTTAATAATATTATTAAAATTTTTTTTATTAGTTTTATTTGCTTTTTATAACCATTTTAAGCATTTTTTTTAGTTTATTTGTTTAATTTCTATTTATTTATTTATTATTATTATTCTTTTTTATTTGATTTTTTCTTTATTACAAAAGATTTTTTTTTTTTATTCCATTTATTACACTTTTTTTTAATTTTTAAAGAATTTTTCATTTTTACCACTTGACGTCATTTGTATGTAATTTCAGAAATAAAAAACTTTAAACCTTCCGGTATTTTTTTTTTAATAAAAAAGAAAATTTTTTTCTCTATTTTATTTTATTTTATTTTTTTTATTTTATTTTTTCATATTAATTCTTTCGTTTTCCTCTCTTTGTTTTTCCTGTCCATAAAGTAAAACAAATAGAACAACATGTTGGTAAACAATTGCATTGAATGACAACTTAAGTACACAACACAACAACAACAGTCAGTCACCATATGCATTGGCAACGTAACAACCACAAGCACCTTAAAAAACAAACATACGGCATCACCATTACCATTTACCATTCACGCACAACCTCAAGAAAATAAATAAAATGAGGAAAAATAATTTTTTTTTCATTTCATTTTATTTGCTTTACAATTCAATATTTATTTTCTCAAACAAACACACACACACACACACTACCACAAACATTCACCCATCGAAGGCTTACTTGTTTATTCCCCACTTTACAATTTAAAACAAAAGCAACAATAACGTGCTATTTTCCAAAAAGAAAAACAAAAACGAAACAAAAATCATTTTGTTTACATTTAAGTACTCTACTCTATACCACTTGTAACAACAACAAATCTTAAAAAAAGAAAACAACAAACTACGCTCTATTTTACATTTAATGAGCCCAACAAAAATGCTGGTAATAATAGGAACAACAACAATTAAAGTATTTCACTTTTAAACCATAATCATAAATATTTTTTTGTTGTTATTGTTGTTTGTTTGTTCCGTGACACTTGTTTTTCAATTGCGTTTTTTCTATTCTATTATTGTTTGGCTTTTTCCTTATACTTTATATGTGTACGTGTGTGTGTGTGTTTGTGTTTATTTTTTTTTATTCTATCTTTACTAAGCAGCTTCATATTGTTTGTTGTTTTTGTATTGCTTGTAAAGATCAAATTCTGATTAAAATTTTCTTTCTCATTATTTTCGTTTTCATTTTTGTTTTGTTTAATAATAAACGTACATTGTAAACACACAGAGACAGACCAGACTGAAACAGATTGCGAGAGAGAGAGAGAGAGAGAGAGAGAGAGTAAGAGCATTAAGAGTAATTATATTATCATTTACAGTTGTAACTGTCGCTCTTTTTAAAATAAAATACCAGTGTTTAGAGTAACCATTTATTGTGTAGAATTTATTCGTTAATTATGAGACATAGGGTTATTAAACGAAAAATGATTATTTAAGCAAGAATTTTGTAAAATTATTCACTTGCCGTTATTTCTCACGGTAATGGCAGTAGAAGTACAAGCATTAACTAAAGACGGATCATAAACTACTAATTATTCGATTAATTTAGTTAACAAAAACGAATCACCTTAATTCGAAAGGAAATTAGAATTGCAATGACGAATTTTAAAAAGGTTTTTTTTTTTTGCAAAATAAGAACGCGAAAATGACTGTGAAAAAGCCATTGCATCCGAAAAAAAGTGAGTAGTGGGTACACCTTAGGGTCTGAGAAAGTCATTGAATCATATTTTTTCGAAAATCTCCCTGACGGAATCGTTGCCTTGAATTTAAAATAAGTCGCCGTAGTCTAGTAGGTAGTGTGTTGGCTTATAAGACTGAAGGCCCGAGTTTAAAGCCCAGATCAGACATCAAAACGTAATTATGAAGAAAAATATTTCATCGCCAGCTACCTCTCAGCGGATTTATGTCAAAAACTCTCGGAGTAAATAAAATTGGAGTGAAAAGCTTCTCAAAAATCTGTTGTTCGGAGTCCACGCTAAGCTGTATGTCCTGCCACTGACGGATAAAATTAACGCACTTAATATGAGTGGTATGAGAAGCTACTCGCTGTAATCCTGACTGAATGGTTGTAATGGCCAGTTATGTATGTATGACAATAAAGCTGCCTGCTCGTAGACTTTTTATCCACAGTGTTTTATCCACGAATGATTGTAAAGTAAAGAAAATGTGGTCAGTCCTAAGAGGACCTTTTAAATTGTCACCATCGTTGATTTATTTTGATTTGTCTTGATAATCACAGACTTCGTACTTCAAGAAACCAAGCAAACTACTTCACAGAGTGTTCACAACTTCTATTCGCCAGTGTGTGTAGCAGCTTTTATTGCTTAAGCCACTGTCCCTTCCATTTGGGGATCGAGGACTCCTCTTCCACATAGTAGTGTAAATTTCTATAAGCAAATTATCCCAAGGATTTTTCATGTTCTTTAAGAAAGTACACAACTCCTAGCATGAAAGTAGGGAAACTATTTACATATCTTCGCTACCAGAAACATTCGATTCTAAAGTTTCTTCTTGAAAATGTTCAGTACAAAGAAAGGAAGAGTTTCTTTATCCTGTGGTCTATCAACAAATATTTTAGGGGATTAGGGTACTGCTGTAGAAGTTTCAGACTTACAGCTACAGAGCTAAGGGCCATTTTTACAACTTGCCGTTAAACTTGGGTTTAGTTAAACGAACCTTTAGCTAAATGGAACTGTTAAATTTGATCTAACTGATGAAAAATCCTTCAAAGAATGCCCTCTAAATCTAACAATGATTCCGAATTTCCACTGTATATCGATAATAAGAAGACAAATCTAGCGAAGTAGTAAATTTAGTAGTAATAGGTAGACAAATTCAAAACCAAGGCCCGTAACTAATGGTTTTCTACCAAAAAATGTGCATTTTATTAATGCAAAATGCAATTTTGCGTTTGTTTCTTAAAAATGTTTTGCCCTCTAAAAGGATGGTATGTTTCATTCTAAATAATTCGCACTTGCCATTGGTGGAGGGCATTGCATTTTATGCCCTGTATAAATCGAGAGTGCTGATAATGCCCTGTAAAGCAGATGACTTTTGTTTATTTATAAGGCTACCAGATGATATTTCTTCTCGAATAAAAAATAACATTACGACAGGGTTGGTCAAAATTTTTTTATTGCACTTTGTAAGAGGGTGACATTTTCTTTGTAGAAAAGAAAACACCATAAAGCGCTAACTAAGTAGCGTCTACTGTAAATGCAAAGGCAGCTAACAACTAACTATTCTCGTAGTTATTCGTAATGCTTTTCCTTGAATTTTATATAAAAAAAAACTTATTAACAACATTAAGGTTTAAAAAAAATTATTCATTTCTTAGAAATTTATTACAAATAAAAAACAAAACTTTCTAAAGGTGAACAAATTTAAAAAGAATTGGTTTTATTAGATTAATTAGTCACTGGCATTAGCTCTCTTGTTTTTATTAGGAAACCACAGAAGAAAAAAAAAACAAAAAAATGCATATGCGTGTCTATTACTTTTCTGCATAAAATTAATTTATTTTGCAAAAAAAATTCCGCATTAAAATTCTAATAAAAATTTAAAAACAGCAAATAAAACCGCAATTTTTTCTGTGGTTATTCATTCAACTTTACTAATCGAATGAAAATTTTTTTTCGTGGTTTACAGCACTTACACGCACACTTTCTGCTGTTACTGTGTTTTTGTTTAGTCTCCCTACAAAAACGCATGATAAACATTAAAAATATTTCATAGGCCGGTCAACCACAAACAACAAACCAACCAGTGGGTAAGGAAAACAGAAAAAAAAATTATGTGAATAGCAGAGAGAGACAACAGAAAAGAAGAGAGTAGACAAACACATGTTATTGTATAACTCAAGAATACATAGAACATAGTAACACAATAAAAAAAAAAACAACAACAACTACCTATATTTAGAAGTCTACTTAGATAACTGGTATTCAAATAAAAACAAAAACAATAACAATAACATTCAAAAATGTAAAGACAAAAAACGAAATAGTAACAGCACCAGTAACAAAATAAACACGACAACCTTTCGTATTGAAAATAACCGATATTGTTACGAAGAAACAGAACGAGAGTGCAAACCTATAATGCTCTCAAATAATAATAAAGAAGAGAAAACGAAAAATTATTCTCTTGTTGCTGTGATTGTTGTTATTGCTAATAACTAGTGTAACAGAGCAATTGTTTGTTTAGCAAAAATAAAAATTTAATAGGTACCTACGTAGCGTGTGAAACACGAAACCGTAAGAAGTAAAAAATCGAAAGAGCGATAGTGAGACAACAAATCAATATTCAATAAATAATGAAAGTAAATTAGAAGAAGAGTAGGATAACACATGCAAACAACAGTATAGGTACCTACCTACCACTACTAACAACGATAATACTTTGTAATTACTTTCATACAAAAACATAAACAACGAATCGCACACAAAATAAAAACAACAAAACTCGCAATAATAAATGTTAATAGAGAAGCAAATAACAAAAAACTAAAACAAAAACAAATTGCCCAAAAGCCAGCAATTTCGCCGTATTAAATTACCGCAGAAATTTTTTTTCTCTCTCTCTCTCTCTTTATCATACAAGCAACAGTGAAGTTGGTGAAAAAATAAATTCCAAGAAAGGAATTTTCTTTTTTTCTTTTCTTTCTCTCCCATCTTTTTGTAACAATGTAAAGGCAACAGAAACATTTCAACAGAAATTCTAAGGTTTTTTTATTGTTGTTTCTTGCAAAAAAGAAAGAGAGCAAAATAACAGCAATATCGAGTTGATTTTAGTTTTTTTTTAGTGTGTCTCTTGTACTTTATTTTTTTAATGGAAAGCCGATTAAGAAAAAAAATGTATGCGGTAGTAGGCGCTTTGTTAGGTAGCGCTACAGTAAAATTAAGATTTTTATTTGCAACACGTTGTATTATTCTGTTTACCATGGGTGTGGTGTCATAAGTTTGAAGGAAATATTAAAAATTATAATAAAAAGATCTTAAAAGATGTTTGGTCCATAAAACTGATGATTTATATACTACACCTCTTCTAGAAGGAGCTATAGACCATGTGGAATGATGTGATAACTCATTGAAAGGGGAAATATCTGCGGGATAGCCATACACACATACATAATTGGTCATTTATAACCCTTCAGTCAGGATTATTGACCTAGTTTCTCATACCACTTATGTTGTGTGTGTTAATTTTATACATAAGTACAGGGACCTACAGTTTAAAGTCGACTCTGAACGACAAATTTTTGCAGAAACTTTTCATGGCAATTTTATTTACTCTCACCGTTTTTGCCAGAAATCTGCTGGGAAGAAATCGCCTAAAAAATACTTTTTTGGGATTTTTTTATGTCTGGCCTGGGTCTCGAACCCTGGCTTTACGTCTAATAAGCCAGCACACTACCTACTAGACCACGGCGACTATAATTTGTAATGCCAAATATAAAAAACGGTTGACTCTTTCCTGAATTTTTTCATCGTCGCATTTGACGGATAGAAAAGTAGAAAGTATGCGTCTATATATTCTATGCGTTTTTGCATTCTACGCGTTTTCTTCTGTAACATGTTGCAAACAACTACACTGGTTCTTCTCTTTTGGCATACGCATGTAACGGAAGGCCGCTTGAAACGGATGGTATGGGCTTTCGGCTTAAACCTCATTGATGCATTCTACGCGTTTTCTTCTGTAACATGTTGCAAACAACTACACTGGTTCTTCTCTTTTGGTATACGCATGTATCGCAAGGCCGCATGAAACGGATGGTATGGACTTTCGGCTTAAACCTAATTGATCCATTCTATGCGTTTTCTTTTGTAACTTGTCACAAGCACTGATTCTACTTTTTCGGTATACGCATGTAAAGCAAGCCGCATGAAACGGATGGTATGGACTTTCGGCTTAAACCTAATTGATCCATTCTATGCGTTTTCGTTTGTAACTTGTCACAAACAACTGCACTGGTTCTTCTCTTTTGGCATACGCATGTAACGGAAGGCCGCTTAAAACGGATGGTATGGACTTTCGGCTTAAACCTAATTGATCCATTCTATGCGTTTTCTTTTGTAACTTGTCACAAGCACTGATTCCACTTTTTCGGTATACGCATGTAAAGCAAGCCGCATGAAACGGATGGCATGGACTTTCGGCTTTAAGGTTCAATTAGTTGTGACTTAACCATAACCATATAAATCAGCTGTTTTAACCAATTTTATAAACATCACTGTGTTCGATTATAGGTGACTTACCATAATGTCATAGTCATAACGATAACCATATGTACCAATTGAATTTTGGTTTTTTGCCATAACCATAAACAGCTGTTTGCTGAATTTACTTCATGTATACACATTTTTTTTTTGTTTACTTTTGTACTTTTGAAAAATCCATATGTGCAATTAACGTACACAGCTGTTTATGGCCATGGCAGCACTGAGTGCTGCTAATAGTAAATTTACGGTTATGGATTATGTTACGACTACAGCGTTATGGTAAAGTCACGACTAATTGAACCTTTAGGTTCTCACATGATGATCTCGAGATTTTTTAGGTGAGTTAACAGGCTAACATAACATTCATTGCAGGCGTATTTTTTACATTGGAAATTCCACTGTAAACTTAGGATTAACAATGTGATGCAAAAGAATGCATTGATAGAATGGCAAAACTCCAAAGAAGCACTTTCAGCACAGACTTTGGAGTCATTACCGGACATTGTAAACTGGCAGCGGAATCGAAATATATTGCATTTACAGATATTTCAGAAAGGTTAAATTTTTTTTGTTTTGAGCAAAAATTAAATTTTTTTTTTAACAAAACTGCTAAATTTCCCAATAAAATCCTTTGTTTTATGGAGTCCATCATTAAAACACCATCTAATGCATACTGTAGTGGTGCTAAATTTAACAAAAAACAAAAACAAAACTTGCCTGTTCTCTTTATACTTATACAGGGAACTAACCGGTTATTATTACTTCGTACTCTTTTTTACTGTCATTGCTATTGTTTTTTCTTCATTTGTTTCTTGTTGTTGTAGTTTTTGTTTTTTTTTTTTTGCTCATACATAAAACCCAGACGACTTGTATTGAAAACAAAGAGTGGTACTAAGAGGTGTGCAAAAGATAAAATGAGAGAAAGAGAAAGAGAGAGGCGTATGGCAATGCAATTAACGGCAGTAACTTTAGAATTCTAAAACACAAAATGAAAAGCAAATAAAAAACAAAAACAAAAACAATTTTTGTTATAACAACAGCAACTAGTTATTGATTTACACGAAATTGTTATTGTTTTTTAGGTATTTGATGGTGAGTTCAAGGTAAAGGTTTTCAGTTTTTTACCTCTTTTCTATAGCAAACAAATATTTGAAACCAACAACATCAACAACAATATAGGCTGACTAATAATTTTTTTTTCTGAGGAGCACACACACACATGCGCACACATAGAATGAAATAAGCAACAGGTGAAGTAATGCCGCTTTTATTTATTCATTTACAAAGAGGGAAACACAAATCTTAGCAATTATTCCGTTTATTTTGTTGATTTGTTGTTAAATTTTCTTAAAATTTTTTTTATTTTAATTGAATTTTTCTTATTCTTCTTCTTGTTTTTTTACAAACAAATGACGCCTTGTTACCACTTATACACACACACACACGCATGCACATTTAAGACTTTTATGCCGATATTCTTCAACACGCTATACACACACAGACTTTTCGTTACTTTTTATTTCCTTCTTTTTCTCTTCTATTTTAATTGAAATTTTACATTTCACTTGTAATTAATCGTTAATTAAACATTTTTAATTGATATTTCGTTGTTTTTTTATAGAAATTTTAATAATTTTCCAAATTTCTTCTCGGTTTTTGGCCGCTAACCATTGAGCACTTCTTTTATTACCGTATTTAACCGCTTTCTATTTCTTTTTTTCTTGTATTATTTCTCTTCTTTGTTTCTTTTCGTTTTCTACTTTTTTTGTTGTTGTTTCTCTAAACCGCAATTTAATGAAAAACCAAAAAACGCTCGCGCTACACTTTACGTACCTGAGAAACAACGTTCGTTTCGATCGCTTGCTCGTTGAGAACTAAACTTGATTGTTGAGTATCTGTTGTGTAGAGTGTGGTGGGTTTTGGAAACTCCAATTGATGTTTCACTAAGTGTATCTTTAAGAGAGCTCCTTGCTAAAGCGCTCTTTAAAAAAAACTCATAAAATTCTCGCACGTTCTCTATCTCACGCTCTGTATCAGTGTGACAAAACTAAAATTTTGAAATGGTACTAAACTATAACGGAAATAGTACTTTTTGTTTACTAAATTGTACTTTAGTACAATTGGTCTTATATAGAAAGGCCCTAACATACAGTTTTTTTGAAATTAATTTTTTTTTTTGTGATTCCAATAAATTTAACAGAAATGCATACACCTCAACACAAAAATTTAATAAAAAAAAGCGAGTTAGGGCCTTTCTACATGAGACCAACAATACATGCATATTGGTCATTCTAACCCTTCAATCAGGATTATGTTTTAACTTCTCACACCACTGATTTTATGGGCGTTAATTTTTAAATACGAGTGGCGTTTGTCAATACCGAACAACAGATTTTTAAGAAACTTTTTCATGGCAGGTTTTTTTACTCTCAGAGTTTTTGCCAGAAGATAGTTGCCCGAAATATATTTTTTCATTTTTCGTTTTGATGGAGATGTCTAAAATGGGGTTTGTACCTAGGGGCTAACGTCCAGTAGGCCAGCACACTACCTACTAGGCTATTTATATATATAAACTGAAGTTTTCAACATTGTTTTATTTATTAACACTAAACCTACCATGGACGGGTCAAAAAGACCCACTTTGAACTTCTTGTCAGAATTTCTTTAAAATAACATTCTCACATCGCCATTTGCCTTTATGACTTTTATTAAAAATACATGGAATGTGTTTTCCAAGATCCTCTTGTTAATTTTTTTTACCGAGAAATATATGTAATCTACCTTAAATACCGCAAGGCGTCATTTGACCCCCTTTGGTAGGAATAGGAATACATGAAGTATCGGCAATGTGCCTTTCTTTCAATTTCCAATTACAAAAACCTAAATCATTTGCCCTACTAATCTCTGTCATACAAAATTGGGGAGATTTACACTGAGCGCCATAAGTAAGTCAACGCCCATTATAATTTTAAATTTTCTATTATAAGAAATATACTTGTGGCTCAACAATAATTTTGTTTTCTGTTTTTGTTTTAACATTTTCTACGTAATAAAAATAAACGTTTTTATTTTTGGAAATTTATTCGACTATTCTCATTTACTTTTCTCGCTATCCTAAGAAAATGAATTATTTCACTGGTGTTGACTCACTTTTGGCGCTCAGTGTATATGTTCTTTGTATTCAATATGCCTAACCCTCCTACAACGCGGGGAATAGCTTCCCAAAAAATGATGCTTTGTAAGAAATCGTATTGTAGGAGATATGAACTCCATACAAAAATCAGAGTTTGGTTCCAAAGTAAAAAATTCTTCAATCAGATATTTGAATTTGTGTAGTAAAAATGTGTGCATTAAGCATATTTTTGTGTATTTATTATTAAAAAAAAAAAATGTATTAAAATTTCAATTCTACGTAAAATATTCAAGTTGAAAGGAGGGTTAAGAGTTTTTGCTTTGACTACCACCTCTCAATTTCTTCTACACACGGTACTCCTTTAATCTGTGTTTTTAGTACGGCTAGCCATTCTACCCTATTGAAAATTTCTATGAAAAAGACACTCAATTGCTCATGAATTCTCCTTTGAGTTATTTTCATACAAATTTCCAATTGACCAAAATCACTTGCCGTACAAAAACAATTTCTAATGTACGCAACATTTTTAGCACACACACACACGCACACACAATTTTTTCTTTTCTTTTTCTCGAGAACACCCCTTATAAGCTTAATGAACTTTCTTTTTCTTTTTTGATTTTCATGACTTTCTTATATTTTTTTTAAATAAAATTTATGATTTCTTATAATCTATAAACTTAAAATACTTTTTAACACAAAACTTTAATAAAAATAACCGAATTTAACCAATAAATTTTTAATTTTCTTTTTAAAGCACGGAAGTAACACACGACCGGATGCATTTTTATCAAAGAAACTAAAGATGTCACGTTTTTGTTTCCTAATTTCCCACTTTAGAACAAAAAATATCCCTTAACGCAATTTCATTAAACATAGTTAAGCACAAACGAATAGGAGAGGGTATTGTATGTGTTCATGTGCCTGTGTTGTTTTGTTTACTCTCTCCTCTTTTGTGTGTGTGATCTCTTGCTGTTGCTCATGCGTATGTAGTGTGTATGCGTATATTTTGTGTGTTTCTTCTAGTACATTTCTCTTTGAGATATTTTTTGTTTTTTTTTTCTTTAAGTAAATAGTGACTTTGTTGTTGCTATTGTAGATGACCGATGCTTACTCTTCTCCCATTTAGTTGTAATCAGGGATGGGAAATTGGTCTTAACAAATAGTACTAACGTTCATAAAAAATTGTACTTTTTTCAGATCGATTGTACTAAATTCACTTTTTTCTTTTTTAAACATTTTTTTATTATAAATTAATAAAAATATAAATGACAATCCATTTCATAGTGTGTAGTATTAATATAAAAGAAGAAAAATAACAGCAAATTTTTCAAATTCTTAGCGCAGTTTTGACTTCAGTGTAAAAATTAAGGTTTTTAGTATTTGCAAAATTATAGCACCAGTCTCATTTTTGTTCAATACCAAAAATATTTATACTTAAAACTTAACGAACCTTCCTTATTAAAGTCAATATTCGATCTTTGATATTCTTATAAAGATTATTTAATATTTCTCCATTTATTTTCACCCACACTTCGACCATTTTTAATTTAAAATATTCAGCACTGGTAAATTGTCTGTTATTTTGAATATAATCTTGGGACAAGAATGGGGAATTTGTTTGGGGAAACGTTTTTAATAACATTCATATCAGAACAGCAAACTGGCCACGATAAATCCTTAATAGATTGTTTACGGAACCATTCCATCCTCTGTCTGCTGGCATAAATTCTGGCATTGTCCTGTTGTAAAATATATTTTTTCATTATTTTCAATCAAGAAGAGGAGCAAACTACAGCCAAGAACAGTAATGTACTCTATACTCTACATTCGCGTATATGGAATTCGAGGCAACGACTTAAAGAAATAACCCCCCAGCAATAGACTATATCGCATTGAATTTTTAAGGCCATCTGGTCTATCTAAGTTCCACTTTTTTCATCAGAGAATATGACCTGAAGACAATTCATTGTTTGTTATTATTGAAATGCTGGTGGTGCTATAATTATGAAAAACACTTTATAATAGGTAAACTTAACAACTTACTTTAATAAATACTTATTAGCTATAAAGGAATAAAAAAGTTAATGAGATCTAAATTTTAAATCACCATAAATGATAAATTTTGTACAAGCAAAGTATTTGTTATTTTAAAATTGTAGCAACACTAATTAAATGACTTCAATAAATCCCTTGTTTGGATTAAATTAGAGAGACAGTCAAAGGAAACAGTCCATTTGTCCCTTTGATTTTTATTAAATTTTGGTGTGAAAATATCCCTTCTACATTTGCAGATGAATGTGGAACGGATAATATTCCATTTATAACTCTTGATATGTCAAGTTAGCAACAAATTGTCATATGCAAATGAAACGAAATCAAAAAATTATACACTGTTGAGACAGAATATTTAAGTGATGTAATAAAGTAGAAAACATTTTTCAATAGTGCTAAATAAGTCATCGAGGTGCTATGGTGTTTTTGACTTCCAAATAGTGCTAGAAAAAGTACAATAGTACCAACTTTTCCATCCCTGGTTGTAATCTCTGCTGATAACGGCGAATATTGTTGCACATGTGCACGTAGTGTGTATGCCAATATTTTGTGGGTTTTTTTCTAAAACATTTCTTTTGTTGGTATTTTTTTTGTTTGATTTTGCTGTTGATACCGGCGAATGTTGTTGCACATGCGTACGTTTTGTTTAGGCGAATATTTTGTGGGTTTTTTTTTTCATGTTCTCATGGGTTTGTATTTCTCTTTGGGAATTTTTTTTTGTTTTGATATTTAAATAAACAGTGGCTGTGTTGTTGCTATTAAGATTATGAATTGTTTTCTTTTTGTTGCCGTGTTTAGTTTATGCACGAACGAAATTGCTTTAAGGGATATTTTTTGTACTAAAATGGGAAATTGTGAAATAAAAAGGTGACATCTTTAGTTTCTTTGATAAAAGCGCAACAGGTCGGATGTTACTAACGTGTGTTGAAAAGAAAATCAAAAATTTATTATTTAATTCGGTGATTTTTATCAATATTTTGTGCTAAAAAGTAATTTAAGTAAATAAATCATAAGAAATCATTAAGTTTTATTTGAAAAAAATAAAAGAAAGCCATTAAAATCGAAAAAGAAAAAATGTTTGTTAAGCTTATGTGGGCTGCTTCCGAGAAAAAGAAAAGAAAAGAAGAAAAAATGGTGTCTCAAAAAAGTGCGTGTACGTGTGTGTGTGTGTTTATAGTGTTATGTGCGTAAAGAATTGTTTTTGTACGTCAAGTGGTTTTGGTGAATTGGAAATTTTTTATGAAAATGACTCAAGCAAGTATACATAAGCAATTGAGAGTTTTTTCATAGAAATTTCCGATCAACTTGAATGGCTTGCCTTACAGTAAACACAGTGTATGAAGGGGAGTTCCGTGTGTGTGGTGTAAATGGGGTAAGTTAATATTGCTTTCCTTTACTAGCTTAAGTCGGGTGGTATACAAAGCAAATAGCGAATATAGGGAACATATTGTAAATTTCCTTGATTTAATTTTTGCATATAAGACAGAATACGTGTTGTTTTTGTATTTGGATTTACAACAGCGAATTGAGAGAAAGACTCTCAGTAATGTTGGGAATTGTTTTGTTGTTTTAATAAATAAAATTCATAACCAGACGTCGGCACAATGAGAACATGATAAAAATGTGAATGTATTTGTGAGAGGCATGTGTATAAACCAGAAGAAAATTGTTAGTAAAATTTTCAAGTGTAACCTAATAACGTGTTTATGTAGTGCCAAACCTGTAAAGAGTGTGTATTTAACTTGACAAGTACTCTTCCAAAAATGGAGATCATTTCTTATAGTTATTAGTGAATCTCATTAGAAAATAGTGAATCCTACTGTAATTTTTCTTTGAGTGTATAATTGATATACGAAAAAATTTTAATAAGAAGCGAGGAGAACCTGCCTCATTCAAAGCTGACAAGCAATTGAATGCATTTTTACTCTCTTTTTATCGAACATTGTTGATGTTGGTGAATTATGTGTATAAAAAGCCGCAGAGGATTTTCCCCTGAGGGATATTGGTGTCGATGACTGTTCATAACACTGTTGAGATTGTAGTGTATGTGTGTGGTTTTGCTACAAAATGTCTAGGGAATAAATAGATTTCCTTTGTTATAACCCTGCAGGAGATTGAACTAGTACCTAACTAGTACAAAACTAGTACAAAAACCACCAGTACTAGTACTCAACTGGTAACTTTCCTATACCATCTTAATGCTCAAATTAGCATTGAGTGTGTTTGAAAAATTACTAGTACCATTGGTACTAGTTTCGTACTGGTTAATTACTAGTACCATTGGTACTAGTTTCGTACTGGTATATTTCGAACTGGTATTATTACTAGTATCATTGGTTCTAGTTTCGTACTGGTATATTTGGATATAATTGGGAGATTTCGAACCACTTTATTACTAGTTCTTTTATATGGAAAAAATTAACAAAATTTGGTAGATTCCTTTGTTGGTTAAGTGAAAAATTAATAAATAAATAATAATAATAATAATAAATATAAATAAATAATAAAACTAAATAAATTAATTTAATTCTAAAAACAGTAAGTGAATTTTTGTTGTGTTACACAAAAAATTCTATCAGTCTGGTATATTTAAACTAGTTCTACTACTAGTACTTTCTTATAAAAACTTAAACCCTGTGTAAACTAGTGCCAGCTGTACCAGTACTAGTACTAGTAGCTTTTAGACAATTGACGCTTAATCTCCTGCAGGGAAGTTAAATAAAGTAGGTTTGTGTCTAGGGTTATTTAAGTTTAACGGTCAGTTATATGTTGCTACTAAGCAATATCGTTGTCCTGCAACTTTACCCATTTATTTAAAGTGTGGCTTATTTTTTATTCGCTGGAGTTTATTAAATAAAATCATGCTTTTAAATCTATTTTTTTCCAAGTTGTTAAAAAGCAAAGATAGGCGCGTTGCTTATTAATTTTTAGGCAATTAAATTTACTTTTTAAAAATGTCAAAAAGCAAGGGCATGAATAAAAATTTTAAAAAGCTTAAAAATTATACAAAATATTTAAAAATTCTAAATATATCTGTAAAATAGAACAAATTATATCCATTATTTTTACAAATAACTTAATTCCCAAATTGTTTTAACAAATACCCAAATTATTGCATATCTAGGAGTAAAATTTGGCTACCTTAACGTATGTTAAAAGTATTCGAAGTAAAATTTGGTTTTTTAATTTCAAAATTAAGAGACTTCTTCAAGTCCCTGTAATAGTAAGCTAACTAGAAAGCTGTCTTGAATTTATTTTCCTTCATGTGCAGTTGCTAAGCCCCAGAGACTTGCGCCGATCGGCTGACAGCCGGCTAAGCCGAGCCGCCGACAAAATTTAAAAGCCGCCGCCGCCGAATATTTATTCGGCTTAACTCGGCTTAAATTCAGCCGCCGTTTTATGTATGTAAGACAATTAAAATATATGAAAATAGATTTTTTGTTTTACTTGACTTAATAGTAAAACTATTTAATTTTTTGATGTGGTAATTTTGAACACTCCTTCTTGTTTTTGGTGAATGTGGTAACATTTTCAACTTTACGTTAAATTTCTTAACAGACAAAAAATTAAAATGGAGAACCAAAAAGTTACAAATTTCTTTCAAAATTTAAATAATAATTTAAATGAGTAAAATTCGTCTGATTCCGATGATGAAATACGAAAAAATAGTAGCCACTAAAACAAAAATTAAAGAAAAAACCCAAATCCTTTTAAACAAAAAATCTTCAGCAGGGTCCAGAGTTTGGCACCATTTTTGTTAAATGGTTATTGGAAATAAACCTGTGCTAAAAAGTATCATATGTGTAAAGTTTGCTTTGGTGAGTCCACCATGCGTTTGAATATATTATTTCTATCCGGGAATTAAATTTAAAGATAATTAAAAGGAGATTTTCCCAAAACAATAATTGAAACTCCTATTTCAATTAGCTTTTAGCCAAATTTTTTGGGATATTTTATTTTGAATATTTATTTCTGATAATTATATTTGTAAGTGATATAAAATGCGAAATAATTTCAGGTTTGGAGTTTCTGCGTCGACATGAAACCTCTGTAACCATTTACGTGCTCATGGTATTGAAGTAAAATCAAAAAATTTTAAAAATTCAAATGCCAAAACAAAATCCATATTGTTAGGAAGTTCTAAAAATTCAGACTCCGAAAAATTTGCTAACGCACGTCTGCTTGTGCAAATGTGCTGCAGACATCTAAGGCCTTTTAACATAGTGGAGCAACCAGTGCCATTTTATTTATGTCATTTCGGATCCCAGCCGATATAAAGGAGCCGCCGAAACTTTACCATATTTCGGCTGGCAGCCGACTTAAAGCCGCTGTCGGAACTTTTCAATTTTAAAATTTTTTTCAAAATTTGTTCGGCGCAGGTCTTTGCTAAGCCGTTAACTGCAAAAACAAAATATTGTTTCTAAATATGTTTCGTTCTTTTTTAAAGCATTTAAAAATCTCAACCTTTTATTTGTTATTATGATGGAAGTGGTGACAATGAATTAATTCTTAATTCTTTATCTCTCTTTGTATCTGTTTCTGTTTTTATCACTTTATCTTATTTAATAACAATTTAAGATAAAAAGAAATATTTTTGAGGTCATTTTTTCATCATCATTTCAGACATTTTTCGATATGTTCGTATTGCAATCTTTTAGTATTTTTTTTAGGAGTTTAAAAAATAAATTTTAATAATTAAACAATAATAAATTAAAACGAACTGTTTGTAGTTGTTGCATAAAGACTAAGTTTTATTGGAAAAAAAGTTACAAAACCATCTGTCAGACAAATATTTACATAGACAATGAAAAATGTTATATTCACGAACGTGTATACATTGCAAAATGCCATCAGACATCAGATGTAAATAATGTTAATTCAGAACTGCTTACAGATGATGTTGCCACAAGAAAAATTAAAGTTTTAACTATCACTGAATGCAGAAACTAAAGAGATACTACCCTACAGACTAAGCAATTTTATTTATTTAAAATTATTTTTTTTTTATCTTTACAATTTTCTTTCTACCCTCGTTTAAATATTATGAAATTATTTATTCACATATAAAACATATTTCATTTTAATTAAACAAACCATTAATAAATTCTAACTCTTGTTTAAATAAAATATGAAAACCAGAAAAAAAAAAATTTAATTTTATTTGCTTATTTACTTACTTATAAAGTGACGTCTATACTCGTCATATCCCATAAGCATGGGTGCAGGTGGTTGATACTCAATTATACAGTCACTGAGGTTGACATAATCGTAATCATCTGTATCCGCATTATTATAAATTTCATTATAATGATAGTCGTTAATATCATATATACGAGGATCGTCACTAGTTGATGGTTGTAGCATATTTAAGAATATTTTCTTTGTTTCCTTTTTTTATTTTTATTTCTTTGTTGAAAATGCTTTACCACTTACTATTTTATTTAAAGCATATATTAAGGCGTATAAGAATCGTGTTTTATTTTCTTTATGGATTTTAAAATTATTCTTTGTTTCCTTTTTTATTTTTATTTCTTTGTTGAGAATTCTTTACCACTTGCTGTTTAATTGAAAGCATATATTAAGGCGTATAAGAATGGTATTTTATTTCTTTTACAGATTTTAAAATTATTCTGAATTTATTTTTTATTATTTTTTTATAACAAACATATGCTCTCTTTGTATATTTAATTTTTCTGTATTATTTTTGTTAAAATTGTGGTTGAAAATAAATTATTTCTTATCAACTTTTATTTGCACATAAATTTTGTTGCCTAATTTAAGGCTTGTGGAATACATAAGCACAAATAATAATTTTCTTAGAAATTTATTTTATTTTATTTTTTTTTCTTTTGTTGGGGAATAATTTATATTTTCTTTAATTAATTCAAAATTATTTTTTTCTTTTTCATATAGAATAAGAAACTTTTAAAACTTTTGTTTTTTTCTACTTCTTTTTCTGCTTCACATCTTCCACTCAAAACTTTCGCTGTGAACTCACTTGCACGCTTTTTAAGATGCGACTATTTTTTAATTTAAAAAAAAAAACCGAAAACAAAATTTATTTGAAAAGTAAACCCAACCCTTCTCGCGCCCTCTCTCACTTATTTAGGTGAAAAAAAATTAGCTGCTATTCTGTTCTATCTTTATTATTTACTAAACAAAACCCGGTGTGCTTCGCACAGGTGGAACCATAAAATAAAAATTCTTCCTGAAGAGTGAAGTCGTCGTATGCGAAAGTGATCGCATCTATATTCTTCTAGATTCTAAAAAAAAGATTTTCATCTTTATTATATTCATGTACCTTGGCCCAAATTAATTTAAGTACTTTAGTAAGAAGCTTCAACTCCTTATTACATCGGAGAATTAAAGTCGGGTTGCTATTAGCTTACTTGTTTGGCCATTACAACCCTTTGGTCACTTCTTTCATGAGGGGCGAACTTTCGCCTCCAAACGTCAGATTTTTACCAGATTTTTCATGGCAGAAAACTATTGAGGGAATGTCCCCGGAGGAATAATTTTTCAAAATTCATTTTGTTCGAGACGTCTGAACTGAAGCTTGAATCATGAGCTACCTACCAGACTGCAGCGTCTTCACGCCTTTCCAAGTTGTATAAACCTTCACTTGAAAAATGTTAGAAGACTTTGAAAATGTAAACAACACAGTCAAGTGCAAAGATTTTAAGAAAACTTTACCATTTTTGAATTCGCTTGCGAAGGCTATAGATCCGATAGCAAAGAATTCCTATGTTTTCTTAAAGCCTTCAGAGTTTGGTCTTCCAGGCTATCAGAAACTAAAAAAATTCTACTCCGTAACAGCTATTTCCCTCTAGGACTTCGGTGTCCGAGGTCCAGTTAACCTCTTGTGCAACTAAGTAAGGTACTAAGATACCTTAAGATGCTTCCATGACTACGGAAATATTCATTCTAGAAGTCTATTGCAGGCATTTGTCTATTAAGCTCTAGAACTCATAAGATGTGGAAATCAATAGGTTGTTAGGGCAAAATGAGGCACAAATTCTGTAAGCCGCAATGGCATCTAAACACTCATCATTACTTAAAAACAAGTCAGCGATCAGCAATGAATCGTTTTTTTTTTGTTACTCATAAGCATTCAATCAATTCAGTCAACAATATTGAAATTTAACTACAGACTCTGATTCATTCATACTCACTACAACGTTGATGTATAAATACAGGGTGCAATGAGTTGACATCAAACTCTTATCATTCGAAATATATTTGATTCATAAGCCTATTCGTTCAAATTTAAAAGACAGAGCAGCAAGCAAAGCAAAAACACAACCATCTAATGAGTATTTCAGTGATCGTATACGATTCATAATTTTTTCTTTTTGATTCGTGGAGATGACGTGTTATGGACACCAATGTTCCTCAGAAGAAGATTGTCTTCGGCTTTTTAGTCACATTGGACACGAATATCAACATTGCGCGTAATAATGCATTCAGTTGCTTGTTAGCTTTCAGTGAAGCAGGTACTCGTCGCTTCTTTTTGAAATTTTTTTGTATATCAAGTATACACCCAAAGAAAAATTACAGTTGGATTCACTACTTTCTAATGAGATTCCCTAATAACAATGAGAAATGATCTCCATTTTTGGAAGAATAATTGTCATAATAATTTTCCTTTGGCGCTGTACATTTTCCATTTTCCACTACATAAATTTGTTATTAAGTTAAACTTGAAAATATTCTAACAATTTTCCTCTGGGTTATACATATGCCTCTCACAAATACACTCACATTTTTATTATGTTCTCTTTGTGCCGATGTCTGGTTATGGAGAGTAGAAATAAACAACATCATACGTGTTGTGTTAAGTATAATGAGTAGTTAAAATTTTGAATATGAGTAGAGGTTCCATGATATTAAAATCATTATGAAAGTATCAGAAATATGATTCGATTCTACTCATTGCTGATCTCTGATACTAATATAGGCCCAATTTTCCTATCTTTCAGCATAATAGTGTGCCTGTATTCTTTTTTTATAAATACAACAATCACTAAGACTGTAAATTTTGTTGAGTCATTTGAATCTTTTATTAGTATTATAAGTATATTTCTAAAGTTATGAGTCTAAATGAGTAGCTTTATCAATTGAACATATTTCGAATGGTATGAGTTTGATGTCAATGTTTTTTGTAAATAAAACAATAACTTAGACTGTAGACTTTGTTGAATGATTCGAGTCATTTCAATCTTTTATTAGTATTATAAGTATATTTCTAAAGTTATGATTCTAAAGAGTAGGCTTATCAATTGAACATATTTCGAATGGTATGAGTTTGATGTCAACGTTTTTTGTAAATAAAACAATTATTCAGGCTGTAAATTTTCTTGAATGATTCGAGTCATTTGAATCTTTTATTAGTATTATAAATATATTTCTGAAGTTATGAGTCTAAATGAGTAAGCTTATCAATCGAACATATTTCGAATGGTATGCATACTCATTGCAAATGGTACTCATACGCAACGTTGTAGAGAGTATGAATGAATCAGAGTCTGAAGTTGAATGTCAATATTTGTTGACTCGCTTATATTCAAAATCTCATGACTGCTTATGAGTAGCGTAAAAACGATTTAATGCTGATCCCTGGAATATGAGTATATCCAATTCCCCTATCTTTCAGCATAATAGTGAGTTACTGTGATAACTTGATGTTGCTAAACGAACAAACAAACAAATATCTTTGCCTTAAATATACAAAATTTTATATTTTTTTTTTATTAAATAAATTTTAAGGCCTTTAAATAATTTCTATTTCTTTTCGATTATTTCTCTTCTCTCTCTTTCTCTCTCTCTCTCTCGCTCTCTTTCTCTAACTACACTAGATTACATATGTTTTTAGTGAAAAAAAACAAAACCAAGGCAAAAAAATAAAAATTCTTTATTTTGTTGACTCTTGTCTAAAGAGTAAAATTTTTTTATAATTTTTTTATTGTGCTTTTCTAAGCTGCTGTATTTTATTTTTTTGTCTAAAACGTTTTTGTTTATATTCATTATCATTTTAGATTTTTATATTTTTTTAATTTGTTGTTGTTTTATAATTAAAAAACCATAAAAACAATTGTTTTGTAAGACAAAAATACAAAAATTTATTTTCTTTGATTTTTTTTTTTATAGAAACTCTCCCTCTCTTTCATATCTTATCGCAAATAACTAAGAAAAGTAAATATTTTAGATTTAAAGCAACAAAAATAATAAAAAAAAATAAAAAAATTCTAAAAATTTTTAAAAACTCTTAAAGAGATAGAGAATGTCTAGAATTTGCAAAAAAAAAAAAAAATAAAAAAATTTCTGATTAGCGTTGTATGTCGAATTAAAAAAAAAAATTAAACTGTTTTCACTTTTACCGCATACTTAGACCAGTTCTAAACAGAATTTTTTAACTAAACCGAGTATTTCTATTGGAATTAAGTACCCAAGCTATTTGTATCCGGTAGGAAATTTCTTTCCTAACTCTATACTCCCCACACAATTCAGGGTGTTGTTTGATATCTCGATTTTTGCTCTGCAATTCCTCAATGCCGCACATTTTATGAGTTTGTATAACAGATTATGGAAAAAGTATTTTAAAATGATTTCCATTATGTACGAAGGTCTTTCAAGGATCCTGTTTTATCATCAGCTTAAGTGCCCTGGTAGTCTAGTGGGTAGTGTGTTGGTGGGTATGATTCCTACCAACCTCTGCGATTCATGATTGCATATGCTTATGGAAAAAATATCTTAAAATGATTTCCATTGTGTACGGAGGTCTTACAAGGACCCTGCTTTTTTTTTTTTTTTTTTCAAACGTCCCCGGCCTCACACTAACCCAGCCTCACCCGACCGTGGAGGGCTCGTCCCCATTACGTAGGGACACGTACACACTACAGTCCGGACTGCAGCGGCTAAGAGAAAAGTTATGGCAACGAGAAACATAAAACAGCTACAGAACTTAATCACAAGCTGAGTAAGGTAACAATTAAACGGAACAATTCGAGACAAGAAGGAAAATAGATTTTTATATAATAATTTATAAACTAACGCCAGTATACAAGCTACGCTTTACATTACAAACACTACAATTAAAATCTATAAACTCATAATGCATGTTAAAATCATTACATAATCTACGAAAAGGAAAATTCGTTCTATAGAAATTTAAAGAAAGAGGACGATAGTGCCGTGAAAATCTTGCAGGAATGCTAAAATTCAGATTAGAAAGCAAAAACTCAGAATCGATATCACCTTTAACTAGATTGAAAACAAAACAAACCCCTAAAACAGACCTTCTACGTTCCAAAGTTGGAAGTTTTACCAAAGCTAATCTATCCTCATACGACGGAAGCCCATTGGCATAATCCCATCCTAAGCCACGTAAACAGAATAATAAAAACTGCCTCTGCACAGACTCGATTGAATCACTATGACAACGATAGTATGGATTCCAAATGACAGACGCATACTCCAAAATAGGCCTAACAAGTGAAGTATACAGTAGTCTTGTTATATAAGGATCAATGAATTCCCTAGCCCATCTTTTCACAAAACCAAGAACAGCTCGAGCCTTGCCAATCATCAAACTAATATGATTAATAAAAGACAATTTAATATCCAATAATACTCCCAAATCAAGAAATGAAGGCACAATTTCCAAAGGGCAAGAATTAATCAAATAAGTGGACGAGATTACACTAAGGCGAGAGAAAACCATGCATTTACATTTTTTCAAATTAAGATCCATTAAATTTATCCTGCACCAAGTAACAAACAAATCAATATTTCGCTGAAGTACAGCCTGGCCATGATCATCATCAAAAGTATAAAATAATTTAACATCGTCAGCATACATCAGAATATTACAATCAGAAAGAGCAGAAGGAAGATCATTCAGAAACAATAAAAACAGTAAAGGACCCAAATGGCTACCCTGCGGAACACCAGAAGTAACATATACAGTCTTAGACAATAAATTCCTAAACAATACCCTCTGAGTCCTAAGGGAGAGGTAAGAGTCTAGCCAACGAAGAATAATATCAGGAATACCGATTAGTGAAAGTTTAAGAAGCAAAATACTATGATCAACCCTATCAAAAGCTTTACTGAAATCAGTATAAATTACATCAGTCCGAGCACCGACAAGAAAGCCCCTGAAAACATGTGTAGTAAATTCAAGAAGATTTGTGACAGTCGACCTGCCTTTCAAAAAACCATGCTGGAAAGGAGATATTAAAGATCTTGTATTAAAAAGGAGATAATCCGTCACTAGTTTCTCCATTAACTTGGGAATAGCACTGAGCTTGGCAATACCCCTGTAATTGGAAATATTAGATCTATTACCCGACTTATGCAAAGGAATTATAAACGAACTCTTCCAAATAGATGGAAAATGACCAACTTTCAGAAGCTCATTGAATATAAAGGTCAAAGGACCACTCAAGACAACAGCACACTTTCTTAAAATACAGGCCGGAACCCCGTCAGGGCCCGGCAAGTATGTAAGTTTCAGTCCAGACAAAGACTCAAGAACAGACTCCTCATCAAATGAATATATGTTAGAAATAGAGACACTTCCCACTGAATAAGGATACCCGCTACTCAGATCGGGGCCCGAATCCAACTGCCTATAAGTAGACTGAAAGAAGTCAGCAAACATATTCGAAATATCAAGGTGACTAGAGGATGATACACCTCCGTAAAACATCTCAGAGGGAAACAAAGATGATTTACGTTTAGCTCGAACGAAGTCATAAAACGATTTAGGATCACTAGCAAATTTCGACCTGACTCTAATCATATATTCCTCATAGCAGTAATGATTCATTCTACGATAATCCGCGCGCGCCCTAGAGTAAAGAACATAATCAATATCAGAACCTGATCTAACAAACTTTTTAAATAACTTTGATTTCCTATTCTTCAACCTTGACAGTCTAGCCGAATTCCATGGAGGACCAGAACACTCCAAACGAATTTTTACCAATGGAACACACTCCATAAAACATTTAAATAATACAGCTTCTACCAGCTTCTAAGTGTCTAGGTAGTCTAGTGAGTATTGTGCTAGATTATTAGCGTCAGGGGGTCATGGTTTCGACTCCCACCACCCTCTACAATTCATGTTTGTCGCACATATTATGAGTTTGTATAACAGATTATGGAAAAAGTATCTTAAAATGATTTCCAATCTGTACGAAGGCCTTACAAGGGCCCTGTTTTATTATCAGCTAAAGTGTCCTGGTAGTCTAGTGGCCAGTGTTTCGTGGTTTTCATTCCCAGCACCCTCGGCAATTCATGAATGCCGCACATTTGTATAACACATTATAGAAAAAGTATCTTAAAATGATTTCCATTGTGCATGAATGTCTTACAACGGCCCTCTTTTGTTATCAGCTTAAGTGTCCTGATGGTTTAATGGGTAGTGTGTTCGTGGTTTCGATTCCCACCACCCTCTGCAATTCATGAATGCCGCACATGTTATGAGTTTGTATAACAGATTATGGAAAAAGTATCTTAAAATGATATCCATTATATACGAAGGTCTTACAAGGGCCATGCTTTATTACCAGCTTAAGTGTCTAGGTAGTCCAGTGGGTAGTGTGTTCGTGGGTATGATTCTCACCACCCCGTGCAATTCATGATTGTTGCACATGTTATTTTTTTTTTTTTTCATTAAACCTGCACTCAGGGGATGACCCCTATCTATGCAGTGTATTGTGCAGGTTTAGGAAAGGTGGAAAGAGGTGCGAACGGACTATAAAATGGCCAGTGCTATACCTTCACCATTAGACAGCCTACAGCAATCGTCCCCAAGAAGTCCGCAGTTTTTCACAACCACTAATGTTGTGTGTGTTAATTTTATACAGAAGTGGCGGGACCTACAGTTTAAAGTCGACTCCGAACGACAGATTTTTTGAGAAACTTCAAGAAGAGAAAGAGAAGAAATCGCCGAAAAAATACTTTTTTTTGTATTTTTTTTTTTTTATTTTTGATGTCTGGCCTAGGACTCGAACCCTGGATTTACGTCTAATAAGCCAGCACACTACCTACTAGACCACGGCGATCCCATATGTTATGAGTTTGTTTAACAGATTATGGATAAAGTATCTTAAAATGATTTCCATTAAGTGTCGTGGTAGTTTAGTGAGTAGTGTGCTAGACTATTATCATTAGGGGGTCGTGGCTTTGATTCCCATCCATAGACTCTGGTCTATTTATTTAAAAATCGAATCTCCAACCATAGCGATATATTGTCCACTGGTATGTGATATAATCCTCAATGGACGGAAGCGCTTCTTATTTTATTTTTTTAAAGTCTATTCTTTTGTAAAGATATTGAATCATAATTTGATCAAATCGTACCCTAGTTATTGTTTACATAGTCTAACAGTCTAGTGATATTTTTTATATTAAAAATATTTTCCCAAATTTCTTAATAATGGAAAATAATTTCATTCAAATGGCTGGCTCGGTTGGCCATGCAGTAGCCTACACGATCCGTCTAATTTTTAAGCACATTATCGATTGTGTGCAGCTGTATTTCACCAATGGCTTCACGAATATTATCCTTTAAAGCGTCAATTGTCTTTGGCCCTACGGCTTAACACTTATCTTTGGCGACACCCCATAAATAATAGTCCAACAGTGTCAAACCGCAGCTCCGAGGTGACCAAAAACAACATCTTCAAAAACAGGACGCAAAACATCGAGTGGAGCTTTGGCTGTGTGGCACTTAGCGCTGTCCTGTTGAAACCAAATGTTGCCAATATCTATCCTTCTCCTCAATTTTTGTGAACAAAAATTCGTTGAACATGGCCCGATAACGAACGTCATTGACTGTAACGGCCACTCCTTGGTCATTTTCGAAGAAAAATGGCTCAATTATGCCTCTGGACCAAAATCCGCATTCAATCAGTTTCTCGTTTTGGCTGCGTCGGCTTTTCAATGTATGCGTACGGGTTTGCCCCAAATGCGACAATTTTGCTTGTTTATATACCCGCCAAAATCAAAATGAGCTTCATCTTAAAAGATGATTTTTCTTTGCCAAAATCGGTATCTTCTGTAAGTCGATCGCTGACCCACTTAGCGAAGCGATAACTCATTGAATGGTCAATATTCCTTCAGCGAAGCATAAAACTAATTATCTGTCAAATCAGACATGAGCTAAGTGTTACTTACCGTTCACGAAATAAGCACTAGTTAAAAAAAAATGTTAGATGGCGGACCCTACATTTCCAGCAATTGAATTGTGTCGTATTTGGTATGCCGATTCGAACTTATGCAGCGATTAAAGTGAGTGAGTGTAGTGATGCTCATTTCTTATTCGCTGCTCCCGTCCACTAGCAGTAAAATTATCGCATTTGAAGCTTTGAGTACGCAGAAAGTGATTGTAGGAATCCAATTACATACATACATACATAATTGGTCATTACAACCCTTTAGTCAGGATTACGATCTTAAAAGTTGATTTTTCTTTGCCAAAATCGGCATCTTCTGTAAGTCGATCGCAGACCCACTTAGCGGAGCGAAAACGCATTGGATGGTCAATATTCGCTCGTTCGTTGGGTGCGTAGATTGATGATTTTTTTTTTTGCCAAAATCGGCATGTTCTGTAAGTTGATCGCAGGCCTACTTAGAGAAGTGAAAACGCATATACACAACCATATTCGTTCAGCGGAAGGATAAAACTAATTATTTGCCAAAGTGTTACCATTCACGAAATCAGCACTAGTTGAAAAAAAATAAACGTTAGATGGCGGTTAGGTTAGGTTAGGTTGGTGTGGTAGCTTTATACCAAAATCTCACTTGAGCACGCACAGCGGCCCGTTGCGGCGCCATAGGTTTACGTAGTCCCTGTAGTGACCAAGTTCTCCGAGCCAATGAGGGCTGCATATTACATAGATGGTGGACCCGAAAGAAAATTCCCATGAAAAGTTTCTTAAAAATCTGTCAAACGAAGTCGATGTTTAGTTATAGATACCACAACTCATTGATAAAATTGCCACACACACAGACACAACATGAATGATGTGAGAAGCTAGGCTAGGCTATCCTGGCTAAAGAATTATTAATGACGTACATATCGCTCCTTTATTGCAATATCGTCATATCTCAAAAAAAAACTTGAACTTGGCAAAATGCGATTTAAGTTTTCAAGACATAAGTCCTATGATCTAATTGCCGCAAACACTTTTTGCGATCGGTTCAGCTTGGGATATAAAACTGATTTTTATCTCAACATGTAGAGAAGGTCTAAAAGAGCAGTTTTGCTTAAGTAACTAAAAATTTTTAATTTTTTGAGATCTGACTATGTTGCAATAAAGGAGCGATATGTATGTAAGTACTGCTGCAAAGATCCGTTGGTTATGGTTTTCTAATCGAATAAGAAAATAATGTTAGAGGAAAGCTCTATTCCTGGCTAAAAACAAACCATGCATGCACTCACGGGCTGGGGGAAAGGGATTGGGTGTTGTAATAGTGTCACTAAATTATTGTTTTTGTTTTTTATTTTTATATCACACTTACACTTACATTTTAATTGTTTTATCCATTAAAAACATCAGCTTTTTTCCCTTTTTTCGCATTTTATTTATTTGAAATGATAAAAATCTCATGTTTTTTATCTTTTCATTTTTATTTTGTTTTTATTTTTTTATATTTTTTATTTCATGTTTTTAATTTTTAATATATAATTTCATATATAGTGTGTATGTATGTATATATATATTTATGTTTTGCATACGATTTATTATTTTTATTATTATAATATTTTTTTTTGTTTATACATTCATAAAATGATGAGAAATATTTTGTAATTTCTTTTGTTTGCATTTCATTTTATTTTTTTTAATTGATTTCATTAAATTAATGATTTATTCAACTTTGTTCACATATACATATAAAAAAAACCATTAGATCATGAAATTTGTAATATTTATATAAGCAATGAAAATAAAATAAAATAATTTATTTTCAAAAATTTATAAGGAAAAAAAAATGGCCAAAAAACAATTTAAATTTCATTTAAAAAATTGATTTTTTTCCTTTTCCGTTTGTTTAATTTGAAAACCTATTAAATTGTTTATGCTTGAATTTGTGTAAACAATATTTAAATTTAATTTAAATTTTAAATAAAAAGAAATTAAATAAAATCAATACGATATTGTAATACAAATAAATTAAAACAGGAAACCATTTTGAATTTTAGTTTGCTGTTGTTGTTTAAGTGTGGTCAATTTAAAATTTCCGTTTCCATGTTTTTTTAGGTTAGTCAGTGGTGTTATTGCATATTTTAAGGGTCAGCTTTTTTAAATATGTTGACAGGAAATTTAAAATTAAGGACACTTGTTACAAGTTGTTAAGTTGTTAAAATAAAAATTTTAAATCAAAATTACACAATAAAATTTAATTAAAATTTTAAATTTTTTAACAAAAAAAAATTGATTTGGTATAAAGGTTACAAAAAAAGTACTTTTATAAATAACGTTAAAACTTAATTGATACGAACATAAGAACATTTTGAAATTTCTTTTTTAAAGTACAAAGATCGAATAATTGTCTAGTAATTGTTATTGTTTAAGCAAAATGCATAAACAAAAGAATCACAATGAAAAGAAATTGCTGTTGCTTACATCAAGTTGTGAACAGTGCACACAAAATTATGCGAATAATAAAAAAATTTCAAATAACACTAAACGCAAATTTATTTTTATTTTATTTGCAATCTATGTAATCATATTTTAAACGTTTTCGAAAAGTGAAATAGTGGCAATATTTTAAATGACAATAATATTAGAAATTTTAAAATTTAAATTAAAATAAAATTATTATTTTTTTTTTTATTAATTAATTTATATTACATTATGTACGTACATATGTACATATCGACAACTCCGTTCTATAACATTCTGAGACAAAGAACTGTGATTTAAGTTATGAAGTCTTAAAGTTTTCACGCGATATCTCGTACACATTAGAAGCTCTCAAATTCGAACCTCCAGTAATTAAAAAATTCCAGAAATTAGAATCACTACTTGCAATGCGTTATACGCTCTAAAATTCGAATTTAAAATTCTAATTTCTAAGAGTTTTTATTTGCTATTTTAAACAAGAAATCCCCAAATTCTTTTCATTCTATAAAACTAAAAAGGGGAATCACCAAATTACATACGTTTTTTCGTATTTAATGTTTCTTTTTTGTCGAATTTATGTATTTTGTGTATAGTTATGAAATGTTTTCTTGTTTTTATCAGAAAAAATTTAATCAAAAAAATTTAAATGTCTTTTATTTTAGTTTTTTTTAAAGGAAATCTATTTAATTCTTTATTATTCATTCGAAAAAAAAACAACCAGAAATTAGAATAATTCAGAAATTAGAAATTGCCTCAAAAACAAAGTGGTTCTAATTTATGGGTGACTACTGTACAATATAGGAAACGTCATTGATTCTTTCATTGCTTTGCATTTGAGTAGAATTCTCTGAATTTATTAATTTTCATTGAATCCTAGCTCAAAATGACTTAGAATGTGTTTAGCATGGAAAAAATATTGACAATTGGTCATCTAAGTGTGCTTAGCACCATGTTACTGATAGGTTTATTTATTTTTTTCTTTCCAAATTTAAACATTCTATGTGCACTGATACGCACAAAATTCTTTTTTTTTAATTCGGGGAAGAACCTTCTAACTATACTTACTTACTAAGTAGACTTAGACCGTTATAGAATGGAGGCGTCGATATATCATAAGCAAGCAACTAAGAAGAAAAAATAATTTATTTTTGCATTAATATAATGTTAAATTAAAAAACAACAATTTTTAAGAATTGAAAAAAAACATATTTTATATTACGAAAATTAAAAAAAAAATAAATTAAAAATAAAAATAAATAAAAAGTGTATTATTATTTATTTTTATAAAATTTAAAAAAAAAATATAAATTAAAAATATAAATTTGAAAAGAAATATATTGACGCTTATTATATGTAAAATAAAGTTTAAACTTAAAAAATTAATGAAAAACCAAAAATTTTTAAATAAACAAATTACTACACTATGCAACAAAAAATTAAATACACCCGGCAAATGACATAGTGAAGGTTGTAGGTAGGCGTAGTATGGATAGATCTCAAAAATATTCTTTTTTTGTATTTCTGGAATTCTCCAAATTTTTTTATTTAACAAAAACTGTTTTTTTTTTTACTTTACGCACATATTTCTGGATTACTCAAACATTTCTGATCGAATTTCTAAAAATTTTATCTTGTTGGAAAGGGGAGAGATGGCAGAGACCTGCGCCGAGCAAATTTGACGGCGGCGGCGGCTAAAAGTGAAAAGTTTCGG
Organism: Sarcophaga peregrina; assembly: GCA_014635995.1. Classification (NCBI taxonomy): domain Eukaryota; kingdom Metazoa; phylum Arthropoda; class Insecta; order Diptera; family Sarcophagidae; genus Sarcophaga; species Sarcophaga peregrina. Next base: position 99,848,995 of record CM025789.1, read on the forward strand.
CGGCGGCTTTAAGTCGGCTGTCAGCCGAAATTACATAAATAAAATGGCCCTGGTTGCTCCACTATGTTAAAGGGCCTTTAGTATATTTTTCGGAATCTGCATTTTTAGAACTTCCTGACAATATAGATTTTGTTTTGGCATTCGAATTTTACGAATTTTTTGATATTACGTCAATACCATGAGCACGTAAATGGTTACAGAGCTTTGATGTCGACGTAGAAACTCCAAACCTGAAATTATTTCGCATTTTATAACACTTACAAAACAATTATCAGAAATAAATATTCAAAATAAAATTTCCCAAAAAATTTGGCTGAAAGCTAATTGAAATTGGAGTTACAATTTTGTTTTGTTTAATTTTCGTTAAATTTAAATCCTGGATAGAAATAATATATGTATGTACCTACCCCTTCAAACGCATGGGAGACTTATCAAAGCAAACTTTACACATATGATAATTTTTTAGCACAGGTTTATTTCCAATAACCATTTAACCAAAATATTGCCAAACTATGGACCCTGCTGAAGATTTTTTTGTTTAAAAGGATTTGGGTTGTTTCTTTAATTTTTGTTTTAGTGGCTAGTATTTTTTCGCATTCGTTTATGTCATTGTCAATACCATTAGAAATAGCAGGTCGTCATCGGAATCAGATGAATTTAACTCATTTAAATTATTATTTAAATTTTGAAAGAAATTTGTAATATTTTGGTTCTCCATTGTAATTTTTTGTCTTTTAAAAAATTTAACGTAAAGTTAAAACTGTTACCACATTCACCAGGAACAAGAAAGGGTGTTCAAAATCACCATATCAAAAAATTAAAAATTTTTCTATTAACATATCACAAAATGAACAAAAAAACTTCTTTAATGTGTTTAAGTCAAGTAAAATAATAATATAAATATCATATTTTATATATTATTAAAATTTATTGTATTATGAAATATATTTTAATTTCTTACATACATAAACCGGCGGCTGAATTTAAGCCGACTTAAGCCGAATAAATCTTCGGCGGCGGCGGCTTTTAAATTTTGTCGGCGGCTCGGCTTAGCCGGCTGTCAGCCGATCGGCGCAGGTTTCTGATAGATGGACCTTTAAAACGCTGTACCTATATCTATGTGTCAATTTTACGTTTGAGCGACCACCAGAAGCTAGTCAATATTTGCGCCAAAGGAAAATAATAATATTTGCAAAAAACACAAATATTAGCCGACTTCAGGAAGTTGTACAAATGTGTAATTGACACATTTTGTGATAACAATCAAATCATTAGAAATTTGGAAATTTTCCGTTCTTTGATATGACAACATACAAATATCTTTCGACTGTTAGACCCTTTAAATAATAACTACGTTAATTTTTATTCGTTTTATCAATTGATAACTCAATCTCTTTACAAGAGAACAGACTTTAAGAATATCATCACTTATCGTACATTTTTAAAATAAAGTTTGCTACTATAAATAGACAAACTTGGAAAAAAATGAAACAAATTCGTATTTTTCGGGTCTACCTCATCAAATCTCATAGCATATTAGTCGAATAATAGATTTATAAACATTGTTTTAAAGCTCCATCTCTCCCCTTTCCAACGAGGTTTAAATTTTGGTTGGAAATGTTTAAGTAATCCAGAAATTGGTATGTAAAATCAAATACAGTGCACGCGCGCTAATGTGAACAGCGATTAATGTGAACGCTTTTGTTTTTTTACTACCTTGACTACTCTAAAAGATGAAAAAAAGTAAAAAGCCCAATAATTTCAAGAATGATAAACTAAAGATTTAAACAAAAATTTTGTAAAATTACTCTCTTACCGGTATTTCTCACGGTGATAGTAGTAGGCAAGAATGATAAACTAAAGATTACGCCATCACGTCTTTAAAATTAAAACTTTCTGCACATGATGAATCAATGACGTCACGCATATAGTGTTCCTATTGGCTAATGATAATGTAAGTTATATTGCAGGGCTACCAAATACTTTCACATAGTGCATAAATATTTCAGAAGAAATATTAATTTTCACATATGAAAATTACTTGGAAATCATTAAAATAGCTTAACTACGTCATCTAATGGGATATCATGCGCAAAGCGTAATCTTTAGTTTATCATTCTGCTGTAATTTCAAACGTTATAATTCTTTGTTTATTAGTTATGGGAATCCCCGTTCTGGGTGTAGATGTACATGTATATACATATGTATGTATTTTTTCGTACATCCGCTAGCCTATTTTGTCTTCATTTGCTATTCAGATACTATGAAGGAAGTCTGTGATGATTAAATTATAAGATTAAATTATATGAAGATTAAATTGTAAAAAATTCATAAATAATGATTTTTTTTAAAGATTTTTTAATTCAATTTTAAAATTTTTCGATATTTGGAAATGTGAACAATTCGCAAAACTGAACAATGCCAGTTTTAATTAGTTCACATTAGCGCGCGTGCACTGTAAATTAGTTTTTTGTTAAATAAAACAAGTTTGAAGAGTTCGCGATATATAAAAAAAGATATTTTTGAGTTCTACTCAACTAACTAAACAACATGGACTATGCTACGTTACTCGAGTGTATTTTCACTGTCGCGTTGTGTTATTATTTAATGGTGTTTTCTTTTCTATCAAAAAAAAAAATGTGCATTTCATTAAGGCAAAATGCAATTTTGCGTTTGTTTCTTAAAAATGTTTCGCCCCCTAAAAGGGTGCCATTGGTTGAAGACATTGCATTTTATGCCCTGTATAAATCGAGAGTGCTGATAATGCCCTGTAAAGCAGATGACTTTTGTTTATTTATAGGGCTACCAGATGATATTTATTCTCGAATAAAAAATAACATTACGACAGGGTTGGTCAAAATTTTTTTATTGCACCTTGTAAGAGGGTGACATTTTCTTTGTAGAAAAGAAAACACCATAAGATTCGATAAGTGTTTTCGATAGTTTTTTTATAATTTCTTTTTTTTTATTTTTAATTGTAAATTATTATTTAATTTTGTTTTGTTTTTAAATTTTAACGTATATGATATGTTTGTTTGTTTGGTTGATTTTGTTTTAAACGGATATGTAAGTTGATTTTTTATTTTTTATTTTTGTATTATTTTTTGCTTTTAAAACTACATTAATAAGGATATTTTATAAAGAAATATTTAAGAAAAAATATATATTTTTTTGTATATTAAGAAAATGTTTTAAAAATATTTATTCTGTTTTAATATTTCTTATTATTTTTAACACAAAAGAACTGATTTAAAATATTTTTTAACATTTTTTTTTTTTGTATAATTTTTAAATAGTTTTTTTATTTCCATTTTTTTTATATAAATTTTATATACATTTTAATTGTTTTTATTTTCTTTTTCCTCTAACATTTACATTTAATAATAATTAATGTTTTCTTTTAATATTTTTATATATGTATTGTATATAGAGTTCTTATTTATTTTTAATTTTTAATTCAATATAACATTTAATATATAGACTCTGTTAAATAATTTTTTTTTTGTATAATTTTTAGTGTTTGAATTTTAGGACTGGTTTTGTTTTCTTTCTTAATTTCATTTTAATTAATTTTTAATTTAATTTTTTTTTACTACATTTTTCTTCTCTAATATTTAATTTAGTTTTCTAATTATTTTTTGTTTATTTTTTTTTTTAATTTTTTCCTTTGCATAAAAATATCTTTAGGTACTTTTAACTCTTTGTTTTTTTTTTAAATAAGTTTTGATAGTATTTTGTTTCTAGTTTAAATTGAATATTTTTCTCATTTATATCAAGTCATAATGCTGTTGTTTGAAATTGAATTTTTTTTCTATAACATGTGCAATTGAATTTTTTATTTTATTTTTTATTTTTTTAAAATATTTTAAGTGGGTTTTGTTGCCTTTCTCTGAGTATTTTTAAGGTTATTTTCTTCTTTTGTAATTCCATTTCTAATTTTCCTTTCAAATATTCTTTTTTATAAAAATAACTCTCTAGCCCTTTTTATTTCTTTAACATTTCTTTACTTAGTTTGTTGTCCTGCTTTCAAAATTGTTAATAATATTTATGAAATATTTTTTTTTTAATTTTATTTTATTTTTATTTTATTTTTATTTGTTAATCTACTTATATTTGTTGATATGTATCGTTTGCAATATATTTTTTAAGTCTATTTTCATAAGGAAAATTTTTATCACGACATAGAGATGATTTTTTAAAAAATTTTTTACCTTAAAATTTACTTTTTAAAAATTAATAAAAAAAAATTATTTTACAATTTGATAAATAAAAAACCTGTTTATCATCATGTTCTAGTAAGAATGTGGCTTTAATTTATAAAGGTTTATTAGTACAAAAAAAGAGAATTATTACTTGTAAAAAGTTTTTTTAAAATTCATAAAAAAATTCAATTTATAACAAATTCATATTAAAAAAAAAATATATAATAATAAGTGAAGTAAAATTAACTAAATTAAAAAGGGTGATTTAGTATTCTTCAGAATTGATCTATAAATAAAATCCATTTTATTTCATCCTTTTTAAATATAAACTCCATCAGCGATATTTATCCCAATTCCAATTAACGTCAATATCGATCTCAATATTTTATATAAAATCTCAATTAATTATTACTCAATTAATTGCTAATTGTTATAATATTCAGTAAAACTTTAAATACAACACTATTATAAGTCGGTTTAGCAAGCATATTATAACTAACCGAACACTTCCTATTGATATTTGACAATTCAAATATCTAAAACGACAAGCAAAAAAATAAAATGAAATCAATGTTGTAGAAACAACCAGCTGGTTTGTTTATCAGCTATCAAATGGATATTGAGTAAGCTTAATATTGCGTATATTTATTATACCTGAACGGTTAAAAGTTTGTTCTTAATTAACAGAATATTGACTCAATTAAATTGCACATGTGAACATGGCTTATAACGTTAAATTAGTTTAATAAGTCTCTTACAAACCTTTTGCAATAACTGCCTAGTAATTGGCATTATATATGCAAAAGGTATAAACAGAGGAATAACAAAGAAAAGGAACTGTTTGACCACCAGGGACACAAAGTACGTTTCCCTGAGTTTCAATATGTTTTTGGAATTCCAGGCAATACTGTGGTAGCAATGGTTTATTGCTTGTCTTCATTTGAAATCGAATTTTCGATTTTTTTTTTCAAATACAAAAAACATTTGATGATGATTACGGCTTAGCTTCTCACACCACTAAAGTTCTCTGTGTCTTAATTTTAAACGTGATTGGTGGAACGACAGATTCGAAGGCAAATTCATGAATATTCGCCTTCAAGAACTTTTATCAGACTCCATATAAAGTATATAAAAGGAAAGAAAAATCAGGCGACTGAGTTAGTAAAGTTCAGTCAGTCTTATGTGAAGACGCGGTGCGTTTGAAGAGAATAATCATAGTTTCAAGATCTCCGTTATAAAGATTTTTCAAATAATTCTCTAGCAATTATTATTGTTTATAAAAAAGGGAAACAACAAAAAAAAAAAAAAATACAAAAGGCAATTGTTGTTGTTTACATCAAGTTGTGAACAGTGGCACACAGAATTGTGCGAACAATGAAGAATTACAATTAGAACTAAACACAAATTTATTTTTATTTTATTTGCAATCTACTAGCTTATATTTTAAAAGTTTTTTAGAAGTAAAAGCATAAAAATTAATGAAAATAATTTAAATTAAAGTTACACTTTACGTTACCCGTGCGTACTCAAGTGAGCTTTGTAATATCAGAGCTACCACTCCGACCTAACCTAACCTACACTTTACGTTTAACAAAGGCTTGTTATATTTCTCGTAGGAGTTTTTTGTTTTTGTATAATTTTATACAAATACAAAATTTTTGATAACTTGAGTCTTCATTCTTTATCAGTAACATTAAATCCGTAATTTCAGTTAAAACCAAATTTCCAATACATTAAAGGTGAAATGTTTTCTGTTATGAATAATACTTAAGCCGAAGAAGAAACTACAGGTTCAGGGACATTTCATAGGAGAGTATTCTCTACGAATAACTAAAATTAGCGTTTATTACAATGAAAATGAAATTAATCGTTAAAAACTACTGTGATTACAGATTAATTTAATCTGATATGCCTCTCACTAAAAATAATTCACAAAAGTTAGAATTCAGTTAAATATATATTATTTCTAAAGCACATTTTTTGTCGGTTGCAAATATCTCCCATACCACCGCACCAAATTTAATGAACGATATCTCATTTTAAAGCTTATATCTAACACTAATGGCGAAAAATAATTAGAAATTGAAAAATTAATATTTTTATTGATAAAAATTATATTTTTTATATTGAACTGCATAATAATACTGTTGTCATTGTGATTATATGTTTTAAAAATGACAACTAACGGTGCGAAATATTCGTACGGGTCATCTAGTTAAGTTAAATTCTCAATAGGAAATACACATTCTCACAGAAATGGCAACTCTAGAACACTCTTCGACTGCTGTAAGTTTTTTAACATGATAGACCACTTGAATTTTCGTTAACTGTACATGATCCTCTTCGAAGAAGTCTAAGATCGAAACCCATTGGTTTCGAGCCTCTGGTCAATGACTTCTGCTAACTTTGCAATGATTGGGAAAAGAATGAAACTGTTCTTTATCTATTGAAAGAAGCCCTTTGGTCTCTACTATGCAGATAATATCACTGTCGAGGATGGACAAAGAGAGACTAATCGACTTCATCGGTGACAGTTTAGGCGGAACCAGTGCCAGTTGAAAATAATGTCTGTAAATTGAAAACATCATGGGCGATCAGTTTGTAAACAGGCCCCATCAGACTCGGTGGATCAATAAATATACGCCATCAGCTGCTGTGATGCACCAAATGACTCTTGGATATACATGGCACCTGATTCTTATGTGTACCTTCGATTTTCAAATACAAGGTAACTGGATAAGAAACTGTGCCACTAGCACTACAAACGCATTTTGTGATTGCCTTATCTAGATGGCATCATTTGGTGTAAACAAATAAATGACTGCCATGTAAATAGACTCTGTGGACTAATCAATAACTGCCGCATGTACACAATGCCAGCTGCTGTGATGCACAGCACCTGTCGCATACGTGTGTCTTCCATCTTCAAAGACGAAATGGCAGCCATGAGGAAGTCTTTTTCCTTAAAATCCATCGAGATTGAACAGGAGATCCTTATAAAGCTTCATGAATTTTTTTTTTTTTTTATAAAACCAGCACTCAGGGGTTGGCCCCTACTTATGCAGTGCATTGTGGTGCAGGTTTTTTAGGAAAGGCGGAAAGTGGGAAGATGCGAACGGTAAGGAAACTAGTTCACCATTAGACAGTCTATAGCAATCGTCCCTAAGAAGCACGTAGTTCGTCACACCACTTATGTTGTGTGTGTTAATTTTATTGGTGGTTAGAAGACTCGTTTTTGTGGGTCAGCTTTAATTTTTTTTGTTTTAAAATTAAAAATTATAATTTAACAATGAAAACTTCCAAAGGAATAAATATAAAAAAAAAAAATTATACAGACACAGAGCCACATTTCTGGAATAGACATGTTAAGGGTCAGCTTTGTTAGAAGGTTTTTTAAATACCAAATTGTTTTGAATATTAAATTTAAAATAAAACAAAAATCACAAGCTTGTTAGCTTTTGTTTTAAATGATAATTATTATAAAAAAATATATAAAAAAATGAAAAATTTAATAAATTAAAATCCAATTTCACTTTCATGCAGAGATTTTTTCGTTTTAAAATTTTATTAATTTTTTTGTTGGTTTTTTTATTTAATTTTTTTCTTGTGGCTTTTTGTTATACGATTTATTTGTTTTTTGTTTAATAACTTATATTAATTTTATTTGTGTTTTATTTTTTATTTTTTGTTTTTTTTTTTTTGTAATATTTAACAACATTTAAAATAAGTTTTTTAAAAATGTTTCAAAAAATTTTAATTTTTTTTATTTTTATTTTTTATTTTGTAATAGTTTTGCTTTAATAATAAACTTGATATGTATGTGATAATAATTTTAATTTAAATTTTTAATAATTTGTTTTCCATTTTTTTTGCCAGTACTTAAGTTTAAATTTTTGTTTTTATATTTTTAATTAATTTTTATAACAATTATCATAGATACGGCATGCTATTACTCTCTCATAATTTTTAGTTGGTTTTTTTATTTAAAAATTTCTCCATTTAGTTTGTATTTTTTTTTTATTTTTTTATTTAAAGGAGTGTGTGTAAAAATTATATGCTCCTCTGTTTTTAATTTTTAGTTTTAAAAATATTTTTTTTTATTTTTTTTTTAATATTATTTCTAGCTGCAGGGCTTTAAAAAGGTTTAATTTCTAATACTTTTTTTTATTTTATTTATACACACATAATTTTAATTTTTATTTTTAAATTTTTTAAAATATTTTTTTTTATTTTTTTTAAATTTTTTTATTTTTTATTTTTTTTTTTTATAATTTTGGAAGGTTTAGTACTGATAGCTTTTTTTATAATTCAAGGTATTGTGAGATACTTTTTCTTTCATTAGTAATTCATTGTTTTAATATACTCGGGAAATTTGTGGAACGTACATAGTTTGTTAAATAAAATATTTTTTAAAAAATAATTTTTTTTTTAATTTAAATTTTTTTTTTTGGTTCATTGTTCTAGCCGATCCTGCTTCCGCATTTTACAATAATTTACACATTTTTTGTTGTTGTTGTTGTTGATATTTTTATTTTTTTTTTTTTTGCTGAAATTTGCTTGTTTGTTTTTGTTGTAAATTGTATTTTTAATAATGATTTCGTTTTTTTTTTTTGTTTTTAAATGAATTAAAAAAGAAAATGAAAATTCCAAAGAAATCTATTTTTAAAGAAGCTTTAGATAGCGGCAGAAAATGTACGATTTTTTTGCAATTTTTATAAATTTTTTATAAAAAGTTTTGTAAACGAAAAAGAACAAAGAAAATATTAACCATGATATGGTGGTGGTGGGCTGATGTTTTTTTATGGGGTTTTTCTATTCACTTTTGGCCTGCTCTAGCAGACAATTACGTTCAGTAGTAATTGTCATTGGAGCTGCCCAAATATGAATAGAAACTGGGATTGATGGGTAAAGAATGTGCATAATAAAATCCAGAAGCCGGATCTGGTGCTACTCAATCCAAGAAACCTGTATTGACTAATTTTTCCAAAAAGAATTTCACATCACCCAGCTCCGAGTCCTTAATACCCAATGATTTCAGCATACCCAAATCGCCATTCTCAACAGCCATAAAGATTGAACGTAAATGTTCCAAATCAGAGCTACAAGAGATTAAAAAAAAAAAAAAGAAGAAGGGAAAGGTTTGGCTAATTTATATCCTACAATTAAATTATCGATAACAAGATTGATTATTGTTTTTTATTCCGTCTCCCCTTTAGAATATCTCATGCCAATCAATCAATTTAAAATTCAAATAATCTAACGAAATAACCATGGCGAGCTACGTTAAAGCCAGCCTGTAATTAAGACTGTCAGAATACTCACCGCATTAAATGTAGCGCCGCACCAAAATCTTCAATAGTTTGCGATTCACTTAAAGCAATTGCCACCTTTTCCACTCCACCCAAAGGAGAGAGAGCATCACGTGCTTTACTGCCGAACAGCTTTTCCAAATAGTTGGGACCATGCGAAGCTAAAAGACTTTGAAGGAATGAAGCCGTCTCCTCAACTGGTGGTCGTTTGGCTGGAAAAAGAAAAAATTATTTTACCAAAGAATTATTATTACAATTCTAAGATACATAAATAAACTATTTTAGTATTTATGCTTCAAAATACGCTCTTAATTTTAGTTGAATGATTACCTCTGGTGACATTAAACTACATACTCTTGCAGAATATGTTCTGATCAGAGTTTAGCAACGAGTATTCAAAAAGATGATTCAAATCATACTTATAATTTCAGATACTTATACACATTCATACTCATTTTAATATGTGATTCTCATACTACTCATACTCAAAGTTGGAAGTACTTGTCGTATTCATATTTAACAATATGCATGACTGTTATTGACTTTAACTCGTCTGTACTTAACATTTACACGAAACACAAAATTAGTATGATTCCCGTACGAATACTGTAATACTCACAAGAAGATTTTGTATATGCTTTGCTTGTTCTCTTTGTCTTTCCTTTCTTCTTTGTTTGTATATGCAACAACAACAAAAGCTGCAAATTTTGATAAATAATTCGAATAACTCGAATCACTTATAATTATTGTAAGTATTTTTCTAAATTTATGAATCAGAATGAGTAGGTGTATAAATTAGACATATTTGGAATGTTGTGAGTTTAATGTCAACGTTGTACTCATACTCATTGCCACTTATACTTATAAATCAATATTGTAGCGAGTACGAATGAATCAGAGTAGTTGAATTTTAATTCAGTCCATTCAGTCATACTCAAAATTGCATGAGTGCTTATGAGTAGCGGAAGTGGTCTTACTTTATACAGCTTTCTATGTCTTCATTTTTAGGTCTTTGCTAATCTATTTATAAAACGCATTGCAAGTTAATGCCATACTGTCCTATCTGACTTTATGGAAAATTCTTAATACTTAACTGACCTTAAATTGTCCAATTTGGTTATTTTAAGGTGTTGTCAGACTATCTCACAGCTCATGCACAAATTAAAGCCAACTAACCATACATAACGTTACATGGGTGGCAGAGCTAGACTTTTGGGTCCAATTGTTACGTTTTTATCATTTAAAAACGTTTAAAATATAAGCTCTTAAATTACAAAATAAATAAAAATAAATTTCTTTACTATTCACACAATTCTGTGTGCCACTGTTCACAACTTGATGTAAACAACAACAAGTGCCTTTTTTTGTTATTCCTTTGTTTAGGGCTATCCATGTCGTGGTTTCAAAAGTATGGGACTGGAATTCGACATCTGTCAAACTAACAAACATTGATGAAAATGGATCGCTTAACTGTCACATAACGCATAAAAATTATCTAAACCTACTACAAAAATGGTGATTCTGCCACAGCCATGTATCGCTAATTTTTCGAACAAAATTTTACATTGTGTGGGTATGTTAATAAACAAAATTGTCGTATTTGGGGTTCTGAGAATCATCAAATAATTGAAGAGAGGCCATTACATCCAGAAAAAGTCAGTGTTTGGTGTGCGCTTTGGTCCGAAGGTGTGATTGGATCTTACTTCCTCGAAAACGACAATGGAACGACTGTTACCGTCAATTCGGAGCGTTATGGTCATATGATAACCGATTTTTTTTGCCTGTTATTGCAGAATTCGACTTGGAGAATATGTGGTTTCAACAAGACGGTACCAGATGCCATACAAGAGACATTTCCTGCCCGCGTAATTTCTCGTCGTGGCGATATCAACTGGCCACCAAGATTATGCGATTTGACACCATTAGACTATATTTTGTAGGGCTACGCGAAAGGCCGTGTTTATGCAGATAAACCTTCAACTCTTGAGCACTTAAAAACCAACAAGTTATGGCTGAGATACCGCCCAATATGTATCAAAAAGTGGTCGAAAGTTACCACAAAAGAATAAATGCTTGCAACATTTCACGTGGAGGTCATTTAAATGCTGTAGTCTTTCACACATAATGTTAACGTTCAAACTTTACAATAAAAAAGAAAGATGATGAAAAAAATATTTTTTATGTGTTTTATTTACGTTTAATTTTGAAACGAAATGGATAACCTAGTACTTTTTGCATAAACAATACCAATTACATATGTACTAGACAGTTATATGACAGAATTTTGTAATGTAGATCTATAAACTACGATTACTGTTTTCAAACACACCGCGTCTTCGCACAAGACCGACTGAAACCTGCAGTTATATCAGAGATTCAATGGTGATTTTTAAACTAAATTTTCCTCAGCACTGAAGCTTATTTCTCACTCTATGGTTAAGTTAACCGGAAAAATTATTTCATAAAAAAAACTTGGAAAACTGAGAAGTGATTTTGGAGAAGGCATTACATTTAAAAAGTGATTCTTGAGTGCATATTTTTTACTCGGTGACTGTTTAAGAAACTCAGAGAACTTAGAAATGTTTATGAACTGACTGTTTATTACGTATGATGCTCAATAGATGTTATTGGATATGTTAGATCGAAAAACCATTGGGATGAAGATTACCATCAATTTAGAGCACTATTACCGTATGATAACCAACTTTCTTTGTCTGGCAATTAAAGATTATGAACTGGACGATTATAATTTCATTGTTTCCGGAAAAAAATAATTTCATGTTACGATGATGCTCAACGAATCAACTGCTACAAGCAGTCTGGAGGTGATTCTCTATATGACATTGGGATGCTAACGGCGAGGGTAAGGTATGCTCGGACAATGTGTTTTATCGAGCACTGAAACAGGAACAGAAATAATCCTTTATATGCCTTCAGCATGTGTTTACAAATTTTATAATGTAACGGGTGATTAAAGGGAATTGTATTGCATTGAAATGAAAATGAGATTAAAAATTATTTCGCCTTTAAGCCTATTTCTATTTCTAAGAGGACACCAACCACAATTGCTCATGAAAAATATCCAAAAATGCAGCATTTGTTTTGAAAATATTCTTTATGTAGGCCCGAAAATGTTCTTTTTTTTTCTTTTGCTAACAGGAAATCTACTTGAGTATGCCATTGAAAAGATTACAAACTACACTCAGTCACAAAAGTATGCATACGGTTAACAAATTTCAGAAATTTTTTAATCATTCCTTTTTAGTTGAAAATCTTTATAATTGTCTGACAACTTTTCTCAATTTTAAGACGGTCTTTTGCATTGGTTCAGAATTTTTTTAATCCTATTGTTACGAAAGCGGAAATGGTGTAAACAAAAACTCCAAAAAAACAACACAATGGACTTAATCATGTATGAAATGATAAACGAAAGCTTTAAAAACAAAAGTATGGACTTGATTGTGTGATCAACAAATAAGAAAAAAATATAGCAACAAAAATAATGGATTTGTATACAAGATCGGTGAATAAACAAAAATAAGGGATAAAAAATGTAAACAGTCAGCAACAAAGTGCAGCAAACAAAGAAGTAAACACGCAAAAACAATGTGCATAGAAGACACACAAATAACAATAATGAGAACGACCTGTTTACATTTTTGGATATTTCCCGAAGGCCCTCATCTTCCTTCGAGAGCATTCATTACACTATTGATAAAATGCAAAACAAAGCGAGCAATGCTGGAGTTCGAATTATATCAGTCATGTGTGAAGACGTCATCTTGGATTTAGTGAGAACTCAATCAGTTGTGTGTAAGATCGAATTATAATTCATTCAGTCTTGCGTGTAGACAAGTTGCATGTGCAAAAAACAGTTGCTAGTGTTCCGCGAGTAGAAATGTTGTGCTTACAAGAAAGTTGTGAGCAAAGAAGAATAACGAACAAGTGGTGTTGCTTACAAACAAGTTGTAAGCAGAGAAATGTAACAGACAAGCACAGATTGTGATAGTTATTGTTGTGTACGTGGTACAAGTCCGAACAGGGCATAAAAGTAGAGCGGAAAATAGAGATTTGATTTAAAATTAAGCCCAAAATTTATTTTTATTTTATTCGCAATGTACGAATTGATATTTTTAACGTTTTTAAAAAGGTAAAAACGTAACTGTATGTATACTTTTGTGAGCCTGTGTAGTTTGGATTGTGGCAGCAGCAGGAATTTAATTCAATTAAATCGAGTTATTCCACATAAAAATTATTATTTCACTTCTATACATATTTTGTTATGGCCACTCAAATGTAAGGATTTGTGAAGGGGTTTAAAGCGTGTGTATGTGTGCTGGTTTGCATGAGTGTGTGTTTTTATTTTATTTTTATTTAAGACAATAAATAAACAAAATCTTCGTCTTTACAAAAAGCGATTGTTATCCTGCTCATATACCCCCAAAGAAATTAAAAAAAGAAATAGATTTTACGATCCTTTAATCAATACAAATTGCTTATGAGTGTATTAGGTACAAAAAGACGAACAGAGAGAGAGAGAGAGAGAGAGAAGTGCTTCCGGTCATGCTATAGAATCAGGTTGCAATTTGAAACTCTTTTGTGCAAAACTACCCAGAGGAAGGAAGCGATTTGCGTTTTGAGAGTGTGAGAACACACGATACGTTAAAGGCATCACACTGTATGCGTGTTTATGTATGTGTTTGGGAGAGCATGTGGCAATACACGTACATAAACAAATCATAATTGAATTATTCTCATTGTTCTGTTGTTGATTTTAAATTACAATACCTGATGATAATATTTAAAGAATTTGAAGAGAAGAAAGAATGATTTTTTAGCCTTAAGCCTTGCACGACAACAAGTATTTTTCTTGTTAAAAGAAAAATATTCATACTCTTATTCAATTGTAATTTAAATTAAAATACGAATTACGAAAATGAAAAATTAAGATACTGGTGTATTGCTTTTAAATTGTTTAACTTTAAAATTGTAAACAAAAGCTACAAAAACAAAACAAATAAACAAAAATGCCGCAACAAATACTACAAGAATAAATGTAAACAAAATGCACAAACAACAATAATGAAACAAAGTCACGAATATTCAATGTCATGATTATCTAACAGACTGTTTATTCTGCCATATTAAAGGTAAGCAGCAAACTTAAGCAACGTAGTTAGTAAAAGTTCAGTCAGTCTTGTGTAAAGATGCGATGTATTTAAAGCGAATAATCGTGGTTTGAAGATCTTTATTACAAAGATCTTGCGAATAATTATCAAATAATTGTTATTGTTTATGCAAAGGATGTAAACAAAGGGATAACAAACAAAGCAACTGTTGTTGTTACATCAAGTTGTAAACAATGACACAGAATTGAATTAAAACTAAACAGAAATTTATTTATTTTTTTATTTGCAATCCACGAGCTTATATGTATTTTAGAAATTAAAAACGTAAGAATATTTTTAAGTATTGTTTTCGTTTTATGATAAAGAAAATATTTATTTAAAGTAAGAAAACTCTTTTAACAGAAAAAGAAAAAAAAAGGAAAACATATGGAAAGCCTGAGTACTGCAAGCCTTTAGGGATATCAAGACGAATATTGCGAAACAGAAAAATGACAGCAACAAATAACATTTTTTCTTTTTTCATTTCCTTTTAACGCCAAAAGGGATTTCTTTTGATGATGCCAGAAAGAAAAGTTTATGAAATTGAATATTACAAAGGATTTTAAACAGAAAAATATTTAAAATTTAAAGAAAAAATAAATAAAACAAGCCACCACTGAGGTGAGTTAGTGCCCAAGGCATTATATTTAATTTATTTTGATTGTGTGTTACTGAAGGGATTGATGCATTGAATAAACTCTTATTGCCAAGAAAGAAAGTGTTTTATATTGTTAAGTTTTTCCATTTTAATAATGTTTGAAATATGAGCTTGTTTTGTTTTTATTAAAATTCATTATTATTCCTACAATTCTGTGCTCCATTGTTCACAACTTAATGTAAACAACAACAATTGCCTTTTTTTGTTATTTCTCTGTGTTTGTTGTTTCCCTTTGCACAAACAATAACATTTACTAGACAATTATTCGACAGATCTTTGTAACGGAGATCTTCAAACCATGATTATTATCTACAAATGTACCTCGTCTTCACATAAGGCTGACTGAACTTTTACTAACTCCGTTGTCTGCTTTTTCTTTCGTTTAATAAGGCAGAGTAAACAGTCTGACGGATGTTATTGCAGGCGCCTTCAAATCTGTCGTTCGCAGTCGACATTAAATTGTATATCCCGCTAGGCACGTTTAAAATTAAGACACACTGAACATAAGTAGTGTGAGAAGCTAAGCCCCAATTTTGTCTGAAGGGTTGTAATGTCCAGTTATGTATGTATGTAAGTATAGGGTGATATTTTAAGAGCTATGGGAAAATTTTTACAAAAAGAAAAGCACATAAAATTCAGAATAATGCTTGAAATTTTTATTTGAATCGATAGTCCGGTCCATATAATTTAATATTTGAAGATTATTTCATGCAAATATTAACCGCGACTACGAATCAAATGGTCCATCCGCTTAGTCTAATTTTGGTATATCCTTTCCAACATTTCGGCCGGTATCTCACGAATAAACGTTGTCTTCCAATGCGTCAATTGAAGTGGACTTGTCTATATAGACACGAGCTTTAACACAGCCCCACAAAAAATAGTCTAAAGGCATAAAATCGCACAATCTTGGCCGGTCAATTGGACCGGTCAATTGGCCCCGAATGTGAAATAAAATGTTCACCGAACTCGCTTCTCAATAAGTCCATTGTTATGCGTGCTGTGTGGCATGTGGCACCGTGTTGTTGAAACCACATGTCATGCAAGTCAAGCTTTTGCGATCTCACGGTAGCGCTCACCATCCACAGTTACGCTACGATTCGCAGCATCTTTGAAGAAGTACGGTCCAATAACGCCACCAGCCCATAAACCGCACCAAACTGTAACCTTTTCTGGATGCATTGATAGCTTTTGCAATGCTTCGGGCTGATCTTCACTACAAAATCAACAATTCTGTTTATTTACGTATCCCTTGAGCCAAAAATAACTTTCTTAACAGAGCACGCATTTTGATAATAAAATTTTTTTATGTAAGACGATTCATGGTTAAGTTGTAGACCAAACTGAAGATATTTGACAGGGAAACAAAATACGAAACGTGCGTGAACTGTTTTAACCAGTGTTGCCAAAAAGATAATAGCTAAAAAATCACCAGTTATTTGAAAAAATTTGTTTTACAAAACAATTTCGCAAATTCGATTTCAAGTGAAGACAAACAATAGCTTTAAACCAATAAACCATTGCTACCATAATACTGCCTTGAATTCCTAAAACATATTGAAACTGTGGTGCATGTTCTTTGTGTCCCTGATGGGCAAACACAATTTTCATAAACGACCGTAGATATAAGTTTTATTATACAATAACAAGAATAACCACAACAATAGCAACCGATTGATATACTTTCTCATACACCTATTACTTCAAAAAGTAACATTTCACTTGAATATGTAGCATATGAACTGCTTTTTTCGGTTTAACTTTTATTGACGCACATGCCAAACAAGAAGGAGTAGCAAAAAAAAAAGGAGAGGGCTTTCAAGCCACAATTTGAGTATTTGTTTTCACTTTTATGCACAAGTTTACCAGCAATAGTCAACAACTACAATTGAAACTTACAAAAATTCGTAGTTTTTGTGGTACAAGTTTAATAACTGCAGCATATCTAAAGGCAAAACTCAATACACCAATGCATGATCATATACTACATACGCACACATACAGACATATGCACACTTAAATTGATTAATTTCCTTGTTTTTACTCTCTTGCTTTTATTGTAGTGTTGTGCAGTGCAGTGCAGTGTGTTGTTATCTTAACTTATTGTTGTGTTGTTACTGTAGTAGTGGTAGTAGTAGTAGTATTGGAACACTCAATATAAAGCAAGTGCGTACGAGTAAGGAAACGTGCTTGTGCGTGAATTCAATGTGTTTTCCTGTTTGTTTTCATTGTTATTGTGTGTTTACGTAAGCTCTTGTTGTATTTGTTTTAATTTCAACTTGTTACTCGTAGTCGTAATCGCATTCGTATTCGCACTCACACTTGTATTGTTACCTGTGCTCGCACTTGTACTTAAAATTGTTCAAGTAGTTGTGCAATGTGCATACAAACGAGTGTGTATGCACAAGTGCATCCGTTATTAAATTAAATTAAATTGGAAGGCACTAGTGGAGAAATATTCTTTGACAGACTTTTTAAGAAGGACTCCGAAGAGAAATTTTTTTTTTTAATGTAATTTTGGAATATAATGAACCCCTTTTTAAATAGGATTTTTTGATGTGTGTGAAGATAAATTTGAATTTAAAAAACCAAAGACACAAACCCACACTTTTAGCAGCGCCACTTTTTGCCTCTAACAGATCAAACTTTGCTATTAGCAAAGCGCTTTTAACTGTTTAACAGTAGCAATAAGTAGATTAGTCTTCTACTTTACAATTATTGCAGACTATTTTGACATCAAACATAATTCTCATTATTATTACTAGTGGACAAAAGTTTCGAAATGTAAAGAGTCTCAAAATTAGTCTAATTATACCATTACCACGGTACAAAAGAGGGATCCTCTGCATATAGTTTGTACGGTGTACTATTTCTCATACATTTGTTCCAAAATGGCCACTGTTTTTTTAGATTCTGCAATTTCCAGTAAAAAATTTATATTTTCAAAGCCAAATTCGAACTTAAAAATCAAAGGCACAAACCCACACTTTTAGCAACGCCACTTCTTGCTTCTAACAGCGCTGTTAATTGTTTGCCAATAGCAATAATTTGTAATATTTGCAGACAATTTTGACATCAAACATAATTCTCATTACGAGCCTGATAATTATTTGAGGACAAAAGTGTTGAAAAGTAAAGGATGGTTGGTGGAAATGAAGGACAGAAATAATCTCAACTCTAAAAATTATTTCAGGACTCCGTATTTCTTTAATGTTTCAATATGGTTACTGATCTTCTAAAGAATTTTTAAGCTAAAAATTTATATTTTCGAAAAGAAATTTCTCAATAACACTTTATACGTGACTAAGTTACATACATAATTCAGTTAAGATTACGACCTATCTTCGCTAGACCACTTATGTACTGTTCGATAATTTTATACATAAGTGGAGGGACCTACAATTTAAAGTCGACTCCGAACGACAGCTCTTCATTGCAATTTTATTTTCTCTCAGAGTTAGTGCCAGAAATCTGCTGAGAGTCAGTCGCCGAAGAAATATTTTTTTCACAATTTCGTTTTGATATCTGATCTGGGGTTTGAACCCTGGCCTTACGTCCAACAAGCCGACAGCTAGACTACAACGACTAAGTTGCTAATTATATTAAGAGACCTTGGAACCTTCCTTTGCATACAGTATGGTACTCATAGAACTAGAGTATTTCGCAAAATTAGGTCCTAAACAAGTGTGGTTTTTCAGATGGAAATTTTGCTCTGTTAACGAAAAACGTGTCGTTAATAAACTTTATGGATTGCGTCTTGAATTTTCAATTCAATCCCACACCCTCCAAACTTTTTTTATTTCACAAAAACTGTTTTTTTGGATTTCGCGCACAAATTTCTGAATTACTGAAACATTTCTTATCCGTTTTATAAAATTTAAACCTTGTTGGAAAGCGGAGAGATGAACCTTTAAAACGCTAAATATATTTCTATTATTCGGCTTATTGTGCTATAAGATTTGATGAGGTAAACTTGGAAAATTCGAATTTTTTTCATATTTTTCAAGTTTGTCCATTCATAGAAGAAAACTTTAATAAAAAATATAGGATAAGTGATAATATTTTTAAAGTCTGTTCTCTTGTGAAGATTTTGAGCCATCATTTGATTATATCGGACAAAAATTGCTATAGTTTTTATGTAAAAAGTCTAACAGTCGAGAGATATTTTTTATATATGTCATCTCTTCAAATGAACTTTTAGTTCAAAAATTTTATGAATTTTTGATGGCTCTTGATTGATTATAGGAAAATGTGCCAATTCCAAGTTTGAACGACCACCAGAATATTATTCTCTTCACAAGAAAACATTCTTTAAGAATATTATCACTTATCCTATAATTTTTTTATTAAAGTTTGCTCCAATGAATGGACAAACTTAAAAAAATATGAAAAAAAATTCAAATTTTCCAAGTTTACCTCATCAAATCTTATAGCATATTAAGTCGAAGAATAGATATATGTATAGCGTTTTAAAGGTCCATATTTCGCCTTTCCAATATGATTGAAATTTTGGAAATCGGGTCAGAAATGTTTGAGTAATCCAGAGTTTTGTACATAAACTCGAAAAAAAAAACTGTTTTTTGTCAAATAAACCATGTTTGGAGGGTTTGAGAAATATAAAAAAGGTATTTTTGAGTTCTACTAATTGAATAACGTGGACTATGTAGTTATTCGGGTGTATATTCACTGTCGCATCGTGTCATTTTTCGTTTTTTTCCATATCTCTAGCTGGCATTTTCACATTTCTTAAGTGTATGTTAAGGTGGAATCTGTTTGTTTAGCAAGAGCAAAATTAAGAGCATAAAAAGAATTCGTGATATGTGGCAAGACTTAAAACGCTTAGTAAATACATGCATGCATACATAATTGGTCATTACAACCCTTCAGTTAGGATTGATAACCTAGTTTCTCATACCACTTATGTTCAATGCATAATTGGTGGAACCTACAGTTTAAAGTCAACTCCGAACGACAGATTTTTATGAGAAACTTTTCAAGGCAGGTTTTTTTTTTACACTCAGAGTTTTTGCCTGAAATCTGTTATAAGGAAGTCGTCAAAGAAATATTTTCTTTATATTTCGTTTTTAATGTCTGGCCAGGGATTTGAACCTTGGCTTCGCGTCTAATAAGCCAACACACTAATCACACTACTAGACCATGGCCACCTCAACGTTACTAAACACTGGACTTTAATAGGATCTTCATGTGATGCCAATCCCTTTATTATTGTGCAGTTCTTACTCAATCTATTATAATAAGTACCGAGAAATCTCACAGTCTTTTCTGTAAACTCCCCCAAAACGTAACATGTTTTATAACTTCCTTAAGGTCGCCGTGGTCTAGTAGGTAGTGTGTTGGCTTATTAGACGAAATACCCGAGTTCGAATCCCAGGTCAAACATCAAAACGAAAATTTGAAAATAATTTTTCGGTGACTTCCTCTCAGCAGATTTCTGGCAAAAACTCTGAGAGTAAAAAATTGCCATGGAATGCTTCTCAAAAAATGTGTCGTTCGGAGACGACTTTAAACTGTAGGTCCCGCCAATCATTTATAAAATTAACGCACACAACATAAGTGGTGTGAGAAGCTCGGACGTAGTACAATGGGTCAATTCGACCACCGAGTACTCAATTCTGACAAGTACACGTCCTCTAACCTAACCTAACCTATAACTTCCTTGTCTTATGAGAAATTGTAACATTAACCCACGATAACGTTGATGGCCAATACTTTAATGCTTTAAACAATAATTTCCCAGTCTTTTGCATTTTTACAAAAAATTTGGGTACCTTCTTTCATCATTATTCATCATTCATAATTAATTTCAATTTCAGTTTCAATTTTCATTTCTATCTTGATTGACAACTACATCGTCTTCTTCTTCTTCATCATTTTAATGAAATTTTCTGATGGTTTTCTTACAAAATTTTACTTACCTGCTGTACACAGACGTGCATCCTCATCGTAACCATCCGAACAGTCGGGAGCACCATCACATAAATATTGTATTGATATGCAGGTGCCATCACCTGGACATTTAAATGGTTCATAAGGATGACAGGCTTCTGTAATGCACAAGAGAAGAGAAAATGAATTGAAAAACCAAAGAAAAGAAGATGAAAGAAAGAAAACAAGAAAGAGAAATAAATTTTTATTTTATCCTTACATCCTTACAGAGTTAATGACAGGATGAGTAATATTAAACAAACTCTTGACATTGAACTCTTAAATAACCGTTAAAACACTGAATGCTACGTAAACTCTAAAGGGACTTGTTAAATGAAGGATTTCTTTTATGTTTTCTGTGATTCTGTTTCAATTCAATTTGACTCTATGATTTCCTTTCAAAGTTTTGCTTCATCTAGCAAAGGATATCAATTAGTTTCTACAGCCATTAAACATTTATAGTGTGCTCTGGAGTCATTTACTCATTCATCTCAATTTGTCATTGTCATCCCTCTCGCCCCCCCCATGGTCGGACACATAATTAATATCAATTCATTTCATTTCACTCTCTATGATTCTCTATTCCCAAAATAAAAATGTCTTACGCTCTTCCCTTAGCTCGCTTCTCTTAAGCAGTCATTCGTTGTGTCTGTTTGACTGTCTAATTAATCATAAAATTTGCATAAATGTCCGCTCTTAAGATACCATTTTAGTCAAGAATATTCTCAAATCTTTCTAATTCTGGTTAAATGTTATCTTAGGTGAAGAGAAAATGCCAAAAATCTTATCAATTAAATTGTTATATTGTGAAAATATCAGGTATTTTGCTTTTTATTAAAAGCAATTAAATGTTAGATAGAAAGAGAGAGGAAGAGAGAGAGAGAGAGAAAGCATAAGAGAAAGAATTTTTATAATTAAAAATGCAATTTGCATTTTAGATAACATAATAAATGAGTTTTAATTCTTCGGTTACTTGAGTTAAGTAGTTTTAATGAATGACGGCTATAAACGTCATAGAAAAATTGGTAGCTTTAAACACAGATTTTCCCCCAGAAAAAATATTTGTAAATATTCCACAGTACTTCAGTTATTTTTCAAATAAATAAAGAATTTAAAAAACTAGACGGATATATACGTCATAAGGTAGTTACATGAAGTCGCCGTGGTCTAGTGGGTAGTGTGTTGGCTTATTAGACAAAAGGCCCGGGTTCGTATCCCAGGTCAGACATCAAAACGAAAAAATATTTCTTCGGTGACTTCCTCTCAGCAGATTTCTGGCAAAGACTCTGAGAGTAAAAATTGCCATGAAAAGCTTCTCAAAAATCTGTCGTTCGGAGTCGACTTTAAACTTTAGGTCCCGGCACACATGTATAAAATTAACGCATACAACATAAGTGGTGTGAGAAGCTAGGTCGTAATCCTGACTGAAGGTTTGTAATGGCCAATTATGTAGAGAGATCTAGAGATCAGCAATGAATCGTTTTCCCGCTACTCATAAGCACTCATGCAATTTTGAGTATATGTGAATCAACAGAATTGAAATTCAACTACTCTCATTCATTCGTACTCGCTACTATATTGATTTATAAGTATAAGTAGCAATGAGTATGAGTACAACGTTGACATCAAACTCACAACATTCGAAATATGTTTGATTCATACGCCTACTGCCTACTCATTCCGATTCATAAATTTAAAAAAATACTTTTAATACTTATAAGTGATTCGAGTGATTTGAATCATTCATTCAAATTTATAGTCTTTGCTGTTATTGCATATACAAACAAAGAAGATAGGAAAGACAACAAGGAAAGCATACACACAATCTTCTTCTGAGTATTGCAGTACTCATAAGCGAATAATACTTATTTTGTGCTTCGTTTAAATGTTAAGTAGAGACGAGTTAAAGTCAATAACATCATGCGTATTGTTAAATATGAATACGACAAATACTTCCAACTTTGAGTATGAGTAGTATGAGTATCATATTAAAATAAGTATGAATGCGTATAAGCAGCAGAAATTATAAATATGATTTGAATCTACTCTACTCTACGTACATTAGTTATTACGACCCTTTAGTCAGGATTACGATCTAATATCTCATACCACTTATATTGTGTACGTTAATTTTTATAAATGAGTGGCGTGGTCTACAATATAAAGTTGACTCCAAACGTCAAATGGTTTGAGAAACTTTTCATGACAATTTTCTTTTACTTTTAAAGTTTTAGCCAGAAATCTGCTAAGAGGAAGTCATAGAAGAAATATTTGTTCATATTTCGTTAAGTTCGATATGTCTGACCTGGGGTTTGAACCGTGGACTCAGGTCTAATAAGCCAACACACTACCTACTAGACCACGGTGACACCATAAGGTAGTTAAGAGATTTTAAGATTTTATCAAATGTGAAATTTTCATTCTTATTATTTTTCACATAAAGGCACTATCTAAAGTGTATGACGAGTATAAACGTCAAAAAATTCTATGAAACTTGTAGTTCCTCAAATAAATGGTTTATTTCAAATGCTTGATTTCGATATTTGAAGAAAAGTTTCATCAAATATTTATGGACTTTACATATACGAGGACTTGAGGAATTTCCTTTTTAAATGTATGACCGACAATATTTATCTCTGCAAAATTACTATTATGGAACTTAGAATTCATGAAATACCCCAGGAGGGGTAAATGTAGTTAACTGCACCATAGGGAAAGTCGTCACATCCACCGTATGTAGGGCCCTCACCCACTAAATCCCTCCCTCGTCTCGTGGACTGTTGACATCACTCCGGAACTATGGTGGTATTACTTCAGAGTGGAGTCCGTTTTGCCCTTTGGCCCCTGCATGCTCATATCCATGTCTGGATTGCATATCGAAAGTTGAGGAGACATTTAAGAGTCTCCACTATTCCTTTCTGATTGGAATTTCGTTTAACACTTGTGTCAGTGTCATCTATTTCGACGTGCCGACATGCTCTGCAGCTTCAAAATCTCTCCTCTTCAGTCTTAGTATGAGACCCAATTCTCTCTACTTGCAATCATAGCCCTGACAATGTAGCATCCGTGATCATTCCAATCATCGGCGTCAGTACAGAGCGATAGCTCTGACTGCCTGCACATTCGAAAACAGTGTGTTCTGCAGCATTAATTACTTCCTCTTTCTCGTAAAAACAGTAAGGGGAGGCGGTCTTACCCATTCTGTGGAGATATTTCCTAAAATATCTGTGACCTGATAGCATCTGCATAACGTAGAAATTTACCTCTCCATATTTCCGACCAATCCATGGCTTTATGTCCGAGATAAGTCTCGCAGTCCACCTTGCTCTAACTTCATTGTTCCATCGTCGTTACCATTCTGAAATGGTGTTTTCCCTGAAGTGGCCGGTTATGTGATTTCCAACCGATTTCGCCTTAAAAATATGTATATAGCATCTGCGTAACGTAGTAATTTACTTAACCAAATTTCGGACCAATCCATGGCTTTATATCCGGAATTAGTATTGCCGTCTACCTTCCTCTATCTTCATTGTTCTATCGTCGTTGCCATTCCAAAATGGTGTTTTTCTTTTATATCGTTTAATATTAAAATTATAAACAAAAAAAAAAAAACAATGAACTTGTTTACAAAAATAATATAACAACAAACACTAGCATAAGAAAAATGATAAACAAGTAAACAAAAATACAACAACAAACACTACAAGAATAAGGACCATTATTACAAGGGAGGATTTTAATGGGCAGATAAATCGCTTTTCATTATTATGAGTATCCAATAAGATAGAAGCGATCGTTAAGCTAAGGGGAAGATCATCCCACCTTTACCATCTAAAGGTTACTTTATGTTTGATCTTGCCATATCATTTATTATTTTTGATATGGCAACCTTAAATTTAAACAAAATGAGAATATACAACAAACAAACGAAGTTCGCTGTTGCCACTGCATTAAAAAAACCCTGTTTAATTCAGCAGTTTCATCGACTTTGCTCCGGCACTGCAATATTTTAATTTTATTTCATCTGTTAGTTGTAACAACGAAAATCATTTAATGGCAACTTTACAGTTCCCTTTAGCAAAAGGTACCTTTAACTAAACCCAAGTTTAACGGCAGTTTGTAATAATGGCCTGAAATGTATTACATTTATAGAGACCTCGAGAAAGCGGAGCTACGAACATTCATCAGACTGTGTACGTTGTCATACAAAAGACAAAATAAAGCAGGTAATCTAGTCAATAAAAATTCTGTCACTCTTGTGTGAAGACGCAGTGTGTTTGAAGAAGTAATCATAGTTTGAAAATCTCAATTACATAGATCTTCCGAATAATTGACTAGTAATTGTTATTGTATGCGGAAAACAGGGCAAAGAGGAATAACAAATGAAGTAATTGTTGTTGTTTACATCAAGTTGCGAACAGTCGCACACAGAATTGTGCGAACAATAAAGAATTTAAATTAAAACTAAACACAAAATTTATTTTTATTTTATTTGGTAACTATGAGCTCATATCTAAGCGTTTTAATAAAGGAAACACGTAACACTATAAATGTCATAAGGAGTTCAGTGGAATATTTAAAGCGTTCTTTCTATTCATTCAACAGAATAATTCAAAAGATAATTTTTAACTATTAAGGTTGGAGTGCTAGTCTATCTCTATTGTATAGTGGAGTAGCAGGCGCCATAAAAATTCTAAAAGTTCTCTAAATTCTCTTCATTTTCTATATCTTTTGTATTGGAAAACAAATAAAAAAAAACGTTAATAATAACGCTTCTAATTTTACATTTTAATTGACTTTCTTTTTTAAAATAAAAAAAATGAAAAGCCCCTGGCCTGTTGTTGTTCTCTCGACTCTCAATGCATATTAATTAACATGGCAGTGTAAAATTGTTGTTCGTTGTTATTTCAACTTCGCCTTGCTGAACATCAGGCGTATACGCAATGCGGAGTTGTTTGTTGTTTTTATTACGTACACGCGTCCATGGTAACTGTGTTGTTTGAAAGTTTAAAAAGGAGAGTTTTACCGTCAATAATTGTTATCTCAACGGGTAAATTGTTTTAACATTAAAAAAAAAAGAAACAAATTGAAATGCAAATTAATTTTTGTGCTCTTTCTTCTTCTTCTGTTATGTTACAAGATTAAATTCGAACTTTACAAAAAAAAAGTTTTTTTATTAAAAAAAAAACCGGGTTTCAACATGAAACAAAAACAAAAGTTTTTATGTATTAATTTACAACTTTTCAGTAGCATATAAACATATAGCGGTTGCAGATTTGGAGTATCTTGCGGCTTTAAAACTTTTACTGGCTTATTAAACTTAGAAAATTTGAGATGGATAGGGTATCACAGCCCTCTACTATGGCTAATTAATCTAATCTTAACTCTGTATTGTAAACAAAATACAGCAATTTAAATACATGACGGGTATATACGTCATAGAAAAGTTAACAGTTTAAAACACATATTTTCTTTTAGAAAATGTTTTGTGTATACTTTACAGTACTTTAGTCATTTTTCAAATAAGTAAAGAATTTGGAAAACTAGACGGTTATATACGTCACAAGGGATTTAAACGAACTTTGGAACAAATGTGGACTTTTTATATATATTATTACGTTTTTACCTTTTGAGAAACTTTAAAAATATGAATTCGTAGATTGGAAATAAAATAAAAATAAATTTTTGATCAGTCCGCACTACTTTTGTGCCACTGTTCGACCTTGTAGCACGTATACAACAATAACAATTACAATATGTGCCTGTATGTTATATTTCTCTGCTTACAACATTTTTGTAAGCAAAAACATACTTGTTCGTTATTCTGCTTACAAGCTTCTTGTAAGCCCAACACTTCTGCTCGCATAACACTAATAACTGTTGCCTTCACACGCAACTTGTCTGCACGCAAAGCTGACAGAATTAAAATTCGATCTAGTGTTTTCACACACAACTAATTGAATTCTCACTGTAACCAACGTAACGTCGTCAGACACGACTAACTTAATTCGAACTCCAACATTGCACGCTTTGTCTTGCCTTTTATATCGCAGGATCATTAGTGTGATGAATGCTTTCAAAAATGTAAACAACTTGTTTCCAATTTTTTTTTTTTTTTTTTTTTTTATTAATTTTTAACTTATAATTAAAATTATAAGGTAAAATGTAAAATAATAGGAGCAAGAGCAGCTTAGGCCTTCAGCTCAACAAGATTAATAAATTAGATGATTACAATATCTCTTAGTTTTATTCTATTGTAGTATTATTGTAAGAAAATTCAAATATTTATATTTCATAAAGTAATTTAGATTTTTTAAGGAATTTCATTAGTTTGGATATGTTTTCAGCATTAGGATAGGATAAGGAGTCTAAGGGATCTGAGTTTCGGAAAATCGAGTTACGGACGTCCGATAGCAATGGGCAGTGGCATAAAATATGATTGAGTGTTATTCGTATATTAGCGAAGCAGTTACAGAAAGGAGTGAAATTTAGTTTGAATATGAAACCATGTGAAATCATTGTGTGTCCTACTCTAAGACGAAGAAGTTTTATGCTATGAAGTCTAGAGAAATCATATGAGTAATCTGTTAAATAGTCATAAATTGTATTTTTCCTTTTGTTAATTATTCGGTACATTGAGGAGGTATGACTGTAGGTGTTATCCCTATCAATTTCAGTGTAGTGTCTATCAATTTGTCTCATTAAATCTTTTCGATTTAAATTATCTGTAAAGTATACGGGTTGATTCCCCGCGTTCTTTGCTGCATTGTCCGCAAACTCATTACCTACAATTCCACAATGACTAGGGATCCAAATTAATTTGAGATTAGGAAATCGATCAATCAAAATGGTTCTAATAGCAGATGTATAAAAATTGGTATTGGAGATGTTAAGAATTGACTTTATAGCTGAGAGAGAATCTGTACAGATAATAAATTTTCCATTTTGTTTTCTCACATTTAAACAAGATTCGTATATCGCTATAATTTCCGCAGAAAAATTCGAACTAAATTCATAAAGTTTTGCAATTTTTATAACTCTGTTTTCTGTTGTGATACTATATGAAACAGATGAGTTAAGTTTTGAACCGTCGGTATAAAGAAATTCGTAGCCCGTAAGGGATTCTTTGATGTTTGCAAATAATTGTCTATATTGAAGCGGGGATGTAATAGATTTCGGAAATTTATTAAGTGACATGTCGATGGATGAAGAATGTAAAAGCCATGGTGGTTGTTTAGCAATTCGCGAAGTGACATAATTTGGAAAATCATGGGATTTAATATTTTGGATTATTCTATGAAGGGTTGAGGGTACTTTTGGATTTCTTTTAGAATGTCTTATATTTTTGGTTATTTGTATCAGTGGGTTATTTATTCCATAAGTCAATGGATAAAATAATCTAGTAGTGAGTATGTCTCTTTGTGTATCTAAAGATCTTATGTTAGACTCATAACGTAGGTTAGGGATGGGAGTAGATGGCAAAACGCCTAAGGCTATTCTTATGCTAGAATTTATAATAATGTCAATTTTATTTAGTTGGGATTTAGGGGCGTAGCCGAAGAATTGTAAACCGTAGTTAATCTTTGAGAGAATTAGTGCTCTAACTATTGAAAGAAGCGAAATCGAATTTGTATTCCATTTTGGGTTAGATAGGCATTTTAAAATATTTAATCGTTGGGAAAGAGAGGTCTGTAGGAATTGAATATGGTCATTCCAGTTGTAACGTTCATTTATTAGTATGCCTAACAAACGAAGAGAATTTACTTTCGATATGGATATGAGTGTAGACCGAAGTTCACAGCTGCAGTTTTTAAGACGACAGATATGTATATATTTACATTTTGAAGATGACAGTGAAGCGCCCGATATATCGCACCAATTGTTTATATTAGAAAATAAATTATCGAGATTAACCACGAGGTTTTTTTCTCGATTAGATTTGATAATTAAATTAAAATCGTCTGCGTATGCACAGAAGTCGATTTCTTTATGTAGTGATAATATTGAGCATAATTTATTATATGCTATAAGAAAAATAATTACCGATAAGGGAGAACCCTGTGGGATTCCATTATGTAGGGGAAAAATATTGGAAAATTGGTTGTTAATGCGAATTGTAATCTTTCTATTGGACATAAAATTTGCGATGTACCTGATAATATTTTGACCTACTTTCCATTCCTGTAATTGTTGTAGTACTGAGTGAATGCCTACTTTATCAAATGCACGTTCAAAGTCTAATGATGCGATGGTAATGTGTTTACGTGAAGAGAGACTATTAGTAATTTGATAGTCTATGAAAAGCAGGGCGTCAATTGTTGAGCTACCCTTTCTAAAGCCGAATTGACGATTATTTAGTAGTTTATTGTTTGTAATAAACCACCATAGCCTATTTGCTACAATTTTATCTAAAGTTTTAGATAAGCAACTATTTAAAGATATGGGTCTGTATGAACTTATTTCGGTTTTATTCTTTCCAGGTTTCAGGATAGGTACTACGATGCTATTTTTAAATTGTTGAGGAATAAAATTATTAAAGATTTTGTTGAATAGGGCTATAATGCGGGTTTTTAGACAATGCGGCAGCATCTTTAACATTATATACGATATTCTGTCCATTCCAGGGGTGTTACCATGTAATACTTTTAAAGTGGAATTAAATTCTATGAAGTTAATTTTTGATTCTATTTTCATAGCTTGGGCACATGGCGTAACCGAGGGGAGGTTGGTCGTGAAATATTGTTTCCGAGATCTAAAATTGTTCGAGAAATTATTGTCATCAGATTTCTCAGACCAATATTTTCCAAATTCGTTGCCTATATCTAGGAAGTCTGTATGAAATGTGTTTTGATTAGACAAAGAGGAAATACAGTGAATTCCATGAGATGCTTTATAGCCTGTAAAATTCCTAATATTGGACCAAATTTTTTGAATTGGACTGCTTGGTGTAATTTTAGAGGTTAGTTGGAAAATAGATTCCCTTTTAGCCAGTTTAATTTGTCTTTTATATTTCGCATTGGACTTTTTGTACATGATTAGGTTCGCTTGTAACATGTTTCTCTTGAATGACTGCCAGAGTTTATTTTTTTGTACCTTTAATTTTTCCAGCTCTTTGTTCCACCAGGGGACCGTTTTCCTAGTTGCTCGTGATTGTGGAATAGACAAATTTGCGGCTTGTAAAATCGTCTTACATATATTTGCTGTTTCTTTATTTATATTCGATACCATTGGTCTGGACTTACTCAATGTTTCACAGAGTAGTTGAAATTTCGGCCAATCAGCAAACTTTAAATTGAATTTAGGTTTATTGAATACATTACGTACTACGTTGTTAGAAAATAGAGAGATGACTATAGGGAAGTGATCACTTCCAAAAAGATTTTTTTCAGTTTTCCAGCTAATGTGGGGATATAGAATAGGCGAACAAAAGCTAAGATCGATGTGGGACAGACTTCCCAGAGTGTTTAGGTGAGTAGGAGAACCATCATTTAGAAGTATCAGATTAGACTCGTTCAGAAATTTAAATACTATGGTCCCCTTATGAGAATTGGTAGTGGAACCCCAACTTCTATGGGGACTATTAAAGTCACCAAGTATAAGTGATGGCAGGTTAGTACAAAATATATTTTCAAGGTTGTTCTGATTGAAATTTGTTGAAGGTGAAAAATATGTACTAATTATGTTTAGTTTAATTTGCGATATAATTTCTATGCCAACAACATCAAAATCATTGGACGAAAAGGATTGTTTCTGTTCTAAGGACTTATGAGCCAGTATAGCTACACCACCATATCTTGTTGTAGACGTGTTAAGCCTGTATATATTGTAGTTAATGGGAATGGGGATGTTAAGGTAGGAGTGTAAGTGGGTTTCTTGGAGACATATAATTTTAGGGGAATATTTCTTAATTAGTATTTGCAATTCTGCGTAATTATTAATATAACCGTTAATATTCCATTGTAGTATTTTTAACATTAGTTTTTAAAAATAAGAATATAACAAATGTTGAAAGAAGTTAAATCTAAGTGATCTACATATTTCGATAGGTTTTGACAGATGATAGAAATTAAATATGTTTTGTTTAATTTAGTGTTGTAACTTTTCAAGAGGAGTATAATATAAGGGATAAAGAGATGTAAATATATAGTTCTTTTATAATATCTTACTCGTGCTATAAACGTATTCAATCTCGAAGAGTAAAAAATACTTCGAAAGAGAGTTTTTAATGTTAATGTAAGATTACAGAGAGAGTGTGAGAGATCATTAAAATTAAGGTTATTGCAAGAGTAGGTATGTAGATAACTAGAAGAGATATTTAAATAATGAGAGAAGTATAAAAATAACGGGATTGTTGTAATTCTTCTTCGAGAAGAAAGAATAAGTTTATAGAAAGTATATAGAAAGAGAATAAAAGATAGATAATATTTGGAGTAGATAAAATTGAAGAGATAATATAGCAATATACATACGTAGAGATAAAAGTAGAATCTAGTTTGATATAGAGAATATAGATGATAAATTTGAAATACGAAATAAACAAATTGAATAAAAGAGTACTTAATTTTAATTTGATCTTTTAGATTTACGAGTTGCTTGCTTAATTTTTTCCCTTAGTTTTTTTGTTGCATTTCTGGGCAAGATTATAGGAGAATTAGCTTTGGTGTCACGGGAAGAGCAGGTTTGCTGTTCTGTTTCCATTTCCGAAAGTGAGTTGTCTATGTCGCTAATGACGTCAGAATAGCTTTGTACATGTCGGGATATCTCTGTTGTTGTAGGGGGAGGGGGTAGCAGGTTTTTGGATATGGTGATATGATGATTGTTGTTGTTGTTTTTGATTATCGTTGATAATGGGACAGTCTGTTGGGCGTGTCTTTGGTTGTACAGGACGGTGGCTTTCTTTTTTCCAACTTTTTCTAAAGTAGCAATAGCTTGTATCTCCTTTTCTTTAATGAAAATTGGGCAAGATTTGTCAAAGGATGCGTGATTATGGTCATTTATGTTGTTTATTCTGCAGTTTACACATGTAGCTTGCAACGAACATTTTTCTTTTAATTCCTCGTTTAGATGGAAAGTGTTAGAACAATTACTGCAAATTTTTTCATTTTTACAAGCCTTTGCTATATGACCAAATTGATGACAGTTCTTGCACTTTAGAGGTAGGGGGATGTAAGGACGAATCTTAACTTTTTCATAGCCAATTGAAATGTCAGCCGGTAGGGTAGTGGAAGCAAATGTCAGAATGATTAAACCTGTTTCAATAAGCTTTCCTTCTACGTTTTTTAGAATTTTTTTGACAAAAGTTACGTTATGATTTTTTAATTCGAGTAGAATTTCAGATTCGTCGATTCCTCTTAAATCGTTGGAATAAATTACTCCTTTTGCAAAATTTAATCCAGGATGTTCTTTTATAGCAACTTTGATAGTAGAAGATAAAGCAGATAGTTGGATCAGCTTATTCGCTTGTATGAAGTTTCTGGTTTGGATTAGGATGGATCCATTCAATAGTTTTTTACATTGTAGCACTTCTCCACCAACGACACTGTCAATAACTTTTTTTATTAGGAAAGGAGAAACATTTGATAAAGTTTCGGGGCTATCAATTCTTTCCATTATAAGAAACTTTTCGCCAGGTGATAAAATTGTCATTCTTTTGGATTTATCATAACTTATGGTAAGGCTTGGATGCCCACCTCGGTCAGGGGGTTCATCCATTTATTTAGAGTGATAAATGTTTTTATTTTATTATTTTTTTTTTTTAATAGTCTTCACTTTAAGCTTTAAGTTTTCTTCTTCACTTAAGTTATTATTTTTTGTTTTTTTTTTTTTTTTTTTCACTATGTATTCACTTGTCTCTCAATTAAACCGGTTTATCAATTGTTAACGACCGTTCAGTTTGAGAGTTAACACAAGACTCTTGTTTCCAATTTTGTTTGTATATCTTGTTTACATTCGTCCAAGTAGAGTATTTGTTGCTTTTGTATATTTGTCTATCCGCAATTTTATTCGTTTACGCTGTACTTTGTTTTTGGTTGTCTACTTCTCTGTCCGCTGCACTTTGTTGCTGAATGTTTACATTTTTGTTTATTCATCGATCTTATAAACAAGCCCATTACTTTTGTTGTTACATTTTCGCCTTATTCGTTGATATTTGGAGCTTTTGTTTATCATTTTAACAACAACATTTCCACTTTTTTAACAATATTATTCCTTACACAAAAGCACTATTTAAAGAGCAGGACGAGTAAACACGTCATTTCAAAACTATGCAATTAAACTTTTATTCGTTACATTTCCCAACTCGCAAGCTTATCTCTGCCTGCTTATTGTTATGAATTCTTAAAGGACTTTATCTTTTCTTTGCTGAATTAATTTAGGCTATGTATGCTAAAATTTAGTCATTGTCCAGTATATGAGTACTCAGATGATGGCCTGCCCTTCCTCATGGAAGTTGGAAACAACATTATGCATTGGGTCGAAAGGCTAAATGTTAAGAAACGGGCAAACTCACTGCTATCAGTACAGAGAACGCCATACTTGTGATAGCTGATACAATCCCTGTGGATCTGCTGGCAGTAGAGCAGATAGAGATTTATAAAGTGAAATTGGTTGGAAATTACTTTAGCGGCCCCTTCAGGGAAAACACCATTTCAGAATTGCAACGACGATTAAACGATGAAGTAAAAGGAAGGTAGACAACGATTGGTCGAAAATTTGGAGACGTAAATTTCTACATTACGCAGATGCTATCGGGTCATGGATATTTTAGGAAATATCTGCACAGAATGGGCAAGACCGCCTCCTCTTACTGTCTTTACAAGAAAGGGGATGATGCGGAACACACTGTTTTCGAATGTACATACTGGCAGAGCTATCACTTTGTATTGACGTCAACGATTGGAACGATCACGATCGCTAACATTGTCGGAGCTTTGATTGCGAGTAGAGAGAATAAGGCCTCAGTGGCGAATTACGTGATTCTAAGACTGAAGAAGAGAGATCTTGAGGACGCACACGAGTCAAACGAAATCCCAGTCGGGAACCTGGGCAAAAGGAATAGTGGAGACACTTAGAAGTCTCCTCAATTTTGAATACTCAATCCGGACGCGGATATGAGCATTAAGGTGGTCAAAGGGACTTCACTTCGAAGTAATACCACCGAAGTTCCGGAGTGATCACAACAGTCCAGGGGACGAGGGGGAATTTAGTGAGTGAGGCCCCCACACACAGAGGACGTGACGTTTTCCTCTATGGTGTGGTTAGGTACATTTACCCCTTCTCAGCGTAAAAAAATGGCCTTTTACGTTCACTTTATAGTACTTTAGTTATTATTCAAATAAGTAAAGAATTTTAAAAACTAGACGGCTATATACGTCAAAAGGAATTTAAACAAATTTTGGATCAAATGTGATCTTTTTATACCTATTATTTCAGACAGAAAAGCACTTTTTAAAGTGCATGACGAGTAAACACGTCATTTCAAAACTATGCAATAGGCCAGCTGTAGATTGTGTCCAAGACAAAAAATACCTTCCACTGCATTTACTCTCTTCATTCATTCATTAAAGTCCCAAAAATTGTAGGATTTAATTCAAAACTAGGGAAATTGTATTGATTGATGTGAATGTAATGACAAAATGAAATAATATTTTGTAATTTTCTAATGGAATGGAATATTATTTTTATTAATAAGGACATCATGCGCCATATATTGAAGGCAAATCATCATAAGTCATGTTCGTATTCAATTTGAAAATATTATCCCCTTTTTTGGGGGAAATAATAAAAATTCTTTTCAATTTAATTTAAAAAATAAATTGATTGATAGTTGATCTAAATGTTGGTTGGAAGAGGAATTCCAAAAAAATGAAGCCAATGCTGATACCATTTTAGGAATGAATAATAATAATCCCTTATATGCGTATGCTATTCTATAATATTTTTTGGTTTAAACAAGAAAAACATTTTTTTTTAAATAAATTTGAAAGTTAAGGGAATTGAAATTAAAAACAGTGGGGGCGTATCATTGTAAATACATGCCTCATAATCGAAATATTTAAAAAAAAAGAAACCAAAAATATCTTACAACATAATCACAATCAATTACAGTGTTCCCTCGATTTACGTTGTTTCGATTAACGTCGTCAAAAATTTTGTTTCCTCCAACTTTGTCGTTATTCGATTTACGTCGCTTCCATTGTTTACAAAGAAAATCAGGGGAATTACCTCTTTAAAAAAACTTTATTTAATACATAGAATAAAAATTCATTTATTTGAAGCTTTATTTTTGTAAATCCATCTGATAATTTAATTTATTTGAAATTCGATTTATGTCGTTTCGACGTAAATCGAGGGAATACTGTAACCTTTATTAAGTTTTCCTTTGACGATTTTCATTTTTTAATACAAATATTCGTGCTTAAAATATTTTTGAAGTGAATTTTGTAGAAAACCGTAATAAAATTTTAATTTTTTGAAATTTGTTTTAAAAATTTTGCCAAACTTTACACACAGTAAACTTTGTCTTTTCTTAACTGCAAATAATTGCAGAGTAAATAAGTTCAAATACTTTTGGAAAATAAATTCAAACTTTTCGGTGCCTTAGTTATTCGAGCAGCTAAACGTAATGAAAACTTGTGATTTTAAATTTCTTTTTTTAATTTTTTTTTTATTTTAGTCGCACTCCAAGGATATATGTATGACTTAGGATGCTGATAAAATATGAGGTAGTGTTTCTAAATATGTAACTAGATATGATGACAAAATATTCAATTATGACAACTAGTAAGACCTTGCTAGAATATCTCTTGTCCCACCATTTAAAATCGAAGCAAAATTCTCTACACTTTGTAATTTAAAAAAGGGTATTCCGAAATTAGTCTAACACGTTAACTGTTACGGAAACTTTCGGAAAACTGGCCAAAAAACGACAATTTAATTTTTACACATTAGTGAGTACGAGTTAACTCGTAGTTTTACACATTAGTGAGTATGAGTTAACTCGTAGTTTGGCAACCTAAAAGGGAATGCAATCTACGAGTTACAGTGACGAGCAGAAGTGAGTGTATGTTCACAATACTGAGTTTCGTCATTCACAAAAACAAAACCATACAAGCAAATACAAAAAAGAAAATTAATTTTAATTCTTTATTTTATTCTTAACAAATAGCAGTAAAAAAGCAATAATTAATGAAATGAATTCAATGAGTTTGAATGAAAAAATGAAAATAACCCACATAAACTTAATTTTGCACGTTTCAAGAAAATTCAAGAAACTAATCCAATTTCAATATTTGGTCTATAGACCCTAATTAGAAATAGCTTGATATATTGCGTGGTTTGAGATGCTTTCTACCAAATGATTAATAACATCTTTCGGAATTCGATTCCATTCCGCATTTATACGATCCGAAAGTTTTTCCATGTTTGTTGGGGCTGTTTCGGACTGCCCGAGTCGGGTTTTCACGAATGGCCAAAGATTTTCAATCGGATTGAGGTTGGGAATTTGAGCTGGTCATTCCATCAATTGTAAATTTTGTTTCCCACTACATATCTTTACAATTTTTGCTGTGTGCTTCGGATCACCATCCTGTTGGAAAACAATTTCTTATTCGGGATAAGCACATTTGTCCATAAAATTCGAAAGATTCCGAGGGTTTGCAGAATCTGTAGATGTACTTTTTCGCATGATACCATTTACTAAATATAGAGGTCCAACATGCCACCATATTAAGCATTCCCAAACCGTTATATTGTTTAACAGTTTGCTTCACATGGTATCTTTGAATACAATCTCCGGGACTTCGATAGCAGTACTTCTTTCCATCTTACTGAAACTGATCAAATTTGGACTCATCAGACCAGATAACACATTTCTATTGAAAATTTTCTTAATACATAATCCATCATCATTTATACGTTTATTTAATATTAAAATTAAAATTAAAATATTAATCATAAGCCATGATATGAAAGCGTTTACAATATAAAATTATAGATTTCTTTGATTTATTCTCGTGGGTATGAACGGAGACAAACAGTGGCGTAGCTATATAACCAATGGCCCTAATTAATATAAGAGGGCCCCACTGCTATGTGGGGCTAGCAGTGGGGATATGTGAACTGATTAGATTCATTTGAGTTTTGTTTTGTAATTTTTTTTTTTTTGTACCATGTCATGAGCAGGCAGTCTGGATTTGCAGTGAATTTATTTTAAATTTTTCTGCCTGTCAATATTTAATTAAAATTTATTGATAGACTGGACAGTATAGGCAATAAAAAAAGGAAACAAAAATCTGTACACTTCTCTTGTGCTTAATTAATAAAATGTCATCGATAGAGAGAGAGAGAGAGAGAGAGAGAGAGAGAGAGTGTATGTGTATCGCAAACTGAATGTCAATCTTAAAATCAAAAATAGAAAAAAATTGTTATTAAAATGACTAAAATTCATAACACTGAAAACTGTTTCATTGTAGACAAGCATTTTTAAAATATGTTGTAATTAAACAAATTGACACATGCTGGTACCTTTTAAAAACGTTTAAAATATGACTACGTAGATTGCAAATAAAATAAAAACATAAATTTGTGTTTAGTTTTAATTAAAATTCTTTATTGCTTGCACAATTCTATGTGCCACTATTCACAACTTGATGTAAACAACAACAATTCCTCTGTTTGTTATTTTTCTTTAAACTCTTTTACATAAACGATTGAAATCATTCAATAGATCTTTATAATATACATTTTCAAACCACAATTATTCTCTTCAAACACAGCGCATCTTCACACAAGACTGACTGAATTTTTACAAACTCCGTTGCCTGCTTTATCTTGCCTTTTATATGCCTACGTAAACAGTCTAATGACTGATCCCGAAGTCGAATGGCCGTGGCTTCGCCTACTCAAGATCTCTATAAATGTAAACATTTTTGTTTCCTTAATTTGAATTGTGTATTTTTGTTTACATTTATATTTGCAGTGTTGCTTGTTGCATTTTTGTTTATTTGTTCATTACTTTTTTATATTGGTGTTTTGTTGATATATTTTGGTTTACTTGTTTACCATTGTAAACAAATTTATTGTTTTTGTTTTTTTAATTTTTTTTAACATTTCCAACCTTCAGGGTTGTTCGCATTTCCTGAGAATGTTCGTGAATTGGGGATGTCAAAAAAAAAAAACGATGGCTTAACGGCGTTGCAGGGAAGATCGCAAAGAAGATTAAAAGTCTGAATTCTGAAGAAAGAAGGAGGACAATTTTCCAAACAGTAACACAAGTCTGCCTGGAGGTGGTTGCATGTCTAATGCTATTACCAGAAGTGTCAGTGAGTTCAAACTAAATCGCATAGATTTCTAAACCTCAAAGGTACATCGTACCTGATAACGGGGTCCTAAGATACCTCTGAGAACGTTTCTAAATGCGGTATTTTGGTGTCTAATTACAGGGTCCGATTTCCCAAGTACTTATCATACTCCTTTCCATTAAGTAGAGATAGATTTATTGTTCGCCGACATATATTGGATTGAAGTAGAAATTTCTTTCGTTGACGGATTCCTAGTGACCTAAACTGATTAGGAATAAATTCCATTGCCTGTCCAATGATTAATGCAGAGGCTGACTATGGATAGAGGAGGAAGGGTGTATATTGTTCGCCGACAAATATTGGGGTTAGAGGTAGAATTTTCATTCGTTGACAGATTGTTATGACTTAAACTGATTAGGAATAAATTCCATTGGCTGTCTAATGATTAATGCAGAGGCTGAGTTTGGATTGAGGAGGAAGAGTGTATTTTTAAGTTTCTAACTGGAAGTAGATTTCTTGCATTCGGCTCATATTCTGTTGATAGTCTAACGGATGTAGGTTAGAGGACGTGTCCTTGCCTATTAAGAAATAAGAAAAAATTAGAGGAAGGAGGAAAGGGCGAATAAGGAACCAGAAAAATGTAAGGATGTATACTTACTAGTTATCGACAGAATTCTCAATCCTGATGCTGATTGTCAACACCACTAAATCATCGCTTCAGATGCTATTACAAGTAACAGCTATGTGAGTTTAAGTGAACTGCCTGTACCATCACTCATACTTTACATTTCATAACATGTTGGCCAATTACATGCAGGAGTTTCAAGAGAATGTGTCACTGTTCTTAACCAGTAGACTTATAGTAGTTCAATGGCAGATGGCACCAACTCAATTATCAATACATTATTGCGTTATCCTAATGCTTCTGTAACTTAATCATCCTTTTTCGTGTCTTTCGTTTTGCTTTCCTTTATTAGTTTATAATATTAACCCTGTCAATTTAGTAAATTCAGTGACCTGTTCAGTAACAATGGACTATGAAA
The DNA here is from genome assembly GCA_014635995.1 of Sarcophaga peregrina. Lineage (NCBI taxonomy): Eukaryota > Metazoa > Arthropoda > Insecta > Diptera > Sarcophagidae > Sarcophaga > Sarcophaga peregrina. The sequence continues at coordinate 99,888,621 of CM025789.1, forward strand.
ACTTTCAACAATTGGCAAAGTTTTCTTTTCTCTTTTTTTTTGGGTTATTTTAGCAGAAGAAAATAAAATTCTTTTTAATATGTTTTGTTATCTGTTGCCCTGAAATTTCGTTTGTTTTTTTTTTTTTTTCTTTGTTTCGCCCAATCGTAATTGAATGTCGAAACAGTTTTTCACATTCGATTGTAAATGGAAAATTGACTTGAATTGTTGATTGCATTTGCTTTACATTTTGTTTGTTTTGTTTATTTTCTATTCTTTTTTTGCATTTACAATTTGGATTTGGACGTACATGTGTATCAACAATAAATTGATTTTCTTCTCTGTCAGTGTTTTTAGTTGGATTTCTGTTCAAATGTCAAATGCTTGATTTAACAAAAAACAAACATTTTTTTGAAAGAAAATTTTTAATAACTACACCAGAGAAAAATAGAATGGAATTGTTCACAATGGCTATTCTACTTTTAAGTTTACATATAAGTTTAGTTTAAGTGTTTAAACCATTCCTGTATTAATATGAATTTATTGTCTGAAAAAAGAAAAGAATTGATTACTACCCGATTAATCCGCTACCCGAAAGGTATGTTTGTGTACAAAATAAATAATATTTGATTATTCCCGTATTCACGCAAAATATTGTTACGTTTTTACCTTTTAAAAACGTTAAAAATATGAGTTCGTAGATTGCATGTAAAGTAAAAATAAATATGCGTTTAAATTTTATCAAGTTTTTATTATCTGCACAACTTTTATGCCACTGTTCCAGTTTATTCCACGTGCACAACGATAATTTTCGCAATATATGTTTGTTCGTGATAATTCTCTGCTTACAACATTTTTGTAAGCAGCAACACTTGTTAGTTATTCTTCGCTCACAACCGTTTTGTAAGCACAACACTAACAACTGCTTCCTTCAGACGCAACTTGTCTGCACTCAACCGATTGATTTATCACTTCAACCAACGTAACGTCGTTATACACGACCAGCTTAATTCAAACTCCGAATAGGATAGGAACTCCCTCGAAGGGTGATGACGGCCTTCGGGAACATTCTAATAATGTAAACAATCTCTTTTTATTTTTGTTGTTTCTTGTTTACATTATTGTTGCTTGTTTACTTCTTTGTTCCCTTCATTTTGTTGTTGGTTATTTATGTCTTTTATCCCTTATCCTTGTTTATTCATCGATCTTGTAAACAAGCGCTTTATTTTTGTTGGTATATTTTTGACTGATTCATTGATCACGTGAACAGTGCGCTGTTTTGTTTTTGGAGCTTTTGTTTATTATTTTAACAACACCATTTCCACTTTCGTAACAATATTTTATTTTATTTTGTCACCAGTGACGTAGCCACCACCGTCCCCCCCAAGCTCAGCAGGTCTTCGAAGAAATCTTGATCGAACTGAACTTTTGGAAATTTCTTCCATTTTCAAAACAAATATGACAGATTGTAAATCCCAGGTCAGACATCAAAACGAAAAATATTTCTTTGGCGACTTCCTCTCAGCAGATTTCTGGCAAAGACTCTGAGAGTAAAAATTGCCATGAAAAGCTTCTCAAAAAATCTGTCATTCGGAGTCGACTTTAAAAACTGTAGGTCCTGCCACTCATGTATAAAATTAACGCACACAACATAAGTGGTGTGAGAAGCTAGGTCGTAATCCTAACTGAAGGTTTCTAATGGCCAATTATGTATGTATGTATGTGACGAATTCCAAAAACAAAAAAAATATCCTCATATATTTGAATATTCTATGCGATTTTCTCTGCAAAACGCCGTTACGCGGCTCTTTATTTGATATCCTCACTTCATGAACACTTCCCCGGAAAAGCGAAAAAAACTGAAGGTATTGTTATGAAAATGGAAATTGTGATTTGCTTTTATATCGTTTAAACTATAAACATAATAACTTGTTTACATTAATAAACACCAGCATAAAAAAAGTGATAAACAAATAAACAAAAATGCATCAACAAACACTGTAAACATAAATGTAAACGAAAATACACAAACAACATTAATGGAAATCTCGAGAATATTCGACTTCGAGATCATTCATCAGACTGTTAAGGTTAACATATAGAAGGCAAGATAAAGCAGAAAACGTAGTTTGTAAAAGTACAGTCAATCTTGTGTGAAGACGCTGTGTTTGAAGATAATAATCGTGGTTTGAAAATGTCTATTATAAAGATCTATTGAATGATTGCAATCGTTTATGTAAAAGAGTTTAAAGAAAAATAACAAGCAGAGGAATTGTTGTTGTTTACATCAAGTTGTGAACAGTGGCACACAGAATTGTGCAGGTAATAAAGAATTTTAATTAAAACCAAACACAAATTTATTTTTATTTTATTTGCAATCTAAGTACTCATATTTTAAACATTTTGTGTCTTTAAAAATGCATTTTAATAAAAAAGTTTTTTCTATTTTTGATTTAAGTTTGACATTCAGTTTGCGGCAGACTCGCTCTTTCTCTCTCTCTCTCTCTTTCACTCTCTCTCTCTCTATCGATGACATTTTATTAATTAAGCACAAGAGAAGTGTACAGATTTTTGTTTCCTTTTTTATTGCCTGTAGTCTCCAGTTTATCAATAAATTTTAATTAAATATTGACAGGCCGGAAAAATTGAAAATAAATTCACTGGAAATCCAGATTACCTGTACATGACATGCTAAAAAAACATTACAAAATAAAATTTAAATAAATTTGTTTAAATAAATTATTATGTAGGTTGGTGTTGTTTAAACAATATTTAAATTATTAAAATACTTGGCAACACTTTATTATATATCTCTTGAGAAAGAATCTTTTATTCAATGAAATCAAAATGTTTCGCTTGATTTCCTGGTTGGTATGATGGGTTAAAACTTTTGTTTGTCACATTAAGTGCCCACAAAAAAATTTTTAGAAGTGGCATGTCAACTGGCATTTTGATGATTGAACGAAGTTTTTTTTCATTCCTTTCAAAAGCTAATCAACAAAGGTAATAAGAAATTATACGGAAAAGAGGAAAATTAAATAAATTGGACAGTTTGTTTTAATAGCCAATTAATATTAACGTTCAATGGCTTTCCTTAATTAGACAAAGAAAAAAAAAATAAAATTAATTAAGAAATAAAGTTCAAGTTATAGAGAGTGAGGACATTATATCTGTGGTGAGGATAGACTATTTAATAGGCTATAGGGCAGTAGACTTTTCAAGACAAACATTTTGAAGCTGAAACAAAAGTACAATTACGATGTATTGGAACAGAAATTCCATTTTTAATTGGTTTTATATGCATTGCCTAACTTATTTTGCCTTTTATTGCTTTGTACTAAGCTTTCAATTCCCCTAATTTAAAGTAACGGTAAACGATTAATAGGAACATAACTCTCTAAGGTTTAGCTTAATAGTGTTACCAAAATGAAGAATCTAGATACTGTTGCTGGGCTTTTACATCGCTTAACATTTAAATTATAAACAAAAACAATCCACTAAACAAACCTGTTTACGAATTATCGTACTGCTTAATAATAACAATAAACAACAGCATCAAAAACTGGTAAACAAGTAAACAAAAATACAACAACAAACGCTACAATAATAAATGTAAACAACGATGTTTAATTTTATAGAGATTTCGAGAAGGTAAAAAAACAAGTAAACAAAAATACACAAGCAATACTAAAAGAATAAACGTAAGCAAAAAACATAAACAACACTATCGTAAAACCCTGCTTAACGTGAGGAATAAGTTCCAATTAATTACAGCGCTATAAAACGATTAAACGAGTTAAAACGCGACCAACTTAACACGTTTAATATTAAAATACATTGCGATTTAGGAAAAAATCAATCGAATGTTTATTCTAGGGCATGAAACTCGAAGTTATAGAGCACCTTTTTGGTTGGTGGTGGCCGTATTCATTTGGGATTAGGGAGATACCCCAAAGACTAAGTCACTATACATCGTACATAAAGTGTTCATTGGTTGTTTACACTAGAATTGTAACAGCATTAACGAGTTTCTATATCAAGTTAAATGTAAACATAGTTGTTTACATTATTGCTTACATTTATAGAGATTTCGTGAAGGTGAAGACACAAACGATCGCTTTCAAGAACGTTCATCAGACTGTTTACCTTTCCAGATAAAGGCAATGTCAAAAGCTGGTGATGGAGTTAGTAAAATTCAGTCAGTCTAATGTGAAGACGCGGTGTATTTGAAGAGAGTAATCGCGTTTTGAAGATATCCATTACAAAGATATAGATGCATAGTGTTACGAAAATAGAAATGGTGTTGATAAAATAATAAACAAAAGCTCCAAAAACAAAAACAAAGAACTTGCTCACGTGATCAACGGATAAGGCGAAAATATAGCAACAAAAATAATGGATTTGTTTATAAGATCAATGATTAAACAAAAATAACGGAGAAAAGATGTAAACAGCCAACAACAAATTGCAGTGAACAGAGAAGTAAGTAATCAGAAACAAAGTGTAGCCTAAAAAAAATAAAATACACAGGCAACTACTACTCTGTCTGGAAGAATGTAAACAAGAAACAAAAATGGCAACAAGTTGTTTACATTTTTTGGATCTTTCCCGAAGGCTGTCATTCTCCTTCGAGAGTATTCATCACACTACTGATCCATCAATATAAAAGGCAAGACAAAGCGAACAGTGATGGAGTTTGAATTAAGTTAGTCGTATGTGAAGATGTTACGTTGGATTCAGTGAGAATTCAAACAGTTATGTGTGAGGACACGAGATCGAGTTATAATTCAGTCAGTCTTGCGTACAGACAAGTTGTGTGTTAAGAAAACTGTTGTTAGTGTTACGTGAGCGGTAGTGTTTTGCTTACAATAAATTTGTGAGCAAAGAAGAATAACCAACAAGTGTTGTTGCTTCCAAAAAGGTTGTAAGCAGTGAAATATAACGAACAAGCACATATTGTGAAAGTTATTGCTGTATACGTTGTACAAGTTCGAATGGTGTCACAAAATTAGTGCGGGCTAATCAAAAATTAATTTTTATTTTATTTGCAATCTATGAACTCATATTTTGATCGTTTTTAAAAAGATAAAAACTTAACAATATTTGTATAGAATAATTATCTAGAAATTATTATTTTCTACCCAAAAGCATATAAACAGAGGATTAACAAAAAAGGTAATTGTTGTTGTCTACAACAAGTTGTGAACAGTGGCACACAGGATTGTATGAATAATAAGCAGTCTTAATTAAAACTAAACACAAATTTGTTTTTTTATTTTATTTGCAATCTACAAGCTCATTTTTTAAAAACGAAAAAAACGTTACGATAGATTATCAGTTTAGTAAGCCATAATTAACTGGCTGTACTTTAAACAAGACTGAATAATGAATTAAATTACAGCAATCATGCTGATTATAGAACACATGCAGTTATGGTAGAGCGGGCAATGTATGTTACAAGGCTTTATTGACTTTACTTTTACTTTCATTCTCTCTCCCGCTCTCTCTTTATAACATAATGGATTAATTCATTTAAAAAATAAAAAACAGTAACAACAACAAAAGCTTAATTATTACTAATTCACTTGATTTAATTAGACCGAGTTGAACAATGCTTCTGAGTTACGTGTCTTTATACAAGTAATGTGTGGAGACAGAAAGATATGGGACGCCCACCAGGACGTATGATTTATATTCAATCTGACAAGTGAAATTAATATTAATCATACGCTCTGTATAGTCATTTTCAAAGAAAAAAAAAGCAACGCCTAATAAATATTAATGAGACAAGCCGTTAATAAATTCTTTATGACATATTATGAAATAAAAAAAATTATTAAAAAAAAACAAGACTACGTGCAACATTATTGTTCAATTGTTTTCTTCAAAATTCAATAAAGTCTTCACAACTGGGGCGTGAGTGATCACAATCTCATTGAGATTGTTGTGAACTCTCGCAGACGAACGTGGGGATCGGACCCTGTTCGCAGATAGCGGGATCGTTACGTGAATTTGTTAGACACCAGGCTTGGATTATGCCGTTTAATGACTTTAGGACACTTACGGTTCGTGACCAAGTAGTCAACTGGCTGATATTCTGGCATAAGATCTCCACTCCTTGGTGTTGGCTAGTTCTAATATTCGCTCCCTTCAATCTAGAAGATACATAAGATACCCTGATGAGGGTAGAAGACAAATCTGAAGAGACTCCATGTGACAAGCTTGTTATGCATAACAATCCTTGTACAGCAGACCATTTAAGGAGACGAGAAGACTTACTGATTAGAAGAAGATTTAACTATTGGACGGAATTGTAGCAGTGAGTACTATAGGGTAATAAACTGAAATGAAAGGCTCACATAGAGTACATTTCAAGGTAAGCCAAGCATGTCATCGTGATATCTAGAAAGAATTTTGTACTGGATGTATATCATAATAGTGGACTTAATCATTACCATCGTTTTGTCAGGGAGAAGAAATTACGAAACACTTCAGATTGTTCGTTTTTCAGCCACGCTAAATAACTTGTGGAAGTTAAGTCTGCTGCATAGCATAGTTATCAGACCTAGTGACCAGATTCAAAGAGATTGTGCTTATTAATCATACGCTGTGTATTGTAATTTTCAGAGAGGCTCTATTCAGTATCCAGAAGGATTGCTAGACTCTGGTGGTGTCATATGAAAAAGTAATGAATAATTACGGCTGCCAGAGGCCACTGCAGCCCCAAAAATTTGACTTCATGTGTTAGTGAGCGGTCGTTCTTTTTCAAAGGCGGAGGTTTTTTACTTCTCATGTTCTGCGATCTTTCAATGAAATTCCTTTTTTTAAATAAAGTTGTTGGCTTTAATCGATTTTCGAAACACCAATTGCTTATCAATAAAAGTAAATTCAATTTACACGCACTTCTCTCATTAGACATTACGCCATACCTGCCATACTAAAACAGTAAAGAGTAAAACTGTGTAGTTATTAAGCATTTTTATCACATTCATGTGCAATACTATGATAAAATCCTGATTTAAATTAGTAATTGAGTTAAAACCATAGACGTGACTCTCTATTCTCTATACAAATAGAGAAAGAGAGAGAGAGAGAGAGAAGTTCTCTTTGTGGACAATGGATAAAACAGAGCAGGGATGGGAAATTGGTCTTAACAAATTGTACTAACGTTCACAAAAAATTGTACTTTTTTCAGACCAATTGAACTAAATTCACTTTTTCCTTTTTTTAAACTTTTTTTTATTATAAATTAATAAAAATATAAATGACAATTCATTTCACTGTGTGTAGTATTAATGTAAAAGAACAAAAATAACAATAAATTTTTCAAATTGACTTCAGTATAAAAATTAATGTTTTTAGTCTTTGGAAAATTATAGCAAACCAAAAATATTTATACTTAAAACTAAGTAAACCCCCATATATTCGGTCTTTGATATTCTTATAAAGATTATTTAATACTAGACGACCCGTGCGAATATTTCGCACCGGTATTGACAGAATGGATTTTAATACATACTATATTATGTAGAATTACATTATTATTACGCGACCCTGTATTACCACACTTGAACAAAAATATATTATCACAATGACAACAGTATCATCATGCAGTTCTATATAAAATATAATTTTTATCAATGAAAATATTAATTTTTCAATTTCTAATTATTTTTTGCCATTAGCGTTTGATATAAGCTTTAAAATGAGATATCATTCATTAAATTTGATGCGGTGGTATGGGAGATATTTGCAACCGACAAAAAAAGTGCTTTAGAAATAATATATATGATTTCTCCATCTATTTCCATCCACTCTTCGATCATTTTTAATTTCAAATTTTCAACAGAGGTAAATTGTCAGTTATTTTGAATATAATCTTCGGATAAGAATGGGGAATTCGTTTGGGTAAATGTTTTCAATAATATTCATATCAGGAGAGCAAGCTGACCATGATAAAACCTCAATAGATTGTTTACGGAACCATTCCATTCTCTGTCTGCTGACAAGAATTCTGGCATTGTCCTGTTGTAAAATATATTTTTTCATTATTTTCTTTCAAGAAGAGAAGCAAACTACAGCTAAGAACAGTAAAGTACTCTGTACTATACATTCACGTAGATGGAAACTGAAATTCGAGGCAACCACTTAAAGAAATAACCCCCCAGTCTATTGACTATATTCCCAAAATTTGAATTTCTAAGCACACGACAGTAGTATCGATAGTCATCTGGTCTATCTAAGTGCCACTTTTTCTCATCAGAGAATATGAGCTGAAGACAATTCATTGTTTTTTATTATTGAAATGCTGGTGGTGCTATAATTATGAAAAGCACTTTAAATAGGTAAACTTAACAACTTATTTTAATACTTAACTATAAAGGAATAAAAAAGTTTATGAGATCTAAATTTTAAATCACTATTTATGATAAATTTTATACCAGCAAACTATTCGGTATTTCAAAATTGTAGCACGCAACTAATTAAATGACTTCAATAAATCCCTTGTTTGGATTAGATTAGAGATAGTAAAAGGAAACAGTCCATTTGTCCCTTTGATTTTTATTAAATTTTGGTATGAAAATACCTTTTCTACATTTGCAGATGAATGTGGAACGAATAATATCTCTTCTATAACTCTTAATATATCAAGTTAGCAACGAGTTGCCATATGCAAATGAAACGAAAACAACAAATTATACACTGATGAGACAGAATATTTGAGTGATGTAATAAAGTAGAGAACATTTTTCAATAGTGTTAAATAAGTCATTGAGGTGCTATGGTGTTTTTGAGTTCCAAATAGTGCTAAAAAAAAAGTACAATTGTACCAACTTTTCCATCCCTGAAACAGGGTGTAGATGTTCAGAAATGCATGTGGGAACACAGGCCTAAAGGCTATTTAAAGCCACAAGTGAAGGCTATTTATTCACAGGCCATAAACCCGTTTTATTCATGCAACAGCAATAATTCTTTTATTAAGATTCTACAAATAAAGATTTCTGTTTTTAGTTCTCTTTGTGAAAAGGAAACACTGTTAACGCATCAGAGAGAGAGAGAGAGAGGCAGAGAGTGGGAGAGAAAGAGAGTGTGTGTGTGTATGTGATGTAATGTGGGAAAGAGGTGGAAAATAAAATCACCATATAGTGTGTGTTAATGCTGTGGTTTTATTGCACTTGCTTGATTTCTGTTAAACTGTAAATTTCAAATAAAAACATAATAAACCGGAAGAGAGAGAGAGAGAGAGTGGAAGTGTATGAATGTGTAAGAGTAAAAGAAAACTATGAATATGGTTGTACATGCCGGATGTCGGGGTGTTTGTGTGTGTGTGTGTATGTGCGTGTGTGCAAGTAGTGTTTTATTCATGTTGTTTTGTGGGATTTTAACCTGGTTTACACAATACTTTTCATTAAATTGCTTGGCTTTAAGAGTACATACAAGGAAAACAATTTTATTTATGGATCGGCAATTCTTCTACCATTGTAAGGATAAGCAGAACAACAACAACTCTGAGAATAATAGTTATCCTTGTATCGGCTTAAGCATAAACGCAGTGTATGTGAGAATACACTTGAAATTTTTTATAACGTTAATGAGCTTTAAAAATTATACGTTGTCCATGCATGTGGTTCGTAGAAGATATTAAAAATAATTAAACAAAGAATGCAAATTAATTACGTTTTATTGCATTCAAATACGACAAAAAACAACACAACACAAAATAAAATAAAACAAATAAAAATTAACAGAAAATTTTTGCGCTTCAAAAATAAAAGGAATTGAAAAAAATTTTTTATTCATTAAAATTCATGAATTTTTTTTATTCTTTCTTCCCAAAAAGAAGTCTCTTTCTTTGCTACAGCATCCTTCCTGGGTCTATGTTAAGTACTTTCTTACGTACATACTTATTTAAGTGGTCATTACTAAGCTTTACACAGAATTAAGACCTAGATTCTCAATATAACCCATCTTTTGTGTGTTTATTTTGTCCATTAGTGGCAGGATCTACAGTTTAAAATATACTCCGCATGACAGGAATATTTTTTTTTTTTTGGAAAAACTTTTCATGGCGATTTTATTTACAGCCAAAGTTTACCTCAGAAGACTTCTGAGAGGACGTCGCGGCGCTTAAGTATATTAAGCCAGCGCCCTACATACTAGACTATGGGAACTTTCACCTTCCCCTAATTAGGGGATTCCTTAACACAGAATCTTTACATTGTGCTCGAAGAGGCTCTTATTCTGGACAAATAATCTTTATGTGTTTAATGCTTAATCAAAGAGAGTCCTACTATCTTAGGGATAGTCTGATTCAGACGCAAATCGTGTGTTATTATAATTACCAAGCAAGTATTGCGACTCTCTCAGAATATTATGGCTAGAAAACACCTTTCTCAGAGTATACCTCATCCAAACTCGTCTAACTCATTCTAAAGAAATGAATTTGTTTCATTAGCACTGAGGAAGTTCCTCTCCTTTCAAACTAATTGTCAGATGACCTATGATCCGCCATTAGATGATTCTATTTTGTTCCATATCTAGTGTTCATACTTGTCATACATAATTGACCATTAGAACCCTTCAGTCAGGATTACGGCTTCGTTTCTCACACTACTCATGTTGTGTATGTTAATTTTATACATGAATAACGGAACCTACAGTTTAACGGCTACTCCAAATGACAGATTTTTTAAAAAGTTTTTCATCGCAACTTTACTTATACTCGCAGAGTATTTGCCAGAAATTTGCTTAAGAGATTTAAAGGAAATGTTAGCAGTGTTGCTGTGATGGCATAGAAAGCGACACTGAGTTGTTATGCTCAAGTGATTCTAGGTGCATACAGTCTTTGAGTTCATTGTATTTCCAAGTACATGACTCTAGATCTTCCAAGCTCGTTTTCTTACTCTAAAGAAGATCTCACTCTCACATGACCTATGGCCCGTCCATAAGGTACTTTATTCCATTCTAGTGTTCAGAGGATATTAGTCTTTAATGTCGTTAGGTGATGCTATGCTTTGTTCTCTGTACTTCCATTCCAAATGACATAAACATAGTCTTGGTAGTGACCCTAGTGTTTTTCCAATTTTCATGAACTGTATTCCATTGCCATTGTCATAAGCTCAATCACTTTGTCTCTGGTCATTACTACGCTATCCAGCAGACTTAACTTCCACAAGTTATTTAGCGTTGTTGATGTACGGACAACACAGGCCAGTCTCTCCATCTTTTCAAACTTAATCTGAATTGTTTTGAAATTTCTTCCACGTACCTAAACTATGGCAATGATTAACTCCACCATCATGATATACATTCAGTACAAAATTCTTTGTAGATATCACGCTTGACATGGTTGGCTTTCCTTGAAATGTACTTTATGTGAGCCTTTCATTTCACTTCATTACCAAATAATACTCACTGGTACAATTCCCTCCAATAGTTAAATCTTCTTCTAATCAGTAAGTCTTCTCGTCTCCTTAAATGGCCTGCTGTACAAGGATTGTTATGCATAACAAGCTTGTCGCATAGAGTCTCTTCAGATTTGTCTTCTGCCCTCATCAGGATATCTTAGATATCTTCTAGATTGAAGGGAGAGAATATTAGAACTAGCAAACAACAAGGAGTGGTAATCTTATGCCAGAATATCGGCTAGTTGACTATCACGTTTAGTCTTACGACGCCTACCGAACACCTCCACCGATCTATTTGCTCTACTTGGTCACGAACCGTAAGTATCCTAAAGTCATCAAACGGCATAATCCAAGCCTGGTGTCTAACAAATTCTGTGTAATAGTCTCTTAGTTTGCGTAACGATCCCGCCACCTGCGTACAGGGTCCGATCCCCACGTTCGTCTGCGAGAGTTCACAACAATCTCAATGAGATTGTGATCTCTCACGCCCCAGTTGTGAAGACTTTATTGAATTTTGAAGAAAACAATTGAACAATAATGTTGCACGTAGCCTTGTTTTTTTTTTTTATTAATTTTTTTATTTCATAATATTTCATAAAGAATTTATTAACGGCTTGTCTCATTAATATTTATTAGGCGTTGCTGTTTTTTTTCTTTGAAAATTACTATACACAGCGTATGATTAATATTAATTTCACTTGTCAGATTGAATATAAATCATACGTCCTGGCGGGTGTTCCATATCTTTCTGTCTCCAACACATTACTTGTATAAACACACGTAACTCAGACGCATTGTTCAACTCGGTCTAATTAAATCAAGTGAATTAGTAATAATTAAGCTTTTGTTGTTGTTACTGTTTTTTATTTTTTAAATGAATTAATCCATTATGTTATAAAGAGAGAGCGGGAGAGAGAGAGTGAAAGTAAAAGTAAAGTCAATAAAGCCTTGTAACATACATTGCCCGCTCTACCATAACTACGTGTGTTCTATAATCAGCATGATTGCTGTAATTTAATTCATTATTCAGTCTTGTTTAAAGTACAGCCAGTTAATTATGGCTTATTAAACTGATAATCTATCGTAACGTTTTTAAAAAATGAGCTACTAGATTGCAAATAAATAAAAAAAAAACTAATTTGTGTTTAGTTTTAATTAAGACTGCTTATTATTCCCACAATTTTGTGTGCCACTGTTCACAACTTGATGCAAACAACAACAATTGCCATTTTTTCTTAATACTCTGTTTATACCCTTTGGGTAAAAAATAATAATTACTAGATAATTATTCTATGTATATACATACATAATTGGCCATTACAACCCTTCAGTCAGGATTACGCCCTAGCTTCCCACACCACTTATGTTGTGTGCGTTAATTTTATACAAGAGTGGCGGGACCTACAGTTTAAAGTCGGCTCCGAACGACAGATTTTTGAGAAGCTTTTCATGGCAATTTTTACTCTTAGAGTCTTTGCCAGAAATTTGTTGAGAGGAAGTCGCCGAAGAAATATTTTCCGTTATGATGTCCGGCCTGGGTTACGAATCCAGGCCTTTTGTCTAATAAGCCAACACACTACCCACTAGACGACGGCGACTTCGAAGATCTCAGAGTTACAATTTTCAAGTAAATTCTTTTTCTCTTGCACCCCTTGACATAAGTCCACCCCCTTACTTTAAGGGTGCATGCAAAGAATTTGGCTTTAGGGCTAATTTTAAAGAGGAAAGATCAATTGTGAATTTCTAATACAAGCGAAGGTTCAAGCACATCAGTGTTTAGCTCTACAATTTATCAAAAATGGCCAAAAACGCTTTTTCTTGAAAACCTGACGTGATGGAAAATGCCTTCGGAGGCACCTTGAGCCATCTTATTTGCACAAAAAGTTCAAATTTTTAAGGCTGTGTTATAGGAAGTAGTCAGAGATTACCAATGAGTACAGTAATCCTTCCATTTACGTCACCTCGATTAACATTGTTTCGATTTACGTTGCCTATGATTTTCGATTTACTTCGCTTGGATTTACAGCACATTTTCTTGAAGCCAATTGCGACCTAAATCGAGGGATTACATAGTTGAAATTTTATACATGAGTGGTGTGACCTACAGTTTAACGTCGACTCCGAAAGACAGATTTATGAAAAACTTTTTCATGGCAAGTCGCCGAAGAAATAATTTTTTATTCCATATTCCGTTTTGACGTCTGACCTGGGATACGAACCATGACTTTATGTCTGCCAGCTCACTACCTACTAGACTGCGATGGGTAGAATCGAATCATACTCATAATTTCTGATCAAAATCCAATATGGTGGACGATGTCATTTTGAATTTTTTTATAACTCTGAATGAAAATCTGTCATCAGCGAGTTTAAACTGTCAGATGAGTGGTGTGTGAGAAGCTAGGATGTAATTCTAACTGGAGGGTTGCAATTGGCTTCAAAAAAAAATGCGCCATAAATCGAAACGACGTGAATCGAATAACAACGTTAATCTAGGCGAGTTCATTCGAAGGATTTCTATACTCCTTGCCGAACTCTGATGCCTTCCTGTAAGTTTTCTAAGCAAATGTAATGCTGGATGGTGAAGCTATTTAACTGCCCTAGGGAAAGTTCTGTTAAATACTAAACAGAAACGCTTAAAAGAAAAACAATTTTTTTTGTGGTTTTCTGTTACAGAAGCCTTTTAAAAGCCAGTAATAGGTAGCTAGGGGGAAATACTCTCAAAAACATTTACTTTTCTTTTGAAAGCATAAAGAATTTTAACAAAATTTTCCATTTTTCATCTTTTCATTTTTCTATTTAAAAATTTTCCATTTAAAATAATAAATTTTCATAATGAAAGTTGCCTTGTCGTCATCGTACTCATTTAACATGTTGAAATAGGTAAAGGTCACAGCAATTTGGAATGAACTACATAAAGAATAATCCATAGGGGGTCTCTATTTAAGATGCATGGATGTATGCATATACGGGGGTATATTGTTGTTGTTTAAAAAAAAAATATTTTATTTTCTCTCTCATTCTTTGTTTATTATTCCATTTCCTTTATTTACATATAAAATTACATGAAACAGAAGTATTTTGATGATTCAAAAAAAATATTTAAAAAATAAATTCTTGTTTCCAGAGTTTATATTTCCCAGTTTAATTTTTTGTTTTTTTATTTTTGCATATAAATTTACTGACTTCAATTGCATAGAGAAGTTTTTGTTTTTAAAAAATTTTTTTTTCATATTTTTATTGCATTTTTACATGTTGTAATGGAGATTTTACTAAAAATATTATTTCATTTCATTTTCTATTAAAAATTTTTTGTTATTGTTTTAAAAAGAGAAACACAGTAACACAGTATCATGGAAAATATTAAAAATTTAAAAAGTTTTTCGAAAAGTTTTGCATAAATTTTGTTAAAATCGTTAAAAAAAATACAAGTAAAAAAGAAAGAATGGATAGCGAGATAGAAAGAGTGAGAGAGAGAGAGAAAGAGAGAGAGAGAGAGAGAAAGAGAGAGCGATATAGAGAGCCATAAAGAGAGGAAGGCAAAAGATAATAAAAGTTTTAATGTTTTTTTTTTAAATAAAATTTTAAAATTAAATTTAAATTTAAATTTCATAAATTGTTATTGAAAATAATAATTGTAAAACGCCCGGGTTCGAATCGCAGGTCAGACATCAAAACGAAAAATTTTTCTTCGGCAACTTCCTCTCAGCAGATTTCTGGCAAAGACTTTGAGAGTAAAAATTGGCATGAAAAGCTTCTCAAAAATCTGTCGTTCGGAGTCGACTTTAAATTGTAGGTCCCGCCACTCATGTAAAAAATTAACGCACACAACATAAGTGGTGTGAAAAGTTAGGTCGTAATCCTGACTGAAGAGTTGTAATGGCCAATTATGTATGTATGTATAAGTATGTAAACAATTCCTCCTTTTTGGGTTCTTACAAACAATAAAAATTGCAATGAAAAGCTTCTCAAAAATCTTTCGTACGGAGTCGACTTTAATCTATATTTCCCGCATAAGTGGTGTGAGAAGCTAGGTCGTCATCCTAACTGAACAGTTGTAATGGCCAATTATGTATGTTATTGAAAATAAACTGTAACAATTACATGCTTAAAGTTAATTCTGTTATGGGTAGACACGCAGAATGAATGTAATTCTCATTTAACGACTTCTGCCGTGGGTGTAAATCCGCTGAGGAAGAGGAGTAGACAGTTATCCAATTTTTTTTTTTGTCAGTACCCATCTCTTACTAAGAGCAGATATAGGTTATTTGGTTCTCCATTTTTTTTTTTTTTTCATCTGTTGATAACAAAGATATACACTGAGTATCAAAAGTGTGTAAACACCCAAGAAAAGTAAATGAGTCTAGTCCAATAAATTTCCAAAAATATAAACTTTTTTTTATTTCTTACAAAATGTTGAAAGAAAAATAAAAAAACAGAAAACAAAATTATTGTTGTGCTTCAAGTCTATTTTTTATAATAGAAAAATAAAAACTATTGTCGTTGTTGATTTATTTATGGCGCTCAGTATAGCTTCGTTTGTTAAACTTTGTGGCTGGCATTCCAGCATAGAGTACTCATGCTTTTGATAGGCAGCCACTTCTTTCTCTTCCCTGGTTTTGGTAGAACATGGTCAGTACAAGGACTGCAATCACTTATGCCATCACAGCGGGCCGATATGCATGCTCAAATGAGTTACCATTCAGACCTAACCTAACCTATGCAACAAAATTCCAAAAGGCCTTAAGATTGTTAGGTTGCATAGAAAGGGGGCTTAAGAATAAACCCGAGTAAACAAGAAAGACTTGCTAATCAGAAGAATATTCAACGTTTAGATGGAGTAGTATTAGCGAGTATTATTAGGTAATAAACTAAAATGGAAGGTTCACATAGAACACATTTCAAGGAAGGCCGACCGTATCAGCATGATATCTACAAAGAATTTTGTACTGGATGTATATCATGATGGTGGAAGAAATTTCAAAACACTTCAGATTAAGTTTGAAAAGGCAGAGAGACCGGCCTGTGTTGTCCGTCCATCAGAAACGCTGAATAACTTGTTTGCTTTAAGTCTGCTGCATAGCATAGTGAGGACCAGAGTCAAAGTGATCGAGCTTATGACAATGACAATGGAATATAGAACTGCAATGAAAATTGGAAAACACTAGGGTAACTATTAAGACTAGGCCTATGTCATTTGGAAAGAAAGTACAGAGAACAAAGCATAGCATCACCTAACGACATTCGAGACTAAAACCCTCTGAACACTAGAAATGGAATGAAGTAAAATAGGATCACCTTATGCCTTATGCCTTATCAGCGGCCTTGTGACAATGCGAAGACAAATCAGTTTGGCAGGAAAGAAACTTTTCTATTGAGTAAGAAGACGAACTTGGAAGAATCTACAGGCATGTACAATGAACTCAAGGACTTAAAACCCTGCACGTCCTACACTCCTTCATTTTAAAAAGAAATTCAAAATCATTTATTCTTAACTTTGTTCTTTTCTTTCTTTCTTTTTTGTTTTTATAAAAGAATTTCATTTTAAGAATTTTTTTAAATTTTTATCAACCACTTTAGATAATTTCCCTGGGGGGATGTTTTAAACTTTTAGTACAACCCACTTGCTTATGATTTAACATGCAAATGGTGTTTCCTAAGCTGTACACTCTCACTAATCGCTTCTCAGAATTTTTTTTTGTTTACATGTTGATAACAGTAACAGCAACAGTAGCCGTTATTTGTTTGCAATAATATCACTAGATGGAGTGGCTGAAAAGAGTTTTGGTTAAGAATTAAATTTTGTTTGTGTAGGAATTGTGAAAGGAGAGTCCTTTAGGTATACCATAGGCATCTATTATGTCTTTGAAAAATAAAAATAAAACGCTGACTGTAGACATATATTGGTTGTTGAATTGGCTATATGGACGAGGACCTTTGTCTGTTGAGTCCTACTCTTTCTTAGAAGGTAACTCTGAAACTCTTTGGAAGAGGCCAGTGGCCTCTGAATAGAATTTGCATCAAGGAAGAATAGAAAGGAAAGGACAGATGAGAAAATGAACCAATTTGTACAAGGGTCTGGCAGAAAAGGTATTTTAAGACCAGAGAAAGGACACGCATACCTTGAATCTATCTGGGAAGTAACATAGCTGCCATATCAGCTTTGGTCATTTAATTCCAAAAACTGAGAATTTTGTACAACGTTATCTGCACAACTGATAGATTTAGAGACAGACTTACACGTTTTAACTTATCTATGCAAAGGTGATTTAATTTAAGTCCATGCCTTCATAAAATTCTTAGAATAACTAAGAAATTACATTAGCCAGGACCTTTATAAAGCGTTCTTTCAGCTTCAGTGTTAGCCTAGGGCCAAATTAGGCGATAAAGGAAATATTTTTAACTATAACATACCATCAGTTCAAGTATATACATACAGGCATACATTATTGGTCATTACAATACTTTAGGCAGGATTACGACCTAGTTTCTCAAACTACTTTTGTTGTGTGCGATAATTTTATACATGAGTGGCGGGACCAGCAGTTTAAAATCGACTCTGAACGACAAATTTTTGAGAAACTTTTCATGGCAATTTTCGATTTACTCTCAGAGTTTTTACCCGAAATCTGTTCAGCGAAAGTCAGCGAAGAAATATTTTCGTTTAGATGTCTGACCTGGGGTTTTGAATCGTAGTGCTATGTTTATTAAGCCTGCACGTCTAACGATTACTGCTAATGCTTTTGGTTATTCAATTGTAGAAAGAAAGAAATTATTTTTAAATATGACATACCACCAGTTTAAGATTTTATCTATTGAACGAATAAAATTTTCAATTGCTTCATCACACATACCTTCTTCATCAGAGTTAGTTGCCTCGTATGGTTTTTCTATATTCAAACTGTATTAAATGACTGGGTGCTATAAGATTGTCCTACAATGATGAGATGGAATACGTGGTTGATGGCTATTGTAAGAAGCTAGGCAAACAATTACTACTGCTATATATAGAGTATGAAAATTATTGCTAGACAGAGAGAGTTTTTTTTTGAACTAGAAGTTGCCTTAGTCTAGTAGGTAGTGTGCTTGCTAATTAGACACGAAGCCAGGGTTCGAGACCTAGGCCAGATATTAAAACAAAATTGTGAGAAAACATTTCTTCGGCGACTGCCTCACATCAGATTTCTGGCGAAGATTTTGAGAGTAAAAAAGAAAACATGCCATGAAAAGTTTCTCAAAAAAAAATATTCTGTCATGTGAAGTTGAAGTCGCCGTGGTCTAGTGGGTAGTGTGTTGGCTTATTAGACAAAAGGCCTGGATTCGAATCCCAGGTCAGACATCAAAACAAAAATATTTTTTCGGCGACTTCCTCTCAGGAGATTTCTGGCAAAGACTCTGAGAGTAAAAGAGTCGGAGTCGACTTTAAACTGTAGGTCCCGCCACTCATGTATAAAATTAACGCACACAACATAAGTGGTGTGAGAAGCTAGGTCGTAATCCTGACTGAAGGGTTGTAGTGGCCAATTATGTATGTATGCATGTGAAGTCGACTTTAAACTGTTGGTCCTGCCACTTATGCATAAAATTAACACACACAACATAAGTGGTGTGAGAAACTAGGTCAATAATACAGCACATATGTACCAAAGAAAATTCATCCCGATTTCATGGACTTTACTATGTAAGTTTGATAAATTTTGTGACTGTTTTTGTCTTCACTTCATATAGCACTAGGGTTGCCAGATTCCGATTCGAAAAAAAACTGGACATTTAAAAAGCTGGACAACAAAAAAAAAAAATGTTAATTGCAGTTTAGTCTGTTGCCTTGGAGATTTGTGTTTCAATTTTTGTTTCTGTTGGGACTAAAAAATTCGAAATAGTTTGAGACAACTTCTGGAACATCTCCATTTTATTATGGCTGCCTTCATATTTGAATATAATTTCTGTTTGTCACAATTTATACTCTGCCGTGTAATTATCTTTATTTTTAAACTCTTTCCATCTATTGCAGAAAGTTGTGACGATCAATATCCATTTCAAGATTTTCTGGAAATATTTTCTATAACATTCGCTTATCAAGTGTTGTGACATGTTCTCAGTGATGATAGAAGAGGGAAATCATAACTTGGTTGTATAAAAAATGTACAATCAGTGTTGGCTAACACGATTTGATAAAGATAACATTAATATTATTGCCAAAGGTATTGCAGAGTACTAAAAAATTTCTATTTAGCTGGACAAATTAAATTTTAGCATGAAACTGGACTAGCATCAAAAAAGCTAGACAATCCAGCCAAAACCAGTCAGCCTGGCAACCGTATATACCATTCCAACTTAGAGTGTCTCTCAGCTATAACGCTATCCTCATAATGCATTTACATGATTGGCCATTATAACCCTTCAGTCAGGATTACGGCCTAGCTTCTTGCTCAACTCATTTTGTGGGTCGGATAATTTTTATACATGAGTGGCGGGACCTACAGTTTAAAGTCGACTGCAAACGATAGATTTTTGAGACTTTTTTCATGGCATTTTTTTTTTTACTTTCAGAGATTTTGCCTCGAAATCTAATGAGAGAATGCCGCCGAAGAAATATTTTTTCATATTTTCGTGGCCTTACTAGACTACGGTGAAGTCGCCGTGGTCTAGTGGGTAGTGTGTTGGCTTATTAGACAAAAGGCCCGGGTTCGTATCCCAGGTCAGACATCAAAACGAAAAAAATATTTCTTCGGCGACTTCCTCTCAGCAGATTTCTGGCAAAGACTCTGAGAGTAAAAATTGCCATGAAAAGCTTCTCAAAAAATCTGTCGTTCGGAGCCGACTTTAAACTGTAGGTCCCGTCACTCATGTATAAAATTAACGCACACAACATAAGTGGTGTGAGAAGCTAGGTCGTAATCCTGACTGAAGGGTTGTAATGACCAATTAAGTAAGAAGTACTAGACTACGGCAACTTCATGCTACTCTCGTACAAGCAATTTCGGAGACTTCCCTAGTAGCTACGATATAAAAGTTTGTTTATTTTGAAAAATATTGTGTAACTAATGTATTATGTGTTCCCAAAGATAACATACAAATAATAATAATAGTTTTATAGTTAAAATGTTTATACAATAATTATTTAAATTCATATGCAGGGAAGTATTTGTAGAGGAGTATAGAAGTTTGAATGTAAAACACAATACAGCGCAGAATAACTAACACCATTACCACCACCAGCACCACCATCATCTATACGTCCATTATATAAAATAACAGTTAAAGGAAAAACGTTTCCATAATCTAACATTTTCTCCATCTTTACTGCATACGTCGACATATACTTTTTACCAACACTGTAACAGTTTACTTGCAATCGTATGAACATTTATGCAAATGCCAGTGAGTACACTGTACAGTATGTTTTTATTTTTTATTATATTTGTAATGTGTATGTGTGTATGTATGTATGCTTGTATATGTTTTAATACCATATTGTTAACGTTACAATAACCGTTAAAGTTCTGTTTACGACAATATTTCCACATGGCTTGCTGGCACACAGAACACGTACATCCGCTATACTTCGCTGCTCACCAAAAACTATAGAATAACTTGGCTGTTGTACTTTAGCCATAATTACACTATGTGACAAAATAAAAAAGAAATTAAATACACCCCGCTAATGACATAGTGTAAGTTGTGAGTTTTGTTGATTAGAAGTCAAAACTATTTTTTTCTCGAATCCTCCAAACTTGTTTTATTTGACAAAAACAGTTTTTTTTTTTAGCTTTACGCACAAATTTCGGGATTACTTAAACATTTCTCAGCCTATTTCCAGAATTTAAATCTTGTTCGAAAGGGGAAAGATGGACCTTTAAAACGCTATACATATGTCTATTATTCGACTTAATATGCTATAAGATTTGATGAGGTAAACTCGAAAAATTTTATTTTTTTTCATATTTCTTCAAGTTTGTCCATTCATAGTAGCTAACTTTACTTAAAAAATATATGATAACGGATGATATTCTTAAAGTCTATTCTCTTGTGAAGAGATTGAGTTATCATTTGATCAAATCGGACAAAAATTACCGTAGTTATTATTTAAAGAGTCTAACAGTCTAGTCAAATTTTATTTCATGTCATCTCATCAAATAAACTTATTGTTCAAAATGTTTCTGAATTTTTAATGGATCTTGATTGTTTATCACAAAATGTTTCAATTTCACATTTGCAAGACGTCCAAAAATCGCTTAATATTTGTGTTTTTTGCAAATATTACTATATTATTGAAGAAATTGACACTTTATTTGATCAAATCGTACAAAAATTACTGCAGTTATTATTTAAAAAGTCTAACAGGGGAGTAATATTTTTTATTTATGTATGTCATCTCATCAAATGAACTTTTAGTTTAAAAATTTTCAGGTTTTTTGATTGATCTTGATTGTTTATCACAAAAATGTGTCAATTTCAAGTTTGCAAGACTTCCAGAAGCCGGCTAATATTTGTGTTTTCATGCAAATATTATTATTTCCCTTGGGCCCAAACATTGGCCAACTACTGGTGGTCGCTCAAATTTGGACTGGACACATTTTCCGATAAGCAATCAAGATCCATCAAAAATTCTGAAAATTTTTTAACCAAAAGTTGATTTGATAAGTTCACATATTTAAAAAATATAACTCAACTGTTAGATTCTTTAAATAATAACTTCGGTAATTTCTGTCCGATTTGATCAAACTAAATGTCAATCTCTTCCACAAGATAATGCACTTTAAGAATGTTATCACTCGTTTTATATTTTTTAATTAAAGTTTGCTTCTATGAATGGACAAACTTGAAAAATATGAAAATAATTCGAATTTTCCAAGTTTACCTCATCAAATCTTATAGTAAATTACGTTGAATAATAGACATATGTATACAGTTTTAAAGGATCATTTCTCCTCTTTCCAACAAGATATAAATTTTAGAAATAGGTTCAGAAATGTTTTATTATTCCAGAAATTTGTGCGTGAAGTCCAAAAAAAAAAAAAACAATTTTTGTCAAATAAAAAAATTTGGAGGGCTCGAGAAATATAAAAAAATATTTTTGAAATCTACTCAATAAAACTCACAACCTACACTATGTTATTGGCCGGGTGTATATATATTTTTTTTATTTTGTTGCATAGTCAATAAGGCCGTAAAAAAACCATGATGCTTGTCAAATTCTATGTACCAAGTAGGGATGCCAATCGGGAAATCCCGAAACTCGAAATCCCGGGATTTTCGGGATTCACAAAATCCCGAGTCCCGGGATTTTTAAAAACTTGTCCCGGGATTTTTCGGAATTTTCGGGATTATGAATTCATATGTATTTTGAACCTACAAAAGGTTCTGAAAAAAATTCTATATCACTTGCTTCGAACTGAGATTTTCAGATGAGAAAAACCCCACTTCCATTGATAAAAAGTTATTTGATGCCATCGAAGAATGCAAAAGTTCTATAAAACGAGTTAATAGGGTAACTGATTTAAATACTTAGCTGTCCAAAGGAATAGATTTATTTAAGTTGATCAGGAGGTAGTATAGGTGAATATTTAGAAGCTGCATACAGCTATCTTGGAACTATCTTACCAACAAATGTTGATTACGAAAAATGTTTTTCAACGGCAGCGTATGTTGACAACAAAATTCATTGAAGCATATCAGACACATGTTAGATGTTTTAATCTTTTTGTTGGAATCCAAATAATTTTTTTTAAAAATAATGCATTTGCATATGTATGTATGAATAATTTTTATTTTTGTCAATTTTCGCTATTTTGTTACTTTTTGTCTTGTATATAATTCTGATATACTATACATAATTGAAATACAAATGATTTTGTTAACGAAATATTTTTATTATTAAGAGAAAATCGCGATTTTTTCCGTGATTTTTCGGGATTTTTGGACCTCGAATTATCCCTAAATATTCCGAGATTTTTAAAAATCGATCCCGTTTGGCATCCCTAGTACTAAGCATGCAAATAGGTATCATTCTACCTGTAATTGATCTTGTCTGACCAAATCTAATGCAATTTAAGAACGTTAACTAAGTTTCTAACCTCCTAACGCTCAAACATATAATGTGCCTATCGCCCATTTCGCCTTCCACATATATATGCCACTACATTTACGAGATATGTTTGATGTACAGTAAACGCTATCGAATCCGAAACATTTTTTTTACTAATAATCTTTCAAACACTTCCAAATAAATCTCCCAAGAATTCCAAATTTGTATTGCTGCTGTTTTCGCAAACCTCCAACAGCCTTAGATCTAAGATCGGCATCTATTTTAGGCGGTTTATACAGTGACGAGCAGAGGTGAGTGCATGTTCACAATACTGAGTTTCGTCGTCCATAAAAACAAAACCATATAAGCAAATACAAAAAAAAAAATTATTTTTTATTTATTATTCTGTTCGTAACAAATAGCAGTCAAAAAACCGTAATTATTGACATGAGTTCAATGATTTTGAAAGAAAAAACGAAAATAACCCACATAAACTCAATTTTGCACGTTTCAAGAATTGCCCATATTTTCGCTCTCCGACTTCTCTTATCGGCAGATTCAGCATTATGTTTGTTTATATTTTATTCTTCTTCTTCGTAGAGTAGTTTAAAACGTGTTTTTTTCTAATCAAAGCAAATTGCAATCATATTTAAAAAAATTTTTGATTTTTTGCACAAAAATGAGGAAGATCTCTGCAAAAATTGAAAATAGTGTTGTGTGCCTGACCGAGAAGGGCTGTTCTTCGCGTAGCATTTCCAAGAGCCTTGGTATTAGTCAATCGGCGGTAATCGCAGCTCAGAGAAGACGAAATGTGACACCCAAACCGCAAGTCAGAGGTCGCAAAAAATTATTAACGGACTCAGATGCTCGGCTAATGATGTCCGAAATAAGAAAAAAAAAGCAGCTAACACCAAAGGGCGCCTCTCTGGCAATTAACAAAAATGTAAGCGAATGGACTGCTAGAAGAGCGCTCCATGACATCGGATACATTTCAGTCATTAAAAGAAAGAAACCTGCATTGTCCGATAAGAATGTTAAAGCGCGCTTGAAATTTGCGAAGGAGCACAGAAATTGGACCATTGATGATTGGAAACGTGTTATCTGGTCTGACGAGTCCAAATTTAATCGTTTTCAGTCAGATGGGAAGCAGCATTGCTGGTGTAGACCCAGGGAACGTGTACAAAGACACCATGTGAAGCAAACTGTTAAACATGGCGGCGGAAATATAATGGTTTGGGGATGCTTTACATGGTGGCATGTTGGCCCTCTTCATTTAGTAGATGGTATCATGAGAAAAGAGGACTATCTACATATTCTACAAGCCCATCTTCCCAATTTTATGGACAAATGTGCTTATCCCGAAAAAGAAATTGTTTTTCAACAGGATGGTGATCCGAAGCACACAGCAAAAATTGTAAAGGAATGGATCGGGAAACAAAATTTTCAATTGATGACATGGCCAGCACAGAGTCCCGACCTCAATCCGATTGAAAATCTTTGGTCAATCGTGAAAAGACGGCTCGGGAAGTACCAAGAGGCCCCAACAAACATGAACAAACTTTGGGATCGTGTAAATGCTGAATGGAATCGAATTCCTAAAGATGTTATAGAAAATTTGGTAGAAAGTATGCCAAACCGCATAAATCAAGTCATTTCCAATAAGGGTCTATGGACCAAATATTGAAATTGGGATAGTTTCTTGAATTTTCTTGAAACGTGCAAAATTGAGTTTATGTGGGTTATTTTCGTTTTTTCTTTCAAAATCATTGAACTCATGTCAATAATTACGGTTTTTTTACTGCTATTTGTTACGAACAGAATAATAAATATAAAATAATTTTTTTTTTTGTATTTGCTTATATGGTTTTGTTTTTATGGACGACGAAACTCAGTATTGTGAACATGCACTCACCTCTGCTCGTCACTGTATATGGGCCAGCGATGCCTAACTGGCGCCATGTTAACGCCTTTGATACACATTCATTCTGAAGAATAAATAAACAAACGTAAACTCCATTTTGTATATAAGATTTATACACATACTGAATCCTTCTCTCTCTCTCTCTCTTTCTTTTTGTATTCCTTTTCCTCTTTCAACAATTTGCGTTGTGTTTTATTTTAATAATTTTCCATTTTTCTCGTTTTTTCCATTCTACATTGTTATATCGTTGCCAGGACGGAGTGTATATGAAATACCACAAAACATGTTATACACATACATACATACATACATAGCATTGTCATTGTATTGGTTAGTAAATATTTATTTTATACTATAAATATGCAAATGTGTGAGTGAGTATGAGTATGGGCATGTGTGTTTATCATAATATTTCTAACAATAATTGCATAGAGGTTAAGGGAATTCATTCATTCATTCATTCTCTCAGTCATTCACTCAGTATTCATTTATTTGGTGACTCACGCAATACCCTAAGAAGACTAAGGAAAATAATTTTTTAGTGTTCATTTTATTTTTATTGAAAAAAGAAAATGTAAGGAAAACATTTAACGAAAAAAAAGAAGAAAACTTGTGGTGACACTTGCTATGGAACGCAGCCAGTCAGTCAAAGCATTTTTTTTTTCTCTAGCCCACTTGTTTTCCCTTTCTCCTGACGTTTATTGTTAACAATTGAAAAATAAAATTGATGTCTGGCTTTTCGTTTCGTTTTTCTTTTTTTTCCAGTTTATTGTCAACTGTGTTGCAAAGTTTTCCAATTAAATTTATACAAAGAAATAAAGAAGAAAAAACGACAATAACGATAAAAGAAAATATGGGCCCCAAAAAAAAATTGTTTTTGAAATTGAAAATGAAATTTGATATTTAGCAGGTGATAAAAAGTTCCATTTTTTGCTCTTTTCTTTTATTGTTTGCCTTCACTTAAATTGATTTGTAATTTTTTCTTTTCCACGAATTTTAAAGCAAAAAGAATAAAATTGTAAAGACAACAAATTTAATCAGAAATTATCCTTTATTTACAACCAGCCTTGTACAGAAATATCCCCACATTAATTACAAACACAGTCTCTTAATTTTCCTGTTATTTTATCACACAAAACGGAAAACATCTGCTCTTTAATTACTCAATCATGTTGGCCATAAATGTACCCACACACTCGCACACATACACATGCAACCCACACCTACATAATCAAATATGATTGTAAATGTATTGCCTATGAAAACGGTTTATGGATTAGCATGCTACTCTCTTAAGATTTCTTTTAAATAATAAAGCACAGGCAACAATAACAATTAGTCTCTCGTAAACACACACACACATACACACTCATGCACATTTATTTAAGCATTCATACGTTGTATGAAAAACAAAGGCCACTGTGTTCTGCACAGAGGTCGGAAAGATCATCTTCGGCTTTTTACACACATTGAGTACGAATATCAACAATGCTCCTTAAAAACAGCGTGAAAATGTATTCAGTCTTTAGTTGCTTGTCAGCTTTCAAAGAAGCAGGTTCTTGTCGCTGCTTTTTGAAATTTTTTTGTATATCAATTATACATAATTGGCCATTACAATCCTTCAGTCAGGATTACGACCTAGCTTCTCACATCACTTATGTTGTGTGCGTTAATTTTATACATGAGTGGTGGGACCTACAGTTTAAAGTCGACTCCGAACGACAGATTTTTGAGAAGCTTTTCATGGCAATTTTTATTCTCAGAGTCTTAGCCAGAAATCTGCTGAGAGGAAGTCGCCGAAGAAATATTTTTTCAGTTTTGATGTCTGACCTGGGATCTATTATATACCTAAAGGTAATTTACAGTAGGATCCACCATTTTCTAATGAGATTCATTAATAACAATGAGAGCTGATCTCCATTTTTGGAAAAATATTTATCAAGTTAAATACGCAGTCTTTAGGGATTTTGGGGCTGTACATTTTCCATCCCATACATCCATACATAATTGGTCAATACAACTCTTCAGTCGGGATTATTGACCTAGTTTCTCACACTACTTATGTTGTGTGTGGTAATTTTATACACAAGTGGCGAGACCTACAGTTTAAAGTCGACTCCGAACGACAGATTTTTGAGAAACTTTCCAAGGCAATTTCATTTACTCTCAAAGTTTTTGCCAGGGCTGCAGGCTTTAAGTCAACGAAAAGGATTTTTAATTCTTTTACGAATAATTCAAAGCTACAAGCTTGCCGCCAACTTCATCAGAAGGCATCGTGTTCTCTCAAAACATATGTAATAGCTAGCAGCCAAGCTATCCAAGAAGCAATCGTCTGGTGTGCAGTATAAGGACTTGAGTATAACCTGTATACTATCTGGGCGAGTCGAATCAGAGAGACTAGAGAAATAGTAGGTCACTCTTCTTCCATGGACATGTGTGAATTTACGGCAATAAGCTGAGCTTGCCAACTGTAGACATGTATTGGATATATGGGCAAGGAACTTTGTGTAATAAGTTCTACTCTCTCTTAAAAGATTACTCTGAACCTCTTTGGGAAGTTCCAGATGCTTCTGGAAAGAATATGCATCGAGAAAGATTAGATTTGAAAAAAAAAATATTCACATACAGAAAAATTCACTCATGCCCAAAGGAAACATGAGAAAATGAATGAACTAATTTCTGGCCAGCCAGAAAAGGTGTTTTATGACTACAAGGAGGACAGGGATGCCCTGAATCAATCTGGGAAGTAACATAGCTGCCATATCGACACAGGGCATATGATTCCAAAGACTGAGTATATTGTACAACGTTATCTGCATAACCGATCGATTTAGAGTTAAAGGTAGGTAAGACTTAACATATCTAGACAAAGGCGATTTGATTTAAGTCCATGCCTTAACAAAATAATCAGAACGACTAAGAAATTACATTCAACAGGATCTTTATTAAGAGTTTTTTGGCTTTAATGTTAAATTGTGGCGTATTAAAGCATTTGAAGTACTTTAATTTTCGAGAAAGGGCTAAACTTGGCCGTTAAGATACCAGTTCGAGTATATTTTTTTTTGTTCGAACGTCCACGGTCTCACACTAATTCACCCTCGCCCGACCGCGGAGGGACACGTACACACTGCCGTCCGGACTGGAGCGGGTAAGGGAAAAGTAATGCCAACGAGAACATAAATCAGCTACAGAACTTAATCACAAGCTGAATAAGGTAACAATAAACCGGAACTACCTAAGACATTTTTATATAATAATTTACAACTTAATGCCAGCATACAAGCTACGTTTTATATTACAAACACTACAATTAAAATCAATAAAATTATAATATTAGTTAAAATCATTACACAATCTACGAAAAGAATAATTACATCCATTGTTCGATCTCTAAAAATCTAAAGAAAAAGGACGATAGTGCCGTGAAAATCTTGCCGGAATACTAAAATTCAGGTTACAAAGCAAAAACTCAGAATCGATATCACCTTTAACCAGCTAAAAAGCAAAACAAACCCCTAAAACAGTCCTTCTACGTTCCAAAGTTGGAAGTTTTATCAAATCTAATCCAGCCTCATATAACGGAAGCCCATTGGCACAATCCCAGCCGAAGCCACGTAAACAGAATAATAAAAACTGCTTCTGCGGAGACTCTATTGAGTCACTATGACAACGATAGTATAGATTCCAAATAATAGACGCATACTCCAAAACAGACTCAAATACAAACAGACTTGTCATTACAACTCTTTAGTCAGGGTTAGGATCAACTTCTTTTACAATTTATGTTGCATTTGTGAACAAAAATTCGTTAAACATAGCCCACTGCACACAATCGATAATGTGATTGAAAATTGGAAGCCATTGGAATGAAATTATTTTCCATTATTAACCGGAAGGATTGTACTTTCAAATAAGTAAAGAAATTTGAGAAAATATTCAGTAGTTTTTTTTAAAGCATTTTCAAAAAAAAAAAAAGAAAGTTATTTGGCGGACCCTTTACTAAACTTTATTAAAACAACAAAATTTTACTTTTGATGTTAATAACTACAAAGAAACATAAAAAATTTTCAATCAATTGATACTGATCTCATGACACAATAATTTTATTTTTTTATACTTCATACCTTTTAATGCAATTGCAAACCACTGTGCCAGTGTTGTAAATAAAAGGCAATACATCGTACAACATACACAACATATGAGCATGTATGTACGGGTATATCAACTCATTTATTTTCTTTACTTTCATGTGGATGTTGTGGTATGTGTACGTAAATGAATGCATGTTTGTACAACCTTTGCTGGTAAATGTAATGAAAACAACACACAAACGAACACACACACCCAAAAAAAAACGAAAAACGAAAAGCATAATAAACTGTAATTTAATACAAACAAAGCATACAAAAAAAAAAACACCCGAAACTGGAGCAGTAAACAAGAGAGAAAATACGAAAAAATACAAGCCAACCATTACATACATAACCTAAGTCAATCATATATGGGTTACAATAAAAACAAACAACAACAAAATAAAAAAATCCCGAAAAAAGTAGAGAAATACTTCGTATACAACAACAAATATGAGAGACACAAAATTCATACTCCTTGCTAACGGACTAGCTGCTATACTGTACGTATGTGTGTGTATAAGAGAACTTATGTAAGAGTGCATGAGAGAAAGAAATGTTATTTAGGAGTTGTTTTTTGTTTTGTTTCGTGGTATGTGTTGTTTTTGTTGTTGTTTATATCGTTTCAGGCTTTGGTTTTAGTAGGTGTTAATGTACATATGTGTGAGTGTATTAAATTAAAGCCCACAACTGTCAGAAGATTTCAGAAGCTATTGTTGCTTAAAACACATTTTTATTAAAGTTTATTACTTTTATTCTCTCTTTTTTGTTTCTTTCCAGTCCCCTCTTCCTTTGTTCTATACAGTTTATCTCTCTTTATGTTGTATTTTTGTTTTTATTTTTTTTTGTATTTCTCTAACTAAAGTAAGGTTTGGAATACAAATATGTTGCGTGTTCTTCTTATACTAATTGCTTGTTTTCTCACTCTTTTTTCAGCTCTCTCTCTATCTCTTTCTCTTATTTATTGTGTATGGTATGGCATATGTAAGGAGTCGAGCAGTTTTCTTTTATTTATTTGGAAACCATTTTCGGTGAGTGTAATATTTTCTATTTTTGTTGTTTTTTAATTAAGTTGGTTGGTTTTCTTGTTTCCTATTGTAAAGAAATGTGTAAAGTAAAGTAAAGATTTTCTAAATATTTATGATTTTAATCTGTTTAATAACGTATTTAGCTTTTCCACCTAAAAGTATGCCAAGTTTTCTTATTTTTTCTTATTTTTGGAAATTCTTCAGGATTATAAATCCAAAAGTTTAGAAAGTTTGTTTTATCACGAAGTAAATAAATGTCGAATGTATGCCTTTTTCTTTCTGACAATTTATTTACTCAATTGGATGTTACAACCTCTTAATCAGGCCTATGGCCTTGCTTCTGACAACAAAAATAACCATTGTGACATTTAAAAAGTAGTATTAAGAGCAAAATAATAGGTCCTCAGACTTCAGACTTCAAAATTTACTACAAGGGTTCTTCAATCCAGCAAGCTTTACTGCATGGAATTGCTCAAATGTTCTTTAGTCTCTCGATAACAGTACAAACATATCATACCGAAACTTTACAAGATTATGACTAATAAAAGCACATTGAAATATATCAGCCTAAAAGTATGCCCCAAATTTTTTCGTGCGTTCACTTTATATAGAAAAGTAATGTTATAAAGCCCATATTGTAAGTTTTTGGCATACAATTTGCATAAACTTACGCAATTTACATCATTATAGTTGAAGTCATAATATATCACAACGAAACTCTACAAAATTATGACTAATAAAAGCACATTGAAATATACTAGCCTAAATGTATACCCCAATTTTTTTCGTGCTTTCACTTTATATAAAAAGTTATGTTATAAACCCCTTGTTGTAAGTTTTTGGCATACAATTTGCATAAACTTACACAACTTAAATAATTGTAGTCGAAGCTATAACATATCACAATGAAACTTTACAAGAGTATGACTAATAAGAACACATTAAAATATATCTGCCTAAAAGTATGCCTTTAATTTTTTTCGTGTTTTCCCCTTATATTAAATTTTATATTATAAAGCCTATATTGTAAATTTTTGACCTACGATTTGCATAAATTTACGCAACTTACATAATTGTAGTCTAAGCGATAACATATCACAACGAAACTTTGCAAGAGCATGTCTAACAAAAGAACATTGAAATATGCCAGCCTCAAAGTATGACCCTGATTTTTTCTTGCGTTCTCTTTATTTTAAAAAGTATGTTATAAAGCCCATATTGTAAGTTTTTGACATACAATTTGCATACATTTAAGAAATTTACAGAATTGTAGTCGAAGCTATAACATATCACAATGAAACTTTACATGAGTATGACAATAAGAGCAAATTGAAATATACCAGCCTAAAAGTATGCCCCAAATTTGTTCGTGTTCTCTCCTTATGTCAAAAATTATATTATAAGACCCATATTGTAAGTTTTTGACATACAATTTGCATAAACTTACGGAATTTACATAATTGTAGTCGAAGCCATAACATATCACAACGAAACTTTACAAGAATATGACTAATAAAACAAATTGAAATATATATGTGCCTAAAAGTATGCTCCAAATTTTTTTGTATTATATTGTAAGTTTCTTGTATTGTAAGTTTTGGCCACACAATTTCTATAAATTTAAGCAATTTACATCATTATAGTCGAAACAATTAAACAAAGACAAGAAAGGAATAATTTTTTTAACACAAACACCCCTTAAGTATGCAACACATTTCAATCTCATGTCGTTCTCAACAATATACTTCAAATGCACTCGTTCAGGCGAGTTCTGTTAAACTGACATTCTTAATAATGAACTGCCGCAAACAACTGTGCCACCACAACAACACTAAAGTTCAAAAAGCAAATCCATTGGAAATGTAAACGAGAATGTGAAGGGACACAAAAAGAAAATGAAGAAAATTAAGCAATAATTACTTGCAAAAATGAAAATGAAAATTTAAAAACGGGAACAGCAAGTGAATGGTAGAAAAAAAGAAAGCAAACAATCAAGACCAGTTTAATAAATAAACGTCATCATCATCATGGTGGAACCAAAAGAAATGTAAATTTTTTCTTTAAACAACATGGACAACATGGTGATTTAATGTTTGTAAATGAATGTCCTGCGGAAAATAAACACGAAAAAAAAATTTCCAAGAAATTTTTCATTAAAAACTGGGAGTGGGGAAGTCAGTCGACAATCACATAATGACTGAAAACAACACGCACAACAAACACATTTTTTTTTCATGCTGTTTGTGATAAAAGCCAACAAAGGAGATACAATGTTTAAAAGAATCTATAGGTTCCAACGAATGGAGGCTTCGTTATGAAATTCAAATTGAATTGAAACATTTGGAAATAGAACATAATTTTGAAAAAGAAACCCATATACGCAATACCCTATTTAGTCTACATAGAAAAGCTAGACTTTGAAATAAAATTGCCAAAAAAAATTTAACAAAAATTTCCATTTCGTTTATTATTTTTTTACCTTTCTTTTTTACTATTTATAATGAGGTTTTCTTTCATTCCACGCAGTCTTCTTATCTTTTCTTTGCGTTTTTCTTTTACGAAACAAAAGAAAATAATGTCTGCTCATTTCCTTTGCTTTAAAATCAAAAGCAAACTGATTAATTACAAAAGAAAAGAAACAAATAATTGAAGCATAATTTTAGGTTATTTAGCATGATGAAATATTGCAGTAGGACTAATTAGTTGGAAATTTTGAAATGAAAAAAAAAAAAAATTTTCGGGAAAAATAAAAGAAAATGTTACTGGAAGTAATAAAACTAAACGATAAGCAAACATTTACATTTAAAATGATTTAAAACTGTCGCAGGGTACCTGGGAAATGGAAAGGTTTAAACTTTTAAATTAAAGGAAACCATAGCTCCCAGAAATGTGAAGGGCCTTAACGGAAGGCCATAATTGATGAGAGCATTTACCGAAAAACAAGTGAAATACTCCGGAAAAGCCCTTCTTCTGTATTACTTGCTAGACAACTTGTCTCAACTTAATCTGTATAAAGGATCCGCCAAAAAGCTTTTTTTTATTGAAAATGCTTTAAAAAAACTACTGAATATTTACACAAATTTCATTTTTTATTTGAAAGTACAATCCTTCCTCGGTTGGCTATGCAGTAACCCACACGATTGGGGCACAAAAAACCCACACGCATACATTGAAAAGCCGACGCACCCAAAACGAATCACTGTTTGGTGCGGATTTTGGTCCAGAATCATAATTGGGCCATTTTTTCTTCGAAAATGATCAAGGAGGAGCTGTTACAGCCAATGGCTATTATTATCGGGCCATGTTGAACGAATTTTTATTCACAAAATTGAAGAGGAGGATTTTGGCAACATTTGGTTTCAACAGGACGGCGGTACGTGCCACACAGCCGAAGCTACACTCGATGTTTTGCGCACTGATTTTGAAGATCGCATTATCAGCCGCAGAGCGAATGTCGTTTGGCCACCTCGGAGCTGCGATGTGACACCGTTGGACTATTATTTATGGGGTGCGGCCAAAGATAAGTGATACGCCGACAAGCCAGAGACAATTGACGCTTAAAGGACAATATTCGTGTAGCCATTGGGGTGAAATACAGCTGCACACAATCGATAATCTGCTTAAAAATTGAACCGATCGTGTAGGCTGCTGCGTGGCTAGCCGAGGCAGCCATTTGAATGAAATTATTTTCCATTATTAACCGGAAGGATTGCACTTTCAAATAAAAAGAAGAAAATTTGAGAAAATATTGAGTAGTTTTTTTTAAAGCATTTTCAAAAAAAAAAAATGTTATTTGGCGGACCCTTTATCAGACTTAACATTAAAATTCTAACCTGGAAACACTAGTACATACACACATACATAATTGGCCATTACAACCCATCAGTCAGGATTACGACCTAGCTTCTCACACCACTTATGTTGTGTGCGTTAATTTTATGCATGAGTGGCGGGACCTACAGTTTAAAGTCGACTCCGAACGACAGATTTTTGAGAAGCTTTTCATGGCAATTTTTACTCTCAGAGTCTTTGCCAGAAATCTGCTGAGAGGAAGTCGCCGAAGAAATATTTTTTCGTTTTTGATGTCTGACCTGGGATTCGAACCCGGGCCTTTTATCTAATAAGCCAACACACTACCCACTAGACCACGGCGACTTCTGAAACACTAGTACTCTGATCTAAAATGATCTGATAATTCTCCGAAAAATTTTACAGATAAT
The DNA here is from genome assembly GCA_014635995.1 of Sarcophaga peregrina. Taxonomy (NCBI): domain Eukaryota; kingdom Metazoa; phylum Arthropoda; class Insecta; order Diptera; family Sarcophagidae; genus Sarcophaga; species Sarcophaga peregrina. The sequence goes on from CM025789.1 coordinate 99,923,335, forward strand.
TCCTAACTTGAGAATATTCGAAGAACTTTATCTACGATACGGAAATGATCCTGACTAAAGGATCTCCAAAAACCAGAATTTTGACGTATTCAGTGACTCCCTTCAACTAGTTTCCCAGCTGTTTAGTTTCAGTCTAATAATAATGAATGCGGTCAAAGAGGGGTACTTTTTATAAGGATTAACTGGATAAATGTGTAGCTTAGGAGTTTCTTAAAGCAAGCACACTTGAAGGTCAACCTTAAGCCTGTTTTAGGTGATTTATAAGGCAACAATATTTATTAGTTCCTGCTAAATTCTAAGGAATAATGGGACATCTCTGACACTGAATTTAATCTCAAAGGAGACATTGCTTAGCTGCAAATCATTACTGCATCGCACATTCTCACCTTTTTCAATTTGAATAACTCTATTATTATGAGATCACCAAACATGTTAAATTTTTAGGCTGTTGCCGTTTAATTAGGGTCTGGCAGTTCCTTTCTGTAACATCACTTCATGTTGTGCCATAAAAGACCACTAAGTGTGCTCCAGTGAGCCTGTTCCTCTAATCCAATTCTATTCTTTTCGAAATTTACAAAAACACACAAAAGTAGGCAACAAAAAAAAAAAATTAGTATCCCTTAAAAACCTTCAAACAAAACAACAAACAAAAAATAAATTCAAATTTGTTTCAAATACTAAAGATGCCTGTAAAACTTCTTGTTTTGTTGTATATTTGCCTGTTGATTATTTAACAAAAAAGTTAACCCCTAAAATAGACTACATTTAATATAATTTTTTCCTTTTATTCCATTTTCTTATTACACTCACATTAATATAAATCCTAAAATGTTCTTTCTAGCCTAAATTATAAAAAATGAAGTTGAAATTTATTGGAATTATTGTGAAAGTAATAAAAATGATACCCCCGTCTATGTTGACAATAAATATCAAGTGACACATCACAGGTAAATGAAATATTTCTTTGCAGACATTAGCATACCTTTGCTCGTGTATATAAATTGGTTTAATAAATTAGAAACATTTATCAAGATTTCTATGATAATATTTACTTTCATACTCAGTCAATTTATTAACCAAACAAATGCCTGAAAGTAGACTTTAAGAGAAACTGAATTTTGTTTTGTTTTTACAAGCAATATGTCATACGGCTTTTTTATGATGAAAAAGTATGGCATAATACAAGGGGTAAAATAGTGAAGTAAACATGTAAATGAGTTTTCATTTTACCCAAAAGTATGCTATAGACAATAGTATAGTAGTATTTAGATTTGTAGTTGATATAGTTACATAAACAGATTTTAATGTTAATGTAATGCCTCAGTTATACTGATAAATAATTCATGTGAATATAAGTGTTACTTGTTAAGTACCTAAAGGTATGCAATGGTTTTGAAAATTTTGTTTACTTAAAACATAATTTTAAATAATATTTACCTAAAAGTATGCTTTAATTTTTCTCTCTTTCTCTAAACAATCTCAAATTTTACGCTTTAAATTTATTTCGATTTTATTGCTCTTTATGTAACACATTGCTATGGCCAGCGGCGTTATTATCGTGATTATAGTTTGTTTATCACAATCACAAAAATATAATAATTTTTTATAGCCTCCAATTACTACTGACTGTATGGCTAAGCAAATCTCTTTGAGTTCAAATTTATTTCTAATAAATTTGTCATAAACACTATGAACAACAACAACCAGCAACTTAACGAAATTGTTCATTCATTTGCATGACGCCTTACGAAAACATACTCCTCCAGTCGATGGTGTCCTGTAACATGAATGAAAATTGAAAGTCGGGCACAGAATTTTCACCCACTAGCAAATTTATTTGTCTTGTTATGTGATATAGTGTTAATAGGCGTATAAATATTGTATATGCATACTGATTTTTGTAGCATGTTTTTAGGCGATTTCGTTTTTTTTTTTCTGTTTTCAAAATTTCAACAGAATTATTTGAGTTTTCTCGTTTGCCTAACAAGCTAACCAAGAAAAAGAGAAACAATAACGGGAAGAAATTGAATAAAAATGTTTGTATGAACAATTCTCGTGTGCTCTGTATTGAATATTTTAATAAAGAAAACAAAATCGAGACATGCAATATGATATGTCAAGCGGAAATATTTTTCGCCATTATAAATTACCGCTTGTAAATTTATATCTATTTGTTGATGTTGTCGTTGTTGTTTTTGTTTGTTTTTCTCTCGTTCTCTCTTTCTCTTACTCTCTCTCTCTTTCTTATTTAACTTTATTTAACTGACATTCTGCACAATACAATTAAACGGAACTGAACTGAACGTAAATTCACCAATACAACACAATACCTTGTTCTCAGGCTCTTAATTAAAGCATACTTATAGGTGAAGAATTATTAATAATTCATGTTAAAATGCATTTATAAAATATCAAATAAATTACAATGCATTTTAATGCATACTTAATGCAGATTTAGTGCAAAACGGAAATGTATATGACACAATGAACAATTACAAGCAATTATATTATGACTATTGTTTCGTAAATAATTGAAGCATACTTCAAGGTAAAATTATAAACAAATATATGTATTGCGAAATAAAAAATTTAAAATTTACTCGCAATAAATATACATATAAATTAAACAATGGGAAACTTTTCGTACATACTGCAATATATTAAAGGGACTTCGGGGGCGACAAACTAAAATATATTCTTAAATGCCTACTTTAAGGGGCATAAACTTGTTGTTGATATATAAATAAAGTGAAAAAATCTTTGCTTATTTTTGTTGCTGAAAACATTAGAGAAGCATTTGAAAGCATTGCATAACAGAGTGGAAGTAAATGAGGACTGTTTGCCTCTCCAATCTCGATTATAATTATCTGTTCCTCCCGTCCGATGTATAGGGCTTTGAAAAAATTTTAATTTTTAATTCTTCTTATTAGTAGGTCCTCTTTAGATCTCTCTATCTGTTTGTCTAGATGCCTATATCTTTTTTTTTGTACCTAAGGCTGCCTTCGCCTTCTACAATCTAGTGGATTTCAATCAATTGCATTTTGGACATTTAGAATCCGATTTGAACATTTCCCGGTGTCTACTCATTTGGTACTTAATTTCCTGCCTTGAAAAGTTATTCAGTGGCTTTAAACGAAGGGACTTTGGCGACCAGCATCATCACCATTGTTGCGCTTAAAATTCACCCGAGTGGGAGGTAATTGAAGTTCTAGACTCTTAAAAATCTCCATAGGAGTTTCGAAACTGGATGAAACTCTGAGTGGAGGTATATATTTAAAGTTTTGAGGCGCTAATATCGCTGCCAAACAAATTGTCATATGTTTGGCCAGGCATGGTTGCCCAGGCAGTTGTCAGGCCTCAAAATCCAAACATAACGACGTATAAGAAGGGCTCCAGCAACCAGGAGACTTACAACAAGTTGTGAAAGCGTTACAATTCTAACATGAAATATGTATTCATGTGTGGCATTCCCCGAAAATGGACATGAAAACGCAACTTCTCTATACTGGGAACTCTATAAGAAATTGATAATCCAGTAATGGTTTATGTTAACGAAGGGGCTTCAGTAGGGGATTCCGTAGTAAATTTAACTCTGTCTAGATAGAGATGCCGTGGTCTAGTGGGTAGTATGTTGGCTTATCAGACGAAAGGCTCGGGTTTATATCCCAGGTAAGACATCAAAACGAAAAATATTCTTCAGCGACTTCCTCTCAGCAGATTTCTGGCAAAGACTCTGGAGAGTAAAAATTGCCTTGAAAAGCTTCTCAAAAATCTGTCGTTCGGAGTCGACTTTAAACCACTCATGTATAAAATTAACGCACACAACATAAGTGGTGTGAGAAGCTAGGTCGTAATCCTGACTGAAGGGTTGTAATGGCCAATTAGGTATGTATGTAGATCGAGATGCCTTGAAAGTTTACTTAAACTCCAAAGAAACGCAATTTTGCGTAGTTGTTCAAGTCATTACTGAAGATTCAATTCAGAATACTCATACAGGAGGCATTGGTGATTTGTGTATACAGACAATGACTACTGCATTAGCTACAGACACGAAGAAGAGAAGGAAACTATTGTTTTCAAGTTTGTTCTTTCATAAAAGCAAACTTTAATAAAAGAATATAAATAAGAATATATTCTTAAAGCCTGCTCTCGTGTGAAGAGACTGAGCCATCATTTAATCCAATTGGACAAAAATTACCGCATTTAGTATTAAAAGAGTCTAACAGTCGAGTGATATTTTTTATTTGTGTATGTCATCTCATCAAATTAATTTTTAGTTAAAAAATTTTCAGAATTTTCAATGAATCTTGATTATTTATGGGAAAATATGTCAATTTTACGTACTTTCAGAATATCATTACTCATTTCATATTTTTTAAGTAAAGTTTGTTACTACGGCTGAAAAAACTTGATAAAATAGGAAAAAAAATTCAAATTTTCCAAGTTTACCTCAACAAATCTTATAGCATATTAAGTCGAATAATATGTATACGTATACTGTTTTAAAAGTCCATCTCTTACCTTTCCAACAAGATTTAAATTTTGGAAATTGGGTCTGAAATGTTTGAGTAATCCAGAATTTTGTATATAAAGTCGAAAAAAAAAACAGTTTTTGTTAAATAAACCAAGTTTGGAGGGTTCAAGAAATATAAATAAAATACTTTTTGGAATCTACTCAACAAATCTTACAACCTACACAATGTCATTAGCCGAGTGTATTTAATTTTTTTTTATTTTGTCGCATAGTGTACATCCGATTTGAGCAGTTGAGTATCCTACAATTAAAGTAATTTTATATAGGGAGCCTTACTTACCAGAGATCAGCAATGAATCGTTTTTCCGCTACTCATAAGCACTAATGCAATTTTGAGTATGAATGAATCAACAGCCCGCCACAACATTGATTTATAAGGATAAGTAGCAATGAATATGAGTACAATGTTGACAAACTCACAATATTCGAAATATGTTTGATTCATACGCCTACTCATTCTGATTCATAAATTTAGAAAAATATTTATAATACTTATAAGTGATTCGAGTGATTCGAATCATTCATCGAAATTTATAGTCTTTGTTGTTGTTGCATATACAAACAAAGAAGAAAGGAAAGACAAAGACAACAAGCAAAGCATACACAAAATCTTCTTGTGAGTATTGCAGAGTTCGTAAGCGAATCATACTTGTTTTGTGCTTCGTGTAAATGTTAAGTACAGACGAGTCGAAGTCAATAACATCATGCGTATGAGTAGTATGAGTATCATATTAAAATAAGTATGAATGCTTATAAGTATCTGAAATCTGACTCGAACCTACTCATCGTTTTGAATACTTATTGTTGATCTCTGTTACCTACCTCATGAGAATAATACTCTTTGTGTAGCAGATTTATTGTCGATAAACTTGTAATACTGATTTCTCCAATTGCAAATGTGCTTAGGTTAACCATATAACAAGAAATTTCTGAAACAAAAACAAAACAATGTTGCCTACTTTTATGCAGCGACCATTATTCACACAACCACAAACAAGCTCTCGTAACATTTTCCAGTACTAAATCCTTTTGCTGACTGAAAGCAGTTTTATCGCCTTTAGTGGTCTTTAAACCGCACATAACTAACTCTCTTGTCATATACGACATAAATTTTGCACAAGCAGAAAAAAATACTTGTAAAATTTGTTGTTGCTATAACTACTACAATTAGATTTCATTTTTATACGCAGTACATCGTTTGTTATTTAATGATTTTCTCTTTTTCTCCCGCTATCTCTCTCTCTGTGTTTGTCTTAAGTATGCTGTTATAAATTCCTTTAAACATCACTCTGCCACTCTGCCATTCTGCCACTCTCTCTCTCTCTCTCGTTCTCTCTTCGTCTGTGTTTCTTTGGATATATGAAATATTACTGTGCCATTCAGTATAACATTTAAGCTTAATCGTATTACTGTTATAACTGTGGTTGTGGCAGAGCAACAGTAACATCAACAACATCAACAACAAATTGTATTTTGTGTGTCAATATTAAGTGTCGACCATTATAAACTAAAGAAGAAGAAAAAAATAAAAATGATTTCTTTTGGGTGGGTGGGTGTGTGTGTGTATGGGTGTTTCTGTGTGTAGTTTCCTTTGCTTTTTGATTCTCACCATTGCAACCACAACTAATGGAAGGTTCTTTGTATTATTTGATGAACGATAGACTGTTGTTTGAAACCTTAAAGCAATGACTTCCTGTTGACAGGACAATTCGGAGAAAAAAAAATTTCATTCATTCATTCATTATTTTTTGGCAATATTGTCAATAAAAGGAAAATTTATTGGTTTCTTGTTTGTGTATGTACTTAACTTGATTAAAAGTTTAGCTTACAGTTTTCAAGTAGGCCATGGAATTATGAAAAACAAACATTTCTTGTTTTTGATAAACCAAAGCCATTTAAATAATGTTTTCATTAACAAACAGGGGTTTATTTGATATTAATAAACGACAAATTAAAATAAAACAACACAATTTGAAATAATCTTAAAGTAAATAATAGTCCTTTTATGTAATTTATCTGGGGATGATTGATAACACAATCCAAGTGTTTCCGAAGGCATTTTGCGCGCTGAACACGAATTCATAATGGCGAATTCAATATGGCGGTAACAATACTGTCTGTACGAGGAAGGGGAAGTCGTAATTGATGATGCAGAGCACACTGTTTTCGAATATGCACGATGACAGAGCTATCGCTCTGTACTGACGTCAATAATTGGAACGATCACGGCTGCTAACATTGTCGGAGTTATGATTGCGAGTAGAGAGAATTGAGCCTCAGTGGCGAATTACGTGGAGCGCATAATAAAACTGAAGAATTACGTGGAGCGCATAATAAAACTGAAGAAGAGAGATCTTGAAGCTGCAATCCAGGTTCCAATCAGGAACCTGGACGAAAGGAATAATGCAGGCACTTATATGTCTCCTCAACTCTCGATACGCAATCCGGACGCGGATATAACCATGCAGGTGCCAAAGGGCCGAAAGGACTTCACTCCGAAGTAATACCATCGTAGTTTCAAAGTGGGCGCAATAGTCCAAGAGATGAGGGGAGGATTTAGTGGGTTGGGGCTTCACACATGGAGAATGTGGCGACTTTCTCTATGGCGTAAAAAAAACATATCAAATGACTTCAATTGAGAAAAAGTAGAATGTTATCCACTTTTTTTGTTTGTCAGTACCCATCTCATACATCTCTCGCAGATACTACATTTACCTGTGGCATCACAACGGTCCACTATGCTTGCTCAAGTGGGTTATGGTAATCAAAGTTACCACTTCGACCTACCCATCTACATTCCTTGGATGTAGACATAACATTATTGGTCATTACAATCCTTCAGTCAGAATTACGATCTAGTTTCTTACAACTCTTAAGTCGTGTGTGTACATGAGCGAAGGGACCTATAGTTTAATGTCAAATCCGAAGGAAAGATTTTTAAGAAACTTTTCATAGCAATTTTCTATTTAATCTCTCAGAGTTTTTGCCAGCAAATCTGCTGAAAGGAAGTCACCTTGAAATATTTTTTCATATTTTCGTTTTGATGTCTGAGCTGGGGGTTTGAACCGATGTTTTACGTTTAATAAGCCAACACACTACCTACTAGATTATGACAACTTCTCCTGAGATATGTTCATCTATAATGATTCATAGCGCAGACGGAAATACGTTCAAATGATACGCTGTATCTGTCATTTTGAAAAAAAGTCTACACTAACAACTTCAACTAACTTCGAATCATCCAAGAAGATTTGATGCGTTACACCATTTTTTATGCTTACCCCATATGCAAAATGGATAATCTGAAAAGCTTTCAGAAGTCCTAGAGCGATATACAGCCCTTGCACTGACCACCTTCTTCCTTTTCCCTAATTTTGGTGAAATTTGATCAGTACTGGAACTGTTTTCTCCTGTGGCATTACAACAGGCCGCTATGCATAATCAAGTGAGCTTTATGATATCAAAGCTACCACTCCGAGCTAATTAAACTAACCTAGTGCGATATCATGTTATTTCTTGGTTCTTAAAATTCAAAAAAAGAAAATTTTCGTTGGGATTCTAGCACGCCCTCCTTTTTTATGGGAAGCAAAACAGTTTCTTTTAAGCTCCATGTGTTCTTGTATTTAATTTCCATAGTTTTTCTTTGTATCGGCACAGTATTAAGGTCAGTTTTCGTTTTCTGAAGAAAATTATTTACGTTTGAATAGTCAAAAATGTTATTTAAAAACTTTATTAGTTTGCTTTAATTTTCCTTATCTCCCCTACTACTGTCAAAAAAAGAAACGTAAAAAATCTTGATTTACTATCCAAAACACGTATTTACGGTTTTGAGGAGGTTTTTATCTTGACGCCCAATCAACATTAACAAAATTGTATCAATTGTCCACCTTTCTCTCCCCCCCCCCTCTCTCTCTCTCTCTCTCCCTCTCGTCCTACTGGGGCTTTCGTAAGATTTACAAAACTTAATGACATTGATTTGATTATTATTTGATTATGCCACAGGCGCCAACAACAGCAAGAACAACGTCACGAGCCAGCCTTAATATTACAACGCATTTGGCTTATACTCTATGATATTCCAAGTACGAACATCATCATCACATTATTTCATCACAAAGCTTGAATGTGAATCAAAATATACATAAGCTTTCAGGAGATATGTACGAAATAAAATAAATTATCAGACCAGCACCAAACCAAAAACAAAAAAAAAAAAATTGTTTAAATTATTTTCATTTTCAATTCTAAAAGAGACTAGATGGCCCGTGCGAATATTTCGCACCGTTAGTTGTCATTTTTGTAACATGAAATGAAAATAATTATTAGAAATTTTTTTTAAAGTATAAAAATATTAGAAATCATAATATCATCATACATATTTACATACATACATACATATGTTTAAATGCTTTTATAATACTTCTTTAAATACAACTTAATATGCATATTATATATAACCGACTTAGTAATAAACGGTATTATAGTAAATAGCGGTATTGCCAGAATGGATTTTAATACATACTACATTATTTAGAACTGCATTACTATTCAATAGAAAATACAACGAAAATCCATAAAAATATCGCATTTCAATTTAAAATTTAAATCTTTCGTTAAACCAACACATACACTTGCTGTAACCACTCATAATACGAGAGATTAAGAGAGCGACAGAGAGAGAGAGAGAGAGAGAGAGACAAAGGCCATGAGAGTAAAACAAGATTTATTTTGAAGCATATTTCAAGGGTCGTGAGGAAATGTTGAAATGACAAAAGAACACACATAAAAATGGCATGACGATTTCATTTTGATTTCCCAACATTTATTTGAATTTCAATTGTTTTCCCATTTCCTTTTTTTTGTTTTTCATCCATTGTAAGTACAAGTTCTATCCATTCCAGCTGTAAAAATTTCCACTGAATTTTAGTTTAACAACCAAAATCTGTGTTCAAAAAAAAAAAAAAAAAACTACAAATTGACCCTCAATTGATGTCAATGTGTCCATGTGGTTTCAGTTATTATGTGTTTCAAAACATGTTCAACATCATGTCACTGTGAGTGAAAACTCTTGTTTTAATTCTTTTTTTTTTGTCAAATAACATTAAAAATTCATTTACAACAGAATTTCTAAATCATTTTAGAGTACATTAGTTATAAACAACAAAACAACAAAAAAAAATAATAATTAAGCATACAATTAGGAGGAACTTTAACATACTATTTACTATAGCATATCTTAGGGCATTTAACAAATGAATGTAGTCAATACGCTATTAAATAGTTAAGCATACTTTTATGGCGTATGTGTTTATGTTAATAGAAACAAAGCATATTTGTGTGATTACACATTCCTCTAGCATATTTTAGGGGTTGCTAAAAAGCTTATTTCATAATTTAGCGCCACAAACATAAACCGTAATATAAGGAAAATAATATTCACTATGTAAAGAGGCTAAGGTTCTGTACCTAGAGAGAAAAAATTTAAACAAATTGAATTATTTTAATCCATGATAAAGCGAGCAGAAATAACATGCCTTTAATGCTATTGAACGTGAGTCCACTAAGATGGGTCTGGCAGTAAATGAGGACAAAACAAAGTGTATGTTATCGACAAGTAGAGACGTTGAGGCCTATTGATTCTGAGATTACGGCCAATAACTATACTCTTGATACAGTCAAAGAATTTATTTATCTTGGCTCCACCGTTATCAAACGCTGGAACACTCTTTCCAATAATTGCTACAATTGCTCTCTCGTCGCCGTAGTCTAGTAGGTAGTGTGTTGGCTTATTAGACGTAAGGCCCGAGTTCAAACCCCAGGTCAGACATCAAAATAAAAATATTTCTTCGGCGACTGAATAAATTAATAAATAAAAAATTGCCGTGAATATTTTCCCAAAAATCTATCGTTCGGATAGACTTTAAATTGTAGGTCCCTCCATTAATGTATAAAATTACCCCACATAACATAAATGGTGTGAGAAGTTAGGTTGTAATCCTGACTACAGGGTTGTAATGACCAATTATGTGTGCTTTATGTACAGCTCTCTCATACGACAAAACTAATACTCTACAAGGCTACTCATTCTACGCGTGCTTCTTTATGGCGCAGAGCTACGGACCCTTTTAAGAACTGAGGCAGCAGTCTTGTGAGAATTCGAGAGACAAGTTCTACGTGAGATCTTCGGTCCAGTGCGAGTTGGCGATGATTTCTGCATTCGATCCAACAGTGAGCTGTATAAGGTCCCCAACGACATAGACATTGTACAGCTGTAGGAGATTCTCAACAACACAGATTTTGTGCAGCGTATTAATATTTAGCGCCTGCGCTGGCTTGGCCATGTCGTTCGAATGGAGGAGAATGTTGCCTGCAAGATGGATATTTGATGCGGGGAACTGCGGAAGTTGTCGAAGAGGACAACTTTAATTGCGTTGGGAAGCACCAAATCGATGAAACCCTGTCATCGACTGGTGTGATTAACTGGCATAGCCGCACAAGAAGGAAAGCCACCTAAGGAAGGATATTGTTAAGGCAGGCCGAAATCTGTTAATTGGATTGTTACTGGCCAATTAAGTAAGTAAGTATAATAAAGAGAAGTTCAGGAAGCTTTTAGCTAAACGTTTTAGAAGGATAAGTTTACAGACCTAACCTAGGAGTTTGTGTTGGGACTGATACACTTAATATTCGTTAGAGTACTCAACTTTCGATTTCAAACCAATTGTTTTGTTTTAGGTCTCAATATAAAAAAAAATCAGTTCAAATTATCGGACGCCTTTATTCGCTTTTCATCTGATTTGTGCGAAATTTTTCAAACCAAGGCTGCATAAATATTCCAGCAATCATCTACTTTATTAACTTACCTTGCAAAATATAGCTCGAGCACAGCGATAAACGTTTGCTTGACTGAAATCTAACGCATCGTATCAAGATTTCAGTAGCTTATATGTTCTATCAAAGCTTATATGGTCTATCCTATCTAAAGTGTCATTATTTAAATGAAATGTTTGTGAAGTCGCCATGGTCTAGTGGGTAGTGTCTTGGCTTATTAGACAAAAGGCCCGGGTTCGAATCCCAGGTCAGACATCAAAACGAAAAATATTTCTTCGGCGACTTCCTCTCAGCAGATTTCTGGCAAAGACTCTGAAAGTAAAAATTACCATGAAAAGCTTCTCAAAAATCTGTCGTTCGGAGTCGACTTTAAAACTGTAGGTCCCGCCACTTAAGTAAAAAATTAACGCACACAACATATGTGGTGTGAGAAGCTAGGTCGTAATCCTGACAGAACTTGATGTAAACAACAACAATTCAGTTTGTATATTATTCTTCTTCACACTTTTTCGTAAACACTAACATTTATGCGGCAGATCTTTATAGTGGAAATATTTAGATCAAGATTATTCTATTCTCACGCAATGCGTCTTCACACAAGATTGACTAATTTTTTACTAACTTCGTTGTATGTTTGTATTGTCTTTTATATCCCAACGTAAACATTCTAATGAATAGTCATAAAGTAGAATGTTCGTGACTTCGCCTATTCGATGTCTTTGTAAGGTTAAACGTCGTTGTTTTATTGTTGTTTGTGCATTTTGTTTAAATGGTTTGTTGATGCAATCTTTCTGTATTTGTTTATCCCTTTTTAATACAGATGTTGTTGGTATATTTTGTTTACTTGTTTATTATGTAAACAAGTTCATTTCTTTTGTTTTTATAGCTTTTGTTTATGATTTTTAATATTAAACGATTCTTTCGTGAGAATATATAAAGATTTGAAGGTATTATTAGAATGATAGCAGTCATGATAATAAGTGGCTTTGGATATACAAGCTCGTCATATCATTATAGCTTATATGGTCTATGGTCAAAGCTGTCGACGGTTAAATATCTCCTATCAATTTTATTATTATCATTATTTAAATGAAACTTTTGCGTTTGTATTAACGGTTATATTCCTTTAAGTATAATTTTGTTTAAGACAATTAAATGATTATCCCGAAAGTATGCAATAAATTTTCAATAAATAAAAAAAACTATACTAAAAGTATGCAATGATTTTCGAAAATAATTTATTTTACACTGAGCAATCTGACATATAAATTTTCATGTCATTACTACTCGTAGTAGAATATACTTTTTATTATTAAAAGAGACGATGCATGAGGTACAAAGCGAAAGAGAGTGATACATAAAGTTGTAAAAAGATTGAACATTTTTTTTTCTGTCATCTACTTAAGTATCTTATGCTGTCATAAAAAAAATCATTCATTGTTTAACACATGTGATGGATAAAATAAAAAAATATTAGAAATAAAAAAAATTATAAATTGTTGCACATCTGTCTTCGTTTGATATTCATTTCTCAAAGATGGTTAGATGTCAGTTGAGCAGCAACGCATTAAAATTTCATATGAAATAAAGGCAAGCCAAGCCAAGGCAAGGAAAAAAATGTTTGAATTAAATAAAGGCGAATGTCAGCTCATATGTTATAGAGAACAGTTCTCGTAGAGTAATATAATAATCAACAAATGGCTGACATTTAGATCGATTGGTATAATATAACATCCAAGACGTATTTCATTGGAATGCCTTAAGTTATGCAATAGTTATTTAATTTAATACATACGAAAGTTTTATGTAAGAAAGTTTTAAATAAATAAATTTTGTTTAGAACTACATAAGATATGAAATAAAATTTTTTTAAAAAAATCATGATTATTTGTTGCATAAGCTCAAGGGAACTATGGTTAAACAAACCACTGCCTGAAATTTAAACTTTGTTTTTATGACAAATTTTGCTGGAGTAATGTTATCATTATTAATTCAGGGATTTTAATATCCTAAAGGCCATATTCACATTTACATTTTTTAGGTTTTGTTCTGTAGCCCTTATTAAATAATCATGTGCAATTCCTTTTATTGTTCCTTTTATATTTTTCTCCCAATTTTCTGTGTCTGCCATCTAATAAATAAATTAAACTCAACGCTTTTATTCATGAGCATTAGAATATAAAATCTGGATTTTACAATCCAGACACATTTAACAAATTAGACTGGACTGACAGTAAATTATGCTTTAAAAAGGATCAACAAAAAAAATTTTTTTTTTGTAAATTTTTGCTCCCTATATTCCTCTCTCTCTCTTTAAATTCCTTTATTCCTTTAAATTTAAGTGCAGATTTTTTAACTATTTTCTATTCTTCTAATGGTGATTAATCACAATAAATAATAAACGAAAATTAAAACCTTTCTTAATCACTCTAAATTGAAATACACTACTAAAATAATATGAATTTTTTTCCTATCCTAAAAGTAGGCAATAGTTTTTTTAATTAGTATTGCCTTCTACTTGACAAAAGATATTGTTACGTTTTTACCCTTTTAGCAACATTTTATTTATGAGGTCGTTGATTGCAAATAAAAAAAACTAAATTTGTGTTTAGTTTTAGACACATTTTTTATTGTTCGTACAATTCTGTGTGCCACTGTTTACAACTTGATGTAAACAACAACAATTCACTTTGTTTATTATTCTTTTTCATACTTTTTTGCGTAAACACTAACAAGTATGCGGCAGATCTTTATAGCGTAGATCTTCAAATTACAAATACACGCAATACGTCTTCACACTAAAGACCGACTGAATTTTTACTGACTCCGTTGCCCGGTTTGTATTGCCTTTTGTATGCCAACGTAAACATTCTGATGAATGATCTTAAATTAGAATGTTTCTCGATATCTCCATTAATGTAAACATCGTTGTTTCATTGTTGTTTGTGCATTTTTTTGAAATCGTTTGTTGTTGCAATCTTTCGGTACTTGTTTAACACTTTTTTAATGCTGATGTTGTTGGTATATTTCGTTTACTTGTTTATCATGTAAACAAGTTCATTGCTTTTGTTTATCATTTTAATATTAAACGATTCTTTCGTAACAATATCTAAAGATTTGAAGATATTATTAGAATGATGGCAGTCGTGATAATAAATGTCTTTGGATATATAAGCTCATTAGTTTTTTACTGAAGATATTATTGCTTTGGATCTCCCAGTTGACTATACGATAAATTTACTTTCGATTTTGGCTTCATAATGAAATTACTGGAGAAATCCTATTCTTTGACAACGGTATGCACTATCATCTAATACTTAAAATTTAAGAACCAGATCAAATGAAGCAATCAATCGCTATTGAGTGAATCTAAAACCTAGTAGAGCAGTTTACTACGCTAGCAAACTCACAAAACAAGGGTGCTTAATGGAAATACACTTAAACCTGGTCTTCTATGGATATAAAAAAATATCCAATACTTAACCATCATAGCGGTTAAACTAACTGTGAAGTCCTAAGGCGGATAATGCTGTGTGAAGACTTTTGTAAATCGTGGAAGGGCAGAAAAAATGAAAACTTCATTGTCTTGCACTTGAAGACAAGTACAAAGTAAAATTTCCTTTAAAAACTGTCTCTATATTGGATCCAATGAAGGTCGATTTCTTCTTTTAAAACAAACCTTGGAATGCTATCATATATCAGCAATAACTTGAACAACGTGAGAATACAAGGGCTTTAGTGCTTCCCACAAAAAAGTCTAATGAAGTCTAATTGTATAAGCTTAGCGATAAAATTCCTAACTTGAATGTAACCCGTAGAATTTTGTATAAACGGCTTGCCATCTAGTTCATGATATTTAATTGTGGACCAAAAACCATCGTTACCATACGATCCTAGAGCTCCGGATGGATGGTAACCGTTCTTCCATTATTATTTTCGAAAATTGCATCTCCCTTTGCGGTTGCAACTAGTTATTCAAAACTTAAAGAATAAGAAATGAGCTTAATTGTATAACAAATCCATACGCCTAACACTCGAACAACATACCTACGGCGTTGTTCATCCAAAGCCGGCTTTAATCGTTACGCGAGAGAGACTTTATATGGATTCCCTTGTGTAAAATAAGCCATAATGAGCTTTGAATTCGAAAAAATTGAATTATACGCCACATTTTTGTTTGTAGTAATTTAATTTTAATATTTAAGTTAGACTCAACCAATTACGTTTAAAATATTTTAATTTACAGCCTAAAAGCAGGCAATAGACGATCCGAAAATTAATTAAACAGTTCATTCCCTGTCTTCGTTTTTATGAAATTAATACCTGGTAATTTTCCTTTTTGGTTCGTAATTTTAATACCGAAAAATTGTTTATAATTTTCTTTCATGGCTTTTAAGTCCACAAGCCAAAAGTTAGGCTATACGTTTTAAATCCTTTCATGTTATAATTTAGAAGAACTTTCTTAAACAAAAGTTTTAAGTAAATATGCACAAGCGTAATAAAATCTAATTGAGGGAGAACTAAACTTTTAATTATTTAAGAGAATTAAATCAAGTATAAAATTAAAAGTTCTTTTATAAAAGAAGCCTAAGTATAGGCAACATTTTTGTTGGTATTTATGAAATACTTCAAAGGCACCAGTATGTAGGCAACAATTTTTCTATTTATTTAAGCTGGCAAGTATTTTGTTAAAAAAAAAAAAAAACGCAAACATAATATTTAAATTAACAAAACAAATAAAAATATTCGAAAGACAGAAGCCTAAAGGTAGGCAGAATTTTCTTGATAACTATTTCAATTAAACAAAATTTCTTGGAACTTATGGAGATTGGAAGCTTCCTAACCTAATATATTTTAAGGACAATGAGGACCTTTTGTTGTCTGTTTTTATTGTATGTTTTTCAAACGCGTGTCTAAACCATAGCATAGCCTTTTACGAGTGCACAAAGAAGGCGAACATATTTTTGTAAAGTAGAAGAATTAAATAGAAAAACCTGTCAGCTAAAGGACAAAAGAATATTTATATTACAAAAGCACAACTTCAAATCAATGTAAATAGGAAATAAATATTCTAAAGGAAAACAAAATTTAATGCATATTTTAGGGCATACTTAAGAAAAATTACAAAAAAAAACTGGAGAGTCTTTTTATCAAAACAAAAGAAAAGGACTGCTTTTAGCACAAGCACAGGCCTAAGTAAATAATAAAATTTTGTTAATCATTGCCTACTTTTAAGGGTTAAATAAATTCGTTATCTTTCTTTAAGTGTGCATTCAATCTTTATATTCTATTTATGGCATACTTTAGGGGTTATTTAAAGTTATTTTTTCTAGAAATGTTAAATTAATCGTTGCAAGTAAATTTATTCTTCTGGTGGATTTGCTTCCTCCTCATCCTTTTTATCTTTTTCATCATCATCCTTATCCTCTTCTTCATCTTCACCGAAGCACTCTTGCGGGTAACAGCCAGGTATAGTTTCTAAATGTTCCTTTTCGATATTCTCTGTGTAGTAAAGATTCATATCAGGCCTAGCCCATATGCTGCCAATCCAATTGATATTGAATTCGTATTTCTCGCAAGTGCAGAAATTACGTGAACGATGACACACCGGACACTTGGCCCGTGACGTGCGTGGATGTATGACTTTATAGGCTTTCTTCTTCTTACAGCAATGAGGACATGTATGGCGAGACTTAGGCTTTTGCGATTCGGCACAAGGTGGTGGCTTGCCATACACCATATGGCCGCGATTTTTGGCACAGAAACAACAGTTGCAGTTTTCATTGGAGGGTTTGGTTTTACGTGCTTGCATGCGATCACAAAACTTCTTATAGAGCACCATAATCTTGGCCTCTATGCCGCGTTGTTCATCACACGTTAAGCCATCAAACTGGGCATAGGACTCGGCAGTTTTCTTAGCTGCATGCACATAAACACATTCCTCTGCAAAACCATTCTCTTTACCCTCCTCTACACCGCCTGGCCGATAATAGAACGCTTTAAAGCCTCTTTTTATAATCGTATAGCACAGATGGGCCTCTACCCTATTCATAAGACACTTTCTGCCCAGCTCATGGAATATATCCTCCTTACGTAGTCTCTTTGTGGGTTTAGTGTCCAAGCAATAGCACACCAAGTCATAGTGCAAGAACGAATAGGTTATAATGTCAACCGACATTTTGGCTTTGCACTCGTGTATGCCGCACAAAATCATTATCTGGGCCAAGGTATGCGATAAATCGATAATGTTCTCCAAGAATATGGAAGTGCCTGTCAGCTCTTGTTGGGTACACTCGCAGCCATCATTACGATCGACAATGCCCAAGTGAGCATGACGTTGACATTCTTTGTGTTTGCAATTTTGCCGACACTTGAACTGATTAAGCTCCTGCATGGGTAAGGATGCCATGATTGTCGACTATACGCTATCCTTCTTCACTCAACACAAATAATTTTGGTTTTACTGCGAATTTATTTAAAATTGTTATGTTTTATTTATTTTTTTTTTTAATTTCAAAGAATTTCTTTGATAGTTTTCTTTATAGTTTTTTTGAATTTATATGAAAAATTTAATTTTGTTAAACTGTCATTGAAATGAAATAATTTGAAAGCAATTGCTTTTGAAAATATTGCTTAATTGAAAAGTGTTGTCAATTTGTACAAATTTTTGACGATTTTCTTTCTAATTTTTTTAAAATTAATTTTAATTTCATATTCTTTAGAAGGAACACAAAAAACCATTAAGCATGGTGCCTAAAGGAACAGTTTTCATTATTCCTACTCAGTATTGCAGCATGTCCATAATTCTAGATTTTCAATATTATCATCCCTTGCAGTTATAAACTTAATTAACCTAAAAGTATGCTTTTAATTAATAATGCTAATTAAATTTAGGCAAAACTCAAAGGCATGAATTTATATAATTATGTAAGCATTTAACAAACTAACGTTTAATTATTCTTTATTTTATTGAAAACTAATAAACTTTTCCAAGAAAATTAATTTAAAGCATATTTTTAGGTGAATTTTATATAATTTTAATTAAAAGATATGAAAAGATTTCTTTTATCTGAAATATTAATATCCAATTAAAAATTTTTTTTGAATTTTTGAAACCAATTAATACTTTTTATTGCCTATTTATAGGCGTATTAACAAGAATTTTATTTGTAAACTAGTGTGTAAAATATTAATAATACTTTTTTTTAATTACTTGTTGAATAGCACTTGAACTTTCAAGTATTTGTTTTGCAACAGCCTTGAAATATGCTTTTAATGTCAAAGTTCTTTTTTAAAAGTGTAACAAGAAATAGCAGTAATATTCAATAGAAAAACTGTCTTCAAGTTTATATAAGCTCTAAATAACTATACATTTAACATTTTTTAGTGGAAAACGCCTACATAAAGCCGTTATGTTGCTTTTAATTGCAGGAATAAAATATAAAAGCATACTTACAGGCGGTTGAAATAAAACTTTTTTGAATAAGCTAAAATTGTTTGAAAGAAATGGGAAATTATAAAATATATGAATATGAAAATATGTATTTGTATTAGAATATGCTTGTTTCTTTAGAGAAATTAACATTAAAGTATATTTTACGGGGTTTTAAATAGTATTTAAACACACGTGTATATTTAAGCGTTACTGAAACCATAATTAAAGCTATGAAAGTATCAATACAAAGCAGATTTAATTAAAAATAAACTGTTTGTATTGAATATATCATTTACGTCTTAAAACTCCCTTAAGTATGCTACAATTATATTGTAAACTATATATTACAATATAATGTCTAGGAAGGATTGTTTTACGTTGATTTAGAGATTAATTTTAAAATAAAATCTTCTTGTTTTTATCCTAACGCTGGTTTCTTTCATTTTGTATTGTTCTTAAACAAGACGACTAGCTATTTTCATGGCTTGGCTTGCCACTTTACAAGTCTCGTAATGAGAATAATTATATGCACATAAATTTTACGCTTAAATACCAACTACTCTTTAGAGATTTCTCTTGTAATAATTCTTGTTGTATAAATGTAGTGGAAAATAATTTTTTTTATTATTTCCCCAACATAGTATATAGTATAGCATCGCATAAGTTTTTAGAATTCAGAACAAAATTTTATACCTTTACAACTGTTGTAATGAAAATTAGTTGAGCTAAAGAACACAAAGAGTAAGAGTAAGAGAGAGAGGGAGAGAGAGAGCAAGAGGCAGGGAAACAAATTCTTAGCTTAACAAAGCTGCGGAAAGCAAAAAGTAATTGCTTGGAAGACAAAGCAGCGCTGCTAGAAAACTGTTTGGAAATCCTTGAAGTAGGCAACGTGTTTGAAATTATTAATAGAATTTCTTTTTTTCTTAAGTATTGGATTTTATTTTTAATTTCTTCTCCTTTCGGTTCTTTCTTTTGTTGAGTTTTCTTTTTAATTTTTATTGTCAAGGGTTTTATAAATTCTTGTACAAGGTTAATTCAAAGCACCTAAAATTATGCAGTATTCTTATGGAGAATTGTAAATATTCACAATTACATAGAGAATCTTTAAGAAAAAAAAAACACCGATTTTTAAAGGTTTTCTGTTACTTAATCAAGATTTTTTTTAAAAAATATGTTTAAAAATATGAGTCCCACAACAGATGGTGTAATCATGTTTTGATTTTCAGCGATTGATGAGACCCTATCACTACAAATTCCGCTAGATTCAACAATGACATATTAAAGAGCCAGACAGGCCTTTGAAGGCTACTTGCTTTAAATTACCTTAAAGCCTGATATTCAAAGCATTGGGCAAATCACCTTCATCGTTATTTAAATATCCCTCGTAATATGCAGCAAAATGAAGCGTATTGTTAAAGAAAACAATTGTGAACTTTTATTCACACATTTTAATCAGCTTATCACGATTTTATATTAAAATTAGAAATTTTTGGTTTAATATTTCATTTCTCTCTATAAAAATATGTTGAAATCATTATAAGTTTTCAAAACGTTGCATAGTTATAGGGTACATATTTAAATAAAATTGTTTGTAATATAATCCAGCAAAGTACAGGTTACTAACTCCTCAGAATATGCTTTAATTTATAATTATTATTTTCAACAGCATAAAATTTGTAAAGTTTTTTTTTATCGAAAAGTGAATATACAATATACTTTGGAAAATATTTAATTAGATGCTAATAAGTATGTAAAAGTTTTTGCTTTAAAAAAAGAGAAAAATTTAAATAAATTAATAATGAAGTGAACACAATTGGATTTCCATAATTTTGCAATCATTATAAAAAATGTAAAAAAGCTGCAGGATGAAATATGTATATTTCCAAGAAAATTGTTTCTTAAAAAATAAAATGCTACATAATTTTAGGGGTTATAAAATTTTATTTTTTTATTTTGATTAAAATAAAATATAACATAATTTTTAGGGGTTATAAAAATTAATTTTTACATTTATTAAAAAAAAATACAACATAATTTCAGGGGTTAAAAAAATTATTTTTTTCTTTAGATTATGGGTGATACAGTAGGTACAATTTATAGGGCAAGGGAAATAATTTCTTTGAATGAATCTATGAAAAGGTATTCGTAAAAAAAACATAATTGCTTAAAAAAGTTTAAATTTCTTGGGGTTAGGTGAATAGATATGAAAGCAATACTGCTTGTATTTTTCCTAAAATTTGTCTTGTGATTTAGTCTAAGAATTTTCAGAGCCTAAGAATTTTCAGCGATAATGGTTAACCAACTTGTTGTGTTAACTTGAAGTGTTATTCCTATTACCTTTAATCGTCTGCCAGTTATTAAATTTTTCTAACTGTAGTTTTACTTTTAGCTGGCATTAAAGGAAGTAAAACGTTGAAACTACGTTTCGGTATTTGGATTTCCAACGTAATTTCTTAAATGTCAAACTGGTTGTCACAGTGCCTTAGTTACGATTTGAATGATTTTCCTTTCTGTTTTTTTCTTTTCCTTTTGAAAACTTGTTTGTGATTGTAAGTGTGTTTACAAAAGAGTAGGTATTGTCTGTATTAAGTACCTGCCCGTAGTTTTCCCATTCAATGTTAACAGTGCCAGTTGATGGTGTCAGTAGTCATGGCAGAATGTTTTGAGTACTTTTTTTTTCTTATTCCAACACTGCAACACTATTAATATGCACAAGATGCACTTGATTTCTAACCTTTAAAATCCTCTTTCTAAGAGATACGCTTTTGCTCTAGAAAGTATGCTTTAAAATCTACGATTGGTTTACGTAAGTCATCTTGTCGACGTGTATCACTAGCCAGCCACTACTCCCGTGTGTATGCTTTAAATACACATTGTGGGATGAGTGTTACATTTCGTTTTTCGTGAACGTGTAACTAAATGTCATGCACGTTATTTTTAGATTTGTTTTCAAATGGTAAAGTACAGTACAGTAAAATCTCATTCAAATTTCCCATGAAAGGTAAATAATTTATTCTCAGTTTTTCAAAGTCTTGTTTGTGTTCACTGCCTGTAAGCAGAGCTCATATTCTGTTTAAGCATTACTGGCTTGGTAAGTGTCGTTTAGTTACTCAACAAACTTAATGCAATTACTGGAATGCAACAACGTAAGGCAGTAGGTAAAATAGGAATGTAGAAACTGATCTGCTTGGATTTAAAAGATTTTTGATTAAGTTAAAGATATAAAATTGTTCTTAACCAAACCTGTAATTAAACTTTAAGAAAATTACCAAGAAAAAGAATTTTGCAAAAATCCTGTAACATATGCAAAATCTAATCATATTTCCATTACATACATTAAGGCGTTTCATCAAGGAGAATATTCATCAGCAAAGTTTTAATTACGTTATATGAATGTAAATTAATGTTGATTAAAATGAAATAAATGTGGAAATTTTACCGGATTAAAAGGTTTCCAAAGTTTTTAAAAACAATTTTTCAAAAATCTTGCAACATATGCGAAATCTGATCATATTTCCATTACATACATTAAGGCGTTCGTCAAGGAGAATGCCATGAAGTATGTATATACATGAGCAAAGTTTTAATTACGTTATACCTTACGTTTTATGTCGATTAAAATAAAATGAAAATTTAAATTTTACCAGATTAAAAGGTTTCCAAAGTTTTTCATTCTGTTGAAGCATACAAATGATTACGATATGAAAAGTTTGGCAATGTATTGAAAGTTAGAAACGTTAAAATCAATTCAAAAGTGAAATCTAAGAAGCGTGATGTATTTAAAATTAAACTTTATAACCCAAGGACTGTTAGTTTTTTATTGCATATACTTTGGAGTTCGTTATAATTTAAAGCATACTTTACTGCATAATTTTAATTTGCTTTACAAAAAGTTTAATTTTTTTTAAATAAAACAGGTTAATTTAACCTTAAACTCTGCTACACAGAACGTGTTAATTTGTTATAAATTTATCTACAATTATTAAAGTATACTTTTCAGCAAAATATATTATTTAAATATAATTTTCTAAAACGAATTTTAAAATTTCTGTTAAAAAATGTGGTTTATTTTACATTTTCCTGGTAAAACTTTGGTAAACGAAAAAACTTTAATTTATTGCTGCATATGATAAGGCGTTATCTAAAAGTTTCTGGTATAATAGTTGTTTCAAATTGTTTAAAATTTAGTTTTAATGTTTTAAAAACTAATTTTTAACACCGTCCATTCAGGTATTCTGTGACAAACAATTTGAAAGCATAGTTTTCAGCATAATAAATGTTTTTGGAAAATAATTTTTTTTAAACTTATTTGAAAAATTAAATTTCTATAGGAAAACTTTATCATGTTGTTTAGAATATAAAGCATTGGATTACGGCAATGATTTATATGAAATCACGTTTTACTGAAAGTAGGCAACAATTATTTGTAATTTATTTTGAAAAAAAAACTTCTCATTTAATTGAAAATATCTTTTTACAGCATATCTAAAGGCTGAAGGTACAAATCGCAACAAAGGGATATTAATTGCAAGCTCAAGCTTTATCATGATGTTTTTCAAATTCAGAAGATTGTTCTGTTCGAAGCGAGTACTGGCCGAATGTTTTATTAGACATAAGGTGGTTATAGTCTGTAATGGCTACAGTAAATAGAACACTGTCTAGAACTGACTAGATATAAGATGATACTTCGATCTACCTAACTTTGCAATTCATCATATGTGTGTTAATTATTTATCTTTTAAAAAGTTTAATAAGCCTAATAGTATGCTCATTTTTCATTTTAATTCTTTAAAAAGTTTAGTTTTCTCTTAAATGCTTTTATTAACTTGTTAAGAAAATTCCTAAAACATTTCTTAATTACAAAAAATATGTAAATATGAATCTAAAAAATTTAAGCATAATTTTAGGATGATAGCGCCAGTTTACAAACACTAAATGCAACTCAAAATAATAAACAATCTTAGGGCTTAAATTCTTATAAATTTATAAATGAAAACCTTTATAGAATAATTAACACAATTTTAGGCTTAAATTTATACAAATCAAAAGGCATCTATGAATTATTCATTAGCATACTTTTAGGCTTTCATGTTGCCTTTTTTTAAAATCGAAACTTATAATTTAAACTAAAGGCCTTATGCGTGTGTGCGTGTTAAATTGTTTACTTGCATATGCCATCATTAGAATTCAATTACATGTCATGTTAATAGATTCCATGCCACCACAATCATTGCATAATAAAATATTCAACATTATTTACCCATTATTATAGACAATGTTTGCATATTTTATTTTCTGTCTTCAACAACCCTGTGTCTCTCCACACATGCTGAGCACAAGTTTTAATGACTGGGATTGCATGTCTATTTTGTGGCAAATGGTATTGTAATGAAACTCAATTGCAGGTAACCCGCACATATTTATGGTAAATTTTTACAAACGTTTGTACTTATCGTTGTCGTGCTGGCAATTTTAGCAAATTTTGGTTGAAATAAAAATTTGCATAATGTATAGTCAGCGCAAATCAACAGCAAATTGTTATTCAATTGTAATAGACTTTGGATAACAGGCGACATTTAGGTTTAAAAAAAAGAAAAAAATAAAAAACTTTCGTAGACAGGGTAATGAATATGCCAGAAAGTTAATTTGGCTGGCAAAGGTTACAAAAGTTTGCAAAGAAAAATATTGTATTTATCTCTGTCTAAGATAATCCTATTTAAAAGTTCAAAGTTTAATTATATCTTTTATTGACGTTAATTTATAATTTTTAAAGCAGCCCTTTAGGCGTTCTCTAAAAAGTTTATATTTCTTTGTTTCAAAATACGTTTACCCACTGCGTGACTCCAATACTTAGATGTTTATTTGAAACCTTACTTACTCTTATTTTAAATTTCATATTAAAAATATTAGTTTTTTTTACCTTTTTTCCCATTTTCCCTTCATCTAGCAGCACACATTTTTTATTTTCGTTTTTAACTGCTTTTTTATGAGCTTATTTTTATTGCTCAAAAGACTTGTCAAATAAATTTTGAAAAAAAAAGAATATTTTATTGCATACTTTTGTGAGTCTGCAGTTAAGTATTCTTATTGTGCTTAAGTTTATACTTTTTTCATAAATAATTGCATACTATTTGGATGCAAGCTTTGTTTTTATTATAAAATTTTGTTGCATATTTATGGGAGTGGATTTTCTTTTGATTACATTTGGAAATAAAAAAACATCTCTTCAGAATTTTTAAATTTCCATTTGAATGGGAAAAACACGTACTAATGACAGTGAATTTCGTAATATGGCATGAAAAGTATTTCGAATTCGAGTCGACTTTAAACTATAGGTATCTCCGCCCATGGATAAAATTAACACACTCAACACGGATGGTAAGAAAAAGTAGGTCTTAGTTCTTAATAAAGGGTTGCAATGACTAATTAAGTAAAGAAGATTGTTGCAACTGGAAAAATTATCGAACTGGTGACATTGGATCGAATATCTCCAATTAATGCGTAAATTTCCAATGCTTAGCCAATTTACACAACCGGTAAGCAGCGAGCTGTTGGCGAAGTTTAACCCAGTATTTTTCATTGAGTTCAAAAGGTCACTTGATACCACAAAACGGGATTAGTCACGGCTAGCATTGCAATGGCTGGCAAACCAGGAAACAATATCCTGATGGCCCAGAAAAAAACACGCTCCTAAAGACATGTTATCAGACCCTTAAACATAAATGACGGTGAGAGTCTTGGATATATTACACTCTCCGACGTTATTTTTTATCGTTTTTGATGCTTTTTTACATCAAAACAAAAGGGATCACTAGCTGGTGTTAAGTGCAACCTAAGGCCATGAGGACTGCAGGCTTGCATTAAACTGACGACAGGATGATATACTCTCGCGAAAATCAGCAGAGTAAACTTGATAGCCTGTATGAAACTAGCTGAGATATGGTTCTGAACATGGAACTTTCCAAGACAAATTCAATAAGAATTAGGAGAGCAAACTCTGTCGTTTTAGTTCTTCAATTGGGGGTTCAGCGGAAGGGAGCTTCAGGAATGGATTAATTGGAGTAAAATTGGTGGCGACTCTTACTTCCAAAGCAAAGAAGTGATGAAAATTGTTCTAATCAAGCACTTTTACAACACACAGATGAAGTAAATTATTTTGGGAATCCTTCTTCTTCATATACTAGTTGCAGAAGCTAAACTAGTACAGTAAGACCTCTATTAATGCTGTTTCAGTATTACGCGGTAGTATTGGGATTCCCCTAAATCGCGCATTGTATTGATACTATTGATAGCGACAGTCCATACTGTGTATCCTTTTCAACGCTCTTTTGTTGCCCTGTCCAGAGTAAAGATTCCATCTATATTTCCCGAAGTTCCATTAAACGGGGTCTTACTGTACGCGTAATTAAAAATAATTACAGAAATAGTTTTTTTTTCCTTTTTTTCTTTTGATAGGTTTTGGTTTTTAATTAACCATGGAAAACAATTTGAACTACTTTTTCTCTGAAATTTTTACTCTTCATATTCGTTCCCCATCTCATTATTATTAAAACATAGACAAAATGTCTTACAACTGCTCTTGTTCTTGCCACTAAATCACGTATTTTTCCAATTTTGTTTTCTCAAATGTCTGCTGCCATTGTTATGCTATTATAACCAGGAAAAGGAACTGAATTCATGGCTGCCTTACTAAAAACCTTCAACAAAAAATTTAAAAAAATATTTTTGAATTCTTTTTACACCCAAAAAAAGTAAAAAAATCTCATTCTTATGCTCAGCATGATTTTTTTTTCCACATGATTTCCTTGATTTTATTATTTTCGCCATGTTTCTTTTGCCCAAACTTTAATAAATTATTAGTTGAGGTTGTAAGATTGTCAAGAAAAAAAGAGAAAACGAAAAAGGAGAAACAGAAACAGAAAAAAAAACAAAAAAAAAATTAAATAAAAATCTGCTGATGCCAAAGTGTAGATTTCGTGGTGGCTGTTAAAGTATAGCATACTCTAAGGCATGCATGTAAGAGAAAATGAAAGTGAGAAAATGGGGTTAGCAATACTTTTTCCTTTTTTTTTTGGTTGCTGAAAAAATATTAATTTTAAATGAAAACCAAAAACAAACAAATGTATTCCACTTGACATAAATTCACCTGAAAGTATGCTTAAAATTTTTTTCTACAACTAAAAGTATGCTACGGTTTATTTTAAATACAAATTTGAATTGAATTTTTAATATCATTTTTATAGAATAAACAAGTTTATGTTTTATGCAACAATTTACAAAAATAAATATTGAAAAAGGAAATTATATTCGGGAGAGTATTTGAATTTTTTTGTTTTTTTTTTGAAGGAAAAATAATTTTTGAAATACTTTTCATGTAGGAGATGTTTGAAATTCAATAGAAGATATCTTAAAATATTGTTACGTTTTTACCATTTTAAAAACGTTTAGAATATGAGTTTGTTGCTTGCAAACAAAGTAAAAGCAAATTTCATTCAAACTCTTTATTGTGCCACTGTTTCCAAATTATACCACGTATGCAACAATAACTACAACAATATGTGCGTTTGTTCGTTATATTTCTATACTACTTACAAAATTTTTGTAAGCGACAAGACTTGTTCATTATACTCTGCCCACAACCTTTTTTGTAAGCACAACACTTCTGCTTGCGTAAACACTAAAAAATCTTCGGTAGACTTTAAATACACAAGCAACTTGTCTTCACACCGCGACAGCTTAGTGCACACGCAACTTCACACAAGACTGATTGAATAACTACTAACTGGTTGCCTGCTTTGTCTTACCTTTTTATATGTGAACTCAACAGTCTGATGCTGGTTCTCGAAGTGGAATTTTCGGGATTTTGCATTCTCGAGAATTCTTTTGCGACTTTTTGCGACATTGTTTGTTGTTGCGTATGCTTACTTGTCTCTCATACTTGTTGCGACTAATTTATTTGGAAGATGTTCGATGAATTTGTTATTGATGTTATTATTGATTTATTGATATCGCTCCTTTATTGCAACATAGTCATATCTCAAAAAGTTAAAAATTTGTAGTTACTTAAGCAAAACTGCTCTTTTAGACCTTCTGTACATATTGAAAAAAAAATAAATAATAAATTTTATATCCTTTACTGTTTTTATTGTTTCTGAATAATCTTCCTTGTGCTGTTTCTGATTGTAATATTCTGTTGTATGCTGACGACGTTAAATTATTTTATACTTTCGATGATGATCATGGCCATGCTGTTCTTCAGCGAAATATTGATTTGTTTGTAACTTGGTGCAGGACTAATTTAATGAATCTTAACTTGAGAAAGTGTAGATGCATGGTTTTCTCTCGCTGGGGTGTAATTACGTCCACTTATATCATTAATTCTTGCCCTTTAGAAACTGTGGCTACAGTTCTTGATTTGGGAGTATTATTGGATATTAAGTCGCCGTGGTCTAGTGGGTAGAGTGTTGGCTTATTAGACGAAAGGCCCGGGTTCGAATCCCAGGTCAGACATCAAACGAAAAATATTTCTTCGGCGACTTCTTCTCAGCAGATTTCCGTGCAAAGACTCTGAGAGTAAAAATTGCCATGAAAAGCTTCTCAAAAATCTGTCGTTCGGAGTCTACTTTAAATTGTAGGTCCCGCGCCACTCATGTATAAAATTAACGCACACAACATAAGTGGTGTGAGAAGCTAGGTCGTAATCCTGACTGAAGGGTTGTAGTGGCCAGTTATGTATGTATGTATGTATTGGATATTAAATTGTCTTTTATTGATCATATTAGTCTGATGATTGGCAAGGCTTGGGCTGTTCTTGGTTTTGTGAAAAGATGGGCTAGGGAATTCATTGATCCTTATATAATAAAACTACTGTAGATTTCACTTGTTAGGCCTATTTTGGAGTATGCGTCTGTTATTTGGAAAGTCTCCGTGGTCTAGTGGGTAGAGTGTTGGCTTATTAGACGAAAGGCCCGGGTTCGAATCCCAGGTCAGACAACAAAACGAAAAATATTTCTTCGACGACTTCTTCTCAGCAGATTTCCGTGCAAAGACTCTGAGAGTAAAAATTGCCATGAAAAGCTTCTCAAAAATCTGTCGTTCGGAGTCTACTTTAAATTGTAGGTCCCGCGCCACTCATGTATAAAATTAACGCACACAACATAAGTGGTGTGAGAAGCTAGGTCGTAATCCTGACTGAAGGGTTGTAGTGGCCAGTTATGTATGTATGTCTGTTATTTGAAATCCATACTATCGTTGTCATAGTGATTCAGTTGAGTCTTCGCAGAAGCAGTTTTTATTATTCTGTTTACGTAGATTAGGATGGGATTATGCCAATGGGCGTCCGTCATATTATTATAAATAGATTTACTTTGATAAAACCCCCAATTTTGGAACGTAGAAGGGCTGTTTTAGGGGTTTGTTTTGTTTTTAATCTGGTTAAAGGTGATATCGGACGTGAATTTCAGCATTCCACCAAGATTTTCATATAGAACGGACTATGCATGTAATTTGCCTTTTCGTAGATTATGTTACGATTTTAACTTGCATTATGATTTTATTGATTTTAATTGTAGTGATTGTAATATAAAACGTAGCTTATATGCTGGCATTAATTTATAAATTATTATATAAAAATGTATTTTCCTTCTTGTCTTAGATAGTTCCATTTTATTGTTACCTTACTCAGCATGTGATTAAGATCTGTAGCTGTTTTGTGTTCTCATTGCCATAACTTTTCCCTTACCCGCTACAGTCCGGACTGTAGTGTGTACGTGTCCCTACAGAATGGGGACGAGACCTCCGCGTTCGGGTGAGGGTGAAATTATATGGCAATTATGGCATTTTGGCCCTCTATATTTAGTAGATGGTATCATGCGAAAAAAGGCTATCTAAAGATTCTGCAAACCCATCTTCCGAATTTTACAGACAAATGTGCTTAGCCCGATTAAGAAATTATTTTTCAGCAGGATGGTGATCCGAAGCACCCAGCAAAAATTGTAAAGATATGGAGTGGGAAACATAATTATCAATTGATGGAATGGCCGGCACAAAGTCTCGACCTCAATCCGATTGAAAATCTTTGGCCATTCGTGAAAATCTGACTCGGACAGTACGAAACAGCCCCACAGACATGGTTAAATTTTGGGATCGTATAAATGCGAAATGGAATCGTATTCCAAAAGATGCTATTGATCATTTGGTAGAAAGCATCTCAAACCGTGTAAATCAAGCTATTTCTAATAAGGGTCTATGGACAAAATATTGAAATTGCGTTAGTTTCTTGAATTTTCTTGAAACGTACAATATTGAGTTTATGTGGCAATATTTCATTCAAACTCATTGAATTCATTTCATTAATTATTGTTTTTTTACTGCTATTTGTTAAGAATAAAATAAAGAATTAAAATTAATTTTTTTTTTTTTTTAATTTGCTTGTATGGTTTTGTTTTTGTGGATGCCGAAACTCAGTATTGTGAACATGCACTCACTTCTGCTCGTCACTGTATGTTAGTGTGACTTTTGTTTATCATTATTTTTGTGAAACGATATTAGATCGTTTCGATCTGCGTAACAATATTATATTGATAGCAGCTGTGTTAGTTTGTTTGACAGCTTCACACCGATCCAGGTCTTAATATGCAGTGCACTAGCTCTACGGGACTCTAAAAGAAGGTGGAAGAAATGCCCAAGCGTTGTAAGATATTGGAATAAAGACCCTGTAAGAGACCTTTAGTAAAACAGATTCAATCTATCATGGAGCAGAACCTTCTAAAGTCACGAGATTCAGTCTTTGTCCCGGCAGTAGGGTATTCAATTCTCTCCCTCTCTCATTGGAACAGCCACGTTTATATGACTTGTGCTTCAATGTTTCCACACCATTTTCTTAACTCGAAAATATTATTTTTAATTGATTTTAATTGTTAATTATTTTTAATTGTATTCGGTAAATTGTTATTGTTTTTTATTAATCGTTTACTGCCACATGTTTATTTAGTTTAATTGTTAAAATTAATATTTTTTTGTTCTCATTAAACAAATGCCCATAATTTGTACACTTTGTTTCTCTTTCCCTGCTTTTTCTTTTTTCTTCCTGGTAGTTTAAATTGTTTATTAAACCAACAACATTGGTTGGATAGTTGGCTTAAAATCAACATCAGTGTCAGCGTCAATGACATCATAAAATGCCATAAATTATTACCTTTGATTACAATAATAATTATTATTCAAATAACAATATACATATGCATACTATACGGTGTTTATACACTCCATAAATGTATATTCATATTCATAAATAATTCATTATTTTCATTAAAATTGATGACAATTACTAGGACATTTAAAACACATGGCATGTCTGTAGATTTTTGTAAGCACAAAAGCTTACAAAAGTTAAAGTGACAGGTAGTGGACAGGCCACCCCTTTTATAAGGACAATGTTTGTCATTTACAATACAATGAAATAACCTTGACATTTATGCTTGACAAGTAAGTAGTCCAAAGCAATCCAATTAATTTAAATATCAAGTCTTTAAATATTAAATATTTTAAATCATAATAATTACAAGGAATTTCTTCAATATTGCTATTGTTATTGGAAATAGTTTTCCTTAAATAAATTCAAAATTCCTTCTCATTTAATTTTCCTTAAGGTCTTCGGTCTTCAGATATAATAGAAGAGAGTAAAAACCGTTCAAATATTAAATCAAGACTCCCTTAAGCAAAGAATAACTTCTTATGATGTAATGCTCTGGTTATCCAAGCGTAAGAAACGTAAAATCATAACGTACGTAGCCTTAAAAACGTTGCGTTCCGTTCAAAACAGGACATAGATATGTCAATAAAGAATGTAAATAAAAACGAAACAGAACAAAATGCAAAGAAATTGTTATAAAGGCCAGAGATCACCAATGAATCGTTTTTCCGCTACTCATAAGCTTTCATGCAATTTTGATTATGAATGAATCAACAGAATTGTAACTCAACTACTCTGATTCATTCTCATTCGCTACAACATTGATTTATAAGTATAAGTAGCAATGAGTATGAGTACAACGTTGACTCACATCAAACTCACAACAGAATTGTAACTCAACTACTCTGATTCATTCTCACTCGCTGCAACATGGATTTATAAGTATAAGTAGCAATGAGTATGAGTACAACGTTGACATCAAACTCTCAGCAATCGAAATATGTTTGATTCATACGCCTACTCATTCTGATTTATAAATTTAGAAAAGTACTTATAATACTTATAAGTCATTCGAGCGGTTTGAATCATTCATCAAAATTTACAGCCTTTGTTGTTGTTGCATATGCAAAAGAGGAAAGACAAAGACAACAAGCAAAGCCTACACACAATTTTCTTGTGAGTATTGCAGTGCTCGTACGCGAATCATACTAATTTTGTGCTTCGCGTAAATGTTAAGTAGAGACGAGTCGAAGTCAACAACATCATGCGTATTGTTAAGTATGAATACGAGTAGTATGAGTATCATATTAAAATATATATGAATGTGTATAAGTATCTGAAATTATAAGTATGACTTGAATCTAATCATCGTATTGCCATTTTTTGTTCAATGTCCAGATTTTTACGGATTTGGTTATTATTTTTCTTATAAAAAAAGGCTTTTGTTTTCTTTGTTAAAGTTAATTAGACTAAAATTAGTAAGACTATAATTTTATTTTCTTATTTTTTGTTTCTTTTCTTCTCAATTACAATTTAAATTTGAAAAAAATAAAAAAAAAACTGCGAATTTATTTGGTGATTTTTTTACAAATGTTGGTTACAATATTCTTTTTTTTTTGTAGCAACACTGCTCATCGTCTCCCATACTCAAATCTTACGTAAAAACTTCTGTTTTATGCATATCGTTCCGTTTTGCTAACGAGAGAGAACGGTTTGGTAATCGTTACGTTACGTTACGTGTGGGTAGCTACACCTTAATTTAAGTCGTTAATTGGTATGTTTCTTATCCAATTTAAATACGGAATTTGCTAAAGACAGTCTTACAGAAGTAAAAGGTGCATACAAACATACATAATTCGCCATTACAACCTTTCAGTCGGGATTACAACTTAGCTTCTCACACCACCTATATATGAGTCTGCTGAAAGGAAATTGCCTAAAAAATATTTTTTTTCATATTTCTTTTTGATGTCCCAAGAAAAAGAAGATTAGATTGTCACATAACAAACGAGAGTTGAAATATTAAGATTGCACTTAGGTTAACCATGAATCTCACAAGGTCACTTGAGCATGCACAGCGGCCCATTGTGTTGACACAGGTAGACATAGTCTCTGTACTGACCAAGTTCCTCCTAATAAGGAAAGAAGAAATTGATTATCGCAAAAGCTTTACTTAAAACTCATCTGATTGCTGTCTGGCAGGGAGCATATAATTCAAAACCAGTTCCATTACATCAGTTAATCTAATCTACACACATACACGTACATCCATACATACATACATTACATCATTACAATCCCTCAGTTAGGAGTGCCACCTAGCTTCTCACACCACTTATGTTGTTCTGATTAACATGAGCACCTCCGTCAGGCATATCTTACGTGTTTTAGAAGACACATATTGAATATAATGCGTAGACCAACGTCACCCCCCCTTTTTATATGCTGCAAACACTGGCTGCAGCCCTGAAAGTTAGTACCAATTCGAACTCCTGCTATTTGGGCATGACTCCCCCTCTTGTTTAGGGGTCGGATACCATCTAAACTCCTTCAATGCGTTAAGAGTGTAACGCCACACCGTACTTGTGCATTCCTCGCTCTTTGAGTCTAAACCACAATCACGACGTTTCTCATCACCATTGCTGGGCAGGAACAAATTACTGGGGCTCCCAGCACCCATGGTACCAGATTAAGACCTCTGGTCAGGCTTCGCAGCCAAGTAAGACCAGACTGCTGCCAGTTGCAACCCAAAAAGTTCCTGACTGGTAACAGCAGCCTTAGTCGCCTTTTACGACAAGTATTGTGATCACTGTGGTAGTATTCTCTTCCCGCTACCACACAGGGAATCACTTATGTTGTGTGCGTTCATTTTATACAGGATTGGAGGAAACTACAGCTTAAACAACATTTTCATGGTAATTTTCTGTTACTTTCAGAGTTTTCGTCAGAAATCTGGTGAGAGAAAATTTGCCGAAGAAATATTTTTTCCTTTTGTTGGAAATGTCTGAGCTGGGGTTTGAGCCGTGAAACCTATTAAACTGTTAAACTAAGCAGTTCCCAATTGTTGAACATCACAGTCATATTATTACCAGCACTATGGAACCGGGCTGGTAAAAAAAAAAACATACTCAATGATGCTTCAATACGTCCATGTCCAATGTTCTGGAAGGTAGTGTATTGGCTTATTAGATGTAAAACCTGGCTTTGTAAGCCAGGTCAGACATCAAAACGAAAATATGAAATAAAAAATATTTCTTCTGCGACTTCTTCTCAGCAGATTTCTGGCAAAAATTAATAAATTTGCCATGAGGGGCTTCTCAAAAATCTGTCGTTCGGAATCGACTTTAAATTATAAGTCCACTCAAGTGTAAAATTAACGCACAGAACATAATTGGTGGGTGAAGCTAGGTCGAAATCCTGAGTGAATTATGTATGTATGTATGTGAGAGGATATTGCCAGAACATTGCATCTTTGGCATTAAATTTCTTATTTCAGAACTATTCCTTTGTTTTCAGCAACAAGAAAGATAAATGTGCTAGCAATCCATCCCTTGATAAGAGCCATTGTTGCAATTTAGGTTAAAAGGTGACCTTAGGAATAGACTTATTGACCCACCATCCTTTAAGGCCCATCTACTAAACAATGTACATATATCGATACGTTAGCAATTACATGAAATAAAATAACGAATAATATTGGTTTTCTTTTCAATTTATCGTTTTGCTATGATCAATAAATCTTTTATTTGGTCAGTCCTTTATGTTTTTTATTCGTCCTATAAATAATCGTTCAACATTACAAAGTAAATTGTTAACATCATATAAAGGACCATGTATTCGGCGTACTGCTTAATTTATATAGACTTCAATCAAATAAATTATTGAATTAAAGGATATTTTTATTAAACGATAAAATATAAAAAGAAAAAAAATTCTATATACAAGGACCCACCTTAAGTATTTCGTAAACTACTTAATATCCTGCCCTAAACAACACAAACAATTTTGGGGCCAACAATTTGTAACAAGTAAACTACGCATAGAAAAATGAGAGAGAGAGAGAGAGAGGGCTTTAGAACGTGCGAAGGAATAAATAATATTTTGTTTAAGGGTTTGATTGAAAATCAATAAATTTTCCATCCTTTTAATGTGTGTTTGGAAGTAATTTATGAATGAAAGCAAAAACAAAAAATGTTATTCACATATGTGGTACGAAATTCAAACTAATGAAGTGTAGTTTTAGGCAAAGTGGTATGTATATAAACACTGAGCGCCAAAACTAAGTAAAGACCATTGAAACAATTAATTTTCTTAGGATAGCGAGAAAAAATAAAAACGTTTATTTTTATTTCTTATAAAATGTTAAAACAAAAACAAAATTGTTGTTTTGCAGCACAACATATTTTTTATAATAGAAAATTTTAAATTATATGTAGTGAGTGTTGACTCACTTATGGCGCTCAGTGTATATACAAGTATATACTTGCGATTGCGTGAGTATAGATGAGAGTGTAAGTATGTGTGCTTAAGTAACGGGTAACTTTTTTTAAACATTTATTTTTGCAATACATCAAGTAGGCTTTGTAATCAAACGCTCCACTCCAGGATTACCGTTAGGTTAGATTAGAGGACGTGTACCTGTCAAACAAGACAAGTACAGTACTCGGAGGTCGAACTGCCCTTCTCTACAACGTCTAAAAGGATCACCGTTTGTCGATTGACTTTAGAGAAGGAGAATCCTCACCAGGTTTAAGCTTATTTTAGCGATGGTAGTCATCATTACAATGGATGCTCTTAGATCTTCTTCAGCTAAGCCATGGTTTACTATCCTGAATACCACCAGACATGTTGGCGAAACAATGACTGAGAGCGCCATTGATCTACTAAAATCCTTTGTATACTCGTAGTTGAACTGGATATCCCTATTGACTCCACAATACCTGAATTTATTTTGTTTTTTTTTTTTTAATAAATAATATACCGAACAGAACCTATTATGAAATGATTTACAACTCTCAGAGAATATTATTTAAGTATTTCTTAACGGATACGAATCAGGCGACATAATCGTATATTAACACATTCGCCTCCAAGGACGAGTATACTCGTCTTGGCTGTTCGGGATACTCTGTCAAAGACGAGTATACTCTTATCTATCTTTAAATATATTATAACATGCAAGCTTTTGAATTGGCAAATTGTCATTCCTAAGCGTTGCCAATTTTCGCAATGTGTATCGTTTTATTGCATTTTCTTCTTTTTATTCATTTGCGAGTATACTCGTCCTTGGTTTTCTGCTTGTAATGTATGATAATATATGTCCTCTTACCAAGAAATAACAGGGTTTTGGTAAACAATAACACTCAAAATATAAATGGCAATGGGAATGACTTTATATAATTTAGGCTTTGCAGCGAATAAGTTTAACTTTTTCGGAGCTGTTGAATCGTAAATTGTCTCCTACACTACCCGATTGTTGTAGTTCTGTATGCCGTAATGTATACAAAGAGTTTCACTATGGGTATTCGATATCAAAATATATGAAATCTTTGAAGCCGCTGTAGTCTATAGTATGTAGTATGGTGGCAAAGGTTCGAACCCTAGACCAGGCAACTACTATAGAACAAAATTTGGAAAAATATTTCCTCGGCGTTTTATTTAAAAATAAATCGTTTGTAGACGATTTTAAACTGTTTTTCCCGCCATTTACGGATAAAATAAACTCATACAACGTAAGTGATGTGAGAAATTAGGTTGTAATCCTATGTAAATGTATGTAAAGCAACCATTACATCCCCATTGAGTGTGCACCCTGTATTTAAGGTTATCAAAGAATATCGGATATCTCAGGATAAGATTGTGAGATATGGAACAGTACCTGAACGCATGAATAACGAGAGAATAGGCAGTATAAGCACTAAAACCAGGCCGTACACTGTAAGATTCAAATTTGCTATGCTTTTGGAAGAGTTTACCAATTTATTCAATTAAAAAAAATTGGCGAAATTTAAGACGATAGATTAATGCATGCCAAAGGATTTATGCCGAAGCGATCTATCTCCAAGCTTAAGTTTGGCAAATTTCTTTCAGTATTTCAGCTGATATCTTCCTAATGTTGAAAGCTTTAATGTTGTCTTATTCATACATAATTGGTTACTACTACCCTTCTGTCAGGATTACAACCTACTTTCTCACATCACTCATTTTGTGTGTGTTAATTATATACATGAGCAGCGGGACCTACAGGTTAAAGTTGATTTCGAACGACAAATTTTTAAGAAACTTTTCATGGCAGTTTCATTTAGGCTCAGGGTTTTTTCCTGAAATCTGCTGAGAGGATAGGTTAGGTTAGGTCGGAGTGGTTGGTCTGATATCACAAAGCTCACTTGAGCACGCATAGCGAACCGTTTTGATCCCACGGGCAAGTTCCACGAAAATCAAGGAAGAGGAAAAAAAATTCGGTCAGCGCAAGGGCTGCACATCAAAAGTACGACTACCAGCCTGAAAGTTTGATAAACGAGACCATATCCTGAAAAGCTAGGTCGAAATCCTGACTGAAGGGTTGTAATGACCACTTATGTATGTGTGTATGCAGGTATATCCTGCTGAAAGGAAGTCGCCGTAGAAATATTTTTGCATTATTCCGTTTTGATGTCTGACCTAAGGTTTGAAACCGGGACTTACATCTAATAAGACAATACACTACCTACGAGACTACGGCGACTAGTAATGTTATCTTCCAGGGTTGTATTTACGATTCACTTATTTCTGCATAAAGTCAAAGATTAAAAAAAATCACTCTTTATATTAAATACGATAATAAATAAATAAAAATTCATAATTTTTTTAAACTCTGTTGGTTATTAACCAATATAAATAAGGTTTACCAACTATGTGTTCGCTTACACAAAGTTTCTGAATCTTACAGCTCCATTGCATATATATATGTATGTATGTACGTAAGGGATACTTCTCTAAAATAGTATATGATGGAGTGCTTAAGTTCATACATAAACTTACTCTATAGGTACACATAAATATTTATCAAATCTCATGGTTAAAATAAATAATATTTTAACAATTCTGGGTTACAATAATAACAATAATAACTTATAATACACTTTATTGGATACTTAATGGGGAAAGTATACCCAATAGCATAACAAATAACAAATGATATGATACTGTTTGCTAATAAATTTTATGAAACTTTCACTAAGTGGAAACGTTTTCAATTATTTTAAAAGCAATTGAATCAATCGAATATGTTTTTACACACTTCATAAATGTATGGATGGAAATGGTGTTATTATAATAATAAACAAAACCCCCCCAAAAAAGAAATAATGGACTTGACCATGTATGAAATGATGAAGCTCCAACGAATAAGGCGAAAATATAGCAACAAAAATAATGGACTTGTTTACAAGATCGATAGATAAGCAAAAAATATAGTAACAACATCTGTGTTCACGCTGGCCACCCTAATGTTAAGTTTAGTTTTAAGTACTTTTGCAACCATGTTTGCTAATTGTGAATTGTTATAAATATGAACGAAAAGAGATCATTACACGATGGACCCCCCAACCCGAAAATACGTTTATGTACATAGAATAAATAATATTTGATTATTTTGAACTAATACTTTTGTATTTTATTTACCCCAATCCTCGCCAAATATTTTATTTTATTTTTTCCCCGCTCACCCTCACAATCTGCATAAAAAAATGTAAGGGATAAAAATGTAAACAGCTAACAACAAGGTGCAGTGGACAAAGAAGTCAACAAACGAAAACAAAGTTCAGGATAAAAAATAGGGGATAGATAAATTTACACAAGTAACAACTATCAACTGCATTCATCAAACTGCTGACCCTTGTGATATAAAAGGCAAGACAGAATAGGCAATAGCGATCCAGTTAGAATTCAGTCTATCGCATGGGAAGACGACACGTGGGATTCGATAAGAATTCGGTTAGACACGTTGTGTGTGAAGAGAATATTGTGGTGTTGCTTACAAAAAGGTTGTAAGCAGAAAAGAATGACGATCAGTTGTTATAGCCTACGCGGAAGAGTGTGAAAGAAGAATAGCGATTATAGTAAATTGTTATTGTGTAAATCAATATCTAAAGGTGGCACACGGAATTGTGTGAACAATAAAGAATTGATCTAAAAATTAAGCACAAATTTATTTTTATCTTATTTGGAATCTGCGAACTTATGTATTTAATGTTTTTAAAAAGGTAAAAACGTAACAATACATACATACATACATACTTGGTCATTACAATCCTTCACTCAGGATTATTGACCTAGTTTCGCACAATACTAATGTTACTTACTTACTCTCTTAATTGGCCATAACAACCCGAATAACGGATTTCGGTCTGCCGCAACACATCCTTCCAGGCGTCTCTGCTTCTTACGCGCCTACGCCAATTGGTCACACCAATCGATGACAGATCTTCCTCGATTGGGTCCTTCCAACGGATACAAGGTCGTCCTCTTCGCTGACTTCCGCAGATCCCCGCATCAAATACTCGTCTCGCCGGAGCATCCTCCTCCATTCGAACGACATGGCCGAGCCAGCGCAGCCGCTGGATATTAATTCGCTGTACAACGTCCATGTCGTTGAGGAGCTCATACAGCTCAGTGTTGTATCGGATGCGAAAATTATCGCCAACTTGCACTGGACCGAAGATCTTACGTAGGACTTTTCTCTCGAATACTCTCAAGGCAGCTGCATCAGTTCTTAATAGGGTCCATGCTTCTGTGCCATAAAGAAGCACGGGTAGGATGAGCGTCTTGTAGAGTATTAGTTTTGTCTTGCGAGAGAGGTCTCTGCTACTCAATTGCCTATTGAGACCATAATAGCACCTGTTGGCAAGAGTAATCCAGCGCTTGATCTCCAGACTGACATCATTTTCGGTGGTAATGGCGGAGCCAAGGTAAATGAATTCCTTGACTATAACAAAATTATAGTTATCGGCCGTAATTTGAGAATCAATACGACGCACGGCTCTACTTGTCGATAACATATACTTCGTTTCGCCCTCATTTACTGCCAGACCCATCTTCTTAGACTGCCATTCAATATCACTGAAGGCAGCAGCGACATCTCGTTTGGTACGCCCTATGATGTCGATGTCGTCAGCGTACGCAAGCAACTGGACACTTTTCTGAAAAATAGTGCCATTGCGATGCACTCCCGCCTTTCGCAGAACACTCTCCATGACGAAGTTGAAGAGGTCGCATGATAAGGGATCGCCTTGTCTGAAACCTCGCACGATATCAAAAGTTTCGGAGAGGTCCATTCCTACCTTGACGGAGCTGCAGGAATTGCTCAACATCATTCTGCATAGCCTTATCAGCTTCGCAGGTATATCGAGCTCAGACATTGCGGCAAAAACACGATCCCTTATGGGGCTATCGAAAGCAGCCTTATAGTCGACAAAAAGATGGTGTGTGTCGACTTGATTTTCGTGGGTCTTTTCCAGGATTTGGCGTAGTGTGAAGATCTGGTCGATGGTGGACTTGCCAGGTCTGAAGCCGCATTAATAAGGTCCAATCAGTGTTTTCACGAGTGGCTTCAATCGTTCACACAATACGCCTGTAAGAACCTTATGTGCGATGGGGAGAAGGCTTATACCCCTGTAGTTGGCGTATATCGTAGGGTCTCCCTTTTTCATACTAATGTTGGGTGTGTTAATTTTTGTACTTAAGTGGCAGGACCTATAGTTTAAAGCCAACTCCAAGCGACAGATTTTTTTTGAGAAATTTTTCATGGCAGATTTTTTCTTTTACTCTCAGAGTTTTTACCAGAAATCTATTGAGAGGAAATCGCCGAAGAAATACTTTTTGTGTTTTGTTTTAATGTCTGGCCGGGGGCTCGAACCCTGGCTTTCCATCTAATAAGCCAACACATTACCTACTAGACTACGGCTACGACTTCAACGTAACAATATCTTTGCTAAATTACAGCAATGCGGGTATAAAATAATTCAGAAATTGCAAGTCCTAGAGATTATGGCAAATTCTACAGCAAAATTTCTTAAAACCAAATTAAAAAAAAAACATAAGAAAAGAAAGAAAAAAAATGTTGTTGTTGTTGTCTAACATATGTAAGCCACGAATTATATGCCATATGCCATAACACTTTAATATAATTCGCGCAATTGTATTAAAAAACATTTCATTTTATTTCATATGCTCATTAGCATTAAATTTAAATACGCGATTATTTCATTTCGTTTTGTATATTCCATTCCATTTAGAAAATGTTCCAAAAGAAAGAAAAAACACTGGCATTCTATTCATGCAACATTCATTGAGGCAATAATACTCACAATAACGACTATACGAGTCTAGTATGTATAGCAGACCTACGCTATGACCTTATTTTCCTTAAAAAAAAATAAAAAGAAATGAAATCATAATCATGAGCTTGTATTACGTTTGAGATTACGTATCCAATTTCAATATGAAAATTTTATATTTTTTTTTTCTTTGGAATTTCTTCTTTGCCTTCATGATGGCGCTGCTATTGTTAAAAATCTAGAAAAAAATCGTAAAAAAAACGGTTTCCCAAATATAATCTAAAATAGCGAAAAAACAACAAGAAAATCCCCAAACCAGCTGGTTATCAGTGCGAAATTAAAATATTCTGGGTTTTTTTGCTGATTAAAATCTCCCCTCGTATATTGAAATTCAATAAATCGATACTCTTTGCCCGCATTATACTGGAGTATACAGTATTGCAAGTACTGGGATGATATTGCTTTTGCTGAATTCATGAATGAATGAATAATAAATTGCTGGCCTTAAAGGATAATCAAGAAGCCGTGGATTTTTTTGCCGTTTTGTTTTTTGTTTCATTTTTACAATCACTCGAAACAACAACAACAACAGCAACAACAACAATATTTTATAACTTATGGTTGAAGTTTTTGAAATCAGCTTTAACCAACACGTAATTCCATTAAAGTGCAATTTTTATTTCATATTGTTGTTGTTATTGTTGTTGTTGTAACTGTTATTTGGCTTTACGGAAACAGCAGTTTGTTTACCCTGGCTCTACTGCTCTGTTAACTGTAAAACAAATACAACAGCCAACGAAAAATTTCCCAGATTTCCGTTTTTCCCATTTTTTTTTCCTTTTGCCATTGCATGTCTATCTGACTCTCTCTTTCGCTCACTTGCTGTTGTTGTTGTTATTGTTGTTAGCATTACAATAATGGAAATCAGTTTAAATATTTATGTGAAAACAGTACAATTTTTATTTATTTTTTTTGGTTTTCAAGGGAGAGCTCATAAGTTTTGTAGTGTAAATTTGAAACCAGAAAAACTCCAATACACTTGAAAAAATTGTTGGACAATTTGCGGCATTTGCTGTAATGCAAGTTAACGCCCTGTGCACTATCTAATCTAAGGATTTCCAGGCTCTATATCTGATCAGATCCCGATAGGTAAAAACTCACACTAGAATTCCATGCAAATCTGCTTCGCACCGATATAGCATACATAACACGGTGCAACAGTGTAATACCACCGTAGTTTCGGCGTGGACACAACAGTCCACGAGACGAGGGGAGATTTATTAAAAAAAACTGTAGGTCCCGCCACTTCTGCATAAAATTAACACACACAACATAAGTGGCGTGAGAAACTGCAGGCTTCTTGAGGACGTTTGCTGTCCCCAGACTGTCTAATGGTGAAGGTATAGCACTGGCCATTTTATAGTCACCAGCAGC
This sequence comes from Sarcophaga peregrina, assembly GCA_014635995.1. Taxonomy (NCBI): domain Eukaryota; kingdom Metazoa; phylum Arthropoda; class Insecta; order Diptera; family Sarcophagidae; genus Sarcophaga; species Sarcophaga peregrina. Next base: position 99,966,075 of record CM025789.1, read on the forward strand.
AACTCGTTTAAACCTTTCTAAAAAAAACCTGCACAATGCATTGCATGAGTAGGGGTCATCCCCAAGGTGCTGGTTTTATAAAAAAAAAAATAAATTAGATGTCTGAACACTCTGATATGCAAGTGTTCAGAAGTTCACAATATTTCATAGCTCCTTTCATCTAATATCACGACAGTTTTACCTCACAAGGATATATATCCACGATAATTGTGTTGTAGTAGAAAATATTGCTAAGGCAAATGCACTCTTTGCGAATAGCAATCCGTAGACAAAATTATTATTTATTGGCGCTCACAAGTACTGAACTGAGAGAGAATACTGCTTTATTGTCAGACTACTTACATGTTTAATTGGTAATTGCAATACTTCAGTCAGGATTACAACCTGGCTTCTCTCACCGTCCATGTTATGTGTTTCATGCATGAGTGATGGGACCTATATTCCATCGAAGGAAATACTTTTTTAATGATGTCTGATCTGGGATTCAAACCAAAGCCTCGTGTCTTATAAGCCATATACACTAGCTAGACTACAGCAACTTTATTGCTAAATCGAATACGAATACTCGAATTAAATGAAAGATGAAAGGTCAGGGCATCTACTCGGTCGTGGCATGCTCAAATACAGTAAGACCCCGCTTAACGCTGTTCTACTTAACGCTACTCCTCCTAACGCTATTTTAGTACAGTAAAACCCCGCTTAACGCTGCTCCATTTAACGCTATTTCAGTATTACGCGGTAGTATTGGAATTCCCCTAAATCGCATACTGTATTGATATTTGTGGTGGAGTATATAGTCGCCGTGGTCTAGTAGGTAGTGTGTTGGCTTATTAGACGAAAGGCCGGGGTTCGAATCCCACGTCAGAGATCAAAACGAAAAATATTTCTTCGGCGAGAGTAAAAAATTGCCATGAAAACTTTCTCAAAAATCTGTCGTTCGGAGTCGGCTTTAAACTGTAGGTCACACCACTAATGTATAAAATTAACTCACACAACGTAAGTGGTGTGAGAAACTAGCTCGTAATCCTAACTGAAGGGTTGTAAATGCTAATTATGTGTGTATATAGCGACGGTGTATGCTATGTATCTTTTTCAATGCTGCTTTGTTACCCTGTCCAGATTAAAGATTCCAACGATATTTTCCGAAGTTGCAATGTATGTATGTCTTAAGCTGCCTCGTTTAATGTTATTCTGTTTAGCACTGCAGCTTATTGGAACGTATCCCTTGCGTTATGCGGGGTCTTACTGTATGCATACTGTAAACGACTTCTGTAAAAGTTTTGTGGATTGTTTAAGGAAGAAGCAAGTATTGCCCATTTGATTTGTCAATATCCTTCGAAGCCTTTTTCGATTGTCCGCTTAACGGAAGTATTATTACCAGATATCCGACGAATGACTAAATTCATTATGCTTTTAAGTTGGTCACGCCAAGTCCTACAATATCAAAATATTGTCATAGACTGGCAGGCCAAAACCTGTAAATCAGTTCAAAGTTATTGCACGTTAAGTAAACCAACATGAACAGAAAGTTTTCCAAAAGGGGGTCGTCGTGGTCTAGCAGGTAGTATGCTGGCTTATTAGACGTAAAGCCAGGGTTCGAGTCCTAGGCCAGATATCAAAAATAAAAAAATACAAAAAAAAGTATTTTTTTGCGATTTCTTCTCTTTCTCTTCTTGTTTCTCAAAAATCTGTCGTTCGGAGTCGACTTTAAACTGTAGGTCCCGCCACTTCTGCATAAAATTAACACACACAACATAAGTAGCGTGAGAAACTGCGGGCTTCTTGGGTACGATTGCTGTAGACTATCTAATGGTGAAGGTATACCACTGCTCACTAGCAGCAACTCGTTTCCTTACCGTTCGCATCTTTCCTCTTTCCACCTTTCCTTAACCCTCACAATGCACTGCATGAGTAGGGGTCATCCCCTGAGTGCAGGTTTAATAAAAAAATCATCAATAAAAATCATCAATATTGTTTTTTTTTTTTTTGAATTTTCAATTGCTTTATGAAATTTCTTTCAGTGTATGGAATTATTTTTTGCAAGCAAAAAAAAAGCACATGAAAACTTTACAAATTTATATTTTTTTCTCACTGGGGCTGTGAAAACTGTTGCTTTTTCCATTAAAAATGCTTCAAAAATAAATGAAGTTCGAAGCTTTCTCATGATGCTGGACATTGTTGAATTTAGTCTGTGTAACCAGCAATATGGAATACATAATACCCTAGAGCGTTAGAGGGTTACAAACATTTTTAAATAAATCGTAAAACTCACAAACTTTATTAAAAATGTGTTTAAAAAATATTAAAAAAAATACTTCTGAGGTGAAATGGGAACAGTTGCTTAAAAAATTAAAGCGTTTAAAAAGTCTTGCTCCTCTTTTTAGGTTTGCCCTCTAACGTAACATCAGAGATTTACAAGGCAGAGAATGACTCAAAAATTTCTATAATTCCTAATGATTACTTAACTAACTATTATTGTGAACTTTATTTAGCGCCTAAAACTATGTCATACTTGTGGATTGAAAATAAATTCGTATTTAATTATCACCCTTGGGCTAAACATAAAATTTTATTAAATTTACAAGAGCTAGAGGAGGTAATGTAGTCTATGAAATCTATTTTACTTAGTTCCCGTTTTTTTTTTTTAATTTCTTTCTTTTTTATGGCATACCACAAAAACTTACATATTTACCTGCCTAAAAGTATGCAACATTTCTTAGCATTTTGCCACTCGATAATAGTAAATTTTGTTTAATCGCTGTTTCACGTTTTGCTCGAACCGAAAATGTTTGTTTATCACCCCAAGGACAATGAAGAGGAAAACTTTTGTTTATTCTTTCTAGGATCTTCTATTCGCTTTTAATGTTTTTCTTTGTTTTTCTTGGAAAAACTATTCTATTCTGTTCGGTATTGTTAGGTTTTGGTTCTATTTATAATCATTAACCGGGAGTATGTCAGTGTATTGTTAAATGGGGGAAATGCACAGCCAGTGAGTAGGAGTTATAGACAGAAAACCGAAAAGAAAATATGAATTGGAGAAGGAGGAGAATGGGAAGAGAATGGAAAGTGAATATAAAAGTGTTTACTTGAGTTAAAGTTACAGAACGTGATGTAAATTAGAAGGTAACTTTTGACAACTAAAATTCCAAATATCCTGACGCCTGTCACGTTGATATTAAAGTCATGCTTCAGGAAAACTTTCACCATTTAATAGATTTTCATTTAAAACCAAACAAAGCAACAACAAAACAAAATAGGAAGAAAGAAATTTTCCACGAAAACTTAAGCACTAAAGAGAGAGAGAGAGAGAGAGAGAGAGAAAGAGAATTGGAATCGTAAATATAAACGAAATATGCTTTCTTGCTATGGAATTGAAGATTTTTAATGTGTGTTATAATGTTGAGTCCCATTAAGTTAATTAGTTGGCTATTGCTTTTAACGTTTTCTATTTTTGGTTTTTTTTTGGCTTTTAAATAAAACTACGTGATTAACATTTATCTTCCATTGCTTATGGGACAGTTTAAATTTATTTTTATGCCATTGTTTATTGGGTAATAATCAGAAACTGCCTGAGAATTTTTACGAAATGTCATGAAGCGATATATTAATAACAGGAAACAATTTTCATTTGTTTTAATTTAATTAATTTTTAAATAAAAATAATTTCATAAGCTTACCAGGCATTGTATGCCCTTTTAAGGCTGAGAATAGTTTTTCAAAAATTTGAAAAGAGTTGTAAAAAATATTGTCAAACAATTTGGAAATTTTATTTCCCCAAAACTTTACTTTTTTTATTTTTTACTAGCTATACCCTACACGTATTGCTGCGCCTCCAACTAAAATAAATTTGAAGGAAAGGCATTACACAAATGTCCAATTAAATTTGAATCATTTTATTGATTTTGTTTCGCGTTGTCCTGATGATTCAGATGAACGGGCCTGAGTAGTACGCATTCGATCAGTTTCTCATCTCACTTCTCGTTGTTCAAGTGGTTCATGCGAACGGGTCTCAGCGGCATATACTCGAAGATTTTCCAGTCACAGTGCTCGTCTGATTCTGAGACTCGTAATGCTCTTTTCTTCCGTGCTTGGGGTATAGGTCAACCAATTGCTTGTCATTCATTTTGAATAATTTTCAGTGAAGCCATCCATCGGAAATTAATCGCACCAATCTCCGTCGGCTCATACGTTGCAACTTTGTTAAAGAGTGCACAGTTTAAGATTTAATTTATTTTGAGTAATTTTCAGTGGCCATACCAACTTAGAAATCTTCAGCGGCTCATGCGCAACAACTTTGCTAAAGATCATAACATAATCAAATGCACAGTTTAAGATTTAATTTATTTTAAATAATTTTCAAAAAAGTGGGCGCAAAAGTGGGCGGGCCAAATTTTCTCTTGATGGAACCATTTTCTGATTTTAGATAAATAGAAACTGTGGGCGTAAAAGTGGGAGTGGTAAACTTCACATAAACCATCTACTAAATAGTCCGAACAAAGCCTAAACATTTGGCTTGGATAGGTGAGCCCGTTCTTGAGTTATAAAATGACAACGAAAAGTGACACTAATTTTTATATACCAGATTAATATTTCATGTACAATTATAAATCTAAATTCTAACGGTCTCAGTGCCATTAAGGGGCATTATTGAGACAAGTTGGCCAACAATTTCATGTGCAGTTTCTTATTAAAATTACGAAAATTTGTAACATATTCGCTACCAAGCCTAAATTATATGAAGTCATTCCCATTGCTACGTATGGTCTCCAGAGCATAGGATCTGCGCTAGCAGCATTGCTTTCCATCTTACTGAAAGTGGTTACATTTGGACTCACCCGACTAGATAACAGCTTTCCAATCAGATGGAAAGTAGTACTGCTAGCGCAGATCCAGGGAACGTGTTCAAAGATACCATGTGAATCAAATTGTTAAACATAGTGGTGAAAATATTTTGGTTTGGGGATGCTTAATATGGTGGCATGTTGGCCCTCTACATTTAGTAGATGGTATCATGTGAAAAAAGACTACCTAAAGATTCTGCAAGCCCATCTTCCGAATTTTATGGACAAATGTGCTTATCCCGAATAAGAAATTATTTTCTAACAGGATGGTGATCCGAAGCACACAGCAAAAATTGTAAAGATATGGGATGGGAAACAAAATTTTCAATTGCTGGAATGGCCGCACAAAGTCCCGACCTCAATCGGATTAAAAATTTTTGGCCATTCGTGAAAATCCGGCTCCGACAGTACGAAACAACCTAACAAACATGGTCAAACTTTGGGATCGTATAAATGCGAAATGGTATCGAATTTCGAAAGATCTTATTGATCATTTGTTAGAAAGCATCTCAAACCGCGTAAATCAAGCAATTTCTATGGACAAAATATTGAAATTGCGTTAGTTTCTTGAATTTTCTTGAAACGTGCAAAATTGAGTTTATGTGGGTTATTTTCGTTTTTTCATTCAAACTCATTGAATTCATTTCATTAATTATTGTTTTTTTACTGCTATTTGTTAAGAATAAAATAAAGAATTAAAATTAATTTTTTTTTTTTTTTAATTTGCTTGTATGGTTTTGTTTTTGTGGATGCCGAAACTCAGTATTGTGAACATGCACTCACTTCTGCTCGTCACTGTAGGTTAGTCGCCGAAGTCTAGTAGTTAGTGTATCGGCCTCAGGTCAGATAAATAAAATGAAATTATAATAAAAATATTTCTTAGCAGATTTCTGACACTAAACTCAGAAAGTAAATAAAATTACCATGAAAAGCTCGGAGTCGACTTTAAAACTGTAGGTCACGCCACTTATGTGTAAAATTTATACACACAACATAGGTAGTGTGAGAAACTAGGTCAATAATTCTGTCTGAAGGATTGTAATGACCAATTATGTATGTATCCATCGCATTGTGGTCAATTATTGTTGTTGTCCCAGAGTAGATATTTACTCGGATGGCATCTTTATGATCTGCAGGTCTAAATAGCAGAAGCCGTTAATCTTTCATCGTAATTGTCAGTGCATGGTGCTTTACTAAGAAGAGTCAGAGATTTTTGATTTCTCATTTCCAGTCCAAAGTAAAGTTTAGTAAGGTTATGCAATAGAAATATTGAAATGATTCTAATACTCGTGTTGGTATTAAATTGTGATATCACAATTGACCTAACCTCCGATCGAGGCGGGATCTTACCTTTCAATTAGCAACCGCCATTTAACCGAAGTAAAGTTGCGTGGATGGTTAGTATTGCCATCAAAAAAGTTTAGTTCGACTATCAATAAACTGCAACTGCATAGACGCTTGAAAAAGGATGACCTAGAACTGTATAATGATGCAGAATGGCTTTGTAAGCCTATTTAAAATGAAAAAGTGATATGGTCACCTTGTACAAAGGTAGTCAATTTAATCTATGTATGGCTACATAAAAGTGAAGACTTTTGGAAACGACAGACTCTGTTAGCTAAAGTTCAAAAATCTGAAATGTCAGGTGCCTTTATATGCTCTCTCTCTCTCTCTCTCTCTGGTTTTCGTTAACCTGTATTTAGTACAGACAAAATTTGCCATTACAACCCTTCAAGTCAAGATTACGGTCTAGCTTTTCAACACCACTCATGTTGTGTGTGTTAATTTTATACATTAGCGGCAGGACCTACAGTTTAAAGTCCATACCGAACCACAGATTTTTGAGAAACTTTTCATGAATCCTAAAATAGTTCATTTTTATTTAAAATTTAATTTTTTTTGTGTTTTTTTTCTTTGAAATAGAAAATTTTTCTAAGTATTCTCGTCTGAGAAAGTGTGCAATTTCAAAATTTTTGTTTTGTGTGGTGTTTGGTGTTGCTTTGTTGTTAGTCTTTTTAATATTTTCATAGACTTTTTGTTTAAGTGGGCCTTTTCAAGTAGTGGTTGTTTTCACAATAACTCTTGTCTTTGGAGTACATCTTCTGCTTTTCACTTTTCATATCCTATTTGAATACTTTTGTAGTTGTTGTTGTTGTTTTAAGCTCCTTTTGCATAATTGATGTTGTGCTCATGGAGGCCAATAAGTTTTTCAAACTCATGCCATATACTCATGGAACTTTTTCTGTTTGTTTTTGTTTTTGTTTTCTTCATGTTTATTGCCAAGATAATAACATGAGGATATCCTTTCATTGCTTGTTGATTCTCTGAAATCATTATTGGATTCCTAGTTTTCAAGAAGCCTGTAGGAGACAATGGAGGAAATTTTGTGGCAGGAGAAGTGAAAACAATTTTTTCTTTTTGTAGATGAAATTGGTTTTTCGTTGATAAGGTTTCAAAGCAGTTCTTCTGAAAAATTACTAGTACATCCTTGAGTTTTTCATCATTCTTATTAGAACAGCAAAAAGCATTTGAAGATCATATCCACAAGAAAAGGAATTAACTCAACGACAATTTTCCACTTCCAATATCGTAATGCAAAGGTCGTTAATTGTTTTTCAATGCACGCTTTCGTGTTGCAACTGCTAACATAGCCCTGAAAATTCGTACTTTTTTTGTGCAAATAAGATGGCTCCAGGTGTTTCCAAAAACATTTTACGCCATTTTGAATTTTTAAATTCTGAATGTAATCATAAATAATTGGTCATTAGAACCCATCAGTCAGGATTATTGACCTAGTCTCTCACACCACTTATGTTGTGTGTGTTAATTTTATACATGAGTAGAGGGACCTACAGTTTAAAGTCGACTCCGAACGACAGATTGTTTTGAGAAACTTTTCATGGCAATTTTATTTACTCTCAGAGTTTTTGCCAGAAATCTGCTGAGAGAAAATCGCCGAAGAAATATTTTTTGTAGTTTTTGTTTTGATGTCTGGCCTGGGACTCGAACCCTGGCTTTTACGTCTAATAAGCCAACACACTACCTACTAGACCACGGCGACTTCAAATGTAATGTAATCAGCGACCCCAAAAACCCCCAAGTAATAATTTTCATGTAAATCTGATTCATTTTTAAAGATCTCCGCAATGTGCTTTGTTTTCTCTTGTACCCCTTGTCAAGAACTACAACGCCTACTTTAAGTGGGCATGCAATCAATTTGGCCTTGGGCTCATTTTAAAAAGCAAAAATCAATTCTCAATTTCTGACAAAAGCGATGGTTCTAGCACGTCAGTGTTTAGCTTTACAATTTTTCAAAAATCGCCAAAAATGCTATTTTTAGGGGTTTAAATTCTCTTTTTCTCGAAAACCTGACGTAATGGAAACCACACAAAATACCTACGGAAACACATGGAGCCATCTTGTTTTCAAAACCCATGCAGGGCTGTGTAATCATTGTGGTAAGAATATTTGTTGTAGAACCGTTAAAGCAAATCGAAATAATAATCAACCGACCTTTACCATTGTTGAAGACGTCCTCTTATATTTCCTGCAATCTCGAGATGTCTACGGAAGTGTCAGCAAGAACGGGGCTGCGGTGAAAATAATTGTAGACGAAAATGATCGCAAGTGGATAATTACCGATAGCCAAGCGGTTAACAAGGCATTAGATTCCAATGTAATGAACTCCAGAATGCTATACAACTATCGCAGATGTCTTAAAGAGCCAGCGAATCGATATGATGTTTGTAACACATGGATACCGGGACATATGGGGACATTCCCGGTAACTGTAGACTAATGCACTGGCCAGAAGGGGCACAATCATCAAACATTGTAATGAAATCTCGACATTAGTGATCCCTTTGGATACCTGTAAGCTTATAATTGACAATACAATAGTGAATCTTGGGCCATTTCGGACACAAGCAGAACGATGCAGAAAATCTAACCAAGGCTTAATAAAAAGCGTGCATCAGGTTTTCTTGAAGTCGCCGTAGTCTAGTAGGTAGTGTGTTGGCTTATTAGACGTAAAGCCAGGTTTCGAGCCTCAGGCTAGACATCAAAACAAAATACAAAAAATATTTCTTCGGCGATTTCTGCTCAGCAGATTTCTGGCAAAAACTCTGAGAGTAAATAAAATCGCCATGAAAAGATACTCAAAAAAATCTATCGTTCAGAGATGACTTTAAACTGTAGGTCCTTCCACATCATAGGTCAATAACCCTGACTGGAGGGCTGTAATGACCAATTGTGTAAGTATGTCAGGTTTTCTTAAACTTGAAAGAAGTAGGCTCAGCATTGTTATTGGGGTTATTACACAGCATGCGAGACGTATTGCTCTTGTACACCATGCAAATGATTTCTGCAGAAGCTGCGGGATGAGGAGGAGAATTAGACTATTTTCATCTACTGTGCAAATGCCTGGCAATTGGTCGGTGGAGAGAGAGGCACCTGTGTGCCTACCACACGAAGGATATGGATGAACTGCTATGCATTGACAGTGGCAGAAGTGAATCGCTTTTTCGGAAGTTGTGAGTGGTTCCTGGACTAGGGGAAAATGAGAAACTGTAGTATCACAATGCCGTCGCCGTGGTCTAGTGGGTAGTGTGTTGGCTTATTAGACAAAAGGCCCGGGTTCGAATCCCAGGTCTGACATCAAAAAACGAAAAATATTTCTTCGGCGACTTCCTCTCAGCAGATTTCTGGCAAAGACTCTGAGAGTAAAAATTGCCATGAAAAGCTTCTCAAAAAATCTGTCATTCGGAGTCGACTTTAATCTGTAGGTCCCGCCACTCACGTATAAAATTAACGCACACAACATAAGTGGTGTGAGAAGCTAGGTCTTAATCCTGACTGAAGGGTTGTAATGGCCAATTATGTATGTATGTATCAAAATGCGTCCTGCGTATGGCCTAAGTGTGTCCGTTCATTACTCCATCGAAGGGACAGCCACTTCTACCTACATACCTACCTATTATCGACATGGCTAACTAGCTAAGTAGGCTCAGTAAAACTGCTAGCTGGTAGCAGTATACATACATACCTAATTGGTCATTACAACCCTTCAGTCAGGATTACAATCTAGGTGTTCACATCAATTAGGTTGTGTGTGTTCATTTTTTATACGTAAGTGGTGGGACCTACAGTTTAAAGTCGACCTCAAAGGACAGATTTCTGAGAAACTTTTCATGGCAATTTGCTATGTACTCTCAGAGAGGAAGTTGGCGAAGAAATATTTGACAGGGGATTTGAAACGTGGCCTGGTGTCTAATAAGCCAACGTGTCTCCTACTTGACTATAGTGACTTTCGCTAATTGCAAGACACAAGGATGGCTATTCCTCTTCTGTATAATGTCACGCCTTTGTTATGAAGTTTCTAATAAAGGGCTATACATTTCATGGTTTCAAAAGTATGGCACTGGTATTCGTTAACTGTCCAATTAAGTTGTGAAATCAATTTTTTTCTTTTCAATTGAAAGTCTGACATTGACGAAAATGTATCGCTTGACCTAACGTATAAAAATTATCAAAACCTAATACAAAAATGGTGGTTTTACACAGTCCCGTATCGTGCTTTAAGAGGAGATTATGGTTTTCATAATCGTCCAACTAGACAAGCAATTGGTAAAATTGTGAAGAAATTTGAAGAGACCAAAGTGATTACAAATATTGAAAGCCCTGTGCATCATCGTTTCGCTCGTTCTGCTGAAAGTGTTGTCGAAGACCCGAATGTGTCGATTCTCAGGAATTAGGAGCGTTATGGTCATATGATAACCGACTTTTTTTTTTTTTTGTTTGCTATTGAAGAATACGACTTGGAGAATATGGGGTTTCAACAAGACGGTGCCACATGCCATACAACTCGAGCGAATATTGCAAGAGGCATTTCCTGACCGCTTAATTTCTCGTCGTGGCGATATCAACTGGACACCAAGATAATGGGATTTGACACCATTAGACTGTTTTTCTCGCATAATGTGAACGTTCAAACTTTATAAAAAAAATGTCATGAAAAAATATATTTTTTATGTGTTTTATTTACGTTTACTTTTGAAACCACTAAATGGATAACCCATTACAATTTCTCTACTATTTATGAAATTTCATTTCATTTTAAATAATCTCTTGATTGCTTCGTCTTTAACATTCTGTTTGAAACTTTGGATATTTGGTTAGAGTTCAGTCCAGAGTTTCGTGAATTTGAAACTTTATTAAAGAGCATTTGTTCTCTGTCAATTCATAATTTATTTCATTTCATTTACAACAGACAAGCATCATCATCATCATCAGTGCAGTATTGTAGACATCCTGGCCCTTGTCTCATTACTTTGCTTGGCCTAACGTGGCCCCAGTATCTATTGTAAGCGAAGGAAACAAGACTACAAGGCAATATTAGTTTGCCAGAGAATAAAAAGAAGAAAGAAATTCGAAATGATTGAATGAATGTTTGTTTGTTTGTTTAGTTTGCTTAATAAATTACATCACAAGTCCTTCTTCCGAGTCAGCTGGCTTTCTTTAAGCGGAAAGAGAAGGCATATTCAAGACGATGGGCGTAGATACATTAAGGAATGATGATGATGATGATGAGGATGATATTGTTCTACTGTCCCTATGCTGCTTAAAGCCATGTTAAGGAAATTGTAGACAAACAAGCAAAGCAATGCAAAGCAATCTACTAAAGAAGAAACAGCAAAACAAATAAAATGAATTCGAGTCGTTAACTATTTATAGCAGGCCGGAGGTGGCATTAGGAGATAGGCAGAAATATGTTATTAAAGGCAGCCTAATATTATGATAAAATAAGTGGCCCTATTAATACACAAGATATTCTATTTACATAACCATTTAAATATTTATGTTTGTGCGTGTAGCTATCTATGTCCTTTACCTTGAATGTCATTGTTTTCGTCTTCAATTGTTTAACGAATTCCATGGAAATTTATTCCATTTACTCATTGAGAGTGCCATTAATTGTCTCCAATTAATTGAGTGTCTTTTCAGTTCTCTTCCTTTGTTATTGTTGCTGTCAACTACTATGGCATGGTCAATCTATTATCACTACTCATCAAATCGTCTATCATATTTCAAATTGATGACAATCGATAGCTTATTACAACGCTCGTTTAATCAATATATCGATAATTATCTTCACTTGTCATACGAAAGACTTCATTTAACAGTCTTTCCTCTATCTTGCCCTAAAAGAGCAAGTTTGGTAGGAAATAAATGAAAATGAAAATGATAAATTGCCTGTTAAACGAATACAAGGGAATAGGAATGGGAAATGAGTGTGGGAGGAGGTTTCTTCAAAAGAAATTATGTAAAGTTATATAAATTACGTTTCCTTTAAGCGAATAACAGCGCAAAACAGTTTTATCATGTGACACACGTGTGCTCACTACCATTATTATGCAAAGGAATGTATATGTAATGACAGTCAGGCTGCCCTTAGGGCCATTGCATCACAGCTCGTTCGCGAGTGCAAAGAATCGTTGAGGAGTTTTGGACCGGACCGTATCACAGCGGAATATTGGGCAATGAGACGGCGGATGCCTTCGTTAGGTTAGGTTCGCTTTCAGGTGGCGATTTGACGGATAATCCCGACCTCTCAGTCTGCCACCTCTATTGCCTCATCGATGGATGGGTCAGGAGGGAAGAGCAGAGACGTTGGGAGAACGGATCGGGTTGTGCTGTTTCTAGGCGTCTATGGTCTGCTGTGGACAGCAAAAGAACAGAGTGGCTGCTGGGCTTGGTTAAGGCCAGCTTAAGGTTGGTTGTCGGTTTTATCACGAGGCACTGCGAGGTTAGGTCGCTGTTCCAGATCCCAGCCGGACTATTGCAGGGTATGTTCCAATGAGGAGGAGTTGGAGGCTGTCGAACATCTCCTCTGCAACTGCCCAGCCCTTGGTAGGTTGAGGTTGAAGACCCTTGGCAGGGCCTTCTTTGAGAACTTGAGTTCTGTGTCGAGAGCCGACATCAAGGCTCTCCACAGATTCATTAGCAGCTTGGGTTGGTTGAAAGGTGCTAAGGCTTCATAAGTGTAGTCGCACACTCAACCTCTATTGTTTTCTGTCTGTTTCTTTTCATTCCTTCATTTCCCATTCTCCCTCACCTTCCCTACATTCCTATATCCTCCATTTCCTTCCTCCCCTAAGGACAATGTACAATGGGTCAATATCGACCTCCGGGTACTGTGCTTGTCTTGACCGACAGGTGCACGTCCTCTAACCTAACCTAACCTAACCTAATGTATAAAAGCCTCAAGAGTATTAAAGTAGATCGTCCAAAAAGGTTATGGTTATTACAGGACTATTTATCCTAATATACCACTGACACCTACAAGAACATTCACCACCATACTAAAGACTAAATTAGACCGATTAGTTACAAATTAAAAATATTGTTACGTTTTTACCTATTTCAAAATGTTTAAATATGAATTCGTTAACTTTCAATTGCTCTTTATTGTCTGCATACTCTAAGGCATGAATGTAAGAGAAAATGAAAGTGTGAAAATGGGGTTAGCAATTATTTTTGTTTTTACTTTTTTGTTGCTGAAAAAAATTCATTTTAAATGAAAATCAAGCCAAAAAAAAAATAAATAAAAAAATGTATTCCACTTGAGAAAAACTCACCTGAAAGTATGCTTAACAAATTTTTTGTACAACTAAAAGTATGCTCTAGGTTTTTTCTAATGTATATTTAAATTGAATTTTAACATCATTTTTATAGAATAAACAAGTTTATGTTTTATGCAACAATTCACACAAAAAATACTGAAAAACGAAATTGCATTCGCGAGGGTATTTGAATTTTATTTTTTTTTTTTTTGTAATGTAAAATAAATTTTTTAAATACTTTTCAAGTGGAAGATATTTGAAATTCTATAAAAGTTATCTTAAAATATTATTACGTTTTAATCTTTTTAAAAATGTTTCGAACTCTTTATTGTCCACTCTATCTTAAGTGCCACTGTTTCCAACTTACACCACATGTGAAGGTCAGCGGGGAAATAATAAAATAAAATATTTAGCGAGAACGCAGTGTAAATAAATACAAAAGTTATTATTATAAATAATCGAATTATTATTTATTTCGTACACAAAACGTACCCGAAGTTGGGGGTTGATCGAGTAGTGATCACTTTCCAATTAGATCCTTAACAATTCACAATAATAGAAACTTAAGAACAGGGATGGTATATATTCTTAAACTAAACTTATATCTAAGGATCTAAAGTAGGGTGGCCAGCGTGAACACGACGTTTACAACAATAACTATAACAATATATGCTTGTTCGATATTTTTCTCTGCGTACAATCTTAAGCAATAGAAGTCGCCGTGGTCTAGTGGGTGGTGTGTTGGCTTATTAGACTAAAGGCCCGGGTTCGAATCCCAGGTCAGACATCAAAACGAAAAATATTTCTTCGGCGACTTCCTCTCAGCAGATTTCTGGCAAAGACTCTGAGAGTAAAAAATGCCATGAAAAGCTTCTCAAAAATCTGTTGTTCGGAGTCGACTTTAAACTTTAGGTCCCGCCACTCATGTATAAAATTTACGCACACAACATAAGTGGTGTGAGAAGCTAGGTCGTAATCCTGACTGAAGGGTTGTAATGGCCAATTATGTATGTATGTATCTTAAGGAATAACAGTTGTTCGTTATTCATCTCTACATACAATCTTATTGTAAGCACAACACAACACTAACAACTGTCCTCTTTACACGCAACACTACACAAGGCTGACTGAATTCTTAATGACTGGTCGTATGCTTTGTCTTGCCCTTTTACAGTCCAACACAAATAGTCAATTGAACATTCTTGAAGTAGAAGGTTCGTGTTCTCGATATCTCGAGAACTCTTGCAACACATTGCTTGTTATTGCGTTTGCTTACCTGTCTATCTCATTTTCCAGACGTCGGCACAAAGAAAACTTGATGAAAATGTAAGTGAATTTGTGAGAGGCTTGTGTATAACCCAGAGGAAAATTGTTAGTAATATTTTCATGTGTAATCTAACAATAGTGGAAGATGAAAACCGTACAGTGCCAAATCTCTAAAGATTTTTATTTAACTTGACAAATATTCTTCCAAAAATGGAGATCATTTCCCATTGTTATTAGGAAATTTTATTAGAAAATAAGATATTGAAATAAATATATTGAAGTCGCCGTGGTCTAGTAAGTAGTTTGTTGGCTTATTAGACGAAAGGCCCAGGTTCGTATCCCAGGTCAGACATTAAAACGAAAAATATTTCTTCAGCTGCTTCCTCTTAGCAGATTTCTGGCAAAGACTCTGAGAGTAAAAATTGCCATGAAAAGCTTCTCAAAAATCTGTCGTTCGGAGTCGACTTTAAACTGTAGGTCCTGACACTCATGTATAAAATTAACGCACACAACATAAGTAGTGTGAAAAGCTAGGTCGTAATCCTGACAGAAGGATTGTAATGGCCAATTATGTATGTATGTATTATAAAATAATGAATCTTATTGTAATTTTTCTTTGGGTGTATAATATTTCAAAAAGAAGCGACAAGAACCTACTTATTTGAAAGCTGACAACGAACTGAATGAATTTTTACGCTCTTTTTAACGAAGACTGTTGATGTTCCCCTATGTGTATAAAAAGCAGGAGATGATCTTCCCCTGATGGACGTTGGTTTATCAAGTTATTTGCATTGATCAAAGAACACCATGAGAGGTTCTACAGAGGAAAATTCAATTATAACAGGGGTAAGCCGTGTAAGTAGGCAATAATTTGTGGAAATTGAAGAGAAAAAAAAAATATGAAGGTCAACTGGCTTCATTTAAACGTTTGTGGGCCTATTTATAAAGTTTATTGAACTGCGATGATTAAAATTTTTGTCATAGGAAACGACAACACTTTGTAAAATTTAAACTTTTAAACTCCTTATTACAATCAAAGATTGTATAAGAAGCTGAAAATATTTTTCTCAGCAAGGAGCCTAGTACGCTTAGAGTCTTAGAGAGATAATGTGGTATTACTTTAGTGCAGGTAATTAAAGCCAATGAATAGGCCTTTTAATTTTTTTCTTTCTGCAAAACAAAAAGGCCAACAATATACCTATAAATGAGAAATTATTTTCGAACTTTCATACTCCCTTTAGTGCCTTTAGGACTTAATTAAAAAGTTTTTTTTTTGTTTTTTTGTTTTCATTGCCCATAAAAACAGTACCAAATTAAACCTTTTTCATGTATTTAACTCTTTTGTAAACCTTTTTGTTTCTTAATCCCCCCCCCCCTCACTTTCTTTATTATTGATTATAAATTTTCATTGAACTTACCACTACGTTTCTGCACCATATTGTGTCCGTACAAACGGCTTAAATCGAGTGCTTTCACATGGACCACAAACAGCATAATGCCTATAAAGAGTGGCCAGGTTAAACGCCACATCAGTAACGACATTCTGCTTTATTTTCTTTCCTCCTTTTTTTGACGTTGAACTCAAGACCTTTACAGCACAATAATTAATTTTCGATGCCCAGAAAAAAAAACGGATTTTAAAACCAAAAAAAAAAGTTTTTTGTTCTGGATGTTTTTCAAGGATTTCAAGAAAAATTTGTTCTTTTTTTAGTTTTCTTCTGTTCTTTCGAGGTGAAAATGAACAAAAAAAGTTTCCAAACAATGAATCAAGAAATGTAGAAAAAGAAGAAACAGAAAAATGAAGAAAAAGTAGGAAATAAAGTTTCTTTTTTATCCGAAACTTGTTTTACACTTGACTTAAAACTTGAAGCGTGCAGTTGCGACGTTAAATTTTGTTCTTTTGTTCTGGAGTTTGTTTTATGGCTGTTGTTCACACGGAAACTCCCCAGTTAAACAGCAGCATTACACATGTCATTAGCACTGTGTTCATTAAAAATTGGAAAGTCACGGTGACGCCAGAAGAAACAAAACAAAGAAAATCAAAAGAAAAAACGTTGAAACGAAAAACTAAATAAAGAAAATTGTTTTCAACTCTTGTTATTTTCGATTGTTTCTATAGCTACTATTGTATTCTTCTTCTTCTTCTGCTTTTTGTTTTTTTCTTTTCACCACAATATCCGTTTCCGTTTGTTTTTTATTTTAAATTCAATGCTTCACTTGGTGTTCTTTTATTTCTTGATTTCGTAGAATTAAAATTCAAATTTCAATTGTTTTAAAAGTTTTATTTTTCCTTTTGTCTTGTTCTTTCTTTCTTTTTCGTTTTTATCACTTTTTGTTTTATTTTTTTTATTTTTAAATCATTTTAATGTTTAAAAGATTTCTCAAAAAAAAATACACGTTTTCGAGGCAATACTTGATATGTTTCGTTACAGTTGCTGTTGCAGAGTTGCTTAAAAAGAAATTCTATTTTTCGTGGCTGTTTACATGATTTCTGAAATAGAAGGAAAAACGGATTAATTAGTATTCAATTGGGGGAATCAAGGCAACAAGTTTATATTTTCATAAATTTTTCTAAAACACCTTAAAATATGCAAGATTTTTTAAATTGTTTGTTCCCCTAAAGCAGCCAAAGTAAATCCAAATTACAACAAAAGGTTACAGAAATCGCTCGATTTACCAAGTGCGACGTAAATCAAGCGATTACTTTAACTTTAATTTGCGTCGTCATTCGACTTTTGTCGCCGTTTTTGGTACTAACTGCAACATAAATCAAGGGATTACTGTAACCTATAATCCTATAAATTATTTTGTATAGAAGGCGACATAAATCGAAAAGACGTAAATCGAATTTCATATTGCTCATACTACAAGATACAGTCAAACCCGATTATAACGAACTCCGTGGGAGCAGAAAAAATAGTTCGTTATAGGCAAAGTTCGAAATAAACGGGGTGAAGTCATAGTCATAGAAGAAAATATAAAATACAAGGAATTTTTTTCATTTATTAAAAACAAAACGAATTTTTTTTATTAAAAACCAAAAATTCTTTTTATCTATCAGCTAATCCTAGATGCTGAGTTATAACTTAATGCTGCCATATTAATTAAAAGTAAAGACTATTGCCACATTGCTTTTAAAGTAGTTCCTTTTAACCAAGAATTCGTTATAAACGAGTTCGTAGTAAACGAAGTTTTTTTGTATGAAAATTTTTATTAAAACGTTGGGACTTGAAAATATGTACGTAATCAGCAAGAAGTCGCCGTGGTCTAGTGGGTAGTGTGTTGGCTTATTAGACAAAAAGGCCCGGGTTCGAATCCCAGGTTAGACATCAAAATGAAAAAATATTTCATCGTCGACTTCCTCTCAGCAGATTTCTGGAAAAGACTCTGAGAATAAAAATTGCCATGAAAAGCTTCTCAAAAATCTGTCGTCGACTTTAAAACTGTAGGTCCCGCCACTTTTGTATAAAATTAACGCACACAACATAAGTGGTGTGAGAAGCTAGGTCGTAATCCTGACTGAAGGGTTGTAATGGCCAATTATGTATGTATGTATGTAATCAGCAAGAATTCGTTATAACACAGTTCATTATAAACGAGTTTTACTGTAGTATATTTTTAACAGGGAAATAAAAAAGTTATATGAATTTACAGTAATCCCTCGATTTACGCCGCAGTTGGTTTCAAAAAAGGCGACTTAAGTCGAATGACGACGCAAATTGAAGTTAGAGGGAACAAAAAAATTTGACGACGTAAATCTAAACAATGTTAATTGAGGCAACGTATATCGAAGGATTACTGTATCGCGTTACGCACAGCAAATTTAAATGTATGTTTCTGTTCTAGTATGACTAGCAAGCTAACTGCTGTTGCGTTGCTGTCATACTTCTTATTTATCTCCATTTCTAAAAGGTACTTTGTTTCGGTATGGCTTCCAGTGATCCATAGAATTAGCGCAGAAGATATTACATGTAGCCGTAGCCCACTAGGTTGTGTGTTGGCTTATTAGATGTAAAGCCAGGGTTCGAATCCCAGGCCAGACATCAAAATTATTTCTTTGGCAACTTCCTCGCACCAGGTTTCTGGCAAAAACTTTGAGAATAAAAAAACCTGCCATGAAAAGTTTCCCAAAAAAAAAAATTCTGTCGTTCGGAGCCGACTTTAAACTGTAGATCCCGCCACTTAAGTATAAAATTAACGGATTGTAGGATTGTAATGACCGACTATGTATGTTATGTATGATATTACATGTAGATATACGGCAGACTTTAAAAACCATTTGCCTATTTAATTAGTTAAGAAACCGAAACACCAAACATATAAATATCTGAAGTCCCTAATTAAGCCAATATATTGATCCCAATGTGCTACTCACACTCAATCCAGCAGCACTTACTTCCTCTTCCTTTGAGTCACAAGTTCTGCAAAGATGGCGCTTGGACAGCGGACATGTCTCACCTCAACATTATTGGGGAGAACAAATTAAACTGTTCCGTCCGCCGTGGAATATAAATTCGACTAGTTCAACCTATCACTCGAACAGATTACTTTTTGTAAAGAAGAAGCGTTAATCAAAAAGTGACATTTGTACTCGATTGCCACCCCAATCGTGGCCTAGAAGACTTTTGTGTGGGACGCATATTCAAAGTATTCCCGTTCTGATCAGTGAGTCCTCAGCACAGTTCATAGGTATGTCTCTATGCCCTGGACTTTAAATAAAAGCGATACTAGATAATACGCCATTTCCCAAGAAAATAGGTGGCATTTATGGACTAGCTAATGGGTAGACATGGTTGTTTGCGTTTATAGCCACTAAACCAGGAATACTTTACAACTTTAACCGCTATGAGGTCGGTACGACTTCTACCTAGCAGATAGAGGAATCTAAGCAAATACCCAATATCCAAGTATTTCGTTAAACAGTCCACAATAATTTTCCCTATTCAATTACGAGCGTCCGATATATATATTTACAGAGAATTAGGAAGATCCTAGGATTCAACCAAATAGAGGAGTTAGCACCAGTTCAGATAGCGGTAGGGATCTACTCAATTATGGGTGGCGGGTTGTAATCTTGACTAAAGACTTGTTATGACCTTTAACCTATTTGAAGCAAATAAATTTTATATATTGATTGATTGTTTTTAAATTTTTTGATAAATCAAACGAATTATTTTATATGCGAAATTATTTTTATAAATTTCAGTCCAACCCTGGAGAGTATTAGAAACGAGACAGACTTTGCTTTTCAAATGTTTTAATTGGTTATGAGCTTTAGGACATAAATTCTAGTCCAACCCTGGAGAGTATTTAAAACAACACAGACCTTCCTTAACAAATGTTATTGTTCTTATTGTTCAATAATTTTTATTGTCCTATGACAATGAAGGGAATTAAAGAATTCCTTTAACCTAAAAGTAGACTTTAAATACACATACTTTATATTCAAATGTATGCCTTTGTACGTAAATGGCTGCGTAAACGAGAACCTTGAAAATAGAAAGAAAGAAAGAAAGAAGAGAAAAAGAAATTATTTCTCTGTAAAAAGAAATACAAAAAGTCGTTACATATTTTGTGTTTTTTTTTTTAACAATTTTATTTGTATTTATTGCCATACGCCTTTAGGTATGCTTTACCTTTTTGAATAAATTCTTTTTATGCCCACATTTCATTAAAAATCTATGGGTAATAAAAATGGAAAAGAAAATTGCCTAGAATGAGGATACTTTATCAAAATATTGCTTACCAAGGTATGATTGGCTACTATAGGGACGAGAAAAGGTGCTGAGCTTAGGGCTTACCACCAGACAATTGGTTTGTGGTAGCACACAGTACAGCAATTCACTTCATGGTTGCCTTAAGGTATTTTCAATTTATTTTATTTTCTTTTTAGAATTTCACACAAATATTGTGGTTTCATAACGATTTATTGCTATCGGACCCGGACTAGAAACCAAAGACAATACAGCACACATACATACATACATACGCATACATTAACAATGTCAATTTGTATTTTATTTCATATTGGTTTTTGCTTTTGTTATTGGAAAATTTATGCATTCCACATACAACACGTAAATAAGGTCTACTCCCCGTAACACTACCCTTTCGCCACTCTATTTTAGCCAGAAATAATAATTGAAAGGAAAATCTTAATTGGATTTTATTGAAGTGGAAAAAAAAATTGTTTATGAAAAGCACATTCTTCTAATTACGCCTTTGGAATTACAAATTGAAGTTAGAAAATAAGTCATTATATAGGGTACCCCATAAAGTCGTTATAATCCAAATGATTGTGTTTCATTCGCTATAACTTGCAAAAATATCGTGGTATTGTGGTAAAAAGCAAATCTTTTATTGTAGTTATCATATTTCATTGTAAATCATTCATAATTGATGTGGTTTAGCTTTATTCGAAAATATGAAAATATATACAACGCCTGAAAATATGCAAATATTTGTTACCCCTTTATGGTTTGTTACATCTGCATCAATTTGCAAAAACTCGCTAAAGACGCGTTAAGATTTGAAAATGTTTTCATGCCGCAGCAATTTTTATTAAAGACATTTTTAGTCAATAATGGCTGGTGTCACCAAGCAATTTCCAAAAAATTTCTCAAGACTTTTTATGGATTTTGTTTTCAACTCTTTGTCAATATTTGAAAAAAAAATAAAATTTTTTTCGTTTATTTGAAACAGAGAGAAGTCATGGAACTTCCCATGGCCTATATGCTTGTATATATTTTTTTTTTTTCTCATAAAATTTTATTGGTCTATTGAGTCAATCTCTAATTTTAAGGCAAGAATGAAAGCAATCAAAAGTATGCTTTAAAATTTGTAATTTTAAATGGGTTTTTATTATATTACAATATTCCCTATGGAAATATCAAACGACTTGGCAATATTATATGGTACAGATATGCTATGCCTAAAAATATGCTTAGGTTTTTAAGATGAAACCGAAATTTAAAAAATAAATTTGTTTTAAAATTGAAATTTCCCCAAAAATATGCTTTAAAATTATCAAAAAAAATTATTACTTTCCGGTCTGGAACCTATTAAGATTCCTTGAGGCATTAGATGTGCTAGATTCTGTGAATATCTGACAAATGCTTAAATGGAATGGTTCCAAAAGTTTTAAGTTACAATATTAGAGCTCTGTGCCAAAGCTGAACAAGCCAAATAATAAATAAATAGGTAATCAGTTATCCGATTATTTCTGCAATGGAGAAGAGTTAAAATTGGCGCAAATCACCATAGTGATATAAGGATGCCAAATTTATTAGGAATGTCTTCAGTTATAGCCAGAAGGCTATAGAGAAGACAGAATGTAGAAAGACCAGGTTAACTAGCCGTGTAAAGTTTTTTGTTGGTTAAAATATTGCTTCGTCCGTTTCCGAATTGTAATAAAACACTATTTTCGAACGTGTCCTTAATTTAGTGCGTATTTTCAATATGATGTGCCAGTTCGATCATCTCCATATGCATATTAGCAGTCTCCAAATACTCTTAAGCATGTAACTCTAAAAAATTGTCTTCAACTTCTCAATTCTTTTTAAACCGTTCTTTCTACAGTTCCTTAGAGATTTATATGTAAATAAACGCAACAATTTCAAATACTTTGGAAATTATCTAGTGCCTTAAGCTTTTAAGAGCCTTAAAGTATGCTTACATTTGAACGTAATACATCCATTAATCTTTATCCCCTTTTAAAGATGCTTAAAATTCAAATTTATTTTTTATAAAACCTCAACTGGCAATATATATTTTCCCCTATACATGTTATAACCTTTAGGAAAAAGTTTAAGTTCTTAGAATTCTTTTAAATGTAAAAACTTAGCAACACCTTAAAAGTATGCTTTAATATTGAGCAAAAAATTTTAAAAAGAAAATTTAAAAGAATAAATTTCAAATTAAAAAAATGAAAATTTAAGTTAAGAAATTACGTTTAAAATAATATTATTTTAACGGTTCCTTACGTATAAGGAAATAAAATAAAGTTCCAGTAATATTTAAATGCCATTTCTATTTCTATAAATCTCTAAAGCCTAAGTTTTCATTTTTTCATATGGCCCTTAAACAAAATAAATAAAATAAAATAAAAACTTTTATATATAAAGAGCCATTTTGTTTTTCTTTTTTATCCCAAGGCATTCAACATTTAAGTCATGAGTAAAAGTATGTTGGTTTTACCTAAAGGTATGCTACAATTTTTTTATTGTTATTTCTAGCACGTGTGTTTTTATTATGCATAAAAGTATGCAAGGCAAATATGAAAAATCATATATTATATTTAAGGAAATATGTTTTACAACAGCTGAGCAATTTTATTAAATTTCACATTGCATTGCTGGTGTGTTATAGAAGAATAATTTTATTTAAATAATATAAAAAACTTTACTTTCTTATATAGAAGAATAAAAAACTATAAATTTTAAATTATTTAATGCCTAAAAAATTGTTTTCAAAATAAAGTTCTTGTCAAAAAAAAAAGCATATTTAATTGTAATTGATTATCTTAAAATATCAATCACAAATTATAAAAAACAATAAATTTTAAATTTATTTTACGCCTAAAAGTTCACTTCATATAACAAATTTCAATTTTCAAATAGTTTAAGAATTTGATTAAGTCTCACTTTTCTTTCTTTGTGCAAATCCTATTAAAATTTAATTGATTTCATTGAAAGCCTTAAGTTATGCAAAGATTTTTTTAACCAAAAAAATAACAAAATGTAAACAAAATATAAATGTTTGAATTTATATCAGAGTTCAAGTAATCTTAAAATAAAATGAAAAAGTATGTATTGCATGTGCAAAATTTTAGTTGCCTGAAACTATGCCACAATAATCACTCATGCCAATACACTTTTGGCAGCTGTTTTTATAAATAGATTTTCATTTGCCATTTAGCCATAAGGTATGCTATATAAATGTATGTATAGTATACATAATACAAACAAAATATTGATTGAATGCTTTACGTTTGCAGGTACAAACGTGTTTATATGAAGTGCGAAAATCTATACTTTAAATATATTCAGTTTTATTCATTTTGCTTTATAGCAAAATTTCATCACTTTCATTTGGTTTTTGTTGGAATTTCAATAACTTTTGCTAATAAATCGCTAGTATTTTTCCATAGGAAAATATTAAAGAAAATGTTGCATATTTTTAGGGGTTTTTAGATATTTATTATAAAAAAGTTGTGTCATTGTATATTAATAATATGTATTTAAATTTTCTATAAATTTAAATATTTTTTGTGGACTACTTTTAGGCAAAAATTACTTAAATTACAAATTAATAGCTGGCGAAGTGGAAGAGAAAATTTATAGCTTATGAGAGAAGTCTTTTAAAATAGATTTGGTACCTTTAGAAGGCTTAGTAGTCGCCAAATTCACTACACATGCTCGCTATCCAATTTTGAAAAGCTCTTTAGAAAACGGCCACTACTTCATAGAGAGCTAATATAGCTAGCCAAAAGCAGAAAATATTCAAATATTTCAGTCGGAAGCAGTACTAATTGTGTTGAACAGTGATTGCTGAAAAACATGCTCAACTCATTTTCACTTCTACTTACAAATCTCGATCGCAATTCCTCTGAATCCATCTCAACTTGATATGTATTGTTTTGCGTTGCTGGTATTCTTATACAGAGATACAATTACTAATATAAGTCACTCTAATACTTCTAAGTAGCAAAGTGCAGATAAAATAAACTTTCAAATGGTGTGTACATACTGTAAATATTAATTTCATGCAAGTAATTGCCTACAAGCACATGTAGTTGGTAGTAATTAAATATCTAGGAAGGTACACTGTTGGAAGGTACAGTGTAAATCGTTATGTATGGATTATTTTAAGCGAAGTCTTTTCATTTTTTAAAATTCATATAACAATGATAGTCTTTTCCAAGATTTATGGTTAAACCCTACCCCTTTAAATCCCTGCATAATTTTAGGCTTTTTTAAAACTTTGCAAATTTTTTAGGGTATAAATAATGAAAAAAAACTTGTTAGAGCCTATAAAATATACTTTGTAAGGTGCTTTAAATTTTATTTTTATTTTATTTATTAAAGGTTATATTCATACTAAATGTTAAGAATTGCTTTTGCATACTTTTAGGCTTTCATAAAAAAATTCTTTTATTACGGATATATTTTTATGTAAATTTTTATTTCTTTCAAACTTGCAAAAACTTTTAAGAACTTTTCCTTCAATAATCTTAAAAAATATTTGTGCTTTCGTTTATTTAAAGAATATCTTCAAAAGAAAAAAGTTAAAAACTGGCTACAAAAAATAAAGGCGAATCTAATATTAAAGGAATCGTTGATTATGTCACCATTTGTATACAAAACGTTACTAATTTTCATTTTTAAGTTTCAGAGGGGAATTAACAAAGTTTTTTAGCCAACAATTTAACTTCTACCAGCACTAATGCGAATGCGAATGATAAGAGCAAATTTGAATACAAAAAGCAAGAACATTAACCTCCCTTACAATACAAATTGTTGCTTTAATAGTGACCCTGATTTTCCATATTTTTCTTTTCCTTTTTGCTGAAAAAAAATAAAAAAATACAAAAACAAAAATAATAATATGGAAGCATTTGGTAATACACGTATTTGGTAGCGACTACCAACTGTGCTGTTTAGTGAATTTTTTTTTACGTTATTGTGTAGTATGTTGTTAACAACAAGTCAACAAAAACCCTTCCACTCCTGCAGCAGAAACTGCTGGCATGTCGTTTCAACCATTCATCACGTTCTTCTCTTTTTAATTCTTTTTTTTGTGTATAGTTCTTCAATACAAGGAAAAACCAGTTGAAATTGTTGAAATATTCTGTTAAAAACTAGCTAAAGTCACTAGAATAGAAAGATCCAGTCTATGTCTAAAAAAAAAAATTTGACCTACTGATTCCACTGCCTTTACTTAACCAAATGTGAAATGCTTCCACAGCTGAGTTTGCGTTTATTATGTTGGCCTATTCACTTAGTTTAATTACTACCAACTAAAACGGAAAAATCCACTTAAAAACTTTACATCCACCACCCTACACACTCAGTTTAATATTGTTTTCAGTCCATTGTTCCTTGTTTTCTATTCTATTTTTATATTCACTTGGACAGCATTATTCAAAACATTCAAAACAAGAACAAGAAGAAAAGAAATGAAAATTTTAATAAAATTTTATGAAACCTAATATAAACTTTCCATGCCAATGAAACAGTGCCTTATAGCCAAGATAACCAGTACAGAAGTCTTTTATTTTAAAAAGGAAGAGTTTAGGTTTTCAAAATTTTTTTTGGGAAATGGTTGCCTTAACTTTTCAAAATCACTACAATATTAGTGCTTCATATTCTTTTTGCCCTTGGCGAAGGACATTGGCAAGTTACTCACGAACACCAGATTTTATAATCCCTGAAGTAATCGGTTACTCTGCAAGTCTCACTCGAACATTAATTCAAGTTTCATATTGTTCTCATATTCTATTAAAATCTTTTTTTTTTAAGCAGATAATTGATCTGTAGTAGCAATTTCTGGAATGATAGGGTTGCCAACTATCTAGAAAGGACACCCTCAATATAAAAACGTGCAGGGTTGTTGTTTTGCATATCGCATTGGAAAGCAACTAGTCACACCAAAAACAATAAGTTTTGGTTAAAGCCATGGCGGTAAAATACTTGTCAAATGTCTTACTTCTCTTGATTTTTGAATAGGATGGACCACCATTTTGAGAGGCCAATTTTTATGACAGTTTTTTTGCATGCTTTTATTACTCGTTATTTTTATTATTTGTAATGCAGTCGCCGTGGTCTAGTGGGTAGTGTGTTGGCTTATTAGACAAAAGGCCCGGGTTCGAATCCCAGGTCAGACATCAAAACGAAAAATATTTCTTCGGCGACTTCCTCTCAGCAGATTTCTGGCAAAGACTCTGAGAGTAAAAATTGCCATGAAAAGCTTCTCAAAAATCTGTCGTTCGGAGTCGACTTTAAACTGTAGGTCCCGCCACTCATGTATAAAATTAACGCACACAACATAAGTGGTGTGAGAAGCTAGGTCGTAATCCTGACTGAAGGGTTGTAATGGCCAATTATGTATGTATGTAATGCACAAATCAAGATTACGGCTTAGATTTTAATACAAATCAATGTTGAGTGTGTTCATTTTAATTATGAGCACCCCGCTGTCGAATAAGTCCTTTCACCTACTCAGGAAACGTTAGTCTAGGGCCTAGTCTTGGGCATAATTTTTCCCAAATGGGCTCCTATACACATATGACACAATGAAGTCTCCAGTGTGGAATCTCTTCCGGGCAGTATGTGCGCAATATAGTTTCGAGACGTTACTCTAGACCCAGAAACCTAGAATAATCGGCAATTTGACTTTGGAAATGGCCATTTGTCGTCCTAAAATGTAAAATCGACGCCGAACGACTGATTTTTTAATAAAATTTCCATGGCAATTGTGTTTACTCTCAGAGATTTTGCCAGAAATCTGCTGAGAGGAAATCGCCGAAGAAATACCTTTTTCTGTATTTTTTATTTTGATGTCTAGCCTGGGCTCGAACCCTGGCTTTAAGTCTAATAAGTCAACACACTACCTATTAGACAGCGGCGACTTTCTAGGGCCGGAATAATTTCCTAATTTCTAGCATAATCGTTGTCAAATGGGGTACAATGTACGAATCACACAAAGAAGTCTCCAGTGTGGTACCTCTTCCGGCCTGTGTGCCCACAACATAGTTACGAGTTGTCACTTTGGACCCAGACACCTAGAATAATCGGCCATTTGTCTTTGAACGATTTGCATTAATGGACAAGTTTGTTGTGTGTGTTAATTTTAAACATGATTGGCGGGACCTAAAATATTTTTGAGAAACTTTTCGTGGCAAATTTAGCTAATCTCAGAGTTTTTCGCAGTAATCTGCTGGAAGGAATATTTTTCTCATATTTTGTATGGTTCGAGAACTGAAATTTGAATCGAGGTCTCATATCTAATAAACCAACACACTACCTACAAGACTACGGCAACTTTACAGTTCTATACTCAGTAGAAGCTCTGGTTTGTTACACCACCCTAAGCATATAAATTTAGTTATTTCTCTAGTTATTATTACAATATTATTTATGATTGAAGAAATGAAAAATTTTAATTTTTTTATTTTAAACATTAAATTTTTTATTACAGAAATAAAAAAAAATAAATTTTGAAGCATAATTTTAGGTCAAGTTAAAATTCTAAGAAACCATTTATAACGTAAAAACCCCTAAAAAACCTGTGCTATAATAAATAATGAAAAATTTCAAATCTTTAATGTAAAACGTTTAACTTTTTTATTACAAAAATAATAACAGAAAAAATGTTTTTAAGCATAACTTTAGGTGAAGTTAAAATTCATATAAAACATTCACAAAGTAAAAATTTCTTCCCATAATATAAAACAAAATTCATTAAGTTTAACAAGGCTTTTAAAAATATCTTCTAAAACATAATTTCAGGCGCATTCTCAGTTTAAATACATTAAAAAATTAATTGAATTCAAAATAAAAAAAAAACTTATTTAAAAATTTTAATTAAATTATATTCTATAATTTAAATGTCAACAATAACTTTATTTAAAACAAATATTAATTTACTGTTGGACATTATCTTTAGAAACAGTGCATAAATCATTATAAAAGGAAAAGAGTGCTTTAGTTGACAATTGAATTAATTATAAACATTTTTTTTTTTCACTTTAATTAATTTCTAAACTTTTTAAAACTTTTTAATTGACTCATCTGATTAAGTTTTTAATGACTTGCCATAATTTAAATTCATTTCGAAAAAAATATTTTTTAAATATTTGCATACTTTTAGGCAAGACAATATTTTAATACAAAATAAATTTAATTACATATTAAATTGATTAAAAAAATTTTATTTTTCAACAGTAAAATTTGCTTTTTTAAAGCATACATTTGGTAGCATCAAGTTTTATAAATTTTTCTACAAAAAATCAATATTTTTTATATTTCCAACGTAATTTTCAAACGAATTGAATATTATTCGTCACTAAAAGTTTTATCACTGCCAAATACTTTAGTTTGCTTTTACTTCTCTTTGGAAGCAGGAAACGAAAGATTTTTTTATAGTAAAAGAGTAGAATACACAGCAACTTGCAGCATACTTTATGGAGCTTCAGGTAAAAAAAAAGATTTAGATTCGTCAATCGTTGATTCCCATAAAGCGGCTAAATTGTATGACTAAACATGCTAGACTCCTACACGAATAATTCTCTTTTCAGGATCAGGATTTCGAATCAAAAAAATTTTTGCTTGATTCATCCAAAAGACTCCTTATCGCGTAGTATTGATAAAATTCAATAATTATCTTCATATTTAGGTCAGGCAGTGACACCGCTTGGCAAGAGATAGAATTTATCTAAGCCAACCAAATTAGATCTCCAATTACAGATTCGTAGACAAATACGGTATTGGATAGGATATATGCTTAGATTTTCTTCACATGAAATTATAAAGACAGTTCTTGGATGGAAACCTGCTAAAGAAAACTATCAAAGAATACATCGTTTCAAGACGAGTTATTGAGGGCTTTTAGAAATATGCCATCGACTCAATATTAGTTAATTTAAGAAATTTATTTTAAGAAATTTAAAAATCTGTTTTTGCCCTCTCTTAAGAAGTAATCTGTTTATCAATAGATACTAAATTTTATTTAAAACAAAAAAATTTATTTATCTCCCCTAAAAGTATGCAGCCAATTACAATGTCAATTTGTTAGCTATTTATCGTGCTGTATTAGTAGTGAAATAACGTAACAAATCCATGTGGGGTTTTACTTTAATAAACTCCGCTTAAATTTTTTTTCGTATTCTCTACTCTTTTTCCTCCTGGAATTATTTTTTAAAACAGAGAAGATATTTAATGTGCTTTTTATAAGTCGTGGAAATGTATTTTTCGCTCCTTACCGTATGCTTTCGTTTTTTAACACCTAAAAATATACTTTGGTTTTTTGTGACTTTTTTCTCGTTGTTTGTTTAAAATGTTTTCGCTTTCACTAATTTCATTTTATTCTTTTTTTTTTTTGTGCGCAATAAAGGGAATAAAAAGGAAAAAGCTAAAGGAGACTGTTGCTTGGAATTCTACTCAGATTTCTATCAAATAAAACCAAAGGTGGGGGTATAAAAAAACAAACCAACAGCAAAAGGCTTTCAGCCTCAGACTTTTTGTTTTTATTTTATAACAGGGATGGTTTTGTTTTTCATTATTATACCGGAATAACGAGAGTGAGGTAGGGGAAGAGTGGAAGCAGTAAGAAAGAAGAAATGCCTTCAATCTGTTTTTCTGTATTTTCAGTAGGTGTTTGAGCTGCCATCAACTTGTTAAATGGAAATTGGTGTAACGTTTCTTTATCTTTAACTGTATTTCTCTTTTATGCCTTCTTGACTTTTGATTGTTCTTCTCTTATTCCTTTTGTTCTTTCTCCTGCTTTACAATATCCTTCCCTTTTCCACAAGGCATGTATCCTTCTCGTTAAGTCCTTTTTCTTTGCAGCAAGAAAAATAAAAGGGATTTTAAAGTACTACAATAGTATAGATAGGCTATTGAGTAGATATTCTGATAGTGTGATGTATCAACAAAGTGCCGACCTTTGATATGCGTTATACTTTTATAGAGTTTTTATATTTAAATTGAAATGTAAGGATACTGTTGTTATTTACTTGAGATTTTTTTTGCATCCTTTCTATAGTACTTAACGCATCCATATGGTATGCTATAGTCTATATATAGTATTTCACGTGTTATTATCAAGTTCTGTTAAGAATAAAAGAAATTAGAAGCTTATTTCTTATAGAAGCTTATTTCTTACTTCAAACAAACCATTTTAGAATCTA
The DNA here is from genome assembly GCA_014635995.1 of Sarcophaga peregrina. Lineage (NCBI taxonomy): Eukaryota > Metazoa > Arthropoda > Insecta > Diptera > Sarcophagidae > Sarcophaga > Sarcophaga peregrina. The sequence continues at coordinate 99,996,710 of CM025789.1, forward strand.
GTTCTCAGACCCCGGAGAAAGACAACATTTATGAAAGGCAAACAGTATTGTATCTTAATAAATAATACAACCCAGTGAACATGGTCCTTCTACGCAGTCAGCATAACTATTAAACAAAGCAAAATTTATAGTTCATCATTCCAAATATTAATTTCAATATTTTGAATAGAAACATTGCATACATTTAGGTGGATTTTTAATTTCTTTATTCATGCTGAAAAGCTTAGCTCCAATGTTCTATAATTATCACATTATTTATTAATGCTGTATTATGTATATTCGTTTAATTTTCTAATTAAAAATATCTAGAAAATTGCAAAAACTCAAATTCAATGAAATTATTAATGTAATGATATGCCTTAAGGTATGCTATACATTTTTAATGAGTGCTGCATTGTGCAATTCTAATTAAATTTAATTGCCATTAAAAAAAAAATTTCAATTATAAAGAAAACCTATACTAAGCTGCAGTGTAATCGTTATGGAATTTTAATGGGATTAAAACAATTTTTCATAAAAAGAAAAATCAATTAAACCATTAGTAATATATGTATGTACCTAGGCAATAATATATTGAATCATTTATTTGATTAACCAGATAAAAGGAAATTCGTTTTAATGAAAAAATATTCCTTATTCGTTTAGAAATAAAAGGACACTCATGCATTTTATCGCTCGTTAAATATCTTATAAAGTAAAGTGCAATACGTTGCATACTTTAGGGAGAGGGAAAAATAATACATTGTTGTATTTTCTTACTTTCTTCTATTTTTGACTATTTAAATAAGATTGCTAAGCAATTGATAAGCTAGTAATTGATTTAAGTGACTTAAATTGATGTCTAGTCAAATTAAATAGAGTGAGTGGACAATTTTAAAGACTTAGATCTCTTTATAGATTTATTAGTTGAAATATTAGCGAGAAGATAGGAAATAAGAATTGAAAAACATCTTTTAAAGCGTTTAATTTCGTTTTAAAAACAAAATTAAAGTCTTATTATTACAGAAATGATTGTAGTCTAGCAGTTCGTATGTTGGCTTATTAGAAATGAGGCCTCATTTGAAACCCTAAATCAGACTTCTGCAACAAAATGAAATATACAAAAACATTTCTTGGGCGCTTTCTCTCAGCAGACTTCTGGCTCTAAAAGTAAAATATAATTGTCATAAAAACTTTCTCAAAATTCTATCGTTCAGAATCGACTTTAAACTGTAGGTCCATCCACTTATGTAGAAAATTCTTACAAACATAAGGGATGTGAGAAGCTAGGCTATAACTCTCACTAAAGGCGGAAATTCAGTGTTTTTAAAGGTACAGTGAAACTTCTATAATTTGAACTTCTATTACTTGAAGTTTCTATAAGTTTGAAGTTTTTTTTTGTAAATTTACTTCCCAAAATTGAAGTTATAAGTTTTTTTTAATTGTGATTCAATTTCAAGAACTTCGACTGATATTACTCGGTAAATAGGACTCCAATTCGAAAAATAAAACAATGAACAAAAATATCTTTCAAGACAAAAGAAAAAGCAAGCGTTAGGTTTTCCAGAACTCGCCGTAGTCTAGAAGTTAGTGTGTTGACTCATTAGACATAAGGCCCGAGTTCAAGCCACGTATCAAACATCAAAACGAAAATATGAAAAAAAATATTTTTCGGCAATTACCTCTCTGCAGATTTCTGGCAAAAACTCTGAGAGTAAATAAAATTGCCATGAAAAGTTTCTAAAAAAATCTGTCGTTCGGAGTCGACTTTAAACTGTAGGTCCCGCCAAGAATGATAGGCTAAAGATTACGCCTTGCGCATGATTTCCCATTAGATGACTTAGTTGGGCCATTTTAATGGTTTCCAAGTCTTTTTCATATGTGGAAATTAACATTTCTTCTGAAACGTGTGTGTGCACTACGTGAAAGTAGTTGGCAGCCCTGCAATATAATTTACATTATCAATAGCCAATAGAAGCACAATTTACGTGACGTCATTGATTCAACATGCGCAGAAAGTTTTAATTTTGTGTGCGTGATGGCGTAATCTTTAGTTTATCATTCTTGGGTCCTACCACTTATGTATGTATGTGAGAAACTAGGTCAATAATCCTGTCCGAAGGGTTGTAATGGCCAATTATGTATGGACAGAAATAGTATCGAAGGTTAGAAATGAATTTTTTTAAAATGTTTGACATTCGTTAAGTAGTTCTTAAATTACAAAAATGAGTTTATTTTGATTGTCTTAAGCAATTATTATCAATATAGCATCAATGACCCAAATAACTATAGAACCAACCCAATCAGTTTAGAGTCGAACTCTCGAGTCTGTGATACAGATGGGTTCGAGCCGGAAAATGCTCAAACAAGGACGAGTATATAAAAGCCCAAATTAAGAACATCGAATTCAAATATCCCATAATTTTGTAGACAGTCTTCGTATATGTATGAGGGGTAATCGTCTCCAAAGAAATCAGTTTTAAGAAAACATATGCTTTTGCGGACATCTCAAGGAATTAAAGCTCTTGTATTTGATATAATCCACAAGGGCGTCAAAGAGATGGAGCAACTCACTGCTAGGGTAAATCTGTTCTCTTACAAGTCAAGAGGGCCATATATTTCTGAACACAATAACAGACTATCTTGCATTTTGAAAGACTCAAATGAGTATAATGGCACACAATTAAGGGATGTGAAGACCATTTTACCGTTGGTGTCAGTACCACCGACAACTACATGTCCTCTAACCTACACATAAAACTAAACAGACTATCTTATCAAACGAGGAACAAAATTTGAACCACATTTGTTATAGGTCATTGCATGTGCTTAGCAACAGTCATTATGAAATATTTGAAGATTGGAGAACTGTGATAACTAGTGTTAAGCCAAAGGCTTTCTTACCCCTATCAAAATATCTAATAGAGCAGTTATAGAGTATAACTTCAACAGAAGTGTTCTCTCGGAAATCAGAGGCATTTGTTTTTATGAAAGTATTACTGAAAGCTTATAAAATATTTTTTGTGATTTTCCTGGACTCTGTAGACAAAAACTGTAAAGCCAGCTTGAGGCCAAAAGTTTCTTAGTTCAGAAAAATTACAGATAAGTTGATTTCCCTATCCTACAGAAGACTTAAAACCTTTAATATTTTACTTTAACGGGCATTGCAGCTTGAGCTATCAATTGAATATACGTCCTCAGTATTATTGAAAGTGATATTGAGGTGTTATTCTTTAAGATTCTTCTTTGAAATTGATATTCAAAATTCTAAGGATTCGTTAATGTTATGAGTTTTTAAACTCAAAAAAAAATTTTTCATTAAACAGTTAAATAGGCCCGTAATAATAAAACACTCTAAGAATAGCAATGATGTAGTAGTTAAAATTTGAGAACTATGATAGAGATAAACTATTTTATTTTTATTTTTTCAACGTAAACCCTTACAAATTATTAAATATTACAAGATGAGTAACTAAAATTTTATATTATCGGCTTAATGTAACAGAACAGAGACCCCAGGTGGGCATTAAAGCCATGACCGTCACATAAAATGAGGAACACATTATGCACGCTTTAAAAATTTTAAAATATTTAAAATTTCCGTTCACAAATAAATTAAATCCTGGTAGAAAAAAGTTATTTAAGCCAAAAGTTATTATAAGCCAAAAAAAATTATTTTCATTCTAAAATTGGAGATTTTCTATAAATTTAAATAAAAATTTTCGAACTCATTTTAAATTTTAAAAAAGAACAATATGTAGAGAAGAAAAAATGCTTTTCAAGTTTCTTTTCAAAAAATTGTCTCTAAATAGTCATTAGTTTTGTTTAACTTGACAGCTAAACTACCCATTACAACTACCAAAGGCTAACAAAAAATATATTGTTGCATACTTAATGGCGCTAACAATAACAATACTGTTGTAAAGCCTGCTTTTAGGCACACATTCGCAAAAGCATACACCAAAACAAAAAAGAAAGATTTCCTTAGGGACCTAGATTACAAACTTGTTAAGGAAACCAGGGTAGACACTTATTTATTTTATTTTTAATATTAAAATTAATGAAAATATATAAACTTTGTTGCAAAAATTTAATAAATTTTCTTTTTTCTTTTTGTAATTTTTATTTACATTCGAGTGCGAGTATTTGTTTTAAATAAAATTTTCACTTGATAACACAAACAATTTAAATTTTTTTTTGTTGAATTTTTTTTAAACTTTTTTAAAGTTAAATTGAATATGAATGTGACACTTAGAATAAGAATATTTCTTTTTATTTGTTAATGAATTTTTATGTGTTTTATTTTTGCTAAAAGAAACCACGACGTTTTGGTTACAAGTTCAAAACTCGACTGAAGTGTATTAAGCTTTGCAGCAACTAAATATACCCTCTTATAAATGCTACAGTTTATCGAAAAAAAAAACTCAAAATTAAATTCTATGTTTTGTTTTTTTACTGCATACATCAATGTGGTTGAAGAAAAAGCAAGTCTATCGCAAGGGGCACACCTGTTTTCATACCAAAATCCTTAAACGTTATATTCTCTCTCATTTATACTCTCTTTTCTTTGCATGACTGCTCTCTCAAAAGTCTTTTCGATGTTTTCTTCTTGCACTCAACTCCTACGCAATTTGGGACATTTTTTCTAAAATTATTTTTTTTTTTTGTCAAAATTTGTGTGTTTTTCTCTCTCTTTCTTTCTTTCTTCCTTTCTCCCTCTCTCTCTCATTTCAATATGGTTTAATACGTAAATTTGTATTAATGGCCATATTAACTAGTAAGAACAACAAGTTGTTGTTAAAAGTAATTAAAATTAAAATCAGTAAAAAAGGCCATTAATCTTGTATTTATCCGGAGAAACCTTTCCTTAGTTTCAGGCAAATTTACTTGGAATAGTTGTGATAAATTTTCAGTGATTATACACTATAAGCGCCTCCCTTTTAAAACCCACGCGTCTTTAGGATTTAGCGCCACCTCTACAATGTAATTATAGCGCCCACGTTTTAAGCATTAAAAGGTTAACGTTTCACCAACAAACATAAATGAATTCACAGAAAAGTAAGGCTATGATATACTACGTCTTTCGCAGTGGGAGGCCTATTTAACCAATAAAAAATCATATTTTAAGCAGTGATAAATTGCAGTTTGACTTTTTTCAGCGTACTTTATTACTCTTCTATTATTTTTATAAAAAGAAACCTATTTCTTGAGTAACAGAACAATAGTGATATCCTAGCCTATCATCAAACAATCTAATTTTATTTGTTTGTGCAGCTATTCAACCAGAAAACAGGCATCAAAGCTAAAAATGATTTTGAAATGAAAATTATATTCAGTGTCCTATCGGCTTAAAGTCCTTTCAGACTTATAGCTTTAATTCCGGAATCAGATGAATATTTTACGAGTACACATCCAAGTTATGAACCAAAATTTATCAACTTGTAGTCTACGGCAGGGTAGGTACATGTAAGTGACGCCAAAGACGATTAAGGGCCATTATTACAACTTGCCGTTAACTAATGGAAGGATTTTAACGGCCAGATTAATTGGTTTTCATTATTATGAGTACCCTAAAATATAGAAGTGAGTGTTAACTCCAAGGGAATATCATCCTGCCAGTAACTTTTAAAGTTAACTTTATGTTTGAACTTGCCATATTATGTATTATTTTCAATGTGGCAACTTCACAAAAAAAAAAACGAATCCCGTCATTGCCACTGCGTTAAAAATAAAACGAACTTGTTTAATTGAGGAGTTTTATCGACATTGTTCCAACATTGCCATATGTTTGGAAAAAGTTAACTTTATTTTATCTCTAAGTTAAAATAACGAAAATAAGTTAAAGGTAACTTTAATGTTTATTTTAACTAAAGTTGCCTTTAATTAAACCCAGGTTAAACAGCAAATTCTACTAACATTGTCGTGGTTATGATTACGAGTAGAGAGAATTGGACCTCAGTGGCGTATTATGTGGAGCGCATTCCAAGACTAAAGAAGAGAGATCTTAAGGCTGTAAAACATGTAGGCACGCTGGCATAGATGACACTGGCACACGTGTCAAACGAAATTTCAATCAGGAACCTGGACTGAAAGGAATAGTTTAGACACTTAGATGTCTCCTCAACTCTCGATGTGCAATCCGGACGCGGATATAAGCATGCAGGGGCCAAAGGGCCAAAAGGACTTTACTTCGAAGTAATACCACCGTAGTCGCGGAGTGCGCATAACAGTCCACGAGACTGGAGGGGATTTAGTGGGCGAGGAGAATGTGACGACTTCCTTTATGGTGCGGTTAACCACATTTACCCCTCCTCAACGAAAAGAAAAACCGTCAAGTTGTAATAATTGCTTTGCATACATACATACATAATTGTTAATTAAAACCCTTCAGTCTGGATTATTGACCTAGTTGTCAATTTTATACATAAGTGATGGGACTTATAGTTTAAAGTCGACTACGAACGACAGATTTTTTTTTTTTTGAGAAACTTTTCATGGCACTTTGATTTACTTTCAGAGCTTTTGCCAAAAATCTGTTGAGAGAAAATCGCCGTAGAAATACTTTCTTTATTTTGTTTTGATGTCTGGCCTCGGTCTCGAACCCTGGTTTTGCGTCTAATAAGCCAACAGACTTCGGGGACTACAATTGCCCTAGCAGTAGTAATATTTTCTACAGCTTTCGCCGTATGAATGTTGTTTGTTTGTATACTGAACCCGTTGACTGGAATTATTCACCACATGGCCATATTCCTCCCGACATAACGATTATGGCGCACATTGCCCGAAAGACTTTATTAATTGCATCTGTTGTTGAATGCTTTATCCGTCCATGATAATTTGACTAAACAGACTGAATAAATGACAACTGATTTATCAGATGTATCGTTAACAAGATTGCTATTACCAACTGTCAAACGTCGGGAGCCCCTGGTAAAAGAATAAATTTTATGAACTGAAAACAAACTGAACTTTTCGAGTTCTAAGCAGTTTACTATGAACATGAAAAAGTGTCGTTATAAACATTTAGTCAGGTTTACAACCTAGCTTCTCACACCAACCATATTGAGTGTGTTATTTACATATGTGAGTGGAGAACTCACAGTACCAATATCAGGCTTCAATGGGAGTTAAAGCAATCAGACATTTGGAGCATAATGGCCATAGATATTCAAGATGGCGATTGATTACAACTTTAATAATAACAAAATGGCGAATAGCTGTTAAACCTTTGGAATAGGAGTTTGAATTGATTTGAAATAAAATTAATGGCATAAGATTTAATGAAAGGGAAGACATTTTTTATTGGACTCCTAACTGAAGACCAAATACATTTGTCCTCAAAGGACTAGACTTTGAATAAAATTTTGTATTGAATTTTTAAAACTCTTACACCCGAATACCTCCTCGAAGTAAATCTGAAATTTTTTTTGCTTTTGTTTCAATTGAAAACTTTTGCTCTTTTCTTTTAAAATAAAGTTACTGACAATTTCTTTTAACTTTTAATAAAAGCAACAACAAAAAAGGTAAAATAAAACAAAAAGAATAAAAATAAGAAAATAAGAAATCGAAAATAAATCTTGTTACCGCTCTGTGAAAATATGAAAAATATTTTCCACAAATTCTTTACCTTCAACAACGTTTACAACATTTGGTGGCAGAAGCAAAACAAAGAAAAAGATAAAGAAATAAATCAGAACGATTTTCTTTTTGAAAAAGGTTTGAAGTAGAAAGTTCAAAACGAATTCCGAGCACAGTACTTAAAGCCTATAAAAACAAGAACATAAAAACTCGAAACCCTAGGAATAGTTTTTGCAATAGAAAATCCCTTGAAAATCCATATTAAAATTGAAATCCAGATTTTCCTATCGAAGCTTCAAACCTTCGCTCCAAAAATTACACTCACAATCATAATCAAACCATATTTTAAGATCCAGTTTCCATAAACCTAATCACAATTCACGTAGAATAGAACAGAATGCATACTTTAGGTTTAAAGTCCCTCTTTGAAAGCCCGTTTTTTTTCCTGCAGCAATAAAGACCTATTACTGTCAGTGTAATTTTGGTTTGTGCTCAAATTCCGGTTTAGTTTGTTATGCATTATGATTCCAAGATATTTGACGTAATTTATTAGAGTGAGAGTTACTCTGCTAATATCTTGCCTAGGTAACTAGAAGTAGCTATCCCCTCGATGGAGTCATGAGCGAAAACACTTAGGTCCCACATAGGGCCCATTGTGGGTACCACAATATCAAATGCTCCCCGATTCCAGGAGCTTCCGATGAAGCGACTCCAACTGCCAATATTCATGCAAGACAGTTCATCCAGACTCTTCAAGTATTAGGCACCCAGAAGCCTCTATCTACTTCGACCAAGTGCCAGGCATATGCACAGTAGGTGTTGAAAAGTTTCATCCTCCTCAGAATTTCCACAGCTTCTGCAGAAATCATTTCCAAAGAGTCCAATACTACCATACCCCGTAATATACCCGATAAAAGTGCTGTGGTTACTTCTTTGGAATTTAAGCATAGCTGCCGTGTGCCTTTCATCGAGCCTTGGCCAGATTTTCTACCCCATTCTGCCCATGCCTGAAGCTGCCCATCTACTGTTGACAAGGTCCACGATATAATTGTCAATTATAAGCGGGAGTACCCTAAGGTCGAGAATTCATCAGAGAGTTCGACCAAGTATCAGGCATATGCACAGTAGGTGATTAAAAGTCTCATCCTCCTTCCAATTTCCATAGCTTCTGCAGAAATCATTTCCAAAGAGTCCAATACTACCATACCCCGTAATATCCCCGATAACATTGCTGTGGCTAATTCTTTGGAATTTAAGCATAGCTGCCGCATGCCTTTTATACAGCCTTGGCCAGATTTTCTGCCCCATTCTGGCCATGCCTGAAGCTGGCCATCTACTGTTGACAAAGTCTGCGATTGCCTTGCCTATTATAGGCTGGCAGACACTCTAAGGGAGTAACCTAAGGTTGAGAATTCATCAGAGAGTTCGACCAAGTGTCAGGCATATGCACAGTAGGTGATTAATCATCATGCAGAAATCATTTCCAAAGAGTCCAATACTACCATACCTCGTAATAACCCTTATAACAGTACAGTGCCTACTTCTTTGGGAGTACCCTAAGGTTGAGAATTCATCAGAAAGTTCGATGGTGGTGCCCTTCCATCCACTCTGCAGTTACCGGGAATGTCTTTATGTCCCTGTAAATATCTTACCTAAGTTGTGAACCAAAAAAACCGTATTGTTTATAGCACTATTGTGTTCAATGACTAAGTGGGGCATAAGTGACAGCTGCGTTGCCTTCAAACCATCATTCAAGATACATTTTTAAGCCCTTATACTTACATAGATATTGATGAACATAAGAGCTATTGATTGGCTTCTTCCCTAACATCCACCCGTCATAACTTTTTTCGTTTTCCCTTTATATAACGACAGACATATATTATCATCAATAAACTTCATTTAAAATTTTCACAATTTCCCTGCAACGAATAACTTTATTGAAGGCAGCCACCAGCGTAATAATATTTCTTGGAAGACTGCAACAAAAATGCAAGAAAAATATCAGCACCATATGGATAATAATGTCAAGGTATTCAGAGAAGATATTCTTGCACTTTCACGACAAACAAAAAAACAAAAGAAAATATTTCTAATATTAAGGGTATTCACTTTCAGTATTTAAAACTTACAAAACTTTCTTGAAGTCTTGTTTAAGATTTCATAAATGTTTACATTACGTTTGGTACCAAAGAAACTGGTACTTTTTGATTCTTAGTTAGTATTTTAGTACCAAGGTTCAGATATCAGCCGACTTTTTGGAGGAACTATTTATAAGGACGCCGAAGGTTTGCATACAGCCTAGCCTCAAACCATTTTTATCACTCCTGCCCGAATTTCGGGGGATAAGCTGCAGTATTCCGTACACATAATTTTAATTTCCATCATCAGAAAGTATTTGGCGACTCCAAATTTAGCCGGTACAACTTCGTTTTAGGTCGTATAGTATGCTCCGTTGTTGTACTTTTCTGAAACCCAAGTTCCCTCAGATCCAATTTGATCAGTTGACGTAGAAAAAAAGTCGTTGACCCTGTCGATACTGCGCTCATCGTTCACAGTAGTTCTTTAATGTGCATCGTTTATTTTTACTCATTAATACCCTGCGAACCCTTCACTGTTCACTCCACACATCCAGTCCAGGGCTTAACATGAGAATCGCCATAATGCTATAAGCACGGGGGGGAAACACTGAGTCTACCAACGAACCCAAGCATAATAATGCAGCCTCATCGTAAAACTACCATAGATTATATTATCATACGTGAATACCAACTCCAGCTATGCATTTGGGCATGACATTCCTCTTGGTAGGGTGTCGGAAACTCACACCAAACATACATACAACAATACCTGTCCTCATGGACCTAATCCCATAATGCTTTTCGCACAGCCCCAAGATGTAACAGACTGCTACACCTGAGTACAAATTCGAACCCATGTATTTGGACATGACTTCCTCCTTGGTTAGGAGCGGAGCCTATCTAAAACACCTTCCGAACTCTAGGTCACGGCAACCGGTTGAGAATACAACTCCACATCGAGCCTAACTAGTCTTTTCCCGCGATTCGGGTCCAAACAACAGCCACTACGATGCTTCCTAAAGGGGTCACACCAACAACCAGGTTGGAACCGAGGTTCCAAAGACTCCTGGCTTCCGTGGTACCAGAATTAAATCTTCGGTCAGACCTCGCAATCAAATCGATTACTACCATTTGAACTACAAACAGTTCGGGACTGGTGACCCACAGAGACACAATAAACATACATCGACATAAAGAACAGCAATTACAGTACTAACATTGAACAGCGTCCTCAAGGCCACATGGTGTGGCATCAGGAGTTCACAAAATGAACGTGACAGGAGTACACACAACATAGCAGCAAGTTTGGCTGCGGCGGTGACGGCAAGGGTGGCAATAACGAGGATGGGGATGATGATAGCAGGAAAGAGGCATTTTGGACCGGCATATGAACAATAGCAGCAGCAACAGGAGCGGGAGAACCACCAGTAATCGATTCCAAACTGTCAACAAACGGATGCCTATCTTCGCCCACGGACAGACGAGAGTGCGCTAAAGGAGCCCAAACGTCCGGCTGTCCATTAAGGGTCTTCTATAATCCCAACCCTCCCCAGTACGGGCTATTCCCATACTATCTAAACTCCTACATACATACAGTAGGTTTAATGCCTTTTCCGACATTATAGGCAGACCATAAATAAGAATATTTGCGTATCCATAAAGATGGAAATGGATCCCAATGCTTTTAGAAATTGCCTCTGAAAATTTTTCATTTTCATGGCGTTGTGCGTTTGTTTTGATGTTCAACGATTTGCAAGGACTCAAGTGCTTTACCAACATTTCCCATAAAGGCTATCGATGGGTGCTTGTTTGGAATTTCGTTTAATCAATACCCAGATATTCTATGCTTTGAGTTGCCGCAGCAAAAATCTTTATGAAGTTTATGCTCAAGGCGTGTCTATCCTGGGTTCAAAGTCCAGTTAAAGCTGCTATGAGGTTCCTACGATAGGCTTTATCTACAGCGATCCGAATTTGTCTTCCTTTGCAAATAAGAAAAACTTGTATGAGCTCATTTGCCTGCCTCTTAGCAGCAGAATATTCATTTCGCATATGAACTCATTTGAAATTTCGAGAGTACCAGTCTACCTTCTGGTCACTTCACTATTCTAGAGATTGACCCGGTGGCCCCTGTGAACATGGACTATTTTCCTGCTGAACATTGTCTTGATAGATGTTTCCACTCTCTGATTCCGGATGGCTGGAATCCTGATACGATCCTCCCCCCTGGATATATATACCGACGGCTCTAAACTCGAGGTTGGGGTTGGAAGTGATGTCTACTCTGGGAAACTGGACCTGAATATTTCTCTCCGTCTGCCAGCCCAGGCGGTGGTGATGGCAATTTTCCGAGCCGCTCAATGGATCCTTGTCAACGATGCTCCTTTCAGTCGCGTCTCGATCTTTTCAGAATGTCAGGCTGCGATAAGATCTCTGTCAAGTTTCGTGGTTAACTTTAGAATCGTTAGGGAATGTCGCCGCTGTCTGGACCTAGTCTCGGGACGCTTCACCGTGATATTCCGGGAAACTGTAGGGCTGACGAGCTCGCCAGAGCTGGTGCGTTCCTTCCGGAATCCTCTTCTGCTGAATTGGGTATGCCATTGACCATTAATGAAAATAATGAAATGTCTCGCTATTTTCTTCAAAAATATTGTGCATTTTGGGCGGTACTAGATTTAATAGTGGACAGCATTGTACTGCACTGGACTGTACTGTACGGTTAGTTAAATTTTCCCTCGCTCTCCTTAATTTCATTATGTACCAATCAGTTCTTGCATTATCATACTAAAAATGGTACTTTTGGGCTATCTATAATAGTGCTTTTATAGTACCTATATTGTAGGTCCTACAATGGCAGTTTTAATATAAATAAAATGTTTTTTTTACTAATAATATTTACATCATAAACAAGTAAACAAAAATATATCAAGAAAACATACATACATAATTGGCCATTACAACCCTTCAGTCAGAATTACGAAATAGCTTCTCACACTACTTATGTTGTGTGCGTTAATTTTATACATGAGTGGCGGGACCTACAGTTTAAAGTCGACTCCGAACAACAGATTTTTAAGAAGCTTTTCATGGCAATTTTTACTCTCAGAGTCTTTGCCAGAAATCTACAGAGAGGAAGTCGCCGAAGAAATATTTTTCGTTTTGATGTCTGACCTGGGATACCAAGAAAACACCGGGTATAAAAAAAATGATAATAAGTAAACAAAAATGCAACAACATGTTTACATTTATGTATAGAGATTTTTAGAACGCGATGTCATTTTCTTTCAGGGTTTGAAGAGAATAATTGCGGTTAAAAGATCCCCGTTATAAAGATCTGTCGAACAATTGTTATCGTTTATGTAAAGGGCATAAACAGAGGAATAACAAACAAAGCAATTGTTGTTGTTTACATCAAGTTGTGAACAGTGGGACACAGAATTGTGTGAATAGTAAAGAATTTTAATTAAAACTGGACACAAATTTATTTTTTATTTTATTTCCAATCTAAGAGCTCATAATTAAAACGTTTTAGGTAAAGATAAAAACTTAAAAGTATTAAGAATTATTATTGTTCCTCTATTAATCCAACTAATGGTACTTTTTGTGATTAAAATAGTACTTTAAATGGTACTTTTTTACGTTAAATCAATAACAGCATAACAGCGAAGATAATTACCATGTTTTTTGGTACCAAAAATTATATTTTCATACATATGTTGGTACTTTTTTACAATTCTTTTGTTGCTTTAAATAAAATACTTTATTTTCCTTGATTAAATCTTATTAAAAAAAATTTTTTTTTGGGGCGGTAAATTCCTTAAACCTTTATTAGTCTGTTAATAAAGGATGCCACTTTTAATTTGGCCACATTCATTTCCACTGTATCGCTTAGCTTAATTGAACCCATGTCATCTACGTGGCTATAGTCTAGAGATGGAAAGGAAAGGCAAGGAAAGAAGGATACAAATCTAATAAATAATCTCTTTTCCTATTTCGTTTCCTATTTTTTTGTTTTGTTTTGTTTAAATGATTAAAATTAAAAGCCAAACGTTTTTGACGTTTTTTTTTTGTTTGGTTTTGTTTTACAAAAAATACCCACACCGAGATAGGCGACTTACCATGTAAAAGTAAAACGTTAATGCCCGTTTGTAAACCAACAGCACGCCAGGGATCTAATAAGCCATGGGTAAATATAATACGTTTGGATATATTAGAGAAGCCACCAAAAAGTTTATTTATGATCTCAGCTCTGTCATGCATTTGCTTTAAGGTAAGACTGTGATGATGTTGATGTGCCAAATTGCCGTGACCCACATTTTCGTCGTCGTGTTCGAAAACATCCTGACACAATTGCTGAAAATACGTTAAAGGTACTTGGCCACCAAACACTACTGCAGGCAAGGATTTTGATGTTGATGTTGTTGATGTTGAAGTTGAAGTTGAGATGGTAGTGGCAAACCAACCAAATTCATGACAAGTTTGATAAAACCAAGGACGGCCTGCAGATATTTTCGTGAAAATAGCAAAACAAAACAAAAACAAAAGCAAATAAAATTAAAAAAAACACAAGGAATCTAAAGAAGAAGACTTACTGGCTGTTGTTAAATCATGAACATTCGTAAATAGGGATTTTAAGCCTTGATAAGTGAAATCTAAACACCATTCCTCATCCTCACCATCCACCTTATTCCCTTGCATTCCATCACTTTTCAGTTTAAGCTTTAAATTTGTTGTAAATAATTCCTCCAAATATTTCACTAAAGCCTCTAAGGGTTCCATATCTGAAGACGTAAAACTTAAGCAAAATTGTGGTATAAAAGAACTATAGCTTTGCACCAGTCCCGCAAAATAGTTGCCCAAGCCATTGAAGAAAGCTTGACGGTCTAATTCTGCCTGTATTGTCAAATGTTGAGCAAATATTTAAACGCCTAAGCACTCTATTGAATTGGTAGGTTGGCATTACTTTGGCTAAACTTTTAAAAGCTATTTCAAGCTTTTTTGCACAGCTAGGGCCAGCTTTTTGTTTTATGGAAATCATTGCTAGGCTCATATAATCTACAAAAAAAAAAATACAAAAACAAAATATTATTAAAATCTGTTTTGAAAGCTTAAAAGGTTTCTCTAGAAACTTCATATATTTCTTAGGAAGTTTTATCTTGAGTATAGAAACCTTTTTTGATCAAGAGAGCTTTAATTATTAAAAGAAATTGGTTGGATTAAAAGCTTTTCCGCTTTTAGGTGAAACTTTAAATATTATGAAGCTTTGAATTCGAATATCTATCTATTTTAATTCGTTTTTACGCAAAGTCTTTAAAAAGTTTTAATAAACTTTAAAGGCTTTAAAAGCCTTTCTTTTATTCGCTTACCCTGAAAATCCATTTTAGCTAGCAAAGGGGCACTAGAAGCCCAAGCAGCATCCGCTTTATCAGGATAGAGTTTCATAAACCATGAGACCATACTGCCTGAGTAAGAACCACCCACTAAGACTACCTTGGCTTGTTGTAAAGCTTTCGTTGAAGACTTTTGAAAATCAATAAAGTATCTTAAATCCTCCAAAGACTGTAAGACATTCAAGTATTGTAAGTTCTCGAAAGTTAAATTGCTGTCAAGATAACAAGAAAAGCTTTAAATAGATTTGAATAACTTTGAAGCTTTATAAGCTTTCGAAGATATTGTTTCAATTTACCTTTTCGGCCAACTTTGACCATAATAACGATGTTCGGTATAAAACATTAAAGCTTCATGTTGTCTGGCCATATCGTAAAAATGGCCACTTTGCAGCAGATAAGGCTGGATTTCCCATTCGCCGCCCACAAAAATAAATATAGGACCACCAGACTGATAGTGATTATCGTTACTAAATAGCGCTATAAAATTTAAAAATTTTTTATAAAAACTGCAGCAAAAAATCTAAACTTCAGCTTACCATGGGCCACTGTTCTTCGTTATCGGCATCGAAATGATTAAGTTTTTGCTCCAACCAAAGCTGTTTAATGTTATCATAGGCTTTCCTAGTTCCATTATCACTTACAGGTGGTTCTCTTAGTTGCATTTTTAAAATGTATTCATACGGTTGCAGTTTTCGTATGCCATTTTGATCACACTCAACCGAATGGAAATTGAAAAGTATTTGTAATGCCAGACAGGTAAATACGGGTAAATACTTCAGCATGATCGGTCGGTCCGCCTATCTGCGATTTAATAATTTTTAAAAATGCTTGTTTTTGCTATTTATAAGCAAAAATATTTACAAAAACAATTATTTACAAAGAAAAAAAATTTTATTTAAAACAATTGCTAGGAAGTAGATACTGAAAGCAATAGGGGCTCAACAATTATAATAATTATGGGAGCTGACAGGGTCTTTGAATTTCAAGGAAATTTTTTTGAAAAAAAAAATTATTTTTAAAATTAATAACAACGATCAACATAAGGTTCTTAAACTAATTGTTGAAGAGCCCTCATAAATAGGCCCGCAACCTAATAGAAATCTAATTGGATTAAGAGAAACAAACATGAAATGAGGCTCAACCAATGAAATTGAAAAAAATTGAAGTGAAAGGCTATACCGAATAAGTAATTGACATCACTAGGACTAACAATGGTCCCAGAGCACGGCTAGTAAACTATTGCAATATTATAGACTGTCTAAATGCAAATTAACGACTCCTATAAATCAATTTCTGTCTGTTTCGCTAGGTTTGACAGTAGCGCCCGCCTATAATACCGATCCTATCTTTAAATTTATATCAAGAATATCGCGTAAATGAAACATTACGAACTTTCTTTCAGTGAAACATCCAGTGATGCCATTATGTTTAAAATACATCATCGATCTAATGGCTACAATGGATTCGAATTCGGATTCGGGTGGAGGACATTTCAAATGTCAAATTTTTGATGACTCTGGCGCACAAATAAGGCTGGCCAATGCTTAATGATTTGCTTTGACATTGAAAGCTACGTGCCCGATTGCATGAACTCTATGCCTAGTTTAGAAATCGCCGTAGTCTAGTAGGTAGTGTGTTGGCTTATTAGACGTAAAGCCCCGGATTCGTATCCCAGGTCAGGAAATAAAAAATTATTTCTTCGGCGATTCCTTCTCAGCAGATTTCTGGCGAAAACTCTGGAAGTAAATAAAACTTCCATGAAAAAGCTTCTCATAAATCTGTCATTCGGAGTCGACGTTAAACTCTAAGTCCGGCTACTAACGTATAAAATTAAGGCACTCAACATGAATGGTGTAAGAAGCTAGGCCGTAATCCTGACTTGAAGAGTTGCAGTGGCCAATTATGTATGTATGACTAGTTTACATCACCTCCACGTGTATGTACGATGGTGTACTTCGATTGCAATTGCCAAACGGACTTTGCAGATAACATTGCCATAGTCTCTGTCGCTAAGATAATAAGGGAAGTAGAGAAGGCGACGAACATAGCGATTCAAAAAGTTGGAACATGGCTTGCTGAGAAAAGGTTTGAGACTTACTGCACATAAAACCGAGGCCGTTTTGATAAGAGGCTACAAGATAGTGGATAAGTGACCATTGGAAGCACTAAAATCGAGTCGAAGATAGCCATAAAATACTTGGGAGCGATTATTTAGGACAGGTTGAACTTCAAGGAGTACGAGAAATTCTTCGGCGAAAAGGCATCTGTAATTGACAAGAATATTGCCGAATGCTGGAGGACAACATCCATTTAAGAGGAGAATAATAACGAGGGTTGTAACGTCGATAATGCTAGTCCAATATGGTCGGAGGCACTCTCTCTGTCCTTGGTATGTCGTCTAAGCGGTATTAGACAGATAAGCGGCTTCAGAACAGTGAAGAGGTACTGTTATTGGCAAAGGCAATACCGATTTTATGAGGCGGTTATACATATCGTTGATATCAAGTAGAAAGGCTCTAATTCGCTTATGTTTTTTTTTATTAAATTTTTGTGAGAAGGTGTATGTATTTATGTATGTTCAAAAAAAGTGTGAGTTAGGACCTTTTTACTTGAGACCTACCATGTACCTTCGCCGTCTCGAATATCCAGGACAAACAACAGCCTTAAAAACGGAGGAATAAGAGACTTCCTTGCACAAATGGCAGTCACAATGGGAGAACGGTTTAAAGGGAATATGGACATTTCACTTTCTCCCTGATATAGCCGCTTGGAAAGAAAACAATCATTGGGAGGCGAACAACTACGTCACCTAGTTCCTAACTGGTCATGGATGTTTCAGGAAGTACCTGCAGAGATTTGGATATGATACTTTCAATATAGGCCTAAACTGTGTAGATGAGGAGGAAGATGCAAAGCATATTCTAACATGCTGTCCCAGATTTAGATGAATCGGGGAAACGAGTTTCGGACTAAACCGGCTTATGGAAGAGGTGTTGAATTCTAGGATTTTATGGAGCCAATACAGCCAGAAAATGGCTAAAGTTATGCTGGAAGTCCGAAGGAGCGAAAATGAAATTTGGTTTAACGTGACAAAGAATAAATATACCCATACTCACTACCCAGCCGCGAAATAATACCTAACGGTAGTCTCGCGGCTGGGTAGTGAGTGTTTCAAGAATGTAGTGGGTGGGCTTAGTACGTAGGCACCAGCAACAGTGAGTCGTGCATTATTTTATTGGAACAAAAGTGTCTTTCGAAGAATCCCACCTTCGGTCCAAAACAAAAAAAAAACATCTCCACGTGACATGAAAATGCCCTTAATTCGGCCTAAATAATGATACTGTAATCCATACATACATAATTGGCCATTACAACCCTTCAGTCAGGATTACGACCTAGCTTTTCACACCACTTATGTTGTGTGCGTAAGTGGCGGGACCTACAGTTTAAAGTCGACTCCGAACAACAGATTTTTGAGAAGCTTTTCATGGCAATTTTTACTCTCAGAGTCTTTGCCAGAAATTTGCCGAGAGGAAGTCGCCGAAGAAATATTTTTCGTTTTGATGTCTGACCTGGGATTCGAACCCGGGCCTTTCATTTAATAAGCAAACACACTACCCACTAGACCACGGCGACTTTATGATACTATAATGGCAACCCTATTTAACTCCCTCTTTTTACTAAAACTCTCTATTTTTCTCTGTCACTTATTCTATGTTTTCGGATGGCAAATAACAAAAGCTTTTATGAGAACTAATTCTCATATGCTCTCTCATTATTTTATTTTCTCTCTCTCTCCCTGTCTCTCTCTATCTCTCTTTTGTTTTTATAAAAGCTTTATTTTATAATTTTATGGACACAAAAACTCTTTTAATTTCTACACTCTACATAATTTTTTTTCATAAAGAAACTTGAAAAAAAAACACTCAACAATTGCTCGTTCATTGTAGCAGATATTCTCAATGGCATCCTGTTGCACGAAAACTAACAGGTGGCTACGTCATGACTGTCATTGTAATGTTAACAGGATATTAAAGAGATTTAAACAACACACACAGCCACAGACAAAGACAAAAACAAAGACAATAAACGAAAGACATTCTCAAACAGAGACATACAAAGCAAAACGAAAAAGAAAAACAAACTGTTTGCTCCCCTTTTTTGCAGCCACAAAAAATTTACTTTTTTATAAAAAAATTTTTTTTAAGTTAAAAAAAATATAAAAAAAATTATTTTCTTTTACGAAATAAAATAAAAAAATAAAAAATGAATGATGAATGAATTTCAAAAAAAAAAGAGAATAAAAAATAAGAGCAATAATGTTAAAAGTTGTCTTTGTATGGGTAAGTGTTATGAGTATGAGAGAAATGTTGAGAGTGTTTGTGGTGTCTGTGAAATGTTTTCACAAGCAAACGTTAACAAATATTTGTTTGGACTGGGTTAGGTGCCCGTATCCTTTCATTTATTTTTTTCTCTCTCTCACTTTTAATAGGCTAATGTACATAGCTTTGTATGTACGTAGAGGTAACTGGAATACTTGTATGTGTGTTTGTGTATGTATAAGTGTGAAGGAGCATCATGTGTGTAAATATTTGACGATTTCAGAGAGTACAGTTATACCTTGACATCGAAACACATTTATCTTATGATATTTCTAGTTGTTGTTGTTGTTGTTTTAGTTGTTGTTGTTGATTTTTATTGCTTGCTTGTATATGACGATGATGATGATGATGATGATGATAATATTTTCCTTGTTGCCTTTTATTATACGTATTCAACATTAATGGGGAATTGTAAGGAGATATGATCCTTGAGAAATTGGTTTTAAATATCATTGTGAAAAGGAAATTGAAGACCAATTTAAAGAAAAAAATCTCAATGACAATGCACCAGATAGGGAGCTATCCTTACTGGCAAAGGACAGCATCAAAATAAACATCTCCCGCATATAGTAAGAGACGTTCTACGTACAGGGTGGCTGATATGTATTGCAACCAACTTCAGGTTGTTATCATTTGTAAACCGCTCGTCTGACAGCTGACAGATTTATTCCAGTGACAGTTCATTTTATTATTTACAAGCTTACAAAAGCATTTTGATCTATTGCATTCAGAAAAAAAGTTATTCGTGATGGAATTCAAGCGTGATAGTGTGATTGCTTTATATTTGGCTATCGTTAGAGCCCTCCAGCATTTAAATGTGAATAAATCTTTTGTTTCTCGTACCATTGCTCGTTACCGTGATACTGGCAGTGTTGCATCGCGTTCAAAAAGTGAACTAAAAAAAATGGTAACAACACCAGAAGTGTCCGAAAAGTGAAACCAAGATTTGATCGAAATCCACGCTGCAGTGGTAGAAAAATTGCTCATGAGCTGAACATATCGCGAAAACGGATGCATCACATATTGAAAAATGAGCTTGGACTAAAGCCATTGAAGTTCCAAAAAGTGCAAAAGCTCACCGATGGTCAAAAAAAAATAGTTAGACTGGAAAGAACCAAGGAGTTACTTCGCCTGCATGAAAGTGGCCAGTTACCGAATTTGGTTTACTCCGATGAGAAGCCATTCCAAAGTAACCAGTTTGTGAACAAACAAAATGATCGGGTTTACTTGCCAAAGAGGTCAGCTGAAAATTTACACCTGCGGTTGGCCACCAGAACTCAATCGTCGGTGATGGTAATGGTGTGTTCCGCCGTAACGGTCGATGGTCGCTCTCCGCTCGTATTCATCGACCGTGGGATCAAAATAAATGCAGAATATTATAGGGAAAATGTCGTAAAGACAGTATTGATAAACCTTTCGGCCGCAAACCATGGACATTCCAACGGGACTCAGCACCACCGCACTCAGCACGCGTCAACCAAGAATGGTTTAAAAAAGAGGTTCGTCGCTTAATTTCTACCGCACAATGGCTACAAAAATCTCCGGATCTCTATCCGTTGGAAAAATACCAAAGTTTCGATCATCTCAAGAAGGCACTTCGCCGGCAATGGGCCAAAATACCGCAGAGCCAATTTCGTGCAGCCTGTAATGGATTTGTCGGCCGTTTGAAATCCATAATTCGCACTTATGGTGGCCAATTCGAACAAATCTAAACTGATTTTAAAATTTTGATGTTATTTCCAACATTTTTTGCTTTTGAACTAATAAAATTAAAAAAAAAATATAGCGCTTTACTTTGTTGCATTATATATCAGCCACTCTGTACATAATTGGTCATTACAACCCATCAGTCAGGATTACGACCTAGCTTCTTACACCACTTATGTTGTGTCGACTCCGAACGACAGAATTTTGAGAAGCATTTCATGGCAATTTTCTATTTACTCTCAGAGTTTTTGCCAGAAATCTTTGAATTTCAGTTTAGTTAGCCGACACACTACCTACTAGACTTAAACGACTTCAATAGACGTTCTACGCTGCTAGTAAATTCCACTACTGATGTATCCCCATTACTATGTCACTAAATGCTGACCAATTTTTGACCATCTTAGGTGGCTTATTTGAAACAGAATTGAAGTCGATTAATGTTTTTCGTACAAACAAACGAAACAAATTTTAATCTAGACTAGTTCTCCACTATACCAAGCCATCGTGCCAGGTAAACACACCGATAAGGCTAAAAAACTATTTCCTCCGAAGTAATACGTAGAAAAAGAGAAAATTTCTATGCTTTTATGATCTAAGCTAGAATAAATTCTGATTATAAGATTCCTTTGGAAATGTCCATAAACTTGAGAGCAGTAATGGGTATGTGGGGCACTTCTTTAGTAACATGTAGCAACTACAGTCTGTTGAGCATAGTCTGTGTCTCTGTCTTCATAAACTTGAGTGCAGAAATCGGTGTCTAGGACACCAACTATCCTTCTTTTTGCATGGTTAGCAGTATTGTGGGTAAGCCGTTGTCTTTTGGGCATATTCTGTGTCTATGTGTTGGTGTTTATCGGGCGGCGGTTTCTTTAAATGCTTTTAGGAGTTGAGCTATACTAGGATTTCTGAAATTAAGAGCTTTATCTGTGGCATAAGCGGACTAAAAATTCTCTTTCGGTGCTCTTGAATCTTCATAAACTTGAGTGCAGGAACCGATATTTGGGACACCAAAAGCCCTTCTTTCTGCAAGGTTAAAAGTAATGTGGATAAACCGTAGCCTGTTGAGCATAATCTGTATCTCTGTCTTGATGTTTATCGGACGGCGGTTTCTTGAAATGCTTTTAAGAGTTGAGCTATACTAGGACTTCTGAAATTAAGAACTTTATCTGCGGTAATAGCTGACTAATAAGATGATTCTGTTTCGGTGCTCTGGAAATATTCATAAACGTGAGTGCAGGAATCGGTATCTGGGACACCAAGTGCCCTTCTTTATGCAGGTTTAATAGTAACGTGAAGAAGCTGTAGAATGTTGAGCATATTCTCTGTTTCTGTATTGGCGTACAGACCATGGCGGTTCCTTGAAACGCCTTTGTGACTTGACCTGTACAAGAATTTCTGATATTGAGAGCTTCAACTGTGGCAAAAGCTGGCTAATAAAACGACTCTGCGTTGGTGCTCTGAAAATCTTCATATACTTGAGGTCAGGAACTTGTATACTTGGCACCAGTTGTCGTTCTTTCTCCAAGGTTAATAGTAATGTAAATAAGCCGTAGTCTATTGAGAATAGTCAGCGTCTTTTTCTTGGTGTTTACCGGACGATGGTTTTTTAAAATGCCTTTAAGAGTTGAGCTGTGTTAGGATTTCTGATATTAAGATCTTTAACTGTGACAATAGCTAGCTAGTAAGATGACTCCGTTTCGTTGCTTTAGAAATCTTCATAAACTTAAGTACAGGAACCGGCATCTGGTACACCAAGTGTCCTTCTTTCTCCAGGATTAATAATAATGTGAATAAGTCGCAATCTGTTGAGCATATTCTGTGTCTCTATCTTGATGTTTACCAGAATGCTTCTAAGAAGTCGAGCTGTACTACAATTTCTGATATTAAGGGCTTCATCTGTGGTAATAGCTGGCTAGTAAGATAACTCTGTTTCGGCTCTCTGTCTTCTGTTCTTTCTTATCTTTCTTCTGTACGTTGTATAGCTTCTCTTTTCCTATTTATTTTAGTTTTTTTTATAATAACGGTTACGTTTAACCCACTCTAATGTAGGTAATCATAATTGACCATTTCTGATCACTAAGTACGGTTGTCTCATCTAACTAACATAACCTATATATAGGACTGTACAGTGCATAAAATGAAATTTTTCATATTGCAGGCCTATTTTCCATAATGTCAAGGGGTTAAGACTTTTTGTTTACCTATTTAGGGTTAATATAGTACCATTGTCAACCAGAAATCTTTTAATGCAAATATGTTTCTGTATGTGTGTGTGTACAACTCAAATTTTTTATTTTCTTTTTTTTGCCGGTAATTGGCTGAGAATTTCTCTTGTCTTTTGGTGTTTTCAAGATTTTTATTAGTTTTTTTGGCTTTTTATTACATTTTTTTTTTTTTTTGTTATTGTTATTGTTGGCATTTATCACTTCATATTGCTGTTGCTGTTACTGTTGATGTTACTGTTTACTTATTGCATTTATAATAGTGACAGAGTTGCCTACAACCATTAAATTCTGGCCCTCTCTTTGCCAGAGTATCTTGCTTTTATTTTTTGCTTCAGTCTCCCTATTCATTTTTTTCTTCTTTCTTTAATTCCATTTATTTCTTAATATCCTACGGTTTGTGACCGTTTATAGTCAAGTTTCTTTTTTTTTTTTTGTTTTTCTGTAAGGCAATGTGTTTTTTCTTTTGTTGTTTTTGTTGTTTTTATTAGTATTTTTATGTACTTTCTTTAGAGAGTTAATGGTTGCGTGTTTGTTTATGTTTGCAATAGCAAATTTCGTTTTAACCGTTACTATTACATTCCCTCTCTTGATTTCATTACTCTCTTATTCTCTGCCACTGTGCGGGTCTGTGAGGTCTGTGTGTGCGTGTGTGCGTGTGTGTGTGTGTGTATGATATTTGTTAATTGCCTACATTTCCTTTATTATACAAGTCGTTCAAGCTGTTGTTGTTATTTTTTTATTTTTGTTTTTGTTTTTTTTTTACTAAAAAATCCACGACATCCATTAAAATTTATGCGCTCTCCTCTGTTGTTTGTTGGTGCTGTGCTGTGCGTGCTTGTATGTTTTCGTTTTGTTTTATTTTGTTTTTCCTTTGAACATGCCTGGCTGGTTGGTTGACTGTTTATTTTATTTTCTTTCATTTTTTTTTCGGTTACCAGTTGCCATTAAGATTTATGAGCTGTTGGCCGCCTAAAATATAAAATTAAAAAAATAAAAAGAAACACAATGACAGCGTTAATAACTTTATAAAGAGAGAGAGAGCGAGAAAAGTATACACTCAAACACATACACACACTCTCTCATATCTACGATAATAAAATTTAAATATTGGCCTTAAGTGAGGCCCTTTTTTCTATTGAATTGGAAGTAATTAATAAAAATTAGGCTCTTTAATGGTCGGAAATAAAAAATGTTCAGTATTTCAATGGACGTATGAGTAACAAAATAAATCATACGCCCCTGGCAACAACACTTTAAATAAGGCCTTGATTGCTATACAGTACACAGTATTCCCTCGATTTACGTCGTTTCGGTTTACGTTGTTTCGACTAACGTCGTCAAAATTCTGTTACCTTCAACTTCGATTTGATCGTTATCCGATTTACGTCTTCTCTGTTGTTTATAAACAAAATCAGGGGAATTACCTCTTTAAAAAAAATTCAATAAAGGAATAAAAATTCAATTGTTTTAGTTTGGTTTTTGTAAAATGTACACAAACAGATACATCTGATAGTATGACTTCTTTGAAATTCGATTTACGTCATTTCGATTTACGTCACCTGTTTCCGGAATATTCTACGACGTAAATCGAGGGAATACTGTACTTAAATAACTTCCCTGTAGACATTTATTGAAGCAGAGCAATGAACTTAATTCAGTGAGACAGTAAGGCTCAATATAGTAAAATGCTGACCTTACTGCAATTCAGTAAGACAGTAAAGCTCCATGTAGTCAAATTCTCAGCATACCTGGAATGTGGCCTTACTGCTATTCAGTAAGACAGTAAGGTCCTGGTGACGTCAAATACTAGCCAAACCCGTGCTGTGGTCAGTCGGATCGGCTATATGGTACTCCACAATTTCCTCGATAGTCAACTTAACTTTATGTATCCAGAGAATTCCGATTGGCCTCTTGAAGTATAGACCCATGACTTCAAAGTGGTGTGTGGGGATTCTTACAGTAAGCCTTTAACTGCAACCACTAATCCATAGCGGGTTACACGAGAATTTAGGTGTCCTTGATTTCTTGAAGTCGCCGTGGTCTAGTGGGTAGTGTGTTGGCTTATTAGACCAAAGGCCCGGTTTCGAATCCCAGTTCAGACATCAAAACAAAAAATATTTCTTCGGCGACTTCCTCTCAGCAGATTTCTGGCAGAGACTCTGAGAGTAAAAATTGCCATGAAAAGCTTCTCAAAAATCTGTCGTTCGGAGTCGACTTTAAACTATAGGTCCCGCCACTCATGTATAAAATTAACGCACACAACATAAGTGGTATGAGAAGCTAGGTCGTAATCCTGACTGAAGAGTTGTAATGGCCAATAATGTATGTATGTATGATTTCTTAGAGAGCAGAAAAAATGAAGCATACCTTTACGAAAATAGTGATAATTAACACATTTGCTGCCAAGGACGAGAATACTCGTCTTTGACAGGGTATCACGCATTGCCAAGACGAGTATATTCGTCCTAATTGAAATATATTCTAACAAGCAGGCTATTTTTTTTTTTGCCAATCGACAATAGTGAATTTATAAGTGTTGCCAATTTTTGCAATATGGCTAGGAGTGATACAGAGCTCTCAATCTAGTATATAAAATTCTCGAGTCATGGTGTTAGTGGTTAAACTCCTTCGAAATGAATTGACCGATTTTCATGAAATTTTGTGCGCATATCGGTTAAGTCTAAGAATCGGACGGCATCTATTTTTTATATCCATAAATGTGAACGCCCTCTTAAAATCGTTACATATTGATCGTAGGCGAATACAATTCGTAGATATCAACAATTCCACCAAAAATGGGCGTGACAATCCTCTCCTTTCAAGTGATACCTATAACTCTTAAACTACTGAACCGATTTTAATCATTCTTTTTTTTCGAAAGCTTATCAGGTTATATGGTTTGAAAAAAGTAGGCGTGGCAAATATTTAAAATTTAATATTTTGGGACGTAGTGATCGTAGACGAATGCAATTTGGTGGGTAAGTTTGTAGGGTAGATATCGACAAACTCACTAAAAATGGGCGTGACAATCCTCCCTCTTTAAGAGATAACTATAAGTGGGCTACTTAGCTGGTTTATAACTAAATATGTAAGTACAAATATAACATGTATGTCGGACTTCTTCTTATTATTATTCTTTGCACGCTTCACCTAAATGACGTACCAACTTCGATTAAATTTTGAACTAGAACGAGACGAAGTTCGCCGGGTCTGCCAGTCTTCTATAAAATAAAGAGCAGATATTCTGATACATACATAATTGGTCATTACAACATTTCAGTTAGGAATATTTACCTAGTTTCTCACATCACTTATGTCGACTCCGAACGACAGATTTTTGAGAAATTTTTCAGGACAATTTTATTTACTCCCAGAGTTTTTGCCGAAAAAATACTTTTTGTTTTTTGTTTTGATGTCTGGCCCGCGACTCGAACCCTGGCTTTACGTCTAATAAGCCAGCACACTACCTACTAGACCTACTAGACAAGAGATTCTGACATCCTATATAAAACTGAATATTGTCCTCTGGATATGCTGGTCTGTTATGGATAAAAAGTTTTCTTTCTTAACACCGCATGACCATGCACTACATTAATGTCCTGCTTACAGGACACTGCCTTATTGGAAAGTATACTGAAAGACTTAGCGTGCCTAGAAAAATTTAAATTTTCTTTCTCTTCTTATGCCAATACCCAATTTTTTGGTAAAGTTCTTGAAACCTCATTTTCTGGTGTCTTTAAATCAAGGCTAAATGGAATAGCAAGACTCCAAAAAATTATTACATGAGAGAGAACGTTGGATTCCCGGGAAGTGGAAGCTTGATATTTAAGGGCTGGACATAATCTAACAATGACGTACAAAATTTACTGATTCTTTTGAAATAAGGAGAAGAAAGAACGAAAGAAAGAAAGAAATCGATTAAATCTCCTAATTTCTTTGTTGTTAAATCCCTTTAATCTTGGCTTAAGAGGATTTAAAGAACTTATTTTTGTTCGTTGTAAAAACGAGCATAAAAAAAACGTGTTTTAATAACGTTTTTCGTAATTTTATTTCATTTTTCTTAAGCAAGCAATAAAAACTTTTAAACGTTCTTTTTAGTTTTCATTCTTTGTCGCTTTTCCCACTTTTTCTTTGTCTTTCACTTTCTCTGTCACTCTTTAATATTTTATGTTTGTTGTACAAACTACGACGAAGAACTATTACAATATCTGGGGAAATCCTACTTTCAACTCATTCCCTTTCTCTTTCCCTTTCTCCTGTTTTTTCATGGGAAATATTTCTTTTTCGTTCTTTCGTCTACGAATGACAATTTAAGCGATTTTCTATATCAAGACACAAGTTGAGACAACTTTTATGAACATTTTTTTTATGGAATTTTTTACTTTTTATTTTAAGTTACAAGACGACAGCTTAGCTAGTGTTGCCATTGCAGTTGTAGCAATACAATGTATAAATGCGAGTGTGTATATGTGTGTGTGTGTGTGTGCGTGTGTCGCGTAGTTTGGTTAAGTGTGTTTATACAACCATAAGCAGGATTATAATTTAATTTTTCTCTAAGGAACCCTTCTACACCACAACCAATACCACCACACCACCACTATCATCATCAGTGTTGGAAGGTTAAAAACAAAAACACTATCAGTCAACGAAGTGTAAAAGCAAGAGAGAGTGAAAAGAGAGAGCGGACTTAGTTGCAAGTGTCAAGGCAACCAACCATAATAGTATAAACATGGTTTTGCATTGTATTTGTCACATGAACCAGAAGACCCCAAGATATGTTACAAATAAAATGAAAATGAAAATCAACTAAAGATACAAAGGCTAACGTAACATTTGTTTCATATAACAATTGAAAAAGAAAGAAAGAAAAAAAACGATAAAATAGATCTGAGAAATAAATAAAACTAGTCTACGATGTATTGTGGACTTAAAAAAAATAAAAACTTATTTAAGCTTTAAAATGTTGAATTAAAAACAAAACAGGAGAGCAAAATTCATTGCCTTGCACGTATTAGCTGGCATGTATGCTTTCCTAGTTTTTTTTATAAAATTTTTGAATGTCATGAGCAAGCAGTTGAGGTCGCCGTGGTCTAGTAGGTAGTGTGTTGACTTATTAGACGAAAGAGCCGAGTTCGAATCCCAGGCCAGACATCAAAACAAAAATTTGAAAATAATTTTTCGGTGACTTCCTTCCAGCAGATTTCTGGCAAAAACTCTGAGAGTAAAAAATTGCCATGGAATGCTTCTCAAAAAATGCGTCGTTCGGAGTCGACTTTAAACTGTAGGTCCCGCCACTCATGTATAAAATTAACGCTCACAACATAAGTGGTGTGAGAAGCTAGGACGTAGTACAATGGGTCAATTCGACCACCGAGTACTGTACTTGTCAGAATTGACAAGTACACGCCCTCTAACCTAACCTAAGCTTGAAAATGTTGAATTAAAAACAAAACAGTAGAGCAGTATTCATTGCCTTGCTTGTATTGGCTGGCATGTATGCTTTCCTAGCTTTTTTATAAAATTTTTTAATATCACTTGCAACCAGTTCAACTTTTTTTTGTTTAATAAATTTTCTAAAACTAAAAAGAAAAAAAATATTTAAAATTCATGCACATTTCCATTTATGTTGTTAACTTTTTAATTTTTTTTTCTTCATGATTTTTTTCCCCAATTTTTCCACATGATTTGATTTTAATGGCTTCATTTTTTATTTCCCGATTCATTTTATTGTTTATAAATTTGTTTGGTTTTTGTTTTGTTTCTACAATTATCCCTTAACAAAAGGAATTTAAACATAATTTTACAGAAAAAAAAACGAATATAAAATTTTTTTTATGGTCTTAACATTTAATGGCTGATTAATCTCAAATGGTTTTTATGAAAAATTTTATTTAAATTAAATGAAAAGTTTTTCCAATCAATAATCGACATGGTTTGATTGCTTTTAAAGGAATTTTACATTCAAGGAATGGCACTTAATTGCTATCACATTGGTTTATCACAAAACCTTTAACTACAGTCAAACCCCGTTATAACGAACTCCGTGAAACCAGAAAAAATAGTTCGTTATAGGCAAAATTCATAATAAACAGGGTGAAGTCATAGAAGAAAATATAAAATACAAAGAATTTCTTTCAGTTATTAAAAACCAAAAATATGTTTTAATTCTTTGTAGCCTATCAGCTGATTCAAGATGCTGAGTTATAATTTAATACTGCCATATTAATTAAAAGTAAAGACTATTGCCAAACTTTAAAGTTATTTTTGAGGGTTATAACGAAAAGGTAAAATGTATGAAATTTAATTACTGGGACCATTTAAAGTAGTTCCTTTTAATGGAGAATTCAATTTAAACGAGTTCGTAATAAACCAAATTTTTTGTATGAAAATTGATATTAAAACTTTGGGGCTTAAAAATATGTACGTAATAACCAAGAATTCGTTATAACCGAGTTTGTTATTACCGGGTTTGGCTGTATCAATATTCCTAAAATTACACTGCATTTTTTCTACTCTCTAAGAAAACACGTACACCTAAATTCCCGTGTAGTCCACCATGGATTAGTAGTTGCAGTTAAAGGCATCTGCTCCATCATTAGAAGTATTCCTTATTCTAATTCCTAACCCTGCAATTCCCCTATTATTGAGAACCTTACCAGAAATATTTCATTTTTAGTGTGGACACCAACCAGCATTAGTTATCATGAGATAAATACAAGGCGGACTTTCTCGAAATCTCTATGAATGTAAACATTGTTGTTTACATTTATTATTGTAGTGTTGTCTGCGTATTTTTATTTACTTGTTTACCATTTTTTTTTGCTGATGTTTGTTGTTATATTACATACATAATTGGTCATTACAACCCATCAGTCAGGATTATTGACCTAGTTTCTCACACTACTTATGTTGTGTGTATTAATTTATACATGAGTGGCGGAACCTACAGTTTAAAGTCGACTCCGAACGATAGACTTTTAAGAAATTTTTCATGGCAATTCTTATTTTCTCTCAGAGTTTTTGTCAGAAATCTGCTGGAGGGAAATCGCCGATGATGTCTGGCCTGGGACTCGACCCCTGGCTTTCCCTCTAATAAGTCAGCACACTACCTACTAGACCACGGCGACTTTCGACTGCTTATGAAAATAATATTTTACCAAAAAAAATTTTAAATATTTCAAAAATTCTCTTGTTTTCTTATTACAAATTTCAGGCAATAAGAAAAATTCTAATTATTCTTGACCTGTTATCCCATATTATGCTTTAGGGCTTGTACTTTATCTCTTTACCTTCCTTTTTAGATTTTGTTTAAAATTTTTCCTTTACAAACACTTGAATTGCAGACTGTTTTGTTATCCAAAAAGAACCTAAACATAACTAAACATAACTTTTTGGGGTTAAAATTCTATTTATTGCAGGATTTTCGTTTTGTTTTTTCTTTCTTTGAAAGTTTTGAAAAGTTTTTTAAAAATATTTTCTTTAATTATAACCACAAATCACTTTTCTCCCAAAATTTCTGTCTTGTTTTTGACTTTTATGACGTATGACGTTCAACGTTAATATTTAAATTCCGTTTTTGAAGGCTGCTTTTAAATTTATTAAAAAAATAAAAATAAGGAGGAGCGGCGAAATGTCTCCCCCTTATTTTCAAAAGCAATCATACGAGCACATGTGTTAATTTCTTTTTATTTTTTCATTTCCTTTAAAGCCATTTTAATAATCCAGTAGGCCGGTAATAAATTTATTTTTAAATTCATAACCCAGCAAATGTTTTTTTAAAAACAGAAAACCAGACTTTGTTTGGTTATGAAGTCTTCTGCCTGATATAGTCAGCTGTATGAGCTCCTCAACGACATAGACGTCGCATAGCGTATTAATATCCAGCGGCTGCGCTGGCTCGGTCATGTTTTTGGATTGTAGGAAGATGCTCCGGTATTTGATGCGGGTATCTGCGGAAGTCGCCGTGGTCTAGTGGCTAGTGTGTTGGCTTATTAAACAAAAGGCCCGGGTTCGAATCCCAGGTCAGACATCAATACGAAAAAATATTTCTTCGGCGACTTCCTCTCAGTAGATTTCTGCCAAAGACTCTGAGAGTAAAAATTGCCATCAAAAGCTTCTCAAAAATTTGTCGTTCGGAGTCGACTTTAAACTGTAGGTCCCGCCACTCATGTATAAAATTAACACACACAACATAATTGGTGTGAGAAGCTAGGTCGTAATCCTGACTGAAGGGTTGTAATGGACAACTATGTTATGTTATCTGCGGAAGTCGGCGAAGAGGACGACCTTGTATCTGTTGGACGGACCAAATCGAAGAAACCCTGTCATCGATTGGTGTGACCAACAGGCGTAGGCGCGCAATCCGTTAATCGGATTGTTATGGCCAATTAAGTAAGTAAGTAAGAATGCCTGATGTTTCTTGATGGGGTAGCGCTACCAGATTTTCCTGACGTTGTTGACGACATCTTCCTTAAAAGCGACAGAGAATTTCTGAATAAATTACTTCAAATGCTTGGAACTTTCTAAAATTGTAAATCCATGACAAAAACTCAAATGTCTTCTTTTATATTTGAACTTACGAAGCTGGGCCTTGTAGTCAAACAGTTATAATAAAATGATGTAAACGCTTGATTGAAGCACTGTTCTCATTAAAAATTTAACCTGAAATATTAAACAGCTGTTCGTATAATGGACTTGTTTACATCATCATCAAATAAATAAAAATATAGCAACAACAACAGTATAAAAAAAATTAGAGGACAAAGTATTAAACAAGCAACAACAAAGTGGAGTACAGTCAGTTAACGATGTTTCAGTATTACGCTGTAGTATTGGGATTCCCCTAAATCGCACACTGTATTGATAGCTGTTGTATATGTGTATATATATGGCACCAATGTCCCCCAGGGGAAGATCATCTTCGGCTTTTTATACACATAGAACACGAACATCAACAATATTCGTTAAAAAGAGCGTAAAAATTCATTCAGTTCGTTGTCAGCTTTCAGTATAATATGTGCTCGCTGCTTCTATTTGAATTTTTTTTTATATCAATTGTACACCCAAAGAAAAATTACAGTAGGATTCACTATTTTTTAATGAGATTGACTAATAACAATGAGTAATGATGTCCATTTTTCGAAGAATATTTGTCAAGTTAAATACACAGTAGGGATTTGACGCAAAGCATTTTCCGTCTTCCAATACATCGACACATTATTAGATTACACGTAAAAATATTACTAATAATTTTCCTCTGGGTTATACACATGTCTCTAACAAACACAATCACATTTTTATCATATTCTCTTTGTTCCAACGTCTGGCAATGTATGCAGATGAAACGGTCTTTTCCCAATCAGTGGTCATTTCCCAAAGTGGTGGACTATATAGCGACAGTGTATACTATGTATCTTTTTCAACACTTTTTCGTTAGTCTGTCCAGAAAAAAGATTCAACTGTATTTTATATGCTTCTATTAATGCTGTTTTGCGGGGTCTTACGCGTTAAGCGGGGTCTTACTGTATAAAAAAAGCAGGAACAACAACACTATAAGCAACTTGTTTACATTTCGCAAAGGCAAAAATATTTCCAAACAAGTACATTCATCGGACTGCTAACCCTTGTGATATAAAAAGCAAGACAGAGCAGGCAACGGGATTCAGTATGAATTCAGTCAGTCTTCTGTGAAGACACGTTGCATGTGGATAGAGTAATTGTGGTTTGAAGATCTTCGTATAAAGATCTATTGTGTAATTATTATCGTGTAAGCGGAAGAAGTGTAAAGAGTAATAATAATTAAAGCATTAATTAAGTCAAATCGTTAAAGGGGGCACACGAAATTGTGAGAACAATAAAGAATTGATTTAAAATTTACGAACTCATATTTATTTTCATTTTATATGCAACCTATGAACTCTTATTTATAACGTTTTTCAAAAGGATAAAAATGTAAAAATACATAGTTGAGTCTAGTAGGTAGTGTATTGGCTTATTAGATGTAAAAGCAAGGGTTTGAGCCCCAGGCCAGACATCAAAACGAGATACAAAAAGTATTTCTTCGGCAATTTCTACTTAGCAGATTTCTGGCAAAAACTCTGAGTGTAAATAAAATTGCCATGAAAAGCTTCTCAAAAATCAGTCGTTTGGAATCGAATTTAAATTGTAGGTTCGTCTACTCTTTTATAAAATTAACACACGCAACATAAGTGGTGTGAGAAACGAGATCAATAATCCGGACTATGTACATATGTATGTATGTGTTGGCCACTACAACCTGGCAGTTAAGATTACAACCTTGTTTCTTACACCACCTTTGTTGTGTTGTGTTGATTTTTATACAAGAGTGGCGGGAAGTATATTTTAAAGACGACTCCAAACGACAAATTCTTTTCATGGCAATTTTATTTACTCTTAGAGTTTTTGCCAGAATCCTCTGAAAGCCAGTCACCGAAGAAATATTTTTTCATATTTCGTTCGTTTTGTTGGAGATGCCAGTTCTAAGATTTGAACCGTACTAGACTGCTATGACTGTTCGTTAACACTTTGAAATGGGTTTGTCTGTGGTTATGAAAAAAATTAACCGCCCGTGTTCATTAAAAATAACTTCAAATAACCATAAAAGCTTTAAAATTTAATTAAATTTATTAAGAAAGCTTTTAATTCGTAATTTAATTTAATTTTCTAAGAATAAATAAAATTTTCTTTAAAAAGAAATGCGACTAGATAACCCCTCCCCCTATATCATAGTTAAAGTGTTTAAGGATGTATGCCATGTAAGTATCCTTGAACGAGCAAGTCCTTAAAATAACAGAAAACAAAAACAAAAAACAATTAATTATAATTTCTTGTCATTTATACAATAACTTAATAAGCAAAAGTAAATATTCTCTTGCTCTCTCTCTCTCCATGTCTTCATCTCTCTTTATTTTGTTGTCTTACTTAATTAAATATATTTATGTGTGTGTGTATGTGTGTGTATAAATATATGTTTGTATGAATGTACACATGCAAGGATACTCGTCCATTGTCTTTTTAATAAAATTACAAACCTTTACAGCCCACAACTGAACTTTAAAGGATCTAAAGAAACTCCAACAATATAAAACATATTAATTTATTTACTAACACATATACACAATCATTATGTGTTAGTGTTTGTACGTGTGTATGTTTTGGTTTTAGTTGAAATGCCTTAAAGGTTTCCATATTGCAGATAATGTATCTTCATTATAAACTTTGTGTGATTAAGGGCCATTATTACAACTTTCCATTTAGCTTGGGTTTAGTTAAAGGTAACTTTAAAGTTAACTTTAGCAAACGCTTAATACTGACATAGCGTTAAGCGGGCTCTTACTTTATTTTACCAATAGGTTGTAATAACAAAAAGAAGTTGAAGGTAACATTAGCTAAAGTTAACCTTAAAGCCACCTTTAACTTTAGCTAAAGTTAACCTTAAAATCACCTTTAACGTTAGCTTAAGTTAACATTAAAGTCACCTTTAACTTTAGCTAAAGATAACTTTAAACTCACTTTTTTCTTTAGTTAAAGTTAACTTTAAAGTCACTTTTAACTTTAGCTAAAGTTAACTTTAAAGTTACCTTTAACTTTAGCTAAAGTTTAAACTTTAAAGTCACCTTTAACATTAACTAAAGTTAACTTTAAAGTCACCTTTAACTTTAACTAAAGTTAACTTTAAATTCACCTTTAACTTTAACTAAAGTTAACTTTAAAGTCACCTTTAACTTTAGTTAAAGTTAACTTTAAAGTCTCCTTCAACTTTAGTTAAAGTTAACTTTAAAGTCACCTTTAACTTCTTTTCGTTATTACAACCTATTGATAAAATACAGTAAGACCCCGCTTAACGCTGTTTCAGTATTACGCATTTGTAAATGAAACGGCCATGCACTAACCTTAAGTGGTGTACTATAAAGTAACGGTTTATTCTAGATATCTTTTTCGAAGCTATTTTGTTAGTCTGTCCAGAAAAAAAGATTCCAACTTTATTTTCCGAAGTCCCAATCACAGTATGAACGCATCTTTCCTGCATCAGAGTTGCTTTATTAGCTATTATCAACGTTACTAGTTGTATACATAGTATGTACGTGTTAAGTTGCCTCGTTTAACGCTGTTTCGTTTAGCGCTGGAACTTATTGGAACGTATCCCTTCGCGTTAAGCGGGATCTTACTGTAAAATGAACGTTTTCAAAAATATGCCAGTGCCGGAGCAATGTTGATTACACTGCTCAATTAAACAGGTCTTTTAAAGTAGTGGCAACGTCGGAAAAAGTCGCCGCGGTCTAGTTGGTAGTGTGCTGGCTTATAAGACGTAAAGCCAGGGTTCGGGTCCTAGGCCAGACATCAAAATAAAATACAAAAAAAGTATTTCTTCGGCGATTTCCCTTCAGCAGATTTCTGGCAAAAACTCTGAGAGTAAATAAGAATTGCCATGAAAAGTTTCTCATAAAAATCTGTCGTTCGGAATCGACTTTAAACTGTTGGTCCTGCCACTTCTGTATAAAATTAACACACACAACATAAATGGTGTGAGAAACGAGGTCAATAATACTGACTGAACGGTTGTAATGACCAATTATGTTATGTATGTACATATGTAGACAACGTCTGGCTGGGTTTTTTGTTGTTTATGCTCATTTTGTTTATATTTGAAGTTGCCATATTAAAAATAAGTTCAAACATAAACTTAACTTTAAAAGTTACCGGTAGGTAGGATTATGCTTTCTTTAGCTTATCGCTCACCTCTATCATATTGTCGACTTATAATAATGGAAAACCAATTTATCTGTTCGTTAAAAAATCCTCCCTTTAGTTAACGTTAAGTTGTAATAATGGCCCTAAATGTTAGACGTGTATGTACGTGTATAAGAAAGAGTTAGAGAGAGAGAGAAACAGAGAATAATATACAGAACATTAGAACCTGATGCTATTCATACGTTGACAGATTTGTTATCCTAATGACAATGTATTCTCATTACAAAAGCAGTTATTTTATAACATAAACCAACACCTTCACCTTCATCCTAGTCTCATAAATATTTATAGTTTAGCCCTCCCTTACATACACTGTCTAGCAATATTTGCTAAAATGCTATTTAAACGGAAATATAATGTATTTGTGGCTTATAGTTCTTGCCTTATGTATGGTTTTATGAGAAGTTTTAAAAGGATCAGTTGAATTGGAATTCTTCCAATTGAATATGATTATTTGCAGGATATTTTACAACCAAAACTTTTCTTACGAAATCACTCATATGGCAACAGTTTCTATACAATATTTGAACTCAATTCACTTCTTAGCTTCGCAAGGCATCGTTATAGCCTCTGCAGAAGTCCTTGTGAGGTATTCGCAATCTCTGTGAATGCAAACCCAGAGTTCAGTGTGTCGCTATAACTTCTATGAAGTTCTTAAGTTAGAATCGGATCAGGTTTAACGCAACTTTTTCGTTATAAATTCGTATCGGGTCAGGTCCGTCTGTTTTCTCTGCAAGTAAATTCATGATCGCATCATTCTTCATAACCACTTATTTTGCTGATCTAAAGAGGAATGCCATACTCTTGAACGATTTTGTTAGGTTTTTAACCTTTTAAAAACGTTTAAAATATGATTTCGTAGACCGCAAAGAAGACGTCGTAGTCTAATATGTAGATCGCAAACAAAATAAAAATAAATTTGTGTTTAATTTGGATTAAACTCTTTATTGCTATGTGCCACCGTTTCTAACTTGTCGTATACAACAATAATTGCTTGTTCGCTATTTTACTTTCCACCCTTATTGCGTCAGCACAAACAACGCAGATCTTTACAACTGAGATCTTTAAACCACAACTGTTCTCGCCACATGCAAAGCGATTTCACACAATCTGCTTTGTCTTGTCTTTTTATATGCTCACATAATCAATCTGATGAAGATTCTTAAAGTGTAACGTTCGGAGTTTCGTCTTCTCCAGAATTATATCGCGACTAAATTGTTGTTTGTGTATTGTGTAAACATTGCTTGTTGTAGCGTTTGCTTATTTGTCTATCCCTTTTTTCTCTCATATTTGTCGTTGTTGGTTTACTTGACACAAGTTCAATGTATTTGTTAGTGTAGGTTTTGTTTATCGTTTTAATGTTAAACAATATTACACTAGACGTCAGAGAGACGTCTTTGTAGTTCCCCTCAACACCGCCGTGGACTCACTGTGTTTTTGAACAACCTCAGATGTTTACTGCACACTTACTATCTTTGGATCTTATTTGCACGATATAATATACTCTGATACCAGATTTACAAGGTCACAATCTTCAAAGCCCCTATTTAAGCCTAAATAGTAGTACAGTAATCGAGTAGTTCCAAAAACAATTTATGGTTCAGTTGTTCTGAAAAAATTCCATATCCGACTTTAGCGCTTGCTTGAATTGAATCCATCAATGAGTACTTGGCTCAAATATCTTTCCGGTATCTACGGTGTAAAATGGAACCATATTTCGGGTGATATGTATGTCGCCACCAGGTTTCGGGGAAAAACTCTGAAAGTAAAAGAAAATTGTCATGAAAAGCTTCTCAAAAATCTGTCGTTCTGAGTTGACTATAAACTGTAGGTCCCGCCACTCATGTATAAAAATTAACGCACCCAAAATTTTTCTTCGAAAATGATCAAAGAGTGGTCGTTACAGTCAATGGCGATCTTTACCGGGCCATGTTGAACGAATTTTCGTTCAAAAAAATTGGTAACATTTGGTTTCAACAGGACGGCGCTACGTGTCACATAGCCGAAGCTACACTCAATGTTTTGCGCCCTGTTTTTCGAAGATTGTGTTATCAGCCGCAGAGCTGATGTCATTTAACCACTTCGGAGCTGCGATTTGAAACCATTGGGCTATTATTTGTGGGGTGCCGTCAAAGATAAGCGTTACGGCGACAAACCTGAAACTACCGACGCTTTAGAGGACAATATTCGTGAAGCTATTGGTGAAATACAGCTGCCCACAATCGATAATGTGCTTAAAAATTGGACCGATCGTGTAGACTACTGCATGGCCAGCCGAGGCAGCCATTTGAATGAAATTATTATCCATTATTAGCCGGAAGGATTGCACTTTCAAATAAGAAAAGAAATTTATGAAAATATTCAATAGTTTTCTTTTTTTAAAGCATTTTCAAAAAAAGAAAAGTTATTTCGCTGACCCCATAGCATAGCATCAACAAGTTCGGATACTCTGTGTTATTTTCTCTTACATTTACTTTTTGGCAACTTCTAGAACCCTACTGTTGATTTGTTATTGTAAACATTACATCCATTCGTGTTAAGTGATTGTATTGAAGTTTTTTTTAGTTTCTTTCCATTCTTATGATTTCTCTGTTAGTGTTCTTTTTCGAGAATAAACAATTAATGAAACTATCTTCGCAACAGTAAGGAATTGCGTTTATACACGTCTGGGAAGAAAGCTAAGGGAATACTTGGCATATCGATTGTCTTACCAAGGTGGATAGTAGCTTCAATGTTTGTGGCCATAACTGACTGGTTTTGGAAAAGAATTGAATGTGAAATGGGGTTTCCTTTGGAATGAATTGTTTGGTCCTTGTTTATTGAAAACTATGCTGACGTGATTATAATTGCAGAATTTTATTATAAGTTTCTAACGCCAACACATATTTTCTATGCCCATAACCTGGTATTAAATAAAATGCGTGCAATACAAGTGGCAATTAAAGCGTGTCAATTTAATTCTTACTATTGCACCTTTTTTAAACACGAAACACGAAATTTATGGCCGTAGCAATAGTGCAAATTAGCGAAATTCCCTGACCGTAAGACCACAATTTTCGAGTTGTTTAATTACGTTACGAAATATTATTTGCAAATACAACGAAAGCATTAAACGCGTATTCCAGACATTATAATGGCCCATGACAAAACATGACCACAGAAATATTTCCATATTTATTGAGGACATTTCTATTCCGAATTAATATTAAGGGATTCATTATTCATGGAGACCAAAAAACAAAACAATCTGCACATGTGCTTACATTTATGGTGTCCTTAAATTTAAATGTCAATGTGTGTGTGGTGGTTTTAAAAACGAAAATAAAAAAAATTTTTTTAATATGTCAACATTCAGAAACTGATAATAAAAATGTCAATGTAATGTTGTTTTAAATTACACGGCGGCATATTTGTTGTTGATTTGGTTTATTCAATTGCTTTTTTGTTTTTTTTTTATTACCATGGCAATAAATGTTTCGCAACTGACACACACAGATTTGTTATTGCGTTTTAAAAGGCTGGGTTAGTATCATTTATTGCAAATGAACTTACTCAACTCATTTAAATGAAAGCAGAGACGTGGTAAATATTGAACAGTTCTACTAAAGGGTCAGCCTTTCAGGAAAGAAACTGAAAAAACTTCAATACAATCACTTAACACGAATGGATGTAAAGTTTATAGAAGTTGCCAAAAAGTGGGTGTAAGAGAAAATGAGAGAGATTATCCGAACATGTTGATGCTATGCTATAGCGTCCGCTAAATATCTTGTTTTTTTTTGAGAATCTGAATATTTTCTTAAATTTCGTTTTTTATTTGAAACTACAATCCTTCCGGCTAATAATGGCAAATAATTTCATTCAAATTGCTACCTCGGCTGGCCATGCAGTAGTCTACACGATCGGTCCAATTTTTAAGCAATGGCTTCACGAATATTGTCCTTTAAAGCGTCAATTGTCTCTGGCATATCGGCGTAACACTTATCTTTGAATGTACCTCACAAATAATAGTTCAACGGTGTCAAATCCCAGCTCCGAGGTGGCCAAACGACATCAGCTCTACGGCTGGTAATGCGATCTTCAAAAACAGAACGCAAAACAACGTGTGTAGCTTCGGCTGCGTTGCACATAGCGCCCTCCTGTTGAAACCAAATATTGCCAATAACCTCCTCTTCAATTTTTTTGAACAAAAATTCGTTCAACATGGCCCGATAACGATAGCCATTGACTGTAGCAGCCATTCCTTACTTCATTTCGAAGAAAAATGGCCCAATTATGTCTCTGGACGAAAATCTGCACCAAGCAGTGACTTGTTTTGGGTGCGTCGGCTTTTCTATGCGACAATTTTGCTTGTTTACATACCCGCCAAGATCAAAATGAGCTTCATCTGAAAAGATGATTTTTTTTGCCTCTTTTCGCCTTTCCTAAAAACCTGCACAATGCACTGCATGAGTAGGGGCCATCCCCTGAGTAGTGGTTTTACAAAAAAAAAAAATCGGCATATTCTGCAAGTCGATCGCATGACCACTTAGCGAAGCGAAAACGCGTATACACAACCATATTCGTCTAACGGAAGGATAAAACTAATTATCTGTCAAATCAGACATGAGCTAAGTGTTACCATTCACGAAATAAGCACTAGTTGAAAAAAAACATGCAAACTACTTAGCATCCCTAGTCGATCGTTCCAGCAACTATGTGCTATTTCCCGATGAGTTAGTAGAGGGAGTAGTAGAGTGAATGATTTGAGCCAAAACTATTCTCCGTAATAACTTATAATCGTTAAAATCAGACATCGCCACAAAGAGAACTTGTTAAAAATTTGAGTGTATTTGTGAGAAGTGTGTGTATAACCTAGAGGAAAATTGTTAGTAATTATTGTTTCAAGCAGTGTTCGAACAAATATTGTGCTTTTGGTATTTTTCGCACAAGCTTTTATGGATTTATAGCAAGAGTTATCGTTACATATTGCTGTTACTTGAAATTCAATATGTTTAAAGCAAAAAAAAAATAAGGTTGTCAGTTTTTTTTCACATTTTAATTAAATTTTTTTTTGGGTGTATTATTGATACACAAAAAAATTTCAAAAAGAAGCGACGAAAACTTACTTAAAGCTGACAAGCAACTGAACGCATTTTTAAGCTCTTTTTAACGAACAGTGTTGATGTTCATGGCCTATGTGTGTAAAAAGCAGAAGATGATCTTCCTCTGAGGGACATTAGTGGTAATAATGCTTTGGATTTCAGCATTTGCTTAATGATGCTCTATATGCTTAAAAAATGGGCATATCCTTCTGGTTACTCTAGGCTATCTTTAAAGAATCTTTAAAAATTGTAGTAAATTTGTTCAGTTTAAGTTGTGTTATGCAGTCTGTTGGCTTGACTAGACGTGAGGCCACTTGCAATTGCATTTTTTTTTTTTTTTTTTTTGAAGACGCCCCTGTCTATTTTCATATCGATATTGAGTGCGTAAAAAATTTTAAATGGTTTTTGCGATACGTGCAAATACAAGTGTTTGTGCATGAAGTTGTTAATGTGCTGGTTGAATTGTTGATTTGCATGATGATGTCATTCATATTCATAAAACGACCACAAATGTTTTTGATGGTGTCAGTTCTTTATTTTGTTTTTTTTTTTTAATTTATTTTACACAAATACATGCACGTGAAGTCAACAGGGGCCTTTTAAATCCATTATTTAAATGCTTTACTAAAAAGGCCTATTGAAAGGCTTCAGTAACATACAATGACTTTGTATTTATTCCCCATTCTGTAGTAAACGGGTGTTAAAAAGTTTAATTTTACACAATCTCTTACCCATACACGCACACGTGCACACAATTTCTATGTAAAGAAATTTTGTACGTAGTTGCTCCTCCTTTATTATTAATGAATTCCCTTAATTTTTTGGACATATTTAGTGCAAGGTTCTTCAAAGTACTTGTAGGAATTGACCTTCATTCAATTTGAATTTTTTCCCAAAATGATTCAATACTTGTTCTGGACTCCGTCGGAATTTTGTTATTTAAGATAGTCCAAAGATGCTTGAGCAGGCCATTCTAATTTTTCAACATTATTTTCATTAAAATATTTTTAGCGACCTTACTCGTGTGCTTTGGGATGGTTGTCTTATTGAAAAATAAACTCCCCCAATCCAATTTCCTCCGCTCTGCTGTAAAGATTTTCTTAAAAAATTTCCAGTCCAGTGCAGTGCGGAGGAGATTTTTTTTGCTGCATTATATATATACTTACTAATTTCCTTCGTCCTACGTGTTATTGTGCGTCGAGATAACGGAATGTTTTGACAAAGTTTTACAGCATCTTGACATTTATCGCCAAAACAACTCAAAACGTCTGTCGTTAAATTCAAAAAGAAATTTCCGTCATCGAATGGCCGGCATTGCTTTGCTAAAGCCAAAGCAACTGTATATGATGCCTTTTTAAAAGGCATTAAATTATTATTATTAATTTGTAAATCATTGTAATTTGGTGCGTCAGTTTCGTCAACAATGAATTTAAAAAAAATTCTGCTTTTAATTGCAAGAATTTTAAAATTCTATCATTCCCTTTAATGTTGTCGAAAAATAAGTGGCTAGTCTCGTAATGTCTTTTTATAAAAAAAAAAGAATTACGACATAAAGTGCGATAACACACAAGACATTGTGCATTACCATCCATATTCTCTATAAAAAAAAATCATTTTCCCAATTTTCATGAAAATGTGCTGCGTGTATTTGCCAACAACAATAAATCATTCAAAAAAGTTGCGTAACGAGATCTTGCTTCAACAAGTGCTAAACGTCAACTGAATTGATTTTGTTCCCGTTTTACATTATTACCGCTTTGAAACAAAAACGAGTACATTTATTGTAAAATGCCTACGATAAACACATAAATGCGTTCGTTTACGGGTTTAAATCCTAAATAAAATGGTGTGTGTAAGAAAGAGAGAGTGAGAGAGAGGCAGTAAAGAAGAGAAAACAAGTTGGCAAATGTATGCAAATTACTTTGTATATACATTTACATTTTTTTTTGTAAGCATACATGTAAGAGTATGTGTATACGTGTTTGAAACGGTGAATCTCTTTTTACAAATTAACACAACCATTTTCATTCTTTATTTTATTGCTCTTGCTCTCTGTTTATTTTTGGCATTTTCTCTTTTAGCTTATGAAACGTTGTATGTATTGTGTATGGAAAACCATTTAAAAAACAAATACAATGCTTTGCCGTTAGTTTTCTTCTTCTTGCGTTTGCATGTAAACAAACCAATAATGCAAATGTGTAGGTGAGTGAGTATATATAAAGAACGCACACATATTGTTCCTGTTGATGGAATTATTTTTATGGTTTCACGTTTATGTTTATGGGAAAGAAAGAGAAAGAAAATGCTTTTGCTTGCATATTTCATTACACATAAAAAATTGTACATAATTGGCCATTAAAACCCTTCAGTCAGGATTATTGACCTAGTTTCTCACACTACTTATGTTGTGTGTATGAATTTTATACAGAAGTGGCAGAACCTACAGTTTTTAAAGCCGACTCAGGGCAATTTTATTTACAAAAATACTTTGTGTATTTTGTTTTGATGTCTGACCTGGAACTCGAACCCTGGCTTTACGTCTAATAAGCTAACACATTGCCTGCTAGACCACGACGGCTTCAAATTTTTCATTAGTGTTGAAAAATTCAGAACTTTAGTACTTTTTTCAGTACTTTTCTATTTTAAAAATACCGCAGTATAAACAAAAGACAAAGCAAAATTGTCTTTGTAAAAGCAAAATTGCCTTTGCAAAAACAATTCCATTGAAGATTTAAAGAACAAATAATAAAAACAAGTCAATCTCATATCAGAAACATAAAGAACTCTAGGCCATTATATGGTCGCCGCAAAGCTTTCAATGCTGGGCACCGAGTGATAGTTGCATTCCGGGAAACTGCAGAACTAACGAATTGACTAAATATTTTACAACCTTCATGGGTACGCAATTCGGAACCTGCAAGCTTGGAATCAATGATGCAGTAATAGAATTAGTTAACGCATCGGAAACCGGCAAATCTAGCCCAGGGTTAATTATAGGCGCTGGGGAAGTCTTTTTCTTTATAAAACCAGCGCTTAGGGGATGGCCCTACTCATGGAGTGCATTGTGCAGATTTTTTAGGAAATGTGGAAAAAGGTAAAATGCGAACGGTAAGGAAACAAGTTGCTACTGGTGACTATAAAATGTCTAGTGCTATACCTTCACCATTACACAGTCTACAGCAATCGTCCACAAGAAGCCCGCAGTTTTTCACACTACTTAAGTTGTGTGTGTTAATTCTATACATAAGTGGCGGGATTTACGCCAGATTTTTGAGAAACTTTTCATGGCAATTTTATTTATTCTCAGAGTTTTTGCCAGAAATCTGCTGAGAAGAAATCGCCGAAAAAATAATTTTTGTATTTTATTTTGATGTCTGCCGTGAGACTCGAACACTGGATTTACGTCTAATAAGCCAGCACACTATCTACTAGATCACGGCGATTTCTCTAGGACCTGTACAGACGACAAGGGCGGAAAAAGCTATCTTTCCCATTTTTACCAATATGTCGTAGAAGTAGGAGGCAACTACTATGCTTCTTACTAAAATTTTACTGAACTGATGTAAATGACAACATCGGAAGCTCCAGTTAGTTCTAGGCTTCGGGGAATTGAAAGACTGGGGCATTTACAATATTAGAAAACAGTAATCCATGTTTGAAAAGACAACAAAATCGAAGAAGAAAAATTAAAATGAAAATAAATATTTGTGAAAAATGAAAGAATTGGGAACACTGATTGCAGTTGTTACATATG
Organism: Sarcophaga peregrina; assembly: GCA_014635995.1. Classification (NCBI taxonomy): domain Eukaryota; kingdom Metazoa; phylum Arthropoda; class Insecta; order Diptera; family Sarcophagidae; genus Sarcophaga; species Sarcophaga peregrina. The sequence goes on from CM025789.1 coordinate 100,041,655, forward strand.
AATGGTATTCTGCTAACAAATTAACGTTTTAATGGGATCAAAGGTTGCAAGTAACAAAAGTAACAAATTAATTTAATGTTCTGCAAAGATAATAATTCAGTCTCATTGCAAAGGTTACAAAACATTATTAATTTCTGTACGAATTTCTCTTTGGGCAATTAATTTGCAAATTAATTCATGTAAACGCCAAAATATGTAAAGAAAATAAATTATTTTAATGTGTATTGTAGTTTGAAATTTAAATTAAAAATTAATTAATTAAATTAAACTTATTAAAAATTTAAAAATTTTTTATTGTGACGTTTAATTTGCATTTATTTATTAAAAATTATTAAAAACAGACTTTCTTTAATATTCCATTAAAAAAAAATAGTAAAAATTACACTTTTATTGTATTGAGTTGCCAACTCTAACATTTTATTTATTTGCAGTGTAACAACGCCTTTAGAATACACTTCTGATGGCTACAATCATCAGCTGTTATTGTTATTTCCCTTTTGCTTTAGTCTTTATTGTTTTGTTTGTTTACATCAACGCAACACAACATGTTCTACTCACCGTCAAATGCCACTGGGAAACAACAACAATAAGAGAGGAAAAAATACGCCTGTTAGCACAAGCAAACGCGTATTAAATTAGAAACACAGAAAAACTTTACAAATGGAAATGGAAACGTAAAGATAACAGAAATTAAACGAAAGAAAAAATGTGGTCGCATTGAAAGCATAGCGAATAATTATTATTCAGCATTTAACACAAACGATAATAAAACACACACAAAAAAGGGAAAAATTATATAAAAAAATATTGAAGTGAGAAGACATTGAAAAAGTTTTTTTGTGAATACAAAAAATTAAATAAAAAAGTGTGGGTATTAGTAGTTTACCAATTAATTTAAGGAAATTCCTGAAATTTCATTTAATTGTGTTTTGTTTCGTTTTAGTTTCGATTTACGTCAAGATGAATGGCGTAATTGAGCAACCGCAACAGCCACAAAATGGTGCAAGCAGTTCTGCTGCCATACAAATGGCGGAGCCTTTGCATTTGCAACGCTTGGAGGCTGCTTTGGATATGCGGCCATTTATGCATTACGCCAGAGACATACTAACACATCCCCTGACCAGTCCGGAAGATACGGAGGCAGATGATTCGCATGGTAATGAAACGGACGATGATGATGGCATCAAATTGCCCGGTGAGACTAAAAAGAAAAAATCAAAAAAACTAGGCACTAAACAAGGTATGTTGAGGATCAGACCATCGCACAAAGCCATACAAAATAGAACTTAATTCATTGCCATTCCATTCCCTTTCACAGAACGCCAATCGGTTAAGGTTCAGCTTTATAACTTTAACGATCTAACCGCCGATCGTGAATGGTTGTACGATGTACTCTTAAGTGACACGGATACTGAGACGGAAATAAGTGATGAAGACGATTACATCAAGGATATGTTAAAAACTCATTTGAAACAGCAAAAGTTAAGGGAAAATTTCTATAAAAAACCTACCGTAAGTATTACGAATGTTCCCACAATGAAAAGAAAAAAACATCTAATCACCAGTTCCTTATTTAAAAATTGTTTACAGAATACTCAATATGCCTATTATGGAGCTGGTCTGCTGTCCAATCATGATATGTTCCCTGAACACCAACAATCCATAGTGGGTGTGCGTAAACGTAAAAGACGCACTAAGAAAGAAAAGCCTTTGAAGTTAGCCAAATTGCCTAAATTGCCTAAACCCCCAAAGATACGTAGACCGCGTAAGTTGAAACAGAAGCTTTTGACAGAACAAGAACCGGGTGAGGTTGATCCAGAAGATATTAAAAATTATTCTTATGCCGATACTATGGCGGCTAATGAAGACGATGAGGACATTGATATACAATCAGATGGTGAGACTTCGTTGGCTATGGATGGCTCTAGGGATCCTTCAGGTCTCTCCACACTTGCTGGCTATTCCGGTAGAGGTCGCCGTCGCCGAAGTCAACAGGGTATTGTTAGAACGCCCGAGGTAATGGCAGCCAGACGTAAACGTGTTTGGCAGCTCATGGCTAAAAAGGAATTGGGTCGCTGTCAGCGTGCCAAAATTAACAATCACAAGGAGGTGGTGCAAAATTGTAAACGAGTGGCCACTATGTGCATGAAAGTGGTTAGGCAGAGAGCCATGCATTCCCAGAAAGTTATGAAAGAAACAGTTTGGCGTGCTAAACGTTTAACCAGAGAAATGTTATCCTATTGGAAACGTTATGAACGAGTGGAACGTGATACCCGCCGAAGAATGGAGAAAGAAGCCGAAGAACAACGTAAAATGGATGTGGAACTAATAGAAGCTAAAAGACAGCAACGGAAGCTTAATTTTCTTATTACCCAAACCGAACTGTATGCCCATTTTATGTCGAAAAAGTTGGGCCAAGGTACCGAAGCAGAACAATTGCGTATACTTAATCAACTGGACGAAGAGATCAATCCCCGTTTGGCAGCCTATGATGACTATGATGCCGAACAAATGAAACAATTAGCTCAGCAGCATGCTGAGGAAGCCTTTTCCAATGATCGCCGTAAAACTAAAAAATTTGATGAAGCTGCTGGTGTAGAACGTAATTTAGGCCATAAGGAAATCAAACAGGAGGAGGAAGGCGGTGCGGATTTTATTAAAGAGGAAGATAAACCAGAATCATTATTGCCCGAAGCTACACAGGCAGATTTACCACAGCCTTCTATATTTAAGGGCACGCTAAAGGCATATCAGATTAAGGGTAAGTGATTGCATGGCAAAGTAAAACGAAAAAAATTATAATTTTTCCTTCCTTCCTTGTGAATTTGTCTAGGTATGACATGGTTGGCGAATCTTTATGACCAGGGCATTAGCGGTATATTGGCGGATGAAATGGGTCTGGGTAAGACTGTACAATCGATAGCATTTCTTTGTCATATTGCTGAAAAATATGGTGTCTGGGGTCCATTCCTTGTCATCTCACCTGCCTCAACACTGCACAATTGGCAACAGGAAATGGCCCGCTTTGTACCAGATTTTAATGTCGTACCCTATTGGGGTTCACCAAATGAACGGAAAATCTTGAGACAATTTTGGGAACAAAAAGATTTGCATACAAAAGATGCCAGTTTTCATGTGGTCATTACCTCCTATCAGCTTATAGTGTCCGATTATAAATATTTTAATCGCATTAAGTGGCAGTATATGGTTCTGGATGAAGCTCAGGCTATAAAAAGTGCCACCTTCGACGAGATGGAAACTTTTGCTGGGTTTTAATTGCCGCAATCGTCTGTTACTTAGTGGCACTCCTATACAAAATAGTATGGCTGAGTTATGGGCCTTATTGCATTTCATAATGCCTACATTGTTTGATTCCCATGATGAGTTTAACGAATGGTTTTCGAAAGACATTGAATCACATGCTGAAAATAAGACAGGCATTGATGAGAAACAAATCTCTAGATTGCATATGATTTTGAAACCCTTCATGTTGCGTAGAATCAAAAAGGATGTTGAAAATGAACTTTCCGATAAGATAGAGATAATGGTGTATTGCCCACTGACCATACGCCAAAAGCTATTGTACATGGCTTTGAAACAGAAAATTCGAATAGAAGACTTATTGAATTTAACCAGAGGTGGTGGAGGCTCTACCGAAGGTCATCATATTGATCGTAATTTCACTTCGAATCTTATGAATCTCGTTATGCAATTCCGCAAGGTATGTAATCATCCAGAGCTGTTTGAGCGGCGTGATGCTAAAAGTCCGTTCGCCATGAAATGTGAAGAGTATGTTATGCCGCGTTTAGTGTTTGAAGATGGTTTACTTTATCGCTCATTGCCCAGTAAGAGGCATTTATTGTACAATCGGTAAGTAAGAATTGAAGGATTTGTTAATTGAAAGTATCCCCTCCCCTTTTTATAAAATATTGTTGCCTAACAATTTTAATTTTTAGCTTAGCTATGTTAAGCACCTGGTTTGGTCATTAAAACCATTCAGTTAGAATTACTTTCTTTTAATTTTAACCAAGAATGGCAGAATCTACAGTTTAAAGTCGACTTCGAACGACAGATTTTTAAGAAACTTTTCATGGCAATTTTATTTACTTTCAGAGTTTTTGTTAGAGTTTTCATATTTCGTTTTCTACGAGATGTCTGAGCTAGGGTTTGAGGAACAGCTAACACAATACCTACTAGACTACGAAGGCTATCGCTGTGATATAACCACAGTGTTTTTCGTGTGGATACAATACATCTACTAACGCTGCACGTGACGTGTAGCGATATGGCCGCACGTGAGCACCAATTTAAACCCTTGTATTTGACAAAGATCTCTTAGTACGATCAATGATGGCAATTTGTTAAACATCCGTCTTCAGCAAAACACCCTTCATGATGTATAGACGTTATATGAGGAGCGGTCTTGCTTGATCACACTAAGGCATTTGACACAGTCGATCACGAAGTTCTTTTGAAAAAGCTCCGGACAATGTTTTATTTCACAAATTCTGCCTGTAATCTTATTTATTCTTATTTGCTGAATAGGTTTCAAAAAGTTCATCTTAATGGAAATATCTCAAATCCACTTAATATTAGTAAATGTGTTCCCCAGGGGTCAATACTTGGGCCTCTGTTATTTTGTATGTATATAAATGATTTACCGGATGTCTTGATGTCTTGCTTCACTGTAATGTTCATATGTATGCTGATGATGTGCAGCTTTATACTAGTACTCCAAGGGAGAATATTGATTCTTGTTTGGACTATATTAATAGTGATTTGGTAAGGATTGACAACTGGGCTTTGGCCAATGGATTTTGCATCAATCCCTCCAAGTCTAAATGTATTATACTTTCGAGAACCGACCGACAGATCATTTGTCATGCCTGAATTATGCATCAGGGTAAATAAGATTGACTTTGTCATATCTGCGAAAAATTTGGGTATTGTCTTTAATGGCAGTTTATCGTGGTCTAACCATATAGTTGCCGTTTTAGGTAGAATTTATAGTATGCTTAGGAACTTGTGGACTATTATTGATTCGATTCCTTTTGTCATTCGTATGCAACTTGCCAGAACGTACTTAATTTCGGTAATTTTGTATGAGTAAGAAATTTTCGCAAACTGCGATTGTGATGATAAACGTAGACTTAACTTGGCATTTAATAACATAGCTAGATATGTCTTTCAGACGGGGCGTCGTGTTCACATTTCCCATTTGGCTTGCCGGATTCTTAATGTAAAATTTGATAATCTCCTGAAAATTAGATGCCTTATTCTACTTCATAAGATAATTTACACGGGACTGCAGGAATATTTATTTTGTCGAATTAAATTTGCTAGATCCTACCGGGGTAGGAACATTATTCAGGAAAGATTTAGGACTCTTTTATCTCAGAGACAGTTTCTTATACACACCACTAGTCCTTGGAATTCCCTACCAAATTACATCCAGAATCTAGGCAATGCAAACGCGTTCAAGAAGGAGTTATTCAAATTATTTTCATGAGTAAAATTTTTTACTATTTGTGATTTATTTTATAGGTCTATATAGGATATATTTTTATTCCCAGTTCTTTTTTAGACTAATTTTTGTAAATGGATTCCTAACATAGCACTGTCACTTATAAGATTCATATCTTGTTGTCCCTATGTAAATTATAATAAATAAATAAATAAAACCTCGCATAGTATATGATGGTCTAGTTAATTTAGCTTTTCAGATTGAGGGCTTTTCAAGTTGAGAACCTAACCTAATGAAAGATTTTTTATTATTTGTACTCATCATTCCATTCATTGTAATATTTATTGAATGCTTGTAATAGAAAACATTTAAAAATTTTAATCACTAGGACAACTGCAAGCATATTAGCCCTTTAAGAAAACTTTTTGATTCACTGCTACTGCTGCTGCTATAGGACCTCCTTGATGTTAGTGACACGGCCTCCGTTTTATCTAAATATTGCAGGGATGTCTTTAAATGATAGGCACTCGTTTTAATTTGTCGAACATTCTTTGTACGTCTGGATTTTCTTTCATGTTTCTTACTACGATGTAAGGAAGTTGAACATTCCAAAGGTTTATTAGCCTTGGCTTCTAAAGCTAAAGGTTTATTGCGATCCCGAACTGTTGGCAGCCTTCGACTATTGCCTATAGCAGATTGAAATGTAGGAGTAAATGCTGTAACACGTTCATTTAAGTGCATTATACGCATGGAATCAGCCAATTTGGACCAATACAAATCGGTTCTATGCGGATTATAACGCATACGTGAAAACATTGCTAAATTGGCGGGTATTTCAATATTATCCTCATACAGTAATGGTATTACTTTACGTATCTCATGTTTGATTTGTAATGCCTGGGCATAGTTGACAAAGAAACGATTTTCTGGACTTTGGCTAAACTCTTTGGTTAAAATGGCAATAAGAAATTTACAACGTTCACGTATTAATTCCATCAAGGCAATATGCTCAAATGGAATGCCAAAAAGTAAATCATCTTTTAAACAAAATGTAAAATTAAATGCCGGATTATTTTGTAATTTATATAAGATCTCCAAAGCATATTCGTAATCCTTGTCTGCGTATAAGACAAATGCATCATATTGTTGTAAAGGCAGGCCATGTTCGAAACTTTGAACATCATTGCTGGTTAAAATTTTTGCTTCCATGTCATAGGCATTGAGGCGTTCTGTTACATTTTCAGGGGGCAGATTAACAACAACTGCAGCATTTTGTTTAGGCGGCTCATTATTATTTTGATTATTTTGGTGCTCAATATCAGTATCAGATAACGTTGGAGTTGTTGCGGTTTGATAGGCTTGAAAGTCTTTTTGTAGGTTTTCTTCAATATCGTCAATAACATGCCAACGATCTATGATGCCCAAATATAATACTAAATTGCCAAATGTAGCAGTGTCTGGTTTATTTTCACACCAAAGCTTTAAAACCCTTTCAAAGGCATCATTAATAGCCGCGTTATCACTACACAAATTCTGCTGTCCAGTCAAAACGGCCAAACCTCGCCAGTCACGTTCATAGCCTCTTTCGGAACGAATAATTTTCAGATTATTTAAAGCATTTGATAATTTATTTTTCGTTTCACAACTTAATGCCGTTAAGGGACACTCTTTATAGGCCATGGTTGACAGATCCATTATATAAAAATACTTTAGTTTTAGAAGCTTGTTTAAATATTGTTTTGTAATAAGTTTTTCTAGCCCTTAATTATTTGTATTGCATGGCGGTTTGAGTTCATTGTTCAGTTTCAATACCCTTAAGCATTCCTTGATAACGAGTAGTTTTGTTCTTATTTAAGAAATCCACAATTTATTTTTATATTTCAAAACGAAGAAAAAAAAATTAAATTAAAATACCAGCGCAGCAGCATTAATTTTATTTTTTTAATTCAACGATCTTGACAATCAAACACAGACTGATTGAAATGAAAATTAAAGAGCATAAATAGCAGAAAAGCGATCTACATGCTCAATAACTCATTACATTGCATTGAAATTGTAAGACGTAAGCGTTCATTTCCAATTCAATATTCATTTGATATAAGCCCCCAGAGAGAGAGAGAGAATGAGGGAGAGAAAGTGCTAGAGTGAGATAAGTTTCAGTATGATTTTGTAGCAGATGGTTCTTAATGAAAATTGTTTCACATTGCCTAACTGCATTGTTTGTGTTTATATTTCAGCGTATTTTTTGTTTTTCTGTTTTCATAAACTTATTACTTAATATTGATGAATGTAAACAAAATAAAATTTCATTTTCGACTACAAATCAAATCGACTTTGGAAGAATCCTACACTTAGCGTTAGCCAATAAACAAGGCTTTACAATCTATCTCTTAGTAGTATTGCTTTTATTATTCTACTATTTGTTTTTGAACTTTAAAACTAGCCTCCACTGTTAACACTTTAAGCTGGAGGTCCACACCACACGTTCTACCCGTTTTCGCATTATACGCGGCTGTCAGAAAAGTAGAATTAATGTATTTATTAGGTGCAAGTTACACACACAAAAGCATGGGATGCGTTAACGCATAGAACACGTAAAGCTGGAGGTCCACACCATGCGTTTTCGCGTCAAAGCGTTGCTTGCGTTTCATACGTTCTTCGCGTTCTACGCTACAAGTTATATACGCGCCAATGTTTGTTTTGTTCAGCTGTTAACAACATAAAAAATGAATTAATTTTAAATAAATTTAATTGCGTTTGTAAATATAATATTTTGTGTCACAAGTGTGCACAACAAGCTTCAGAAGAACAGAAAACGATTTTGGGTGGGTTCTTTGTACTTAGAACGAGATGTGTCCGGTTTTTTGGCGCAACATTGCTAAAGTTAAAACAAACTAAAGCAAAACAACTTGTCAAAATCAGCTGTTTTGTACGTGCCGCTTGTGATGCTTACAAAAGTAGAAAATATATCTACCTTCCGCGTTATATACGTCAAGGCATCCTACGCTTTTGACTGACTGAATTCTAACTGAATTCCACGTGTCTTCATTCACGATTGACTGAATTCTCACTGAATCACCGTTGTCTGCTCTGTCTTGCCTTTTATATCGCAAGGGTCATCAGTCTGATGAATGCACTTGAAGGAGAATGTCTTCAAGAAATATTCTTTTCATTATTGTTGTTTGAGTATCGTGGTCGTTTGAAGTCGCCGTGGTCTAGTGGGTAGTGTGTTGGTTTATTAGACAAAAGGCCCGGGTTCGTATCCCTGGTCAGACATCAAAACGAAAAATATTTCTTCGGCGACTTCCTCTCAGCAGATTTCTGACAAAGACTTTGAGAGTAAAAATTGCCATGAAAAGGTTCTCAAAAATCTGCCGTTCGGAGTAGACTTTAAACTGTAGGACTCGCCACTCATGTATAAAATTAAAGCACACAACATAAGTGGTGTGAGAAGCTAGGACGTAATCCTGACTGAAGGGTTGTAATGGCCAATTATGTATGTATGTATGTTTGAGTATCTTGTTTGCATGTTCGTTCGTGCTTGTTTATTTGTCTTTCCGCTATTTATTTTTATACTGAACTTTGTTTTTCCTTGCTTACTTCTTTGTTCGCTGCACTTTGTTGTCGCTTGTTTACTTCTTTGTTTCCTTATTTTTTTTTATACTGATGTTGTTACTACATTTTTGTTTATTTTTTGATCATGTAAACAAGTCCATTGTTTTTGTTGCTATATTCTTAATTATTCGTTGATCACGTGATCAAGTCCATTGTGTTGTTTCTGGAGCTTTTGTTTATTATTTTAATAACACCATTTCCATTTGTTAAAACTGATCTTGTCTTGTCAACGAAATAATTCGTTTCAAAGATTTTAGATAAGCAAACGTCATCTGGCTTTTGCTCCTGCCCAGATAGTATAGAAGCGAAAAGAACCTATATTGAAGCTGCAATCATGAACAAAAGATAAAAATTGCGACTGTATTTGCTAAATTTCTATTATTTTTACTTTTTAAAAATATTTGAAATATGAGCTCGTAGATTGCAAAATAAATTTGTGTTTAGTTTTATTTAAATTTTTTTTTCTTTGCACTATTCTCTGTAGCACTGTTCACGACTTGATGTAACAACAACAATTGCTTTGTTTGGTATTCCTCTGTTTACACGCTTTTTAACGGAGATCTTCCTAATCATGATTATTATTCAAACAAACAAATCGCGTCTTTACACAAAACTGACTGAATTTACTCAACGGAGTTAGATGTTGCCTGCTTTGCTTTGGCATTTATATGACATGAATGATGATGATGAATGCTCGAAATCTTTATAAATGTAAACATGTTGTTTGTTGTTGCATTTTTGTTTACATGTATTCTTGCAGTGTTTGTCTTTGCATTATTGTTTACTTGTTTATCACTTTTCTTTACAATTTTAATGTTAAACGATTACCAATTTCATAACAATATCCTGTGGGCTGCACAACCTAAAATATCTTTTGCATTCTTTCGTATCACAATAGTTTCTTAATTATCAGCCTTATACGTTATAGCTCATGATAGCCAGTTAATTGCATTCATTCATCGGGACTATGGCTCATAATTGATCCCCAAATGAAGACCAGGAACAATATTCAAATATCAATTTTTCTAAACGGATGTAATTGACTATGATGAAATATGCAATCCTATTGCACTGACTAGGCTCAGCTGTACAATGAGATTTCATTGTCATTCAGATAGAACTTCTTGGCTTACATATCATTCATGAGATCCCTGTAGTGTAGCTTTTTCTATAGAAAATAAACTATATTACTCCACAATCGACTTGATTTCTAATTAGAAAATGTTACTTTAGAGAAAGCCAACCCAGGGCCGTTATGAGTTCTTTGTTTATACAGTAATCTTGTGAGATACTCAGCTTTCTTGGTATTGTTTTATTGCTAGTGGAGCTATTGAACCCACAAACCTATTAACATTCTGCAATATTTAATTTGTAATTTTTTTCTTTTTTAGTTTTTCCATATTCAAGGCTGATCATGTTCATCATTCCATGTTTAAGGAATTTAATAATAAGTCTGCTCTGAAACCTAACGAATATTATAAACGTTACGTTGACTTAAATGCAAATAGTGATGGCTGCTTTAGTTTTACAAGACTTTGTGATCTCTCTCCCAAAGATATGGAGGATACAACCATAAATGGTTTAATAACATTGTAAGTAGTCCACGTTAATTTCCAAAAAAACTATTTAATTCTAAGCTATTTTCCTTTTCAGTTTCCAACATTACCGCAAAAAAGTATTACTTTACAAACTATGGGCCTATAGACGACAATGGTGGTCGCAATATTATAAACCCACTAAAATGCAATTATTAGAGCCATGCTTAGAAAATCCTTTAAACAAGGATTATCTAATGGAGCACAGTTTTATACGGCAATTATTATTTACAGGAATTGTATGCTTTATTAGGAAATATTTTCTTCCCTTTTATTTTAATTATGCTGTCCTTGCAGACCTCAAATGAAAGCACCATTTATGCTTATGGTGATTATAAAACCTGCAACATTCAAGAAACCATAGAACATCGTGTCATACGCAGTAAACACAAACAAAATATTGAAGAGGCTGATATTAAAAATGAAATGTTAGATGAAGCTGAATCGGAATTGATAATAAATGCTGCCGCTGCCAATTCGGCCAATAAACAGAAGCTAAGTAAAGAACCTTTACGTTTACTGCCAGAATTCCAGCACAGACAACGTATGCCTCAGTACTATCAATGTGAGGCTTTGGAAATGCCAAGATTTTTGTATGGCCTTAATCAGAAGGTTAATGCCTATAAACGTCAGCTATAGTAAGTTGGTTAAGAAGTTATTGTACAGTTAGTGAGAGCTCCTTTAATCTATTTTCACTTTCTTGACTTAACAGTTGTGAAAGCCGTGCTGCTGCTTGGTCTCAAATACGCCATCAACACTGTGAAAATCCTGAGGGTGTGCAGTTAGTTGATATGGGCTTTAAATTGGTTACACCTCGCTTTGGTTGGTCGTCTGTAATTATACCTGATAAGGAAACTTTAATATCAGATGCTGGCAAATTGGCAGTTTTAGATAGTCTTTTGACACGCTTAAAGGCTGAAGGTCATCGGGTTTTGATTTATTCCCAGATGACTAAAATGATTGATTTGTTGGAGGTGAGTTATAAGTATAAGGTGTAGTGAAAAGAAATCCATTACTTTGCATATATATTGTTACGCTAATGGAAAAGACTTAATATAGCGAACGCAACAAGAGACAATGCGTACGTAAACCAAATGGCATTCACGATGGGAGAGCAGTTTAAAGGGAAGATGAGCATTTCACCTTGTCCCTTCTATAACCCTTTGGAAGGAGCACAAACATTGCGAACTGAATTACTATGTGACACAGTTTCTAACTGGTCATGGATGTTTTAGGAAGTACTTGCACAAATTTGGACATGATACTTCCTCTATATGCCCAAACATGCTTCCCCTGATTTAGATTGATTTTGTTTGATTTAGATGGAGGAACTGTTGAATTCTAGAACGCTATGGAGCCAATATAGCCAGAAAATGGCTGAAGTAATGATGGTATTCCGAAGGTTAGAGGAACAAAGGCGAAATTTGAGATAACGTGATAAAGCTTTCGAGCTAACCAGCCCTCCGCGAAGTAATATCTTACGGCAGTCCCGCATAGGAAGAGTGGTTGAAGTGTATAGGGGGTGGGTTTAGTATGTAGGCACCAGTGATGATGAGTCGTGTATGCTTTTGTCGGTACAAAAGTATCTTTCGAAGATTTACCACCTCCGACTCAAGGCAGAAAAAAAAACATATGTAAACCAACAACAACATCAGTACGGTATAAGAGAAAAAGGGATAGACAAGTAAGCAAACGCAACAACAAACAAGGTAGTCGTAAAAGAGTTTTTGAGAAGGCGAAACTCCGAACGTTCCACTTCGAGAACCATTACTAGACTATTCTTTTGCTTATATAAAAGAGCAAGACAAAGCAGGCAACCAGTCAGTAGAATTCAGCCAGCCTTGTGTGAAGTTACGTGTGAACAAAAGAGTCTTGCTGGGAAGCTTTCCGTTACGAGCAGAGTTGCGAATAGTTGTGTGTGAATAATAGCAAACAAGCAATTATTGTTGTGTACGTTGTATAAATTTGAACAGTGGCAGACAATAAAGTACGGACAATAAACAATTTAACACTAAACCTACTGATACTTCATGTATTTGTATTCCTACCAAAGGGGGGCAAATGACCTCTTGCGGTATTTAAGGTAGATAGCATATATTTCTCGGTAAAAAATTTAACAAGAGAGGAGGAAATCTTGGAAAACACATTCGACGTATTTTGTAATAAAAGTCGTAAAGGCAAATGGCGATGTGATAATGTTGTTTTCAAGAAATTCTGACAAGAAGTTCAAAAATTCTTGGTAGGTTTAGTGTTAATTGAAACTAAATACATATCGACGCCTTAGTTCTATAACATTCTAAGTCGAAAAAATGTGTTTTGAGTTATGAGCTCTCAAAGTTTTCACGCGACATACGACTATATGTGTATTCTAAGTAGATTTTTCCCTATAACTTCGAAACGGATTGGCGCAGTTTGAGTATGTAGAATTTAAAAGTGTACTTAGAACGTTATAGAATGGAGGCGCCGATATTTGTTTTTTACTTTGTTTGCAATTAACGTACTCATATTTAAACGTTTTTAAGAAGGTAAAAACATAATATATTGAGTGATAACGTTTAAACTTTACCTTAAATTGCATGCCAAAAATAATGGATTTTTTTTCAACTACACCTTATAATTAAGCATGAAAATAGACCATAATTTTAATTTTCTTTATTACAGGAATACATGTGGCATCGTAAGCATCGCTATATGCGTTTAGATGGTTCCAGTAAAATATCAGCACGTCGAGATATGGTCGCTGATTTTCAAACACGACAGGATATTTTCGTTTTTCTTTTATCAACCAGGGCAGGAGGTTTGGGTATTAATTTAACTGCTGCAGATACGGTAAGTTTTAAACAATTTCTTCTTATTTTAATACATATTTTTAAAAAAATTCCCACACTTTCGAGTGTGTATGAGTGAGAACTTTTGTTACGAAATAATTTCGATAATTTCGAAAACAAATTTTTCATATGTTTGTTGACTTTGGCAAACATTGTTAAACATTTTTAAGCATTCGAATACTGGTATTTTTAAGCTTTTGTTTGTAAACTGTAAAACCGGTAGACGTCGATAATCATGTGAAACAGAAAAGCAACAGTCAGAAGAATAACCGCTAAAGGTTCAATTAGTCGTGACTTAATCATAACCATATAAATCAGCTGTTTTAACCAACTTTATGGACATCACTGTTTTCGATTATAGGTGACTTACCATAATGCCATAGTCATAACGATAACCATATGTACCAATTGAATTTTGGTTTTTTGCCATAACCATTAACAGCTGTTTGCGGAATTCACTTACATGTATACACATTTTTTTTTTTGTTTACTTTTGAAAAATACATATGTGCAATTAACGTAAACAGCTGTTTATGGTCATGGCAGCACTGGTTGCTGCTAATAGTAAATTTACGGTTATGGATTATGTTACGACTACAGCGTTATGGTAAAGTCACGACTAATTGAACCTTAAAGTATTATTCTCTGGCCATATAAAATCATAATGATGTTTATGTTGTTTTTTTTATATTGATGGACTCGTATGTTGCTAACCGAATGGTTGGATACACAATAAAATTTTGAAAATTTTTAAGAAAACAATACAATGTCGCTTAACTTGTGAACATAATCGTATCGACAAAATACGAGGACCTATATACAAGAGAATGAAATTGTCGAAAACAAAGAAATAAAAAAAAGAAGAGGAAACGTTAACACAACAAATAAAATTAAACTTACAGAGCCATAAAGGAGTTGGTTTAAGTAACGATAGAAGCTGTTGTAATTAATTTTCGAACATAAACAGAATTGTAATCATAATTTCGAATCCTGAGAAATTGTTAGATTAGTAAAACTCGAGATAAACTTGAAGGACCATCAGGAAAGTTTTGTTTCATTTTCGAACAGATAGTAGTCGTGTAAATAGTTGGAAGATCAATTGGCTTAATTGAGTTAGATTAGTAAAACTCGAGATAAACTCGAAGGACCATCAGGAAAGTTTTGTCTCACTTTCGAACAGATAGTAGTCGTGTAAATAGTTGGAAGATCAGTTGGCTTAATTGAGTTAGATTAGTAAAACTCGAGATAAACTCGAAGGACCATCAGGAGAGTTTTATTTCACTTTCGAACATATAGTAGTCGTGTAAATAGTTGGAAGATCAGTTGGCTTAATTGAGTTAGATTAGTAAAACTCGAGATAAACTCGAAGGACAATCAGGAGAGTTTTATTTCGCTTTCGAACAGATAGTAGTCGTGTAATTAGTTGGAAGATCAGTTGGCTTAATTGAGTTAGATTAGTAAAACTCAAGATAAACTCGAAGGACCATCAGAAAAGTTTTATTTCACTTTCGAACAGATGGTAGTCGTGTAATTAGTTGGAAGATCAGTTGGCTTCATTCCCTTTAAATACAAATTATCATGCCTTAACGTTTACATTCCTTTAAAGGCTTTTCTTTTGCTTCTTTTCTTTTTTGTTTGCTCTTGTTGCAAAGCTTTTTTTGAAAATTTTATTGAGAAAGAGTATCTCAAGATGTTGTTTATTTAAAGAGGCTTTTATTTCATGCAACTCCTCTACCGCCCTACTACTAGCTATACAAAATGAAAAGTCTTTGATTTATATACTGTGAGGATAAGAAAAAAAGAAACTGAACATGTTGTTTTTAACATTGAAAATTGTTTCTTTAGCTGCTTTAATATTGTTTTATATGGGAATGTATGGCAAGAAAATGTCTTTTGAATGTTAAACTGAACAAAGCCAAAAAATGACAATAATTTACATCAACGGCATGATAAAATAAAAACAGAAACGTAAACAACAAACTTGATGTTGACAAATGGGCTTAAAAAGTTACCTTAAGTTAAGCGGAAATAGAAATTCCAAATTGCCTCTCTTTCCTATAATAACCGCAGTGGTAAGAACATTTTAAGAAAGAAAAATTTTCTTTAAAAATAGTTTTCTGATGCCGGTTTTCTTTTTTTTTTTATTATTATTACCTATTGTAGTTTCGTACATATTTTTTTAAATTATCTACACTATGACTGGAAGTGTTATACGATTGCTGGACTTAAACGTTTCTATTATTTCCTTTGGCATTAGCATTTGGTTTCTTATTTACTCTGACATTATCATTGTAATCCGTTACTTCTGGATATTTTTGTAAATCATTTAAAAATTTTAAATATTCCTTGTGTTCCATATCGGTCAGATTCACTTTTCTCAACGATTCAAAACCATAATCGATGTATAAAATTTTATAGCCTTTCTGTTCCAATCCATTAATCATCGTTGCTAATGTAAAAGGATGACTTTGGAAACTCACTGCTCCCGTTTCATAATCATGTATTTCGATTGCATCTGCTCGACAGTCGACTGCATCCTTTGCTAAATTCATTTCAAAGCTGGCAAATTCCCGTGCAGTGCCATAAGATGCCAAGGCTTCTAATTTACAATTACAATTGAAATGCTGTAAGACGTTATCGTACGTGGCCTGATGTTTGTTTAAAGTGCGATTCATTAAATCTTTTTAAATTTCATATAATTTTTCGAGTACACATTTACAATGAGAAAGACATTATGCCGGTAACATATCTCCAACAGAAAACAATTATTATCCACTTTCTGTTTTACCTTGTATTCGTATAGAATTGATTCAATCGAGTTCCAAGCAAGACCTTTATTTAAGGCCTTTACCACCAGTTGACGTATATTAATATTTTCCCAAGGTTTCTTACTCTCACCTTCCTGCGTTGCCTGCTGTAATTTGTTGGCTATTTTGTATTCATACGGTATCTGGCCCATTAACTTGAAACATTTCTGTTGTATTTTTAAAGGAATTTTATCTGTTTTGCCCTCGAACGTTTTATATTTGTTGGCAATTTTATTTACGACTGGTTTGAAATTTGTTATCTTCCTATTGGTAGACTTTTCACTGTTTGTGCTCTTATTTAACTGCCTGGAACTGCTTTCTGACAGTAGCTTATTTAAATTGCTTTGCATTTGCTTATTGGTGGCATTTAAAAGGCTCTTCGCTTTCATTTGCTTACTACTGGCCTTTGAAAGGCTCCTTTTGGTGTCCTGCTCTGCTTTTGTCTTATGGCCTTTGTTGTTGACCTTGCAGCAACGGCTCAAAGATTTTAGAGAAATGTGTACCATGTTGTTGTTACGTTAACTGAAATTTTTCCCAACACTTTATTTTATTGATTTTCGTGGTTTTCGGTTTAGTTTTCTAATTTTAAATTTAAATTTTTTTTATTTTTTTTTTTTCAAATATCTTGTGTTAAAAGTTCGAAATTCCGAAATTTTTATTTTTGAAATAATGTCGATAATGCTGTTGCCAAATTAAGAATGTTGTCGTATTTAATGAATCAAATAATATAAACGAATTAATTTTCTTCTTTTTCCTCATTTCTCTTCTTAATTTCTATGCTTCGTGTGGGTGATTTCATTCCTAATCGATAACCTTATAACTAAGAGATATAAAACCCGGGTGGGAGTTTAGATAATGAATTTTAAAAGGTAAATTGTTTATTTTATCGTCGTGTACTGTACTTAATTGTCTTAAAAGCCATCAGAAACTTCTTTCAAAGATATCCAAGCTTCTGTTTCTTTTCATTCCTCCGTTTCCCATTCTCCCTCCCCTTTCCTACATTCCTATATCCTCCATTTCCTTCCTCCCCTAAGGACAAAGTACAATGGGTCAATTCCGACCTCCGGGTACTGTGCTTGTCGTGACCGACAGGTGCACGTCCTCTAACCTAACCTAAGCTAACCTAACCTAACCTATCCAAGCTTCTTTTTCTATTTAAAAACTATGTTCGAATTGAGAAATTTTTTCTATTGAAGGCATATGCACATTTCCTAAATAGCAGTAACCGCAGCAGTAGCCAAAGCCAACCAAAAACTACCCTAGTTTTCATTGGGAGTTTGACAACCTCAGGACCAATTTTGCTCTGCCTTGCGATACCATTTCCCTATGGATTTTTTCGCTTGCAAAGTTAGTTAATTTTCTTCCTTTTGCTGGAATGCTTTTCTCTTCTATAATCTTCCTCATGGCGTTAAGAACCCAATTCTTAATCCCATTCGTTTTGTCATTGATCAGACTGAAAAAAGATCTCTTCTTCCCCATCATTGTATCCCTCTCCCTCGTAGATTTAGTATGATGGACTACATTTATTTCTTTTTATATAAGAAATTGCATTATTTTACTATATCCGCCTGGAGTTTTGATACGTAGACCCTAATCGGCCCTTAGGATTTTATAAACTTTCAATTTAAAAGCTCTTCGAATGTTGCGCATGGCAACGGGCAAACCTTGTATGGCGCTCTCACTACGTGCGTTTAAGATTTAGAGCCTCCACCTATTTGTCTAAATGCTTTCGTAATTCTTTTACATTCAAACCGCGTTATTTATTGGATACTATCTATGGTTTCAATGACACAACAATAGGTGAAGTGTTGTAGAATTGTTATAAATTTGACGTGTAAAGGACGCCTAGCCTTATCCAACATGTAAAGAAGTTTCAAAAAGTTGGAAGTGTGCAGAGTACATATTGTTATTATATCGTTTAACATTAAAATTATAAAAAAACTAGCAGATTGAACCCGACGTTGCGCGGCTTATAAAAATCCGGTTTCGAAACTGGCTTGTTAAAGAATGTAATTTTTCAAATTATTCGGAAACCGATTTATCAAACAACTCAGTTTTTTGAATACTCTAAGTCCTAAATATAAATGCATGCAATTTCCCCGTTTTTCGTTCCTTATCCCCTTTTTAGACCCCTTTTGGTCCAACTTTTTAAACAGAACAACTCCAATAGGGCAACCTTACCAAGCTAAATCGTAAAAAAATACTTTAAAAACCCATAAAATACAGTATTTATGCATAAAGCATTAATTTTTGCCCTCTTTTTCTCCCTTTGTGCCATTTTTTTCCCTTTGGTTTAAAATTTTTAAAAGATTCATAGCCTATAACCTGCACCGACAAAAGCTCGATCAATATCCCAAATTTCAAGAAAATCGGTTCAAGCGTTCAGGCGTGATTCGGTATACACTTAATTTGCCCGTTTTTAGCCCCTTTCCCTCTTTTTGGACCCCTTTTAGATCAACTTTAGAAACGGAACACCTCCAATAGCGAAATCGTAAAAAATACCTTTAAAACACATAAAATATAGCATTTCTGCATAAAAGTATTAATTTTCGCCCAATAAAGCTCGACCTATATCCCAAATTTCAAGAAAATCGGCCCTGGTTTTCAGGCGTGATTGGCTAACAAACAAACAAAAAACAGATGTAATATATTAGGATTAGGATATTTGATTTGGATTACCTGCACTCAATTTTTCCGTTTTCAGCCCCTTTCCCCCTTTTTGGACCCCTTTTGGTTTTACTTTAGAAACGGAAAACCTCCAAAAGCTATTTGGGAAACTTAACCAAGCTAATCGTAAAAAATTACCTATTACCATTTTTTCACCCATTTGTCCCATTTTTTCTCCCCTTTTGGTCAAAAATTTTGAAAAGATTTATAGCCTATAACCTCCACGGAAAAAAGCCCGATCTATATCCCAAATTTCAAGAAAATCGGTCCAAGCGTTCAGGCGTGACAATAGCGAAATCGTAAAAAATACCTTTAAAACACATAAATATAGCATTTCTGCATAAAAGTATTAATTTTCGCCCAATAAAGCTCGACCTATATCCCAAATTATCAAGAAAATCGGCCCTGGTTTTCAGGCGTGATTGGCTAACAAACACGCAAAAAAAACAGATGTAATATATTAGGATTAGGATATTTGATTTGGATTACCTGCACTCAATTTTTCCGTTTTCAGCCCCTTTCCCCCTTTTTGGACCCCTTTTGGTTTTACTTTAGAAACGGAAAACCTCCAAAAGCTATTTGGGAAACTTAACCAAGCTAATCGTAAAAAATTACCTATTACCATTTTTTCACCCATTTGTCCCATTTTTTCTCCCCTTTTGGTCAAAAATTTTGAAAAGATTTATAGCCTATAACCTCCACGGAAAAAAGCCCGATCTATATCCCAAATTTCAAGAAAATCGGTCCAAGCGTTCAGGCGTGATTGGCCAACAAACTAACAAACAAACAAAAAAAAAAAAAAAACAGACAGAGAGATTTATAATAAATATTAGGATTAACTTGTTTACATGATAAACAAATAAACAAAAATGTACCAACAAAAACCATTATAAAAAACGGATAAACAAGTAAACAAAAATGCAGCAACAAACACTACAAAAATAAATGTAAACCAAAATATACAAACAACAATAATGAAACAATGAAGTCTAGATTTATAGAGATCTCGAGGAAGTGAACCCATCATCAGACATTTTATGTTGGCATGTAAAAGGCAATTCAAAGCAGGAGACGGCGTCAGTAAAAATTCAGTAAGTCTTGTGTGAAAACGCGCAGTGTTTGAAAAGAATAATCGTGGTATGAAGATCTTGGTTATAAAGATCTGTCAAACAATTGTTATTGTATATAATATAGATATTGTAGAGAGATAAACAAGTAAACAAAAAAGCAACAACAAACACTACAAAAATAAATCTAAACCAAAATATACAAACTACAATAATGAAACAATGAAGTCTAGATTTATAGAGATCTCGAGGAAGTGAAGCCATCATCAGGCATTTTACGTTGGCATGTAAAAATCAAGACAAAGCAGGCAACGGCATCAGTAAAAATTCAGTAAGTCTTGTGTGAAAACGCGCAGTGTTTGAAAAGAATATTCGTGGTATGAAGATATCGGTTATAAAGATCTGTGAAACAATTGTAAATAAGATAGATATTGTAGAGAGATAAACAAGTAAACAAAAAAGCAACAACAAACACTACAAAAATAAATGTAAACCAAAATATACAAACTACTAATAATGAAACAATGAAGTCTAGATTTATAGAGATCTCGAGGAAGTGAAGCCATCATCAGGCATTTTACGTTGGCATGTAAAAATCAAGACAAAGCAGGCAACGGCATCAGTAAAAATTCAGTAAGTCTTGTGTGAAAACGCGCAGTGGTTGAAAAGAATATTCGTGGTATGAAGATATCGGTTATAAAGATCTGTGAAACAATTGTAAATAAGATAGATATTGTAGAGAGATAAACATGTAAACAAAAATGCAACAACAAACACTACAAAAATAAATGTACACCGAAATACACAAACAACAATAATGAAACAATGATGTCTACATTTATAGAGATCTCGAGGAAGTGAAGCCATCATCAGACATTTTACGTTGGCATGTAAAAAGCAAGACAAAGCAGGCAACGGCGTGAGTAAAAATTCAGTTAGTCTTGTGTGAAGACGCCCGTTGTTTGAAGAGAATAATCGTGGTATGATGATATCGGTTATAAAGATCTGGCGAACAATTGTTATTGTTTACGCAAAGGTGTGTAAACAAGAATAACAAACGAAGCAATTGTTGTTTACCTTAAGTTGTGTATAATATGGGCATATAGAACTGTGCGAATAGTACAGAAATTTATATTTTTTTTTTGTTATTTGCAATCTACGAATTTATATTTTAAACGTTTTTAAAAGGGTGAGAACAATTTTATTTTTTTTTTGTGGCGCAATTGAATCTGCAATTCGCGTGTATTTGGCTAAGGTTAGAGCCAATTACAATTATTAGCGTTGTAAGGAATTGTTTCTTCCTGATTTATTTTATTTTTTGGGATTTCCACTGTTTGCAATCAATGAATGTGTGTAATGCCATAGAATAGGAAAAGATAAACTGGAGTTTGCTTTGGGCAAAGTTTGAGGGCTCTACCCCGGTCTTTAAAGGTTTTTCTTAATTTTACTTTAGTATTGTACACAATTTCTGCAATTGTCTTGTTATTCCTAATACAACACCCCTTATTTTTATTATTTTGTCATTATTAAACTCAAAAATAAAAAAAAAACAAATCAAATCAATCAAAATGTATTAAAAAATGTCAATCAAATTTAATTAAATTTATTAGAAAATTCATACAAAAAGTCTCTTTTTTTTCAATTAAATTTTTTTTCCCAAACAAAATTATTTGTTAATTTTTCTTTTAAAAAAGATTTTTAATTTTTAAAATTTTTAGTGTAAAAAAAAGAAACACAATTTTACTATTTTTTTTTCCCTTGAAATCATATAACAATGCCATCTACGGAGAAACCTAGCATCGAAACAAAATTGCGAGCGTTAAAGCAAATTCTCTGCGATATTGATCGTTATCAGAAAAAGGCACGACCGCCAGTGCCTGTTAATACGAAAGGAGCGAAAAGCGTTTTGGGCATTAAGGAACATCAAAATCGTATCAAGAAGCTAAAAGCGGCCAAATCATTCAATTTAAATGAACACTTAAAACAACAGCAGCCATCATTATGGCGAAAATGTACAAACTATTATCACGATCTAATAAAACAACGCAATAGGAAGCCAGACAAATTGAAGACGGACACTAAGCGGCAACAGGATCTGATTGTGCAACAATATCAACGTATTAGAAGGCGACATCAAAGGACAATAGCAGATGATCAAATTGATGAAGAGTATGAACGATTGCAGAAAAAATTTTGCCCATCTTTTCAGTTGGCCAAGCCTCTGCCGCCACCAAAGTTTGCGGTAAAACGAAAAAGCGTCTCAACTAAACCAGCAGCCAAAGTGACGAATGCAAAAATGCTTTGCACCCGGTCCACTTACAAGATCTCCAATAATAAAAACGAACAAAACAAAGAGAACGATAAATTGGATTCGAAACAGGCAAAGCAAACAAAAGTGGATTTAAGCAAAAATAAGCAAATGAAAATGAGAATGAATTCCATTAAGGATCCGAAGGAAACAAAGCAGAATAAACCGCAGAATATGACTGCCAGCAAGGAATTGAAACAGAATCAGAAAAAGGGCATTCCATTAAGCAAGGATCCGAAGGAGGATGATGGCTTGTCATCGGACGACTCAGAAAGAACCTTAACACCCGAGAATGAATATATAAATGTTGAAAAGGATGCTACGCCACCTATCCAACAGCAGCCAGATGTTAATAAATATCGCATCACTACATTCTCTCCAAAGTCAAAACTTCAATCTAATGAAGCTTTAAATACTGCTCTTGGAAAGCCTATTGATAAATCCATTAAAACCTGTCAAGAAATTAATTGTGCTCTCATGAATAAGCTTTTCTACAATAAACTAAACAACAACAATATGAGCAACAATAATAACAACAACAATAATAATAATAGCAACAACAACAACAACACCAATAATAATAATAATAATAATAGCAACAACAATAATAATAATAACAGCTTTGGCAACAACATCATATGCATTACCCCTAACAGCAACATCAACAATGTTTCAGAATCTTACAATTTGAAACACAAAGAAAATGAAATAAGACGAGAAATCCGAGACGCTATTGAAGAAGGCAAATCGACTGATCCTCTTATCAATAATTTGTTGGCCAATGTCATCTATAAGGCTCAGCGGGAACATGTGCCCTGGGCTTCGGTCAAAGCCATGATCGACAATTTCAAAATGACAAATAGACGCAAGAAAGTCTTGCATTTATTGCAAATACAATTACGCCACAGTGTCTTTATAATATGCACAGTGCGCACTTCCAACTTTTCGAAACTCCTTTACACATTGGATAAGGCTATGCGTCCTTTAAATGCTAAATTTGCTTCAATTCTACAACACTTTACGCACTGTTGTGTAATTGAAGCCATAGTACCCAATAAATATCGCTGTTTGACTGCAAAAGAATTACGCAAACGTTTAGACAAACAGGTGGAGGCCTTAAATCTTAAATGCATCGATATAGTGGATGCTTCACGTGGTGAGATCGCTATACAATGTTTACCCGTTGCAATGCCCAACATTAGTAGGGCATTTGAATCGAAAGGTTATAAAATCCTTAATTCCGATTACGGTTTTCGTGCCAACAAGGAAATCATTTTAGATACCCGCACTGCTGCCGAATATCGTAGATTAATGAATTTTCTTAAAGACATACCAGATATCGAAACAATAACCGATAATGTCATATATTAGGATATCAATATTAGCAAATTATGTTTCAATTATTATGTTTTCGTTATTCGGTAAATTTTATATTCGAAATATTTGAAATTATTATTGTTTTATCTTTTTGATATAAACTTTATGGAATAAAGTATTTGATGGGGCGCAAAGTAGGCGTTGAAAAAAAAAAAACTAAAGATTGCTTAACTATTTTCTTTACATCTGGCATCAACAGGGAGTTTGTAGGAATCCTTTAAAAATACACACGTTGTATGTTGTGTAATGGAAGCTGCTTTACATACTACATGGATGGCTAGGCATCAATCTAGAAGTTGACAACGAAGTATTCAAACACAATCCACAAGCGACATAACACAAGCTTTTTATGCTGTTTGCAGAATCTTTTGAAATTGATTATTAAAAATTTTAATTCTTCATCAGTATTTCTAAACATAATTTATGACTTTACAAAGGAAATATTTGTTAAAGTAAAACCTCCTTAACTATCTTAGGAATGCTCGGTTAATTCATTGTCTCTGTATTGCTTACAACGTTATGAGAAATTTGTTAATTCTTCACATCAATCCCTCTTTCAACATATACTTACGACGAGCTTTGTTATTTATTATAGAGCCTAGACATTTATTCAATTGATGATTTTTATCGAACTTTATAAATCAATGTTTGTTTTGGTGTTTAACTAACTTCTTGTCTTACTCTTTTCTTTTCTTCTCTTCCTTTCTTTCTCTTGCATTTCCCTTTTCTTCTGTTGTTTGCTGGTTATTGTTGTATCGTTGTTGTTTACCTAATAGTTTCAGATTCACACCTTGAAGTTATTGTTTCTTTTTTTTTTTTGTGGACCAAACAGATACAGATGTGGACTGGATACAGTGAGTATCAATGAAAATCGTACATCAAATATGCAAGCGAATATGTTTGAAGTTTAACTCCATAAAAAAAAAAACAAAAACATTTTAATAAATGAAAATTGTACAGTCAATAAATTCATTTATGAATGAGAATGAAGTCGCCGTGGTCTAGTGGGTAGTGTGTTGGTTTATTAGACAAAAGGCCCGGGTTCGAATCCCAGGTGAGACATCAAAACGAAAAAATATTTCTTCGGCGACTTCCTCTCAGCAGATTTCTGGCAAAGACTCTGAGAGTAAAAATTGCCATGAAAAGCATCTCAAAAATCTGTCGTTCGGAAACGACTTTAAACTGTAGTTCCCGCCACTCATGTATAAAATTAACGCACACAGCATAAGTGGTGTGAGAAGCTAGGTCGTAATCCTGACTGAAGGGTTGTAATGGCCAATTATGTATGTATGTATGTATGAATGAGAATTCCTCTTAAAGTGCTCTTTTTTATATTTAAGACCTTCACACTGGCGTGTTCTTCCGGTGGATACCTAACCAGATTACCTAATGAGTCTAAGGACCATTATTACAACTTGCCGTTAACTAAAGTGAAGTTTTTAAGCAGAATATAATTTGGGCGCAAACAATTCCTTATAACGCTAGTAATTGTAATTGGTTCTAATGCAAAAGAATTACGAGAACATTTCGACAAAGCAGTTGCGTTTGCGTTTACGTTTACGTTTATTCCGTTTTTACTATTTAGAAAAGTTTAAAACATGAGTTCGTAGACTGCAAATAAATAAATTTGTTGTCAGTTTTAATTAAATCCTTTATTGTTCGCACAATTTCTTATGCCACTGTTCACAACTTGATGTAAACAACAACAATTGTACGACAGATCTTTGTAACGGATATCTTCAAACCACGGCTTTTCTCTTCAAACATTGCATCTTCGCACAAGACTGACTGAATTTTTACTGAAGTCGAATGTTCGTGGCTTCACTTTCTCGACATCTCTATAAATGTCGATATTATTGTTTCATTATTGTTGTTTGTGTATTCCTGTTTACATTTATTCTTGCAGTGTTTGTTGTTGCATATTTGTTTACTTGTTTTTACCTTTATTTTATACTGGTTTTTGTTGATATATTTTTGTTTACTTGTTTATTATGTAAACGAGTTTATTGTTATTGTAGCTTTTATTTATACAAACGAGTTAAAATCTCAACATACAAATTTTATAAACAAATAACAAGGCACGTCGTTGCCACGGCGTTAAAAAAAAATTATTTTATTGACAGTGTTATCGAGTTAAGGAGGACTTTAAAGTTCACTTTAGCTAAAGTTATCTTTAATTAATCGTAACCTTAACGGTAAGCTGTTATTGTTGTGGGCCTAAATTAAATAGGTTTTCGTCAAAAGCTAATATAAAATTGGCTATGAAATCCATTCATGAGATAACGAGGTGTAGTAGTTAATGGGCTTAACACAAACAAGCAAACAGTTTTCCGTTTTCATCGTAGCTTGTTTGTATGATTTCTTTTATATTGGCGTCCAATCCCTCCAACTTCCTAAAGAAGACAACATCTACAGCGAACATCATTGGAAAGTCAGACAATGCCACTCTACATTTTTAGTAATGAAAAAATGGTAACCCTACCGTTCTAAGACCTGATGGCTTTCGTTAATGAATGCAAACTATTGAGACCAATCAAAAGTTATCGACAAAAATGTTAGAACCTGGGTTATAGATCCAAATTTCATTGAGCTTAATATTGTCAGAAATTACCAACCTCTGGGAAAGTGTCGGATTCATTTTGTATTTCTTAGTAGTGAAAAATGGCAGCTCTACCTTCTAAGACATGATGACTTTCATTAATAAATGCCGACTACAGAAAACAATTAAAGGTAATCGATAAAAATGTTAGAATCCGGGAAATAGATCCAATCTAGATCTTGATGCATGTGAAATAAGTTCGAATTTGAAAATCCAAGACGCAATCCATAAATTTTAGCAGTGCCACATTTGACGTTAACAGTGCAAACTTTGCCTTTAACAGAGGACTGTTAACTATTTAGCAGTGTACCCATCTGAATAATCCCACTTGTATAGGAGTTCAGTTTGGGCAATTCTCTAGGTCTATGCACAACCATACTATATGCAAAGGAAGTTTCCAAAGCCATCTTAATAAAATTGGCAACATAGTCACATATAAAATGATAGGGTATTAAGAAAATTGGCTTTGAAGATCAGTGGCATTTTTGGAACATATAAGACACACTACACCATACAGACTATATGTAAATAGTAGTCTAGAGGGTCCTCTTTCGAACCGTGGTAGTGGGATAACAGGAATAATTTTCAGAGTTAAGGAATTTCCGTCCTCCATCCCCAGCAACCATCCTTTACATTTCATCACTTTTGTTCAGAAATAATAATGATAACAATAGTCTGCAATAATTGCAAATTAGAAGACTAATCTACTTATTGGCACTGTTAAACAGTCAACAGTGCTCTGTTAATAGCAAACTTTACATTGTTAGAGGCAGAAGTTGCGGTGCTAAAATTGTGGGTTTGCGTCTTTGGTTTATAAATTCGAATTTATCTTTTTACTAACTTTTTAAGCAAACAAACTGTACGATTTTCACTGGCTGGCTTTAATTGTCGATGAAACCTTATACTATGTTCACGTATGCACCGTTTTTGTGTAAATCGCAATTAACGCCATTATTGATCTCAATATTTCATATAAAATCTCAATTAATTATTGCTCAATTAAATGCTAATTGTTATAATATTCAGTAAAAGTTTAAATACAGCACTGTCATAAGTCTGTTAGTGAGCATATTATAAATAATCGAACATATTATTAGTAACAGAACAAATGAATATTGAGTAAACTGAATATTGCGTATATTTGTTATACCTGAACGGTAAAATTTTTTTTCTCAATTAACCGAATATTGACTCAATTAAATTGCATACGTGAACATAATATTAAAATAAGCCTTCTTGCAATTAAATGTTATGAAGTTTGCATTAAAAATCTCTCTCGATTTGATCCTTCTGCTAAAGAATTAAAATAAAACATCCTTGTACGTCTTGCCCTAGCACTGACTGTAGAGACTTGACAGCCATCTTCATGTAGATGTGTGTTCATACAATATTTTTGTATGTTTTTTTCTCTTTTCATTTTATTCCTTATCTTTAATAGCCAATCTCAATATCGTGCAAATTTCTTTCTATTCCTTCATCATATGAGTGGCGCAGAAAGCCATGCTTTTACGATTGTTGGCATAAAATTCTCTGGAAACGTTTTGCAAACAGCAGATCCTTGTTAGGTTGCCGTGGATGGTATTTGGTTGGTTGGTTGGTTGGTGTTGAAGTTTTATTTGATTTTTTTTCGCTTTTCGTTTTAGGTGAAGGTGGTGTGAACAAATTTTGCAACGTTTTAAATCATGTTTTGACAAGATTTAAACAAATTTTTTTCAATGCCATACTTTGTTTTGTATCTTAGGTTTTTTGTTGTTGTTGTTGTTGTTGTTGTTTTAATGCGACAATAACGCTTTTCTAAAATAAATGGCAGGCGGTATGATCAAGATAATCGCATCAGGGAATTTTGTTTTTGTCTTTTTTTGTTTTCTTCACTTAAATATCCTTAAGTTTAGAAATTTTGTTTTATTTTTTTTGGGATGATATGTTCAGTTTGTCATCCGGCCGGTATGTAGACATAATTGTTCAATACAAGCCTTTAGTTAATATTACAACCTAGTTCTTAACGTCCTATTTATGTTGTGTGTGTTAATTATATACATAAGCGGCGGGACCTACACTTTAAAGTCGACTTCGAACGACAGATTTCTGAGAATTTACCTTCCAAGATTTTGTTTAAATCGTGACCCCATTTTTAAAAAGCTTAACAAACTACCTATTAGACTATGGCGACTACTTCAGACAGAAATCTGATCGAAATTCAGACAGAAAACTAATCTAAATTTGCTTTTAACTAGATGGTTGTGTACCCTACCCCGTTCACAGTGATTTGGCAAAATAAAGGGGAACAAGTGACAACTAATTTGACAGATCCACATACATACATTCAAATTGTTACGTTTTTACCATTTCAGAAACGTTTAAAATATTAGTTCGTTGATTGCAAAAAAAATAAAAAATTCCTGTTGTTTCAATTAAATTTTTTATTATTCACACAATTTTTGTGTGCCACTGTATCTAATCTGATGTATACAACAATAATTAATTATTATTCTTCTTTGCTTATATCCTTCGCATAAACAACAACAACGTTAAATCTGTATAGCAGAGATTTTCAAACCATGACTGTTCGCTTCACGCGCAACTCGGCTTCACACAAGACTGACTGAATTCTTACTACTCGTTGTTGCGTTTTTGTATGCCCACAATAACAGTATGAGGATTGTTCTTGAAGTCAAATGTTCGTGACTTCGCCTTCCCAAGAACTCTCGTGGTTTCATTGCTGTTTGTGTGTTTTATTTACATTCATTGTTGTTGCGTTCTCGCTTACTTGTCTATCCTGTTTTCTTTCATACTCATGGTTTTTGTAGCTTTTGTTTATCATTTTAATGTTAAACGGTATCATAACGGGTCTTGTATGCGGCCTAAGTGTGTCCGCTTCCTACCTAATGTTAAACGATATTACACCGTTTCCATTTTCGTAATAAACCTTCTTTGCAAACCTTCAGTTATGATAACGATCTATTTTCTTACATGAGCTATGTTGTGTGTTTAATTTTATATATGAGTGGCAGAACCTACAGTTTGAAGTTGTCTCCGAATTTGTCATGGCAATTCTCTGTTTACTCCTTAAGACTCCATTGTTACAACTTGCCGGATTTTAACTTGCAGGATTTTAACGGCCAGATAAATTATTTTTCAGAGCGCCCTGGTAGTCTAGTGGGTAGTGTGCTAGACTATTAGCGTGAGGGTCGTGGGTTCGATTCCCACCAGAGGCTCTGGTCTGTGACACTACACCGGGCATATGGTCGAAGTTACTCAGCTCTTATATGATTATAATATAATTTGTAATTGTATTGTAATTAATAAATAAATAATAAATAAAATAAAAAAAATTATTTTTCATTA
Source organism: Sarcophaga peregrina (assembly GCA_014635995.1). Classification (NCBI taxonomy): domain Eukaryota; kingdom Metazoa; phylum Arthropoda; class Insecta; order Diptera; family Sarcophagidae; genus Sarcophaga; species Sarcophaga peregrina. The sequence goes on from CM025789.1 coordinate 100,071,327, forward strand.
TTATAAGTAAACATTAAGAAGTGGGCATTAAGCTAATGGAAGGATCATCCCCTGCCGGTAACTTTTAAAGTTAAGTTTATGTTTGAACTTGCCATATTATTTATATAAATAAAATAAGTAGCCTGTCAGTGTCAGTGCGTTTAAAAAAATTTGTTTAATTGAACGGTGTTATCGATATTGCATCGGCTTTATCATATTTTTGAAAAAGTTAAGTTTAGTAGTCGCTGTAGTCCAGTAGATAGTGTGTTGGTTTATTAGATATAAAGCTTGGGTTTGTATCCCAGGTCAGACATCAAAACGAAATATGAAAAAAAAAATATTTTTTTGGCGATTTCCTCTCTGTGGACATCTGGCAAAAAATCTGAGAGTAAATAAACCTGCCATGCAAAAGTTTCCTCAACAAAACTGACGTTCGGAGTCAACGTTAAAGTGTAGGTACCGTCGCTCACTTATAAAATTAACACTTAAACAACATGAGTGGTGTGAGAAGCTAGGCCTGACTGAAGGGTTGTATGTAATTATGTATGCAACTTTTTTTTAACATTAGGTTGTAATAACGAAAAGAAGTTAAAGGTGACTTTAAAGTTAACTTTTACTGAAGTCTATCTAAAGTTAACTTTAACTTTATCTAAATTTAACTTTAACTTTATCTAAAGTTAACTTTAACTTTATCTAAAGTCAACTTTAACTTTATCTAAAGTTAACTTTAACAAAAGTCTATCTAAAGTTAACTTTAGATAAAGTTAAAGTTAACTTTAACTTTATCTAAATTGTAATAATGGCTTAGGGCTAAAGAATAATAATAATAAAAGAATAATAAAAAAATATGCAAACTTTGATTTATTGTTGTGGGTGTAGGGTACTTTATACGCATCTAGGACGGTTCTATATCTCTTCTTCTGTCTGACGTTTTTTTTTTTTTTTTGGTAATGCTTTCTTGATTGGTAATAGAGATCATTTTTATTGTTTTTTTTTAATTTTTTTTTAATTTTATTTTTTAAAGTGAAATCATTTTTGGCAATTTAATACCAAATACTACTGCTGCTGGTGCTGGTGCTAGTGCCGGTGCCCTGTATTTTTATGGTCTTAAAACAGTAACCAAAACCAACAAATTGATCTGTTTTGAACATATTCGGTGGTTTATTTTTTTTTTCTACGTGTGTGTTGTCTTGCATTAATAATTAGAATTTTGGTTTCTTTTGTTTTTAGGGCGAACCATTTTTTCTGTTTCGTTTTTGTTTTTGTTTTCGGTATTCGAAAACAATGTCTTTTAAATTGTTCTTCATTTAGTGTGGAGAGTTGAGGAGGCTTCTTTGGCTTAGTAAGACGTTATAAATCTTTTAAAAATTAAAACCGTAGAAGCCGAAGAAGACATTCGTAGATTTTTAAACACTTTGCAAGACCTGCATAATAATTTTCTTTAGAAAAGATTTCTTTTTTTTTCGCTTCCATTTAATACTGGGGAGTGAGTATGACTATGACTATGCCAGGGAGTACTATTTGTTCATTTCAATAATAAATTTTCAATTTCATTTGCTGTGTTCATTGTGTTTCTTTAAAATATCACTTGAATTCTTTCATACATGATTTAATTTTTTATTATTTTTTAATTTTTTTTGGTTAATTTAAAATGTATTTGGATCACTTATGCTAATCGCTTTAAATTTAAAGCCTTAACATTCTCATTGAATGCCAGTGCTACTTAAAGTACAAGGCTGTATGACTATTAATTAGTATCGCGAGAATGATATTTACTTGGTAAAAGGGGTTTTTAAATATATTTCTAGTAAAATTTAATTCGTTTTTATTACAGCCTTAAGAATAAAAGCGCCAGTTTGTGAAACTTGTTCAGCCTCGGTGATTGAAAGAATACTTTGATATACCACTTGAATAAACAACTCTTACAGGGTCATTTATAACATAACATAATTGGTCATTACAACCCTTTGGTCAGGATTACGACCTAGCTTCTGACACCACTTATGTTGTTGTGTGTTAATTTTCGAACATGAGTGGCGATATCTACAGTTTAAAGTCGGCTCCGAACGACAGATTTTTACTCCCAGAGTCCCAGCAATCTTTTGGTAGGAATTCAATTCAATTCAATCTAATTTCGTTTGGTTGTCTATCTCTAACTTGAAATTTGAACCATGACCTCACGTCTAATAAGCCAACACACTAACTACTGGACTACAGCGACTTAATGCCTTTATTGGCCATTCACAATCCGTTTATCGGATTTCGGCCTGCCGTAACACATCCTTCCAGGCGCCTCGGCTTCTTGCGCGCCTACGCTAGTTGGTCACACCAATCGATGACAGGGCTTCCTCGATTTGGTCCTTCCAATGCAACGTCCTTTTCGCCGACTTCAGCAGATCTCTGCTTCAAATACCCATCTCGCCGGAGCATCCTCCTCCATTCGAACGACATGGCCGAGCCAGCGCAGCCACTGGATATTATATACGCTGTAAAATGCCTATGTCGTTGAGTACCTCATACAACTCGCTGTTGAATCGAATCGGATGCGGAAATCACCATCGAAGATCTTACGTAGGATTTGTCTCTCGAATACTTTCAAGGCGTGTTGCATCAATGCTTAACAGGGTCCATGCCTCTGCGCCATAAAAAACGGCGGGTAGGATGACCATCTTGTAGAGTATTAGTTTTGCCGTACGAGAGATGTCTCTGCTACTCAATTACCTATTGAGACCATAGTAGCACCTGTTGGCAAGAGTAATCCTGCGCTTGATCTCCAGTCTGACATCATTTTTGGTGGTAACGACGGAGCCAAGATAAATAAATTCCTTGACTGTATCAAAAGTATAGTTATTAGCCGTAATCTAAGAATCAATACGCCTCACGTCTGTACTTGTCGATAGCATATACTTTGTTTTGCCCTCATTTATTGCCAGACCGCATCACAGTAGATTCCCGCTCAGTATAACTATGCCCTGTGATGTCGATGTCGTCAGCGTACGCAACACAGGGCCATTGCAATGCACTCCCGCCTTTCGCAGAACACTCTCCATGACAAAGTTGAAGAGGTCGCATGTCTGAAACCTCGCACGATATCAAAAGGTCCGGAGAGGTCCATTCCTACCTTGACGGAGCTGCAGGAATTGCTCAACGTCATTCTGCATAGTCTTATCAGCTTCGCAGGTATACCGGGCTCAGGCATTGCGGCAAAAACACGATCCCTTATGGGGCTATCGACATTCTCACGCTCACGCCTTTCGTGCTCCCTCTTCTTACGTCTGAAGAGGCATCTCTCATCCCTTCTCCTCTCTCTTTTTCCGTTTAGGGTGATGAAATTAAGGGTTTCCATTATTTTCTTTTAAATTTCGTCGAAAAATCGAAAAGTTAGTTATAAAAGAAGTATTCTCTTTCCCTTCCTTTTGGGGTTTGCACTGATTTGCAATCTAGTTATGCTCGATGATAGTGGTCCTATCGTAAAATAATCAATTTTTTAAAGTTAAAAAATCTTTTTTTAGAATAAATTTTAATATTTTTAAGAGCTTATTATGACGATTTATAACCATTATTTATTGAAAGTACTTGCTTATGATTAGACGGAATCAAAAATTCGATTAAATGTTTTAAATTTTTTAATCGCAAAATCTAATTCGAATGCCAGAAATGAGTGGCATTATAAACAATTGATAACGTCTACTGTCTATCTATAGTTGTATTAAAAATAACGTAAAATTTACGACAACTTTTATCTCATTTAACTTTGGACACAAGCCAATTGGCGTACCAATCTAACTAGACGTTCCTTTGAGGCACGCCTTTCGGGACTATCTCTACTACTAATCGAATCAAAATCAGCATAGTGAGACAGAACGTGGTATGACAGAGGCTCCCTCGCTTATACCATGGCCCATAGCACTCCAGAGATCCAAGGCTCTGTGTGTCATGTAGACATTTTTAACTTGAGGATTAAGGCCACTAAAGAAATTATTGGTTTCGACTACCAAATTATGGATATGTTCGTTGGTGTATTTTGCACCAAAAATGTCTCCACACAATGTAATATAAAGCATGGCAGGGAATTTAGTACCGAAAGGTTGGTCCTTCGAAGCTGTGGTCCGATACCAGCCATACTCATTGTAGGTCTGATAAAACCAGGAACGAGCTAAAAGGAATTTCTTATTTGTCGTTATCGTTATATGTAAAATCTAAATGATAACTGAGAGTACTTTTATGGGTGGCATCTACGTCTTTATCAGCGCCTAAAACAGCCCCCAAAAAGACTGAATCAATGGTTGTTAAATCATGATATAACTGCATAAGTAGAGTATATCGCCTTTACTGTTCATAAAAAAATATACAGTAAGACCCCGCTTAACACGGACGCTTAAAATGATGACGGAAAACACGGTTGAAATCTTTATTCTAGACAGGCTAACAAAAGAGCGTTGAAAAAGATACAGTAAGACCCCGCTTAACGCGGAGGATACGTTCTCATATGTTCCAGCGCTAAACGAAACAGCGTTAAGCTAGGCAACTTAAAACGATGACGGAAAACACGGTTGAAATCTTTATTCTAGACAGGCTAACAAAAGAGCGTTGAAAAAGATACAGTAAGACCCCGCTTAACGGTGGGGTTATGTTTCAATAAGTTTCAGTGCTAAACGTGGCAACTTATAACGATGACGGAAAACACAGTTGGAATCTTTATTCTTAACAAGCTCACAAAAGAGCGTTGAAAAAGATACATTGTAGTATACATACATAATTGGCCATTACAACCCTTCAGTCAGGATTACGACCTAGCTTTTTCACACCACTTATGTTGTGTGCGTTAATTTTATACATGAGGGGCGGGACCTATAGTTTAAAGTCGACTCCGAATGACAGATTGTAATTGAGAAACTTTTTTATGGCAATTTTATTTACTCTCAGAGTTTTTTGCCAGAAATATTTTTTCGTTTTGATGTCTGACCTGGGATTCAAACCCAGGCCTTTTGTCTAATAAGCCAACATACTACCCACTAGACCACGGCGTCCACACTGTAGTATACACCGTCACTATAAAGTACACCGCCGCTATATAGTACACCGTGTCATTTGCACACATATACAACAAGTATCAATATAGTGTGCGATTTAGGGGAATCCCAATACTACTACGTAATACTGAAACAGCGTTAAGCGGTGTCTTACTGTTCATAGTATACACCGTCGTAATATAGTGCACCGCTTTTGGCTGGTGCATGGCCGTTTTATTTGCTTATATATACAACAAGTGTGATTTAGACGAATTGTAATCTACCGCTTAATACTGAAACAGCTTTAAGCGGGGTCTTACTGTATTCTGTTTGGTTTTTGATTTCATGTTTTGTTAAGAATTTTTGAACTTAAGATTTTTATTGTACAAAACCGGCTAATATATTCGAAATTGTTTTAAACAGCGACCATAAATTCAAATCATTGTCAGGATCAAATGAGTTGTACAATTTCAACATGGTTTTGGCTACGGCTGATCTGTTGCCCGTAAACATGACTTACAGTTCTCTAATATCATTTTGTATACGATTGTTGTATTGTTGTGAGCCCAATTCCAGTATAGCCTGCCCGACTACTTCTTTGTATTCTTTGAAATCAATTTTAGACAATATGGGAGCACTAAATGCCCAACAGCCATTAACCAACTCCGGATAGAGTTTACAAAACCATACCACCATAGTGGCAGAGTAAAAACCACCACAAATAATAACTTTTGAGTTTTTAAGGCGTGGATCTGATTTGCGTTTGATGCGTATGAAGTGGGCCAAATTGGCTAAAGCTTATTTCACATGTAAATATTGGATATTTTCCTTTAACAGATCTTTGGTAATATAAGATGCCTTTATGTTCCTTAGCTAAATCATACCAAAATTTTCCATTTACCATCCAAATAGATGAACATGGGACTACCTTCTACGAAATGTTCTTCATTAACCATACATTTAATGTTGTGTTCAAGAAGGTTCTTTTAAAATAAAATAAATTATCGTCTTAACGTTTTGAAAATACAAAAAATCCTACCATTTCCTAAATGTTTTGATTGGCCTCATTGAAAGGGTCCAATTTCTTTGTAATCCAATTGGTGCCTACATTGTGACGCTCCCACCATTCCCTCTTTGGTGGTGGTTTACGGTATAAATTCTTTAAAGATTTCACAAAAGCCGCTTAATTTTTACTATCCTCTTGGATGTTAGCCAAAGCTAAGATGGCCAGAGTAGTCACAACCGTTACAAGAGAATTTCACTGCGATAAAAGAAATCCTTTTGAACGCTTCCAAAATACTTTGAATGTTAGTTACGAAATTTGTTTTCTTTATTGCGATAAGATTTCAAAAGTTATTACTATTATTGGCTATTTGCACTATGAAAAGTCTTTTTTTTAGTAGGACATTATTGGCAATTATCTTTGGCCGATAATCATTTTATTATCGTCGGATAATTCTGGGTTTTTTATTTTACGATTTTACAAGACTTTCTGCAAAAATTTCTGTACAACAATTCGGGTACTAGAGTTTGTAATTTATTTATAAAATTTCATAGGAATATTAGGTGTAGAAAAAAGAAATCTTTCACTATTTTTTTAATAAATATTCATAACGTTCCCACAATCATTTTAGAGCCTCAATAAATTAATTGTGTATGCTTTTAATATGCCAACCCTTTTACTACACTCGACTTTTTATTTTTGATGGCTATTCCTCCCTCTGTCGATCCCAATAAAAATTTACTACGACTTTGAATTTTTTTTTTAAGATTTTTATTTTTTTTTTTTTAATCACAAAATCTAATTGATAACGTAAGCTGTGTATAGTTTTATGAACGGAAATAAAAATTTACGACGACTTTTAAATTCTTTTAAAGATAAAGCCAATGGACTTAAGCCAACCATTGGCGTACCAATTCAGCTAGACGTTCCTTTGAGGCACGCATTTCGGCACTATCCCAACTGCTAATTGAACCAAAATCAGCACAGTGAGAAGCACGTGGTATTACAGTGGCTCCCTCGCTCACACCATGACCCATAGCACTCCAGGGATCCAAGGCACCGTGTGTCATGTAGACATTTTCAACTTGAGGATTAAGGCCACCAAAGAAATCATTGGTTTCGGCTACCAAATTATGGATATGTTCGTTGGTGTATTTTGCACCAAAAATGTCTCCACACAATGTAATATAAAGCATGGCAGGGAATTTAGTACCGAAAGGTTGGTCCTTCGAGGCAGAACTCTGATACCAGCCGTATTCATTGCAGGTCTGATAAAACCAGGGGCGAGCTATAATTTTATAACAAAATAAGGATGTGAAAAGGAAATGGTGTTTCGGTTATTGTAATACTTACAGGCACCATATTTATACGTGGAATCTAAATAATAACTGAGAGTACTTTTATAGGTGGTATCTATGCATTTATCAGAACCCAAAAGAAGAGCCAAAAAGAAAGAGGTAATGGCTGTTAAATCATCCTCGAAACTCATAATATAACTGCAGTAGTAGGGTATATCGCCTTCCCTATAAAAACAAAGAAAATTCTTTTACTCCTGCATACTTTTTTTCTGTTTTTTCTGTTTTTTTTTCGTTAAGAACTCTTGAACTTACGATTGGTATTGTACAATACCGGCGAATAGATTCGAAATGGTACTGAATAGAGACCATAAATCCAAATCATTCTCATGATCGAATGAGTTGCACAATTTTAACATGGCTTTAGCTTCGGCAGTTCTGTTGCCCGCAAACATATCTTCCAATTCTCGAATACCATTCTGTATACGATTGTAGCACTGTTGTGAGCCCAATTCCAGTATAGCCTGTCCTGTTACCTCTTTGTATTCTTTGAAATCAACTTTAGCCAATAAGGGAGCACTAGATGCCCAGCCGCCATTAACCAACTCTGGATAGAGTTTACTAAACCATACCACCATAGTGGCAGAGTAAGAAGCTCCAGAAATAACAACTTTTGAGTTCTTAAGGCGTGGATCCGATTCGCGTTGTGTACGTATGAAGTGGGCCAAATCGGCTAAAGCTTGTCGCACATGCAAATATTGAATGTTTTCTACCAACAAATCTTTGGTGGGTTTACTTTCGCCATAATAACGATGTTCGGTGTAATACAACATGCCTTTGTGTTCTGCAGCCAAATCAGGCCAAATGCCGTTTACAATATTGCCAGGGGAAATTGCCCATTCACCGCCCAAATAAATGAACATGGGGCCACCTTCTACGAAATATTCATCATTGACCATATAACGCTGTTTTTAAAGAAGGTTTTTTTTATTATATCAATTATCCTTTTAATGTTTAAAAATACAACGAATCCTACCATTTCCCAAGTGTTTTGATTGGTGTCATCAAAGTGATCCAATTTCTGTGTAATCAATTTGGTCTCTACATTGGCTCGTTTTTTTAATGGCTGTTCCGGTGGCCCACGGTATAAATTGTTTAGGGATTTTACAAAAGCCGGTTCCTTTTTAGTTTCCTCTTGGGCGTTAGCCAAAGTTAAGACGGCTAGAATAGCCACAACCGTTACAACGAATTTCATTGCGGTAAATGAAGTCTTTGAACGTTTCCAAGATGTTTTTAATCGAAAATCTCTTTTGTTGGAATGTTAGGCACTAAATTAGTTTTCTTTATTCAAAATCTAATCAATAGTTATTGTTGTGGCTATTTCCACTATGAAAAGTTTTTTTGTTTTAGGACATTATTGGCAATTATCTTTAACCGATAATCATTTCTTATCGTCGGGTATTTGTGGGTTCTTCATTTTACGGTTTTATAAGACTTTCTACAGCAATAGTGAAAGCTTTTCTGGCGCAAGAGTTCGTAATTTATTTATAAAGACGTGAAATCCAAACAATTTTGATATGAATTCCAAATATAAGGTGTAGAAAAGAGAAATCCTTTATTGTTTTATAATAAATATTGACACCCTTCCCGCAATTCGGTAGTTTTGAAATAGGCTTTGAAAATTCGTAATTCGGGCGAAATTTCGGTAATATCGTAAGACCCTGCTTAACGCTGTTACTGTATTACTCGGAAATAAAACGGTCATGCACTAACCAAAAGCGGTGCATTATATATTCTTAGTCTGTTCAGAAAAAATATTCCAATCGTATTTTCCGAAGTCGGAATAACAGTACGAACGAATCATTCCTGCGTCACAGTTATCATCAAAGTTACTCGGTTTTTTTATAGCTTTACGATCGAAAGGTTAAAAAATCTTCGAAAGACATTGGTACACGATTAGCCATAAAACTTACTCTCGGCTTGGTAAACTCATACGTACCAAAACCAACCTAGTTCGTCACACTTTCAACCATTTGTCCCCGGGACCACAATCAAGTATTACTTCGGGAAGTTCAAAGTTACTAGGTGTATACATATGAACGTGTTAAGTTGTCCCGGTTAACGCTGTTTCGTTTCGCACTGGAACTAATTGGAACGTATCCCCCGCGTTAAGCGGGACCTTACTGTAAATTGACAAACGTGCGAATTAATTCCCTGGACATGGTCTCTGACGTAGACCCCTAATAAAAATCTGTAGTATGAGATGATCGTTAATTTCTGGATAATTTTAAGGCAATAAAACCATATCGGTTGTATCATGTATGCCGTTTAGTTTATAATCTACAGGGTGGCTGATATGTATTGCAACCAACTTCAGGTTGTTATCGTTTGTAAACCGCTCGTCTGACACCTGACAGATTTATTCCAGTGTTAGTTTATTTTATTATTTACAAGCTTACAAAAGCATTTTGATCAATTGCATTTAGGAAAAAAATTATTTGTGATGGAATTCAAGCGTGGTAGGGTGATTGCTTTATATTTAGCTGGAAAACCACAGATCGCTATCGTTAGAGCCCTCCACCATTTAAATGTGAATAAATCTTTTGTTTTTTGTACCATTGCTCATTACCGTGATACTGGCAAAGGTGCAATGCGTTCAAAAAGTGGATGAAAAAAACGGTAACAACACCAGAAATGATCCGAAAAGTGAAGGCCAGATTTGATCGAAATCCATGCCGCAGTGGTAAAAAAATTGCTCGTGAGCTGAACATATCGCGAGAACAGATGCAACACATATTGAAAAATGAGCCTGGACTAAAGCCATTGAAGTTCAAAAAAGTGCAAGAGCTCACCGATGAACAAAGAAAAGTTAGACTGGAAAGAGCCAAGCAGTTACTTCGCTTGCCCAGTTACCGAATTTGGTTTTCTCCGACAAGAAGCCATTCCAAATTGAACAGTTTGTGAACAAAAAAATAATCGCGTTTACGTGCCAAAGAGGTCAGCTAAAAATCTGCGATTGGCCACCAGAACTCAAGCGCCGCCGATGGTAATGGTGTGAGCCGCCGTAACGGCCGATGGTCGATCCCCGCTCGTATTCATCGACCGTGGGGTCAAAATGACTGCCGGATATTATCGGGAAAATATCTTAAAGACAGTATTGAAGCCCTGGGCAGGCAAACATTTCGGCTGCAGACCATGGACATTCCAACAGGACTCAGCACCACCACATTCAGCACGCATCTACCAAGAATGGCTTAATATGCGCTTTATTTCTACCTCACAATAGGCACCAAAATCTCCGGATCTCAATCCGTTGTACTTTTGCGCCTGGGGTATTTTTGAGAGTAAAGTTCTCACTAAGTGTCGATCACCTCAAGACGGCACTTTGCCGGAAGTGAGTCTAAATACCGCAGAGCTATTTTCGTGCAGGGCGTGATGGTTTTGTCGGCCGTTTGAAGGCCATAATTCGTACCAAAGGTAGCCAGTTCGAAAAAATCTAAACGGATTCTAAAATTTGATGTTATTTCCAACATTTTTTTGCTTTTGAAATATAAAATTAAAAAAGAAAAAATTAAAAAATATAGCTTTTTACTTCGTTGCATTAAATATCAGCCACCCTGTACACTTCTAAGCTGAAAAACTTGGTTAACATACCACCACAGTGCTTTCTATGTCATTTCTGAAAAAAAAAACAACTAAAGACGCCTGTAGACCAACAGGCACACAAAACAGTAATTTTTCCACCAATGCCAGAAATTTTTCACAATCATTTTTAGGGCCTGCGTGCCTTATATGCGTTACTATTGCTTTGTGACTTAACTGACGAGTCAAAATCAAGCGTCATCGCTAAAGAAAATTTTGTTCCAAAAATCAAATTTTAAAGCTTGATCAGTCTTTGCGTATCTTGAGCTAGATGCTGAGAACTCTGTCGGATCTAAACAAATTCATTCCAAACTTTAAAGTAGTTTTGGGCCCAAATTTTCAAGCGTGGATCTTTTCAGGTTGCTAAGTAGAATCTTGAAGGCTAGGCAAGTGACAGGCCGAAGTAGTAGTCAAATGCCTCTGGTGTTCAGTAATTCCGTAATGAAATATTAATTTGGTGAATGTCTTTTAAGCCAACATTACTGATTTCACGTGCAGCATAACAAGTAAATTGTGGATATAAAAAAGTCGCCATTGTCTAGTAGTTAGTGTCTAGGGTTATTAGACGTTAAGCCCGGGTTTAAAGTCCAGGTCAAACATTCCAAAAAAAAAAAAATAAAATTGCAATGAGAAGTTTCTATAAGAAATCTCTCTTTCGAAGTCGACTTTAACACAACGTAAGTGGTAAGGAAACCTAGGGCATAATTCTGACAAAAGGATTGTAATTACCAATTATATACAGTGAGCGTCAAAAGAAAGTGTACATTAAAAAATATATACATTAATAAATTACCGTTAATTTTGTTTGAAATTTGTTTTATTGCCAGTTTTTAAAATTTAATTTTAAAAAAATTTCTAAACATTGTCAAATTTTTTCGGGCACTCTCCTTAAATGGTAAAATTTAAGTTTGGAGATACATATTTAAAATTTTATTTTTCTGTATAATTTTTTTTGTCTCTCTCTCTCTCTGTATGTATGTTAAAACTGGTAAAATTATCGTAGATAGCCTGCTAAAATCGTTTAACATTACGGGCCATCCACCTGTAGTAGTTGTGCTGCGAATTTTTCTACTCGCGAACTTATGAATGGCGTTTGCTCTCGCTTACGTCCCATTATCTTATCGCTGCTTCTTGATTGTATACAATCAACTAAAACGGTTTAAATTTATAATCTCTTTATAAAACTTTAGATTTCGATTTCGAATAGCTCTCCGATAATACATCATTAGCTATTAATGATGGGAAATAAATTCATGAAACAAAAAAAAAATAATATTAATTTGTTGTTGGAATTTTATTGCTTAGATTAAATAAAAAATACTACCGAGTAGCGCTTATGAAATACATTTTATCAGTAGCAACCATAAAGGCAAAAAAAATATTTTGAAAAACAAAAAAAATTAATTTTGCAACACGTGTTCGTGCGTTCATTTAATCAGCCAACCACTGGCGTACCAATTCAGAAATTTTTTGTTTAGATGCTACCTAGTTCAGGAGTATCTTTCGAGCTTATGGAACCCAAATCTTTGCAATGGGCATGATCTGAAAGAAGAAATTAATGAAATTTTATTAGTATTTTGAAGGCCTAAGACCGACCATACGTAACTTACAGGGTATAATAGTGGCTTGGGTTTCATTTTCTATGCCTGCGGCCCGCCATGGATCCAATTGGCCATGGGTCATATAAACATTTTCAACTTGAGGCTCTAGACCACCAAATACCAAATTGGTTGCTTCAGTTTGTTTGCGGATATACTCATTGGTAAACTCTTCACCATAGGCATCCTGGCACAAGGTAGTGAAAAAGACCAGAGGGTATTTCGTGCCAAAGGGTTGATTACGTGATGTTGAAGTTTGGAACCAGCCGTATTCATTACAAGGTTTGATAAATCCAAGCACGCACTGAAAGTTTTCCAACAAAATAATCAAATGATGCTCTCCTTTACTGCCTTCCATATAAAATACTTACTAATATTTGTGCTAAAGGCCGAATCCTTAAATAAATTCAAATACGAACGATATGACATGTCAGTACAACGATTTGAGCCAAATTTATCCAAAATATAGTTGGCAACACCTATCACATCCGTAGAACCTTCCATTATTCTTGAGCAGGCTTTTTGTATACTGCCATCGCTTTAAAAGGCAAGAAGAAATTTTCATCTTTAAGTTGAAATTTTTGTTCTTAAGCTAATTCCACTTACTTGTGGGTTTGGACCAGATTGGCAAATAATTCGGAAATTTCATAAAACAATGTCCAAACATCCAAGTCATTCTTCTCATCAAACGAGTTGCATAGTTTTAACATGGCCTTGACTTCAGCATCCTTGGTTATTAGCGAACATCGATTCCAAGTCATCGAAACCTTGTTGTATGCGTTTGTGGCATGTAGGACCACCCACCAGTTCAATAGATTGGCCCATAATTTCTTTGTATTCTGAAGAGAAACAGGGCGGAATAAAATTTTTAATTTTAAAATATCAAAATAAATTGAAATAGAAAATAAAAAGTACCCATTTAGGTACTTTATATTTAATAAAAAGTACTTGAAATCTTTTGTTATTCGAATAAGAATTGTTTTTAAATTATTTAAAATAAAAATCAATCCTTAAATAGTACTTTTGCTTGCACGTACATGATGTACTTGATATTGAAAAATCCCCAAATGTAAACTTTATAGTACTTTTAGGTACTTTTTTTCCCTATTAAATCTTTTATTTAAGAAAAAAGAAAATTTAAAATTTAATTGAATTAATTACATTAAAATTTGAATACATTTTTTGATTTTGTTTTCCAGGTTTTTTTTTTTAAAAAGGGTCTTTTGAAAAAGTACTTAAAATAGTACCTTTGGAAAAAGGTCTTTAAAAAAGTACAAAGAAAAAAAGAATGTTTAATTCTTTAAGTAAAGCATAAATTAAATTTATTCCAATTAAGAAAAGGGGATTTTCTGCCTTTCAGTATCCCCTTTTCCCCTATTCAGGCTAGCAAAAGTACTTTTTAAATAAAATTGTAGTATTTTGGTTTTAAAGAACTTTTTAATATCAAGTTTAGTCATATAAAGGAAAGTGAACTTAAAGGTGTGTAAACCAAACTGAAATGCTTAAAAATAAAGAGTATAAAAGGACTTTTAAGTACTTTTCAAAGTACATTTTTAATCCCGCTTGGGTTCTTTTTAAGGTCTCGGCTATAAAAATTATCTTATGGCATTCCGATCTTTTTTATTAAGAAGAATAAACTTAATAATTTTTAAAATCAAAAGAATTATTTAAGCCCTGAAAGGTACGTATTATTTAAGCCCAGAAAAGTACGCTTCAAATTCTTTATAGTACATTTTATGAAAAAAAAAAAAAAAATACTTTTTCAAATCAAATTTATTCTTAAATAAGGAAAGGAAGCTTAAAAGCTTTTCTTTCAAAAATTGCTAAAATAAAAAGAATTATTTAAGCCCTTAAAAGTACGTTTTAAGTTCTTTATAGTACTTTTTAGAAAAAAAAGTAGTTTTTCAAATCAAATTTATTCTTAAATAAGGACAGGGAGCTTAAAAGTTTTTAAATAAAAAATTTCTAAAATGAAAAGAAATTATTTAAGCCCGGAAAGGTACGTTTTAAATTCTTTATTGTACTCTTTAAGAAAAAAAGTACTTTCTCAAATCAAATTTATTCTTAAATAAGGACAGCATGCTTAAAAGCTTTTCACTTAAAAATTCCTAAAAACGTTTTAAATTCTTCATAGTATTTTTAGAAAAAAAAAGTACTTTTTCAAATCAAATTTATTCTTAAATACGGAAGCTTTTCTTTTAAAAATTGGTAAAATGAAAAGAATTATTTAAGCCTGGAAAGGTACGTTTAGGAAACACTAAAAAGTACCTTTTTGAAATCAATTTTATTCTTAAAATTTTCTGAGCAATAAAAAATTACTTTTGAAATCCCTTTAAAGCGGTTTTGAAGTTCAACTAAAAAGTACCTTTAAGTACGGTTAACTTGACTCCTTAATAAAAAGCCTTCTGAAATATTTTTTGAATTCCTAAATTTGTGATACTCACCAAAATAATCCGGTCTAGCCTTTAGAGGTGCACTGGAGGCCCAACAACCAGCTGCCAATTCAGGATATAATTTCTTAAACCATGTTACCATCGTTGCTGAATATGAACCACCCGTTAATATGGCTTTCGAATTCTCCATACCAGGTATGGTGGCTTTCATGGTGCGTATAAAATGAGCCAAATCGGCTAAAGCTTGACGCACATGTAAATATTTCATATTCTCATTGGTCATGGCCTCTACAGGATGACTTAGGCCATAGAAACGATGCTCGGTATAGAATAAATAGCCATTGTGTTCTTTGGCCATATCGTACACATGGCCACTTAGTAATGGAACCGGGACTAATAAACCATTCACCGCCTACGTAAATAAATAAAGGGCCACCGGGTTTATAGAACTCATCGTTGGCCATATAACGCTGAAAGAAAAGCGTTAAGATAAAATGAAATTTCTTAAGTTTTTATTTTTATTTTAACCCACCATTTGCCAGGTACGGGTTTCATTTTCATCAAAATTATCCAATTTCTGTTCAATCCAAAGAGTTTGAACATTTGCACGTTTTGCTGGAGCTTGTGTAGCTAATGGATCCTGATGCAATTCATTGAAGATTTTAACAAACGCTGATTCCTCTAGCTCCTCGTTAGCTGCAACAAACGGGGCCGTGGTAGCTATTAAAGCCGTTAATATTAACGCTAACTTCACCATTTGATTACCGTGTTCTTTGAAATTATTGTGAAGACTAATTAACGTTTAAGCGCTAAGAGCATGCCAAATGCTTTTCATTTTCTTTTGAATTTTTAGCAATTTTGCTGATAAAATTTATCCGCCAAGCAAAATCTTATCAAATCGGCGAACCATATATATACCTGATAAATATTGAATTTATTGATTAATTGAAATGAATTTAATCGTTTAAAAAGTAGTTAAAAATATCTAGAGGCAGAGATATAAAACTTAATGACAGTGTACTTTGAAAGTGCTGCAATCCAAAATGAGTACTTAAAATGGGGCTGCTGCTCCGCAATTGTTGAATTTCGTTTTTAATTCTCTTAAGGTTTTGCCATTTTGTTAACTGTTAGTGCAGCGGGCATGACAACAAGGCACCTGATAACCGCAGTGTATTCCAGGCAGAAGTTTTTACGAATATCAAGCCAGCTAGTTAGGCAATGTATTGAATCGGGCGATGTGGATGTGAGCGTGAGTTGATTTAAACACTTTTAGCGCCATTATTACAACTTGCCATTAACTAAACTAACTTTTAAAGTTAAGTTTATGTTTGAAGTTGCCATATAAAGTATTATTTTTAATATGACAACTTCAAATATATAAAAAAAGTAAGCCCGTCGTTGCCACTGCGTTAAAAAAAAATTGTTTAATTGAGCAGTGTTATCGACATTGCTCCGGCACTGCCATATTTTGGAAAAAGTTAACTTTATTTTATCATTAGGTTCTAATAACGAAAAGCAATTAAAGATGACTTTAAAGTTAACTTTAACAGGAAGTTGTAATATGAATCCATTTTCATGAAATTTTGTGTGCATATCGGGTAGATAGTGGTCTAGGCTTATTAGACAAAAAGGCCCGGGTTCGAATCCCAGGTCAGACATCAAAACGAAAAAATATTTCTTCGGCGACTTCCTCTCAGCAGATTTCTGGCAAAGGCTCTGAGTGTAAAAATTGCCTTGACTTTGAACTGTAGGTTCCGCCACTCATGTATAAAATTAACGCAAACAACATAAGTGGTGTGAGAAGCTAGGTCGTAATCATGACTGAAGGGTTGTAATGGCCAATTATGTATGTATGTGTATCGGGTAGATATAAGAATCAGACAATATCTGTTTTTTATATCCCTAAATGTTAAGAGGGCGTGGCAAATCGTTAAAATTGAATATTTGGGTATATATTGATCGCAGACGAATAAAATTTGGTGGCTAAGTTCGTAGCGTCGATATTGACAATCCCACAAAAAAAAATGGGCGTGGCAACCCTCCCCCTTCAAGTGGTACCTATAACTCTTAAACTACTGAACCGATTATAACTATTCTTTTTTTCTTCGAAAGCTTATCAGGTTTAGATAAAATGGAACATAATTCGATATAGCAAAAAATAGGCGTGGCAAACCATTAAAATTTAATATTTAGGGGGATAGTAATCGTAGACGAATGCAATTTGGTAGATAAGTTCGTAGAGTAGAATATGTATGTCTTTTAGTTTTTGTTTTGGAGCGATTACAACAACTACAACTTTGTCAACGCTTTATGCAGCGTAATACGTGTCAATTTTTTGGGCGGGGCCGAAGTTCGCCGGTTCAGGTAGTGTAATATATTATTACAGAGGCAACGTTGGATGGTACCCTACATTTAAGATTTTCGTTTGCCTTAACCATTACAATGATCTGAAGTCCCCATTTTGGGAAAAGAGTACCCGTAAACAAAAACTGTCGTTTGTTGGTATAGTACCTTTTGTGCTAGGACTACTCAATGCAGAAAAAAATACTCTTTGCTGATAAAGTACCTCCCGTGGAAAGAGATATTCTGCGAAAGATAAAAAATTAACTTTTGTTGATATAAGAAATAAATGTTGAAGATAAAGTACGTTTTTAGTAAAAAAAAGTACATTTTGTGGAAATGGAATTGTTAAAGAAAGGATGCTCTTTGTGGAAAAAGTACCTTTGGTAGAATGAGTACGCTTTTTAAAAAATACCCCATTTTGGAGAGAAAGTACCCGTTCAGAAAAAGGGCCTTTTGTTGATAAAGTACATTTTACAGAAAAATTTATTTTTGGGTACCATATAATAAAAAAAAATTAATTTTGGAGATAAAGTATGTAAAATAGTACTTTGTGAATTCCTTTCGCTAAGGAAGTAACTTTTAGGGAAAAAGTAAAATTTTTGGGAGCATCTTTCAATATAAGAGATACATTTTGAAGATAAAGTACGTTTTAAGTAAAAAAAAGTGCAGTTTGGGAAAAGATGCTCTTCGTGGAAAAAGTACTTAATGGCAGAAAAAGTTTGCTTTGTAAGAAAGCACATTTTGGGGAGAAAGTATCCATGGCATTTGTTAATAAAGTACGTTTCGTGGTCAAATATAACTTTTGTGAAAGAAAGTATCCTCTAATATTACAGTACCTTATGTTAAAAAAGTTACTTTTAGGGAAAAAGTACGTTTTGTGTAAATAAAAATACATTTTTTGGAAAATTTAACTTTTTGTGGCAAATAGAGTTTTTGTGGACAAAGTGTCTGCTTTAAAAAAAGTATATTTTGCAAAAAGAAATGATCTACTATAAATAAATTAGTACTTTGTGAGGAAAAGTATCTTTTGTGGAAAAAGTACATACGATCACCAACATTTTCTCTTTTTGATTAATACTTTAAGAAAATTATGTGAGCTAAACCTCTTACTTTAAAAAAGTACCTTTTGTAAGGAACCGATATGTTATAGATAAAGTGAAGCTTTGTGGAAAAAGTACCTTTCTAGTGGAAAAAGTATCGGCTGTTTAAAAAGTACATTTGATCACAAACGTTTTCTATGTTTGATTAATACTTCATGCAATTATTTGACCTAAACCTTCTGCTTTAAGAAAGTACCTTTTGTAAAGAACGGATATGCTATAGATAAAGTAAAGCTTTGTGGAAAAAGTACCTTTTTTGTGGAAAAAGTATGGGCTGTTTAAAAGGTACATTTGATCACAAACGTTTTCTATGTTTGATTAATACTTCATGCAATTATTTGACCTAAACCTTCTGCTTTAAGAAAGTACCTTTTGTAAAGAACGGATATGCTATAGATAAAGTAAACCTTTGTAGAAAAAGTACCTTTCTTGTGGAAAAAGTATCGGCTGTTTAAAAAGTACATTTGATCGCAAACGTTTTCTATGTTTGATCAATACTTCATACAATTATTTGACCTAAACCTTCTGCTTTAAGAAAGTACCTTTTGTAAAGAACGGATATGCTATAGATAAAGTAAAGCTTTGTGGAAAAAGTACCTTTTTTGTGGAAAAAGTATGGGCTGTTTAAAAGGTACATTTGATCACAAACGTTTTCTATGTTTGATTAATACTTCATGCAATTATTTGACCTAAACCTTCTGCTTTAAGAAAGTACCTTTTGTAAAGAACGGATATGCTATAGATAAAGTAAACCTTTGTAGAAAAAGTACCTTTCTTGTGGAAAAAGTATGGGCTGTTTAAAAAGTACATTTGATCTCAAACGTTTTCCATGCAAACATTATACCTTAACCTTCTACTTTAAAAAAGTACATTTTGTAAGTAACCGATATGCGGATTTGCGGAAATTGTACCTTGTGTGGAAAGAGTACCATTTTTAAAAGAAAGTATCTTTTGCTTAAAAAGCACATTTGATTACAAACGTTTTCTATGTTTGAATAATACTTCATGCAAACATTTGACCTAAGCCTTTAGTGTTTCTTATCGTTTGAAACTTAAAGATTTCTTTATAGGCCCTCATAGTCTGTTTAATTAAAACTTTTTAGCGGGTAAACGGTAATAGGGAATCTAATGATCTGAAATCTCTAATTAAATGAAATAAAAAGAAAAATTTTTTTTTTTTCAAAATTTTATTTGTTAGCAATTCATTGCTGCTAGCAGAATACATAGGCCTCTAGTAAGACAATTTAATGAATTGGTAGTATTCACTCTTTTAACCATTCCTTGACCAACTGCTTTAATCTCATTTTAGACGCCTTCAGTTCATCATTATCCTGATCAGTTATCGAACCGAAATCCTTACAATGGGCTCGCACTATGAAAAAATTTCGTGTACATGGATTAAATTTCGTATAATTTTTTCAAATATTTTTTGTTTTGTAATAAACTTACTGGGTATTATTGTAGCTTTGCTTGTTTCCTGTATACCCATAGCACGCCATGGATCCAATTGGCCATGGGTCATATAAACGTTTTCTACATGCAAATCCAAGCCGCCAAAGAATTCATTTGTTTTGGCCACTTGTTGGGCAATATAATCTTCGGTAAACTGTTCACCATAGGCATCTTGGCACAAAGTGGTATACAATTGGGCGGGGAATTTGGTGCCAAATGGTTGCTTCATAGAGCCAGACGTTTGATACCAACCATATTCATTGCAGGTTTGATAGAACCATTGGCGTACTGTAAAATACCATAAAGAGTATTAATGAATGCAAGCATGGTATAGTTGCCTAGAATTAAAACTTACTCATGCCATTGCCAAACTTGGTATTTTTTATCTCCTCTACAGAGGTCTTATAGCTGACATCGGAACAGTTTTTATTGTCAAAATATTGCAACATAAAATTGGTAAAACCTTTGAGATCATCTGTGCCTTCCATTATTTTTTTACAAGCATTTTGTATGGTATTGCCCCTATAGTTGAGTCCGATAAATTGAGTCCTTCAAAGAGTGTTTTTATTATACTCACCTATGGTTTTGTACAATACCAGCAAATATATCCGAAATGGTTGAGAATAATACCCAAACATCCAATTGATTTTCAACATCAAACGTGTCACAGATATTCAAGGCACTTTTCAAGTCCTGGGATCTATTTTCAGACAACATGGTCTCTAATGCCTTAATGCCTTGCTTAATGCGTTCATAGCAGGCATCGCCACTTACTAAGCGTATTGATTCTCCTGTTATTTCCTTGTATTCTGGAATTGAAAACAAATTTTTTTTCTTTTTTGGATATATTTTTCTAGGCCTTTGTACCTACCAACAAAATCTACTTTGGCGTAGAGCGGAGCCGATGAGGCCCAACAACCGGTGGCCAAATCGGGATATAATTTCTTAAACCATGTTACCATAGTGGCCGAATATGAACCGCCACTTAATATAACTTTAGAATTTTCAGCTCCCGGTATTGTGGCTTTCATAACACGTATAAAATGGGCCAAGTCCTCTAAAGCTTGGCGCACATGTAAATATTTCATATTCTCATTGGACAAATCATTCACCGGGTGACTTTTACCATAATAACGATGTTCAGTATAAAATAAATATGCATTGTTTTCCTTGGCCATATCATACATATGGCCACTGCTTATTGAGCCAGGCGAAATAGTCCATTCACCGCCTACATGTATAAATAAAGGGCCTCCCTTTTGATAGAACTCCTCATTGGCCATATAACGCTGAAATTGTCAATTTCTTGTTAAAATTTTATTCTTTCTGAAAAACCAAATTACTCTCCAGGCTTACCATTTGCCAGGTTTTATTCTCTTTCTTATCGAAATGATCCAGTTTTTGTTCAATCCATTTGGTTTCCACATTAGCTCTGGTAAAGCCATGAGGACCCGGATCCTTGTGTAAATTCCTTAAGGCTTTGAAGAATACAGTATCGCCTTTCACTTGTAATATTAAACCAAGGAAAAACCATGATTTTACAACAAAACTGAGGAACATTTTTTTTTTTACAAAATTTTCAATTTAATTTTCCAAATTTTCCCAAACTTGTTTTGCCCCTATTTTTGTGGGTCCGTCTGATATAAACCTTAATTGCGGCCAAAGGTTTGATTTGAATTGTTAACAAAACGAATTCAGTGTGGCTTTTATATGCCTATTAGGCTTTAGAATTGTTGTTATCTATGCTAGACATGTGCATAGCAGCAGGGGGTAGTTTTTTGCCCCCTAACGATATAAAAACACGGAAAATGTGTAACCTTAGTTAATCTCTTTTCATTTGAAATTTGATTAAAATTTACAAAAAAAAACTTTGCTTCCTTTAAACTTGACACAGTTGGGGGACTTTTTTTTTGCCAAATTACATAAAAGGAAAGGGAATTGTTAAACTTCCAAAAAGTACCAAAACAACACAGAAATTTTTTAACACTTTTTTGATATTTGCTTTAATTTTTTCTATTCGAAATTAATAAGAAAAAATTAGAGAACAATAAAAAATAGAGAAAAAGTACCAAAAAAGGAAATTTTGTATCACCAAAAAAGTACTAATGTGTACTTACTTATAAAGAAGAAACTTATTCAGGAACAAAATGACCAAAAAATTACTAGAAAGTACGTATATTTTCAGATTTATCTTACGGCCAAGTTTTTGAATCCCGCTCTAGCTTTTTCGCGACATTGCTCTGAACTTGTGAGTAGAATTCCCTTTTCTGCGATTGCTTTGCAGATTTCATTCTATTTAAGGTATACTTATCCTATTTTCTGATGGACAATTGCATAGAGCGTTATTTTGGGATTTACTTTTTTAACACCTTAAGCAAACTTTTCTTAATGAGTACTTGTTATATAAAAAAGTACCTTTCTTTTGACAAATTACCCTTTTATGGAAAAAGTACTTGTTACGAAGAATGTATGCTTTTTAGAATAAAACATATTTTATGATAAGAGTCCTCAAAGTGCAAAAAGTACCCTTTCCTGATAAAGTACTTCCTAGGGAAAAATGTTTCTTTTTAATTATTTTTCGTAACTTTTGGGGAAAAAGTACACTTTGAGAGTACCAGTACCATTCGATAAAAAAAGAAACAACATTTTGGACTTAAAGTATATTTTAATTACAAAAAAGCACATTTTGTGGAAGTGCAACTATTGGGGAAAAAAAGGTTTTTGTGGAAAAAGTGCCTTTAGCAGAAAAAGTACGCTTTGTAAAAAATAACATATTTTGAGGAGACAGTACCCGTGTAGAAAGAGTGTCATTTGTTGATAAAGGTTCAGTTTTGTGGAAATTAAGTCACCGTAGTCTATATAGGTAATGTGTTGGCTTATTAGACGTAAAGTCAGGGTTCGTATCCCAGGTTAGGCATCAAAACGAAATATGAAAAAAAAATATTTTTTAGGCGACTTCCTCTCAGTAGATTTCTGGCAACAACTCTAAGGGGAAGTATTTAAATCTTCTGAAAAATCTGTCCCTCGGAGTCGATGTTAAACTCACTCTACTACTCACGCTACTCACGTATAAAATTAAATCACTCAATATGAGGTGGTGTGAAAAGTTAGGTTTTAATCCTGACTGCAGGGTTGTAATGGCCAATTATGTATGTAGGTATGTAAGTTGTAGAAAATGTAACTTTTGAAAAAAGTACCTTATGTTGAACAACTTGCTTTTAGGGAAAAAGTACTTTCTGTGTCAAAAAAAATTTATATTTTGCTGAAAATTTAACTTTTTGGAAAAAGATCTTCTATGTACTAAAAAAAGTATCTATTTAAAAAAGTACGCACTTAAAAAAGTACCTTTTATAAAGGATAAAGCGTCGGGAATTCAGTCTGCGATGAAAATTATTGTGAACAAAAATGTCATCATACTTTCCGGTCATTAAACGGCCATCAAGGCATTGGTTTCTAGTAAAATAAACTCCAAGACGATGTACAACTGTCGCAGATGTCTCAATGAGATAGCAGACCGATACGATATTTGTATTACAGGGATATTGGGACATAGAGATATTTTCGGCAACTGCAGTGTGGATGATTTACCCAAAAGGGCACAACCATCGAACTCTCTAATGGATTCTCTACGTTAAGGATATTTTCGGGTACCTGCAGGCTTATAATTGACAATGCAATCGTGGACAATGGACAATGGTCACAATGGTCCCTATGTGTGCGGCCTAAGTATGTCCGCTGATGACACTATCGGGGGGACAACCACTTCTTCCTACCTACCTATGGATAAAGGATAAAAATAAATTCGTTGTGAATAAAGTACCCCAGAGGTAAAAGTACCTTTTGTAGAGGAAGTACGTTTTGTGTGAAGAAGTACCTTTTTTGTGGAAAAAAGTACTTTTTTTGTGGAAAAAGTATCGGTTGTTTGAAAAAGTACATTTGATCACAACGCTTTGGACTAATACTTCTTGCAAAGTACCTTTTGTAAAGAACCGATATGCTGTAGATAAAGTAACATATATACATAATCGGCCATTATAACCCTTCAGTCAGGATTTAGACCTAGCTTCTCACACCAGTTATGTTGTGTGTGTTAATTTTTATACATAAGTAGTGGCACCTACAGTTTAAAATCAGCTTCGAACGACAGATATTTTTTGAGAAGCTTTTCATTGCAATTTTATTTACGCCCAGAGTTTTTGTCAGAAATCGTTAGAATTTTGAAGTAATCGCCGGAGAAATACTTTTTGTATTTTTATTTTGATCTCTGGCCTGGGTCTCGAACCCTGACTTTTACGTCTAATAAGCTAACTCACTACCTACTAGATTACAAAGTAAACTTTTATGAAAAAACTACCTTTTGTGGAAAATGTACGTTTTTCATGGAAAAAAGTACCTTTTGTTCAAAAAAAGTACATTTGATCACAAACGTTTTCTATGTTTGATTAATACTTCATGCAACTATTTGACCTAAACCTCTATTTAAAAGTGTTTCTTATCGTTTGAAACTAAAAGCTTTCTTTATAGCCACTCATGGTATGTTTAATTAAAAACTTTTTAGCGGGCAAACGGTAATACAGTAAGACCCCGCTTAACGGGTTCCAATAAGTTCCAGCATTAAGCTAAACACTGTTAAACGAGGCAACTTTAAATGTGCATATGTACACACCTAGTAACGTTGATGACAAGTAATAAAACAACTGTGACACAGGAAAGACGCGTTCAGACTGTGATTGCGACTTCGGAAAATACAGTTAGAATCTATTTTCTGGACAGACTAATGAAAGAGTGTTGAACAAGATGCGTAGTATACGCCGTCGCTATATATTACACCGCTTTTGGTTGCTGCATGGCCGTTTCATTTGGAGCGGGGCAGCGTTAAGCAGGGCAGCGTTAAGCGGGGTTTTACTGTACAAATCTTTACTTGAATAACAAAAACAACTTAAATCACAACATAAACCATAGGGTATTTACTTAAAAAAATATTTGCTTTTTTAAAATAGTTTTCATAACAAAGTTAATTTCTATTAACTTATCTTGTTAGCGTTTTTATGTCAGAGCAAGAGTTTAAAATGAAGTGATATTATTAACCTAATATTACAACGTTTTTATTACTTAATCTGGGCCTGCTCTTATCTTGTATGCAATAAACAGGGAGTTTGTTATTCATTTTGTGTGTATGTAGAGCAGGAAAAAGACTAATCCTCTGCTGCAACCGGATATATTTACTTGTTCCCTTCAAAAACCAACCACTTTTTCATTTAAGTACTTTAGCACTCGTTGTACTTTATTCAGTAAGTAGAAACACACTCAGACCAACCATCATAATTTTTGTAATTGAAATCCACCGAAAACCCAAAAGAAACTGATTTAATATGCCAATCACAACCACTGTACATCACATACATCCATACATACAATGGGAATTCAATTGTTATGAACATTTTGACGCCTTCTTAAATTGCCCTCTTATTCTAGATTATCATGTCTAAACACTTCAGATTTTAAAATTTTTTGATTTCCATTAAAGAGAGATCCCCCTTTTGTTTTTCTTGTGTCTTCCTCTTTGGAATTTTTTTTTTTTTATACTTTCATGGCGGCAAGTGTTCCATCACGTACGGGTTTATGGTTTTTCTGTTTCCTTTTCTTTTTCAAATTTTTTAAATATTTTTAAAGGAATTCTAGACTTAATGAGGAAAGGGGTTGTTTGAATTCCTTTTTTTATTTTTTGTTTTTTGGAAAATTAACCTGATTTGAATTTTTCCTATAAGTGTCTAGGATTTCAGTCACTGGGCTTCTTTCATTCTTTCCTAGCTTTCATTATTCTTTTGATTTGAACACGTGTTTGTTTAATTTTTCTTTAAATCCATTTCTTTTCGATCAAAACCGTATCCGGTCTTATAATTGATACGGAAATAGAAATCTAATCCTTTTTTTCTCCCCCCCGACATAAGCATTTGATAGGCATTAGGAAACGTATTCAATAAGGAGCGTTTTAATTAAACAAGGTTACGTATTGTAATAGATGTGAACGTAGTTTATTAAGTAGTCACGTAAAATGTATGTATAACACTGCCTATAGGGCTTCTTTTTACTCTTATGGCCCTCTTTTATAGACGGTGGAAACCTTTTTCTTTTTAATTCTCATTGGTTATGTCGAACTGTTGCAAGCTAAAACCATAACCTTAAAACGCTTCACCATATTACCATACGTTATCCTTTGCACTGGAGTCTATCTTTTGACTACTGTTCTTTTACAGTCAAACTTCTATAATTTGAACTTCTATTATTTGAATTTTCTACAGGATGAAGCCCAACAATAGCATCTTGGAGAGAAATTCTATTAGGTTTTACTGAGGTTTCTAAAAGTTGAACTTTTTTTCTGGATAACGGCAATTCAATTTATCAAAGGTCCACTGTAGTTTTCGTTCTTCTCACGGGCTGTGTTACACTATACAGTCTAGTAGATTTGTAGCACTTCATTGACTGCTTGAATGTAATGGTCCCACCATTCATGTATAAAATTAACGCACACAACATAAGTAGTGTGAGAAGCTAGGTCGTAATCCCGACTGAAGGGTTGTAATGGCCAATTATGTATGTATGTGCACATGTCTGGCACTTGGTCGGAGGAGAAAACGGGTACCGACTACATGGGTGCCTACTACATGGAGGATCAGGATGAACTTTCATGTATGGATATTGACAGTCTGAGTCGTTTCATTTCCCAGTGGTTTCTAGATTAGAGGGGAATGTGAAACTGCGGTATCATTGTTGGCCCTGTGTCCTACCTCAGTGTTTCCACTCATGACTCAATCGAGGGGATAGCCGCTTCTGCCTATATTTGAACTGTGCGTTGACCGTCAGTTAATCAGTTAAGACATACATACATAATTGCTCATTACAACCCTTTTAGTCAGGATTATTGACTTACTTTTTCACACCACTTATGTTGGTGTGTTAATTTTACACATAAGTGGCGGGACCTACAGTTTTAAAGTCGACCCCGAACGACAGATTTTTGAGAAACTTTTCATGGCAATTTTATTTACTCTCAGAGTTTTTGCCAGAAATCTGCTGAGAGGAAATTCCAAAAGGAATACTTTTTGTATTTTGTTTTCATGTCTAGCCTGGGACTCGAACCAATGGCTTTACGTCTAATAAGCCAGCAGACCACGGTTAAGATGGCCATTTATTGAAATTCCTATCATAATTAAGACAACTAAAGAACACATCCCCTACAGTATGTAGTTAATCATTGAAATTTGTTTTTTTTGTTTTTATTTCAGGTAATCTTCTATGATTCCGATTGGAATCCTACAGTGGATCAACAGGCCATGGATCGTGCCCATCGTTTGGGTCAAACGAAGCAAGTCACTGTCTATCGTTTAATCTGTAAAGGCACTATTGAAGAGCGTATCTTGCAAAGGGCACGAGAGAAGAGTGAAGTAAGTAGAGGCAAATATTAAAATAGTTGTTGTTGTACTTGGCAATTGAAAACAATAATTGTGGTTTTACTGTCAAGTGAAGATGATGGTAATGTGATGGTGATGGTGACCAAGATCATGGCAATGATCTCCATTTCCAACACCATCATCATGATCATTATAATCAAAACATTACCATCAAGACTGGTGACAATAGAAGCTTGTCAACATTATTTGAGCAAAGGAAACCACAATGTTTTCTTTCGTTATGTATTTTTCTTTATTTTTTTTGTTGTTGCACAAACATTAAAACAATGACAGATAAAAACAAAAGCCAACAATCCATTAAAATAATATAAAGTTGCAGCAACAACAACAACAATAATAACAATAAAATGTTTATTGAGATCATTATACAACAATGTTACACTTGTTATGTGGTTCAACCACCAAAAAGGGGCCCCGCATATTAGGCACGTGCTTTATAGGAGGTCAACCAACATATCCATTGTAGGCTATAGGCTCTATATGGGATGAAAGACTGAATGAAATGAAATTAAAACTGATAATGCTTGTAATTGTTATTGTAAATGGTTTTCGAAAGTAGAATTTTAGGAGAGAAGACGCATCGAATTAAATATGCGCTACAAAATGTATTTCATCTTCGGAAGTTGATTGTTTTTTGTGTTCATACATACATTCGTTGGAGGTCAATATCAATAGACTGCTTTAGTGATAAATAATCCAGACATAATAGGCCTCTAGGTGGTATGGCGTGGATCTTAATTTCAAACCCAAATATCACAGGTTCGCATACAGTTGGAGACAAATAATATTGCATTAGGAGATTGCAAACGGAAGTAGTTTGCTCCTGGGGGAAATAATATTACGTTGACAATGAAAAACTGATTAATAAGAACAAATGGAGCATTTCGGATGAAAGATACCTACTTATTAAGACAGTGACCATTATCTTTCAAGGAATATCTTCAAAGCCATTGAGAGATGTGCTTAATTTAATTTAGATAGGAAATATAAAGGAGGGCAGTAACATTACTATCTAAAAAATAAAATATTACGTTTTTCCCTTTTAAAAAAAGGTTTTAAAATGTAAGTTCCTAGATCTCAAAATAAAATAAAAATAAATTTGTGTTTAATTTTAATTGAAATTCTTTATTATTCCCACAATTCCATGTGCCACTGTTTGCAACTTGATTGAAACAACAACAAATTGCTTTATTTGTTGTTCTGCATACACACTAACAACTGTTCGTTAGAACTTTACAACTGAGATCTTCAAATCATGATTATTCTCTTCACATGCAACGCGTCTTCACACAAGACTGACTGAATTCTTTCTAACCCGTTGCCAGTTTTGTTTTGCCTTTAATAGTATATCGCAGGGTAAACACTCTGATGAATACTCTTGAAGGAGAATGACTTTGCTTTTGTGAATTTCTATAAATTTTAACATGTTGTTTACGTTATCGTTGTTTGTGTATTTTGTTTACATTTATCCTTGCAATGTGTTGTTGTTGTTGCCTATTGGTTTACTTGTTTATACCGTTTTTTATACTGTTTTTTGTTGGTATATTTTTGTTTACTTGTTTATCATGTAAACAAGTCCATTGTTTTTATTTTTGTAGCTTTTGTTTATCATTTTTAGGGTAAACGGTAACAACATTTTCATTTTCGTAACAATATTATCCGAGCTTCAGACTTGTATGAATTTTATGCAAGAATATTATAGGAAGAGATCATGTGGGAATTCAGGCAGATAAGCATTCAGATGAGTTTGCGAAGAGGGTAACTTTCGGTAATAGCGTCAAAATCTTTCAGTGTGGTGGGAAGAGGTCTTTGGGCAGTAAACTCGCCGATAATGCAGATGAACAGAGACAGAAATTCTTCTCAAAACTAAAGGATTTGAGATCATTAAAACTTTAGTAGCGTAATTACAGTGAAAACGGATTTCAATTATGCATTAAACTATCCAGGAATTGTCTGCAGATAGTAACCGGCAGTTTAATCTAGCACTGCAGGCTGGGAGAATACTTTTTCCCAATAGAGATTACCTCAAGCTCTACTTAAAACCCCTGCAATGTTAAGTGCGTCTCAAAAAAAATTATCTGAGTAGATATCAAGGATCAAGCGCGCACCTATCCTTACTGGCTATTGTCCAATAACATCCTTAAGTTTGACAGGGCAATAGGATTGCCAAATATATTAAAGGTTTGACGGCCATACAATAGATCACTATCCGAGTACCAGGCTTCAATGACTTTATTCCAGAATATTATAGGAAGGGATATAGATACACTAGTTGCCACATTTCCGATCATGTGGGAATTAACGGAGATGGGCATGCAGATGAACTTTCGAAAAGGGGAGGTTAAACGCCTCTAATAGTATCAGAATTTTTCAGTGTAGTGAGGTAAACACGCCGATAACGCAGACGGAGAGAGGCAGAAATGCTTTCATTGCGTATTTGCAGTGAAAATGGGTTTCAGTCATACATACATAATAGTCAAGGATTACGACCACCGAAGAAATATTTTTTTCATATTTTCGTTTCGATGTATGATCTGGGTTTTGAACCGTGGCCTTAAGTCTAATAGGTCGATAGGGTCCGTCAAATAAGATTTTTTTTTGAAAATGCTTAAAAAAAACTACTGAAATTTTCTCAGATTCTTTTTTTATTTGAAAGCATAATCCTCCCGGTTAATAATGAAAAATAAATTCATTCAAACGGCGGCCTCGGCTTGTCATACCGTAGCCTATACGATCGGTCCACTTTTTAAGCACATTATCGATTATGTGCAGTTGATTGCGTGCGGGTATGTAAACAAGCAAAATTGTCGCATTTGGGCCACAGAAAACCCGTACACATACATTGAAAAGCCGACGCACCCGAAACGAGTCACTGTTTAGTCGGGATTTTGGTCCAGAGGCATAATTGGACCATTTTTCTTTGAAAATGAGAAAGGAGTGGCCGTTACAGTCAATGACGATCGTTATCGGACCATGCCGAACGAATTTTTGTTCACAAAAATTGAAGAGGAGGATGGATGGCAACATTTGGTTTCAACAGGACGGCGCTACGTGCCACACAGCCGAAACTACACTCGATGTTTTGCGCCCTATTTTTGCAGATCGCATTATCAGCCGCAGAGCTGATGTCGTTTGGCCACCTTGGCGGTGCGATTTGACACCGTTGGACTATTATTTGTGGAGTGTCGTCAAAGATAAGTGTTACGCCGACAAGCCAGAGACAATTGACGCTTGAAATGACAATATTCGTGAAGCCATTGATGAAATTCAGCTCCACAAAATTGGACCGATCGTGTAGGCTACTACATAGCCAGCCAAGGCAGCCATTTCAAAGAAATTATTTTCCATTATTAACCGGGAAGATTGTACTTTCAAATAAAAAAAGAAATGTGAGAAAATATTCCGTAGTTTTCTTTTTTTTTTTTAAAGCATTTTCAAAAAAAGAAAAGCTATTTGGCGGATCCTTTACTAGGTGACGGCGAGTTCAGTCATGCATCAGAATATCCAGGAGTTCTGCGAAGATGGTTACAGGCACTGTAATCATGTATTGCAGACTCGGAGAACACTTTTTCGGCATAAAAATTGCCTCAAGCTGTACTTAAAACCCCGGCAATGTTAAGTGCATCTCAGAGGATGTTACCTGAGTGTGTATAACGGATCAGGCAGGAATCTGTTGTTACTAACACCCAACAACGTGCCTAAGTTTGTCGGCTTAGAAGGATTGACAAATATAGTAGCAGTACTCCTATATATAATGACGGCCATGCAATAGATTGCATGGCAGCGGTACTTTAGCCTTTCTGCACCACACTAATAAAGAAGTCGAACATGTTTTACTGTATTGAAGTACCCTGGTAGGCCATCAGTTTCTTTAATTGTTTTTTCTTTTCTGTTGTTGTTGTTGTCTTTTATCTTTTATTCTATTAAAGAAGGCTGTTGTTGTTGCTATTGTTGGTTGTAAAGAAAATGATATTCATTGAGGAGTTTCAATTCTTTTATTCATTCATTCTGTCATTCATTCATTGTTTTATCAATTTTTTTGCTGTTGTTGTTGTAATTGTTGTTAAAGCAGAATTTTTAATAAGAAACATGATCACTTTTTTACTAAATCTTGTTGTTGTTGCCTGTGTTGTCTTATTGTGTCTGTCTGTCTGTCTGTTCGTGTTTCATTCGTTTACCGGAAACTAATTATACAGTTTTTCTTCTTCTTCTTCTGTTTTCTGTAGTCTAAGTTGATACTGTGGTAGGCGACATATCTTTTACGCCTTCCCCCTGTCCTGTACTTTAGTTTCATTTTCTTTTTTTTTTTGCTTTCGTTTTGGGGTGTAACAACAGCTACAAAGCAAAACTATTCCTCTGGCTGCATGCATGTGCAACAACGGCAATAAATGTTGTCGTGTCGTTCGTTCGTTCGCTCCTTCGTTCGTTCTTCTTTCGCTGGTTACTCTATATCTTTAGTGTTCTAACTGCTCTGCCGCTATTGCTCTTACTGCTGCTCTTACTCCTGCTTTATTGTAATGCCAGTGTGGCTATGAGACGATCGTGTCTTGTGTCTTTCCACTTCAACATTTTATTATGCACGTGATGATCATTTTTATTAAAAAAAAAAATTTCTTTACTTCGTTGCCGTTAATGTGTAACAAATATTTTTTGTATTTGGAACATTATATAGGGGTTTACCACTTTGTTGTAATATTTATAAGGAAAAGGGGTCTTTTAATTTATGCCTGAACTTAAATTTTTCGTGTTTTTGTCGGGGTATTTTTTTCTTAAGTAACTCTCATATTAAAAGATAATCATCACCAGTTTATTTTAATATCCGTATTATGAAATGCTGTTAATAATAATAATTTAATATTTTTATATTAAATTTTAAAGACTTCCTCTTCTTCTTTTCATCTTCTTTTTTGCCTTAGTTAAGGTTGTTATTATAAATCCCTTAAATTTGGCGCCCATTTAATATAATTTTTGATCATTTTTTCTCTCTCTCTCTACGTTACAGATTCAACGGATGGTTATAAGTGGCGGTAATTTCAAACCCGATACTTTGAAACCGAAAGAAGTGGTTTCTCTACTTTTGGATGATGAGGAAATTGAGACAAAGTGTAAGTATTTATCTAAAGGGTCCGCCAAATAAGTTTTTTTCTTTTTTGAAATGCTTAAAAAAAACTACTGAATATTTTCTTAAATTTCTTTTTTTTATTTGAAAGTACAATCCTTCCGGTTAATAATGGGAAATAATTTCATTCAAATGGCTGCCTCGGCTGGCTATGCAGTAGCCTATACGATCGGTTCAATTTTTAAGCACATTATCGCAAGCAAAATTGTCGCATTTGAGGCACAGAAAACCCTCACGCATTCATTGAAAAGCCAACGCACCCAAAACGAGTAAGTGTTTGCCTTTTTCTGCGAAAATGATCAAGAAGTGGCCATTACAGTCAATGGCCATCGCTATTGGGCCATGTCGAACGAATATTTGTTCGCAAAAAATTGAAGAGGGGGATCCGAAGCTACACTCAATGTTTTGTGCCCTGTTTTTGAAGTCGCCGTGATCTAGTAGCTGAAGCCAGGATTCGAGTCTCAGGCCAGACATCAAAATAAAATATAAAAATTATTTCTTCAGCGATTTCTTCTCAGCAGATTTCTGGCAAAAACTTTGAAAGTAAATAAAATGCAATGAAAAGTTTCTCAAAGAATCTGTCGTTCGGAGTCGGCTTTATACTTTAGCTCTCGCCACTTATGTATAAAATTAACACACACAACATAAGTAGTATGAGAAACTAGGTCAATAATCCTAACTGAGGACTTGTAATGGCCAATTATGTATGTATGTTTTGAAGATCGCATTATCAGCCGCAGAACTGTTGTAGTTTGACCATCTCGGAGTTGCGGTTTGACACCGTTGGACTACTATTTGTGGGGTGCCATCAAATATAAGTGTAACTCCGGCAAGTCAGAGACTATTGACCCTATAAAGCACAATATTCGTAAAGCCATTGGTGAAATACAGCTGGAAATGTGCAAAATGTGCTTAAAAATTGAATCGATCATAGAGGCTACTGCATGGCCAGCCGAGGCAGCCATTTGAATGAAATTATTTTCAAATAAAAAAATTAATTTAAGAAAATATTCAGTAGTTTTTTTTAAAGCATTTTCAAAAAGAAAAAAGTTATTTGGCGAACCCTTTATATTCTAAAGTATTTTAAAAAATTATTTCTAAAATTAAAAATAAATTCCTTTTGTATTCATTTTAGATCGCCAAAAAGTTGAAAATAATACATTGGATGTCAGTGCTACGACCAGCACAAAGGATGTAACTCCTGGTATTGAAAAGCGGAAACGTCAACCGGCAAAAGTAAGTCCAGTTTTTTTTTACTAGATATGAATTTCAATGGTTAGATAGAATCATAGAAAGATCACACTGTGATTCCATATAATCAGTGGTTAGGTTTAAACATTATTCTGTACTTAAGGTGGGAAAAGATTAAGAATATCGATGTGACTGCTCGAAATCTGCTTCCAGATTCAGACAAATGCTTTTCCTTAGTTAGGATTACGACCTAGTTCTTCACACCACTTATGTTGTGTGTGTTAATTTTAAATTGAAGCTAAGACGAGCGCCAATCACTACATCCTAAGTATTTGATGGACTATCAGGATTTCTTATCGTTTCCACAAAGAAACTCAAATCTGCAGCGTTTCTCTTTGCTGTATCCGTCTAATGAGGACAGCTTTTGCTTTATGCGTTCCCAGATTCACTCCAATCATATTTTAATAATCGTAATTGCCTCGTTTTTATACAATTCTTCTTCCACGAATTTTTCTTGCACAATTAACACGATGTCGTCGTAGAAGCTGAATTCATATCTTCGTAGACTATGGTCCAGAATAGTTATCCTTTTATAGTAAAGGGTGATTTTTTTTAGCTATTATGTTATTGGCAACACTGGTTTAAACAGCTCGCACACGTTTCGTGTTTTGTTTCACTTTCAAACATCTTCAGTTTGGTCTATAATTTAACAATGAATCGTCTTACAAACGAACAACGCTTGCAAATCATTGAATTTTATTATCAAGATGCGTGCTCTGTTAATCGATCCACTGAAGCGGCTATTCGGGCTATTGTGACAATATTTCGCACCAAATTTACATTGTTGGACATTAAACCACCTGCACGCTTACGTAGAGTGCGAATTTAAGAAAATATCGCAGCTGTATCGGCCAGCGTTAATGGTGACGATCAATTATCGATTCGTCGACGTTCGTAGCATTTAGGCCTGTATTACTCAACAACGTAGACAATTTGCCGGAAGGACAGCTGGTCCAAGAATTGAAGCCGAACGACCTACCGCAACGCAGAATTTTTGGTGAATGGGCTTTTGGAAACTTGGCCGAAAATTCACTTCTTTATCGAAAAATTGCATTCAGCGATGAAACTCATTTTTGGCTCAATGGATATGTAAATAATCGCAGAATAGTCGATTTTGGAGTGAAGATCAGCCAGAAGCATTGCAAAAGCTACCAATGCAGCCAGAAAAAGTCACAGTTTGGTGCGATTTATGGGCTGGTGGCACCATTGGACCGTACTTCTTCAAAGATGCTGCGAATCATAACGTACCTGGGATTGGAGAGCACTACCGTGTGATGATATACAAATTTTATTTTACCCAAAATGCAAGAGCTTGACTTGCATGACATGTGGTTTCAACAAGATGGTTCCACATGCCACACAGCAAGCGTAACAGTGGACTTATTGAGAGGCGAGTTTGGTGAATATTTTATTTTACATTCGGGACCGGTCAATTGATCGCCAAGATCGTGCGATTTAACGCCTTTTGAGTATTTTTTGAGGGGCTATGTTAAAGCTCATGTCTATACAGACAAGCCCGCTCCAATTGATGCATTGGCAGGTAACATTGAAGCATTTATTCGTGAGATACCGGCCGCAAGGTTGAAAAGAATATGCCAAAATTGGATTAAGCGGATGGACCATTTGAGGCGTAGTCGCGGTCAACATTAGCATGAAAAAATCATCAAAGATTAAATTATATGGACCGTACTATCGATTCAAATAAAAATTTGGTGCATTTTTCTGAACTTTTATGTGTTTTTTGTGGAAAAATTTTCCTACAACTCTTAAAAAATTACCCATCACATCTCATTATCTTTATCGGATTCCTAACACAAGATCATCTTCGAGCAGACAGATTCTAACTATTCATGATAAACTGGGTACCATCTCTTCTATTTAATTTCCCAATAGATTCTCAGTTCTTTAATAAACTTCAAGTCAACTATATCACACAAAACGGTTGTGGTAAGACGAGGATGCCCCCTATCATCTCAGCTGTTTGGTTTGTCGTTGTTTGTTTAGAGAAAATAAGAAATGCATGGAATCTCTTAAGCAAAGTCATGGATATGGGTTATGCAGATGATATTGCTTTGCTCTTGCATAATGTCTCCAAGTAAGGCAGTATCCAATGGAATTTGATTTGAAAATCCCAACAATTTGGTGTAGAGGAGATTGAGTTTTCCTCACCAAACTCAACTTTATTCTTAATACCCTGACGATGTCGAAAACGAGGCAAATTGTTGGCACTCATTTAGCTCTTTAGCAGATCACCAATGACCAAAAGAAATTTCCTTCATTGAATATATTTTCAATGGAGAAGGTTAGGTTAGGTTAGGGTAGAGGACGTGTACTTGTCAACTGTAACAAGTACAGTACCCGGAACTTCTCACACCACTCGTGTTGAGTGGGATAATTTTATACATGAGTTGCGGGACCTACAGCTTACAATCGACTCCGAACGACAGATTTCCATGGCAATTTTTACTCTCAGGATTTTTGCCAGAAATTCGGTTGAAAGGAAGTCGCCGAAGGAATATTTTTTTCATATTTTCGTTTTTGATGTCTGACCTGGGATTCGAACTCAAGCCTTTCATCTAATAAGCCAACACCGTACCTAGTAGACCACGGCGACTTCAATGGGGAAAATAGCAAAAGTTTGCATTTCCCTAAAAGGAAAAACTTTAGAATTTTCTTTTCAATTTGTTGGCGTTATTCCTTAAGTTTTCATTTAAACTTTCAACTTTGATTCGAAGTTTTCACATAGACAGAGGAGTGTAATACTCAATGACTTGCTTTTGTCTTACTTACTGTCATGGTCATGTGATTAAATAACAAATGCAACCACGGAGCACCACTTGAGAAGAGTACTCGCGCACTTGTACTCGTACTCGTACTTGATACAATTTGTGGCACTTCTTTTTCTTTTGCCAAGTGCAAAGCAACAAAATAAAAAAAACAGAGCAAAGTTAATGTGTTGCAAGTTAATATGAAGTGCGTGTTGTTGGTTTTTATTCATTCATTCACTCATTCATTCACGATTGTGTGGCATTTAAAGCGAAATGTCTCTTCTGACCATCAACAGACAGACATCAACTTGGAAGACAAAAATTAAAAGTTTTGAACTTGAGTCAGCCTTAAATGGAAACGTTCATACGTTTCGGTTTGTTTCGTGTTGTTTGGTTTGACTTGTTCATTCATTTCCCTTTTGTTTGCAGACCATATTTAGGGGTTTTGGTTTAGTTTCAATGCAAAAAGGTCTTGGTCTTGGTCTCGGTCTGAGTCTTGGTGTTGTTCTGTTCTATAATGTTTTTTTTTGTTTTTGTTTTTGGTTTGTTTTTATTTCATCTTCCTTTCGAAGAGTGTTTTGTTTCGTTTCTTCATTCATTTTGTTTTTGCTTGGTTTTGTTTTCTGTTTTCTGTTCTTTAGTTTTTCTTTCATTTCTTTTGATTCTATTTTCTTGGTTTCGCTAAATGATTTTTTGTTCTTTCAATGGAACACTGATTCTGTTTAATGGTGTTTTATGTGCGTCTTTATGTCTCTTGACTTCTTTTTTTCTTCTTTTTTTTTCAAACTCTTCCTCTTCGTCTTCTTCTTATTTTTCTGCTTCTCTTTTGTGGCCGAATGAATGAAAATGTTATTCTTTTATGGCCACGTTCAAGAACTGAACAAGACTTGATAGTTATTGACTGAATGGTGGCTGTGTTCCCTATTTTTGAAAGACATGCAGTTGCACCACCATCAACAAGCTTATCCCATAGTATTGACCCTTTACGTTGTAATTCTATGTTGTATGCGGCACGCAACAAAAATTAGTGAAAAGAATTAACGAATTTCACCGCCTTTGAAACCTAAAGACCAAAGAATTTGGTTTTTTTAATTCTAATATTGAGCTTCGCTAACGTGTTCATGAGCTTAGAAAATCGGATTTAATGATTTCGATTGGTCTTCTATTTAATTGGGAACAATAAATGCGATCAGAAGTCGCCGTAGTCTAGTAGATAGTGTGTTGGCTTATTAGACGTAAAGCCAGGGTTTCGAGCCCCAAGCCAGACATAAAAACAAAATACAACAAGTATTTCTTCGGCGATATACTGTTGGAATGTCCATGTCCATTTTTGTCTACCCAGGGCTGTCTGTAAGACATTTTCTCGATAATATTCAGCATTGATTTAGACCCCACGGTCGATGAATCCGAGCGGGGCGTGACCTTCGGCCGTTACGGCGGCGCTTGAGTTCTGGTGGCCAATCGCAGGTGTAAATTTTCAGGTGACCTCTTTGGCAAGTAAACCCGATGATTTTGTTTGTTCACAAACTGCTCAATTTGGAATGGCTTCTTGTCGGAGAAAACCAAAATCGATAACTGGCCACTTTCGTGCAAGCGAAGTAACTCCTTGGTTTTTTCCAGTCTAACTTTTTTTTTTATCCATCGGTGAGCTTTTGCACTTTTTGGAACTTCAATGGCTTTAGTCCAAGCTCGTTTTTTAATATGTGTTGCATCCGTTCTCGCGATATGTTCAGCTCACGGGCAATTTTTCTACCACTGCGGAGTGGATTTCGACCAAATCTAGCCTTCACTTTCTAGTGTTGTTTTTTCGTCCATTTTTTGGTTGCGATGCAACACTGCCAGTATTACGGTAACGAGCAGTTGTACGAGAAACAAAAGATTTATTCACGTTTAAATGCTGGAGGGCTCTAACGATAGCCACCTGTGGTTTTCCAGCCAAATATAAAGCAATCACACTATCACACTTGAATTCCATCACGAAGAATTTTTTTTCCTGAATGCAATAGATCAAAATGCTTTTGTAAGCTTGTCTGTCAGCTGTCAGACGATCGGTTTACAAATGATAACAACTTGAAGTTGGTTGCAATACACATCAGCCACCCTGTAAATAAAAATATACGTTTTTATTTTTAGAAATTTATTCGACTATAAACATTTACTTTTTTCGTTATCCTAAGAAAATTAATTATTTCGTAGTGTTTACTTACTTTTGAAACTCAGTGTATGTATTACATTTATTACCGGTTAAAATCCATTAACTTTTGTCTTTTGCGCCATTTAAAAGTTAATTTAGCAATGGTGGTCAGGAAATTATTCCACTATAAGACACCTAGCAGTCATAAGTAGCTGTAAACCTACGGTAGATCCTTTTTCTTTATGTCTTATTTAGGAAGAGAATTCTTCTCTATGACTTAGGTAGAGTGAACGCCACCGCAAGTATTTTAGGATAGTGAGAAAAGAATTGCTTCAAGCCTTCTGTGGTAATCATATTAGGGAGAACAATCATCTCGATTCAACACCTGGAAGCACACGAAGTATCAGCTGGTCCCAAGGCCAATGGACAATTATTTAACGGGTGATTTTGTAGCTATTAACTTATTGACAACACTGGTTTAAACAGCTCACGCACGTTTCGTGTTTTGTTTCACTGTCAAACATCTTCAGTTTGGTCTATAATTTAACCATGAATCGTCTTACAATCCAACAACGCTTGCAAAATGCGTGCTCTGTTAAGAAAGTTCATTGCGCGCTTCTTCCATTTTATGTTTAATTGTTTAATCGACCCACTGAAGCGATTATTCGGGCTATTGTGACAAAATTTCGCATCAAATTTACATTGTTGGACCTTAAACCACCAACACGCTTACGTAGCGTGCGAACTGAAGAAAATATCGCAGCTGTATGGGCCAGTGTTAATGATTATCGATTCTTCGCCGTTCGCAGCAACGTGTTACTCAACAACGTGGAAAATTTTCCGGAAGGATTTAGGTGTGAAGCCTTTCAAAATACAGCTGATGCGAGAACTGAAGCCGAACGACCTACCGCAATGCAGAATTTTTGGTGAATGGGCTACTGGAAAGTTGGCCGAAGACGATCCAATTCTTTATCCAAAAATTGTGTTTAGCGACGAAACTCATTTTTGGCTCAATGGTCACTTAAATAATCGCAGAATTGTCGATTTTGGAGTGAAGATTAGCCAGAAGCATTGCAAAAGCTACCAATGCATTCAGAAAAAGTCACAGTTTGCTCCGGTTTATGGGCTGGTGGCATCATTGGACCGTACTTCTTCAAAGATGCTGGGAATCGTAACGTAACTGTGAATGGTGAGCGCTGTCCAACTTTTTTTTTTTGCCCAAAATGCAAGAGCTTGACTTGCATGACATGTGATTTCAACAAGACGGCGTCCCATGCCACACAGCACGCGTAACAATGGACTTATTGAGAGACGAGTTCGGTGAACATTTTATTTTACGTTCGGGACCGGCCAATTGGCCGCCTAGATCGTGCGATTTAACGCCTTTTGAGTATTTTTTTGTGGGGCTATGTTAAAGCTCATGTCTATACAGACAATTGACGCATTGGAAGACAACATTGAAGCATTTATTCGTGAAATACCAGCCGAAATATTGGAAAGAGTATGGCAAAATTTGACTATGGCAAAAGATGGACTATTTACATGAAATAATCTTCAAACGTTAAAATATATGGACCTAGGGTTGCCAGATTCCGATTCGGAAAAAGCTGGACATAAAAAAACACTAAGGAAATGTTAATTGTAGCTTAGTCCGTGGACAACGTTGTGGTAAAAACCAACCACCTTCGCCTTGAAAAGTTTCGTTTCAATTTTTGTTGGGACAAATTAAATTTTAGCTTGAAACTGGACTATTATCAAAAAAGCTGGACAATCCAGCCAGGCTGGCAACACTATATAGACTGTACTATGGATACAAATAAAGATTTCATGCATTTTTCTGAATTTTATGTGTTTTTTTTGATAAATTTTCCTATAGATTTTAAAAAATCACCCATTATAAAGGCTGGTGTCTTCCAGAAGTCCGCGTTGTATCCCTCTTCCATATTGTAACTGCAGAAAAGAATAAATTTTACGACAGGACCGGACCGTAGCAAATTCATTCCGTAACAATCCATTTCTTCTCAGGGTGTCTCAGGGTTAGAGATTGGTTTGCCTGTTTGCCACACCACACACTGGGCTTAGAGAATGGGGGGTCGATCATAATATACTCAAAACTCTGTTATACCGTTATGCCCAATTACAACCTGTGGTTCCTGTTTTTTGTGTCCACCGTTTTTAACTTTCATGACAAAACAAAGGAAAAAAAAACTGCAAAAACTTAAAATGTTCTGTTGTTCGCAATTCAATTGCTTGCTTTGGTGAATAACCTCTTTTCGTTTGTTAACAAATCATAATACCATCTTGTCATACGAATATTGTCATTTGACATAATAAATGAACGACTAGGGAAAAAGAATCAAAGAAAGACAGAAAAAAGAATTATCTGCACCAGTAGATCAGGTAAATGCCAGGCATTTAATCAACAATATTGTCGAGAAAATGAAAAACGCTTTCGCAAGATAAATTGATAATTTTCCACAAGTTCCAACAGCACCAGCACCAGTTCAAACGCCCCAGTGTAATTTATCATTGCATTCTATTCTATTCTATTCCATTTTATTTATTTTGTTATAATACGAGTAGCAAAACTCTCATAATTTTTGTGATTTAAGTGGCGGTAATTTGTCTTGGCATTCGTCACTATCATTCGTTCACTTTTCACAATTGACAAGAAATTTCTTGTTTTTTTTTTATGAAATCTAAAACGCGAAAACATTTGAATGCAGCCAACAACAACAAAAACAACAACAGAAGAAGCCCATGCAGAAGCATATCTAAGAAAACGAGGGCGCTCCTTTTTGCATTACGTGCTGTAGCACCAGCAAACCTGATTACAATTTAATGCACCTTATTTTAGTTGTTGTTTTTGTCGTTGCTTTTTGTTGTTGCTTTTTCTAAATGCTGTTATGCTGATAGTTTGTTGCCTGTTGTCACTGGGAGTTGCATTTTGTGGTGTTGTTGCTGTCTTTAGAGCTTTGCCAAGAATAAAAAAAATTTAAATTTGTTGTGCCTCATAAAAAATGGGAGAAAAAAATTGAATAAAAAACCGAATCTCAAGTCGCTCATTCCATACAAACAGAAATTTTATTCCAATTTTTTTTTCTTTATTTTAGATTCTCTTTTTAGTTTTTCCATTACTGCTGTCATATGAAAACAATTTTCAATTTACAATGTAAAGAAAAGAGAAAAAAAAAAACGAAATAATAATGGGGAACAAAATAATTCGTATTACACCATTTCCCAATTTGCTGTGAATTGGTCTTGAAATTATTATGAATGCTGACAGCTATGTCGAATCAAGAAATTCATTCCAAATTAGTTTGGAACCCAAACATTCAAGCGTGGATCTTTTGAAGTTGCTTAGTAAAATCTTGAAGACTAGGCTGGCAACACGACCCCGGCAGTAGTCAAACGTCTTTGGTGTCCGGTTTATAATTCTGTAATGAAAGGTTAATTTAGTGGCCATCTCCATTTCACGTGCAACATAATAAATAAATTGTGGATTTAACGAAGTCGCCGTAGTCGTTTATTAGATCTGAGGCCACAGTTCAAACCCCAGATCAAATATCTCAAACAAAGCGAAATAAGAAAAAAATGTTACTTGTAGTCGCAATAGTCTAGTAGGTAGTGTGACGACTTATTAGATGTAAGGCCAGGTTTCAAACCTTATATCAGACATACATACATAATTGGCCATTACAACCCTTCAGTTAGGATTATGACCTAGCTTCTCACACCACTTATGTTGTGTGCGTTAATTTCATACATGAGTGACGGGACCTACAGTTTAAAGTCGACTCCGAACGACAGATTTTTAAGAAACTTTTTATGGCAATTTTTTACTCTCAGAGTCTTTGCCACAAATCTGCTGAGAAGGAAGTCGCCGAAGAAATTATTTTTCGTTTTGATGTCTGACCTGGGATTCGAACCCGGGCCTTTAGTCTAATAAGCCAACACACTACCCACTAGACCACGGCGACTTCAATCAGAAATCAAAACAAAATTGTGAAAAAATATTTCTTCGACGACTGCCACACAGCAGATTTCTGGCAAAAACTCTGAGAGTAAAAGAAAATTGCCATGAAGAGCTTCTCAAAAAAATCTGTCGAACGGAGTCGACCTCAAACTGTAGGTCCCTGCAATGCTGTGGGTTTGTTTGAAGTCTATAGACGTCTAAGCGGCTGGACCGATTTTCTTGAAATTTTAGCTGTCCCTCCCCTGTATGTCTGGAAGGAACTTTAAGCAATATTTTATTTTAAAATCTCAAGTAGGAGTGGTGCCACGCCCACATACCCAATAAGTATTTAATATTGCATATCTCATAAACTGCAATAGCTAAAGTCCTCAAATTTTGTATAGATTACTTTGACGTATATATGAGCAAAATAGGCGGATTGGTTATAGTGGGCGTGTTACCTCCCATAGTCTATATATAAAAATGAATGTTTGTTTGTATGTACCTTACAGAATCGTAAACTATGCATTTAATCATGTTATGATCTTTAGAAAAGTTGTTGCGCGTGAGTTTGGCTAGGTTTCTAAGTTGATATGACTAATATCCAGCAGGTGGCGCCACTGAAAATTACTTAAAATCAATTAAATTGTAAACTGTGCATTTAATCATGTTATGATAATATTTAGCAAAGTTGTAGCGCATAAGTCGATGAAGATTTCTAAGTTGGTATGACCAATTTCCAATAGGTGGTGCCACTGAAAATTACTTAAAATCAATTAAATCTTAAACTTTGCTTTCTTTAACAAAGTTATGACATATGAGTCGACGTAGATTGGAGCAATTAATTTCCTATGGATGGCGTCACTAAAAATTATTCAAAATGAATGACAAGCAATTGGTCGAACTATACCCCAAGCACGGAAGAAAAGAGCATTACGAGCCTCAGAACCAGACGAGCACTATGCCTAGA
The DNA here is from genome assembly GCA_014635995.1 of Sarcophaga peregrina. NCBI lineage: Eukaryota > Metazoa > Arthropoda > Insecta > Diptera > Sarcophagidae > Sarcophaga > Sarcophaga peregrina. The sequence continues at coordinate 100,114,813 of CM025789.1, forward strand.
AAATTTTCGAGTATATGCCGCTGAGACCCCTTTCGCATGAACCACTTGAACAACGAGAAGTGAGATTAGAAACTGATCGAATGTGTACTACCCGTTCATCTGAAACATCAAGACACCGGGAAACAAAATCAATAAAATGATTCAAAATTAATTGAACATTTGTGTAATGCCTTTCCCTCAAATTTATTTTAGTTGGGGGCGCAGCAACACGTGCAGGGTATAGCTAGTTATGTATAAAAAATTAAAGCACACAACATAAGTGGTGTGACAAGTTAGGTTGTAATCCTGACTGAAGGGTTGTAAGGACCAGTTATGTATGTCTCTTCGACAACTTCTTCTTTAAGTAGGTTTCTAGTAAAAACTCTGAGAGTTAAATAAAAAAATTTGCTATAAAGGGAGGATCATTCTACCGGTAACTTTTAAAGTTAAGTTTATGTTTGAACTTGTCATATTATATATTATTTTCAATACAGCAACTTCAAATATAATCAAACTGAACATATACAACACAAAAAAAACAAAGCCCCACGTTGTCACTACGTTAGAAGAAAAAACTTGTTTAATTGAGCAGTGCTATAGACATTGCTCCGGCATTGCCATATTTTTGGAAAAAGAAATAAGTTAAAGGTAACTTTAAAGTTCACTTTAGCTAAAGTTACCTTTAAGTAAACCCAAGTTCAACGGCAAGTTATAAGACTTTTAATTAGAAAATCTTGTGTATTTTGATATCCATGTTCTGTATGACAAAAGGAAACAGTGTAATAGTGTTATTACGGCAACATAATGACACCTAAAATTGTTAAATTGTATGAATAAGCAATAAATGTCAAGGGTTTTCATTTTATTCTACTGTTTAGTTTACAATCATCAGAATGAAGTTCCATGTATAATAAACCAGTAGTAAATAGTAAGCTTGACTAATTTTTAACAAGTTTCTCTTGCTTTTTTATTAACCAAATATTGCAAATGCATAAGGAACAACCCTAGCTTAAAAATTAAAAAGGGGATCTTGATTTATGAGAAGTTACTACTTAAAGTAACTGATTTTAGATAATAAGAAGAAAAAGAAAAAAAAAGTGAACTTCCGTTTTTATAATGTAATGTTTTGAACCCCATTTTTTTCAATAATTTATTACAGTCGACCGCCACAATAAATCAAGCAACTGGAGGCATAACCATACCAGCCACCACACCCACAAGTGGAAATCATGTCAACGCCAACAATAGTGGTAGTGGCAGTTGTGCTAATATGTCAGCCTCGGATGATTTATCAAATATTTCGCCTGCCTCAAAACGTTTGAAATTAGAAATCACTTCCACTGCCATGGATGATGATTCCATAGATGTGGCCGCCTCGGAAACATCTAGTACTTCATTACAGATTTATAATACAGCAGAAACATTAGTGCCCAGTGCCCAGCAAATAGCAGCAACATCAGCTTCAGCACCAACGAATGAAGATTCAGAAAATGAGGCTTTAATCGTGGACTGTGAAAGTCCCATGCCACAGCCACCGCCAGGCAATGATTCGCCAAGTAAGTTTTCAATTTTTATTTGATTTTTTTATTGTCCATCTTTAAACTTTGTTTCTTCTTTAATTTGAATATTGTTGTTGTTGTTGTTGTTGGTATACAATGATGAACTATTTTAAATATTTTTATTAGGCTGCTGCCGCTGTTTTCCGAGTGTCATTTATGTCAAAAGAAAAAAAAAATTTTTTTTCATTATTGCTACACTTCGTATCAATGTTGGCCATCATAAAATAAAACAAAATGTGCGAATGTTGTTTATATGGAACGTTTCGAAGAGGGGCACTCTTTATTTAAAGGTGACCAAATCATTGAAATATTTCTCAGTTCACATTTACAAAACATATCTTGACAATTCACATTTGTTCTCAATAAAAATGAGAAGAGATCATGGCAATAAGAAGAACTGCTTCTTCGCTATTCTCCTTTGCTTACAACGGAGATCTTTAAACCACGATTGTTCTCTTCACACGCAACGCATCTTCACACAAGACTGACTGAATTCTTGCTATCCATCGTCTGCTTTGTCTTGCCCCTTTATAGACTTACGTACGTAAACATTCTTGAAGTAGAATGTTCGTGTTTTCGCCTACTAGAGAACTCTCGTGACACTGGAGTAAATCTGACTTTTAATTTTAAGGGCCACCCTAGAGGTTGAACAGGTGCTGCCCTATGCGCAGATCAGATCATTTTGGCTAGATTTGCATTCCAGCAACCTCTGGTGCCTAAGATAGTCATGGGAGATGATATAATCAATCGGTACCGGAAATTAAGGGAGGTATGATTAAAGCATATGTAAGGAGCTGTTTAGGCCTGTGGTTTTCCGAGGACAACTTGTTTACTTTAAGAGAAGAGAAGACTTGAAGGAAGCCAATTTAGCAGTGTGACCGCAAAGTGTCCTCATTGGTGTCATCCTCGATTAGAAGGGGAATTTCTTTTCCGTACGGAGAAGAAGGTAATAGATGTATGCAAAGATAAAATCATTGAAACAATCAACAGGGAAAATCCATTACGCCCAAGTATTACTTCACAATGTAACAATATCTGACGGCCTCTTGGAGTATGGTACTTAAGCATAAAAATATAAAAGAACAGATAAGAGAATGATTCAATAATGAATTTGTACCACATGGGACTTTCGTTAAAATGTGATGCTGGTGATCATCTTTAAACGGTGATGAACTTATAAAACCGTTAAGTTTTCTACATCCAATTACCATATCCGTCTTGTAAGACTCTTTTGTGAAGATCAAAAGAGCGTTTTTCTAAGAGACAGAGCTTAGAACGGATTGAGTTCATCAAATTCCATGAACGGCGCCAAGTAATCTTTAACTGAAACGAAATCCGTAACACTTTGGGTAAATACAGTAATCCTTCGATTTACTTTGTTTTGATTTTCGTCGTCGAATTTTTAGTTCCCTCTAACTAAAAAATTTGCATCTTCATTCGATTTCCCCTTTTTTTTTAACCAACTGCGACGTAAATCGTGGGATTACTTGAACTTTTTAAGTTCCTGTTTAAAACATACTAGTTTGTAGAATGAGGAATATAAAATTCGATTTCCGTTGCTTTTTTGAAACCAAGTGCGTAAATCGAGGGATTACTGGAGGGATTACGTCTCGAATTTACTTCGGCTTTTTTTGAAACCAACTGTGACGTAAATCGTGGGATTATTGTAACTTTTTTATGTTCCTTGTTAAAAACATACTAGTTTGTGGTTTAAATCGACGTAAATTGAGCGATTACTCTATAATAGCAGGAGTTGTACCGATAACTTTTGAGACTTTTTTTATTCAGACGTGTTGAATTATTTCGAATTTGCCCAAGGAAATCCAAGGAAATAGATTCTAATATTCGAACATTATGTAGAGGTGTTTTTCCCGATCGCACTTCACTAAATCCAGGCTTTATATAGCTAAAACGCCTCCCTTTTTTTCTGTCTGAAGACTGACTGGTTCTCACTTCGACAAGTTTTTTGTTTCGTCCAGCTGGCCACTTTAATTTCTACAATCACTTCTTCCACATCATTGACATCGTCTGCAGCATGTATTTCTCTATTCATGTTGACAAAACGAATTGAAATCCAATAAAAATCTGCCTGTTTCCAGACGAAAGTACCTGATTAATCAATTGCTGCTGTTAAATGAAATAAAAGACCATGTATTAGAGCTTAAAAAAAAAATACGACTTATTTACGTTGCAATAAATGTTGTCAGTAAAAATACTTTGTGCTGTTCTGCATACAGTTGCTCAATACAATACCAAAAAATTGTTTGATTTCTAATGCAAAAAACTTTTAAATAATGGGACCAACACTAAATGACCAATAGGTTATAATAGAAAGCTCTTAATTTCTAAAATCGGGCAATAATGTCTATGGCGTGTTCAGAAAAGGGTTCTGCTGGAGCCCAGAAAATATTGTTACGAAGATGAAAAATCTAGATACTGGTGTCACGGTTTTACATTGAAATTATAAACAAAAACTACCAAAACAGAACAATACTGTAAACAATCCTGTTTACAAATTAACATACTGTTTAATATAACAACAAATACCAGCATAAGAAATTGTAAACAAGTAAACAAAAAAATACAACAACAAACGCTACAAGAATAAATGTAAACAATGATGTTCACATTTACAAAGATATCTAGAACGTGAAGTCATGAACGTTAGCCCTCATGAACATTCATCACACTGCTTGCTATGCCATATAAAAGGCAAGGTAAAGCAGGCGATTGAGTTAGTGGCTCTCTGGCTCTCTGTGATGTGTGCTAATCATTATAACTAAATCTTAGGATTATTAACCTAGTTTCTCATATGGCATAATAATGGGGCCATAATATATTTTTTCAACTACGTCTTTCCAAGCGAAATACTTCAGTTAGCTGCCTCCCTTCTTCCTGTATTCTCCAGGTATTGATAGGCCTTCAGTTCTGCCCAGTGATTTCAATTAAGTGCCCAGTTTCGTTATGTCAACATTGCGCTCTCTCTGCAATTCTTTGAAGGTGTTCTAATCATTATAATTGAATCTTTAAAAAAGTGTACGTATGTCGATAACATTGTATAGGAGGAGAGTAGAATATTGTCAACTCTTGGAATAGAGGAGGATTCACCAGGAACATTTCTTTTTTACTACACGCAATACAATAGATGGCAATGTATGGAGACGTGGTGTATAGGTCATGAGACCTATTGTGTTGGTTTGAGATTGTGGTGAGAAGTAAAATAAAAAGAAAGATGATGGAGATAGCGAAAGAAAAGTACGAAATATGAAACAGATGGATTAACTACGCATTATAAACACATCTTGAATATTGTCTTCTAACAGAATCTCTTCCAAGATTTATTAATTTCTACCACAAAGAGCCGGCCAAACATAGTCGTCGCAAATGTCTCCACGCATCCAGTTATCTTGGAGAAATTCAAATTAGATCATATCCCCGTTAGTTAGTTAGTGAAAATCAGTCAGACTTGCGTGAAGATGCGGTATGTTTGAAGAGAATAATGGTGGTTTGAAGATCTCCGTTGCAAAGATCTAACGAACAATTGTCTAGTGATTGCTGCTGTTTATATAAAGTATGCAAACAGGGGAATATCAAAGAAAAGCAAATTGTTGTTGTTTACATCAAGTTGTGAACAGTGGCATAGAGAATTGTATGGATAATAAAGAATTTTAATTAAAACTAAACACAAATTTATTATTATTTTATTTGCTCATATTTTAAACAGTTGTTAAAAGGGTTACGTTTTTAACAAACATTGGATCCAGTCACCAATATCACATTGGGCTCATTGAGTTCCATCTACAAGCCAGTTCTACTAACGTTGAAGTTGGCTATTGGCTTCTTAAGTCCATAGTCTTCCGATCTATTGTACCAGTAACTCTACTTTATTCCCACATTCATCTCCCGGCGAGGGCATTGAGGGATTAGGACAAGTAATCATTTCAGCAATCAAGTAAGAACCCAATCTGTAAGGCAATCCAAACAGTATTAGTTCAGCAGCTTAACTTTTTGTGTAGAATAATGCCGAAGTATTTGGCCTTAGAAAAGGATCTCCACACCATTTAACTTCGTAGTCTGAACGTAACATCTTGTAATTTTGAGAGATCATAAGGAATTCCATGCTTTTGGAGTTTATACACGGAAAGCAAGGCACATGTAAACAGAACACCGAATGGAGGTCACAAGTCTACTACCATAACCCAATAAACCTGTAATCTGCTCTATTTACCCAATACACCACTCAAAAGGACTACAGAGACCACATTGCCAGGTTCACTTGATCTAAATCGTATAGGAAACGAAACAGTCAATAATTTAAATTGGATCGGCCTAGCTTCTTACACCACTTGTGTTGTGTGGCCTTGGAAAAGGATCTCTACACCATTTAACTTCGTAGTCTGAACGTAACATTCTTGTAATTTTGAGAGATCATAAGGAATTCCATATTTTTGGAATTTTTACACGGAAAGCAAGGCATATGTAAACAGAACACCGAATGGAGGTCATAAGTCTACTACCAATCCTATAAACCTGTTATCTGCTCTAGTTATTCAATACACCACTAAAAAGGACTACAGAGACCACATTGCCAGATTCACTTGATCTAAATCGTATAGGAAACAGTCAATAATTTAAATTGGATCGACCTAGCTTCTTACACCACTGATGTTGTGTGGCCTTGAAAAAGGATCTCATTTAACTTCGTAGTCTGAACGTAACAATCTTGTAATTTTTAGAGATCATAAGGAATTCCATACTTTTTGAGTTTATATACGGAAACACCGAATGGAGGTCATAAGTCTACTACCATAACCCAACAAACCTGTTATCTGGTCTAGTTATTCAATACACCATTAAAAAGGACTACAGAGACCACATTGCCAGGTTCGTTTGACCTAAAGGGTGTAAACAGAGGAATAACAAAAAAGGTAATTGTTGTTGTTTACATCAAGTTGTGAACAGTGGTACACAGAAGTCTATAAATAATGAAGAATTTTAATTAAAGCTAAAAATACAAATTTATGTTTATATAGTTCGAAACACTGTGGTGCTACTACAGCTTGGATAATGCAACAAGTGCTAGGCAGTTGGTCACATTTTTTTGCTCATTTTCTTCTTTCAATCATATGTGTGCCACTCAGTCTTTACTCGTGGGATGCAACACACTTGGAGTCATTACGTTGAAAAACACAAAAAAAAAAGAAGGAAAAATAAAGTGGAGTAGGAATTGTTCGTATGGCTAAATTGTTGTAATCGCTTATTTAAAAAGCCATGACAATTAACATACTTAACCAACAGGTAGATGAGGATAAAAGCCAATGAAATAGTAAAACTGACAGACAGCAAAGGTGGTTACACATACGATCGATTTAAATCTTATAATATGAGCTGCTGTTGTTGCAGCTGTTGTTGTTGCTGTTGCTGTTCGAAAACAATTGAATTCGCATTTGTGACGGCATCCATATAATTGGAAAGCGTTTGTTTTTTTTTTTGTCTACTACCCTCTACAATTTCTCAATAATGTTGACAATTTGTTGTTGTCTAAGGCATGATCTGTTGTTTTTTGTTTAACAATCACAACCAACTCTAATGACAACAATTACAAGACGGGCAATAACAGCAACACACAGGAGACATTGCCAGCAACAAGTCCATTTGTTTGATGGGTAGTCGAGATCATGTTTTTCATTTTCTATTAAGAAAATGGAGATATAAACCTGTGATCCATTTTAATGGCCTTTAAAACTTTCTAAGCAATTCAACACAATTTTTGGCCAAAACCAATACAAGATATCAAGGCTGGCCAACAGTTAGTGAGCCAGTGCGTTTTGGGAATTATTGTCGTTGTTCAAATGTTTGTTTCTTTGTGTGGTGCTGTAATTGGTTTGTAACTTGGCTGTTGTCCATTTAGTACTTGTTATGCAAATTGATTTTTGTTTTATTCACTGCTATTGTTATTGTTGTTGTTATTATTGTTTTCCAATCTCTTTTCATTGATTTGCAATTTGTTAAACAAATTCGTTGGAAAGAAAATAATCTGAAACAAATTGTTGTTAAGGAAATGAAAGACAATTGTTGTCTTATCTCTCAAACGAGAGAGAGAGATAAGAAAGTAAATTAATTTACAAATGAAGCTAGTGAATGAATGTTTTTTTCTTCTGTCGTTTGAATTTTACATTTTGGGAGAAGGGATTTGCATTTCTCCTGGCATTCTAGTTCATTCTTTATCATGTACAAGCGAAAACTCTATTCATAAAGATTCTAATAGAATCCAAGGAGATTTTACAGAATTAAGGTACCCACACAGCTTCCTTGGTTCTAAATTATGAGTCAATGTAGGTACAAGGATGTCTGCGTTCGTTTTACATGGGTACCTGTCCAGGTGGACCTAATACCATGGTGCTCTTCGCACTGGGTGACAATAATGCGTAGACCAACGCCCCTACTATCATACTGTAAACACTGGCTACACCCTGAAAGTAGGTACCAATTCGAAGTCCACAGCCACTACGTGCTCCACGAGGGGACCTCGCCGTTGCACCCGTGGTTCCAGATTAAGACATCTGGTCAAGCTTCGCAGACTGACTGCAGACCAGACTGCTGCCAGTTGAACCCCAAACAGTTCCTGACTGGTAGTAGCACCCTTAGTTGCCTTTTACGACAAGTATGGTGTTCACTGTGGTAGTATTCTCTTCCTGCCATCTACGCGCCACCACATGGGGAAAATATAGGTACAGTAAGACCCCGCTTAACGCTGTTTAAGTTTTACGCAGTAGTATTGGGATTCCCCAGTTGAAGTAGCCGTGGTCTAGTGGGTAGTATGTTGGCTTATTAGACAAAAGGCCTGGGTTCAAATCCCAGGTCAGACATCAAAACGAAAAATATTTCTTCGGCGACTTCCTCTCAGCAGATTTCTGGCAAATACTCTGAGGGTAAAAATTGCCATGAAAAGCTTCTCAAAAATCTGTCGTTCGGAGTCGACTTTAAAACTGTAGGTCCCGCCAATCATGTATAAAATTAACGCACACAACATAAGTGGTGTGAGAAGCTAGGTCGTAATCCTGACTGAAGGGTTGTAATGGCCAATTATGTATGTATGTATGTATGTAAGTGGTATACCCAAGTCGATTGAAGAGAATTCCGGTAGTAGTGCACCAACCCTAGCTAAGTCGGCTCAGCTCTGCAGTTTCCCGGGCCCAGATAACTGTAACATTGAAGCGCCCAGAACGAAGGTCAATGTACGATGTACAGAATATGTTGAAGTGATTATCACTTTAGCTTGAGTCTAACACTTTATCCGTTAGATTTAAGAGTTCGGATCATGGGAGATGGTTAAGAAAAAAACATTCCCAAGCGTTAATCCTCTTTTAGCCACAGTAGAATCAATTTTGCTTGATGTAGTGTCCCACTTTATTTACTTTATTTAAACTGAAACGGAATCGATGAAGCACCAATTGGCTGTGACAAGGTCTAGACTATAAATGCTGTTCAAGTATAAACCTGAATACCACTATGCCCCTGTACTCATATTATGTGAAGATTGCACAGCTCTGTCAACACATAGAGAGATTTGCAGGATTGTGTTTTCGTTTTGTTCTAGTTTTTAGAGCATTGGATTCCAACGTAGCATTGGATTCTACTACGGTTTGTGGCTGCCGCAAATTTCTTAACGTGTTGACAGAGCTGTACAATCTTCACATCATATGAGTACAGGGGCATAGTGGTATTCCAGAACATTGGAGAAGTAATGGCAGACGTGTTATTGCTGCGGCAGAACATATGCTGTAATTAAAACGATACAGAGAAGTATGGCTTTTGCGCAAGGATGACACTCAAAATTGTGAGATGATTCCAATCGAACTCTCTGATGATTTCTTTACATTCGAAACTCCATTTAAAACCTGCGCGCTAATTGTGTTGCAATAGTGGATACCATCAGCTTCGCATGTGCGGCTTCAAGTAAGATAGCGCAGAAAATATCGCAAAGATTGTATGGAGGTTGCATATGCGTAAGCTGCTATCTTGGAACTATTTTACCAACAAATGTTGATTGCGAGAAGTAAAGGGTCCGCCAAATAACTATTTTTTTGTTTTGAAAATGCATAAAAACAACTACTGAATATTTTTTTCGAATTTCTTTTTTTATTTGAAAGTACAATCCTTCCGGTTAATAATGGAAAATAATTTCATTCAAATGGCTGCCTCGGCAGGCCATGCATTAGCCTACGCGATCGGTCTAATTTTTTAGGCACATTATCGATTGGCTTCACGAATATTGTTCTTTAAAGCGTCAATTGCCTCTGGCCTGTCGGCGTAACACTTATCTTTGACGGCATCCCACAAATAATAGTTCAACGGTGTCAAATCGCAACTCTGAGATGGCCAAACGAAATCGGCTCTATGGCTGATACTGCAATCTTCAAAAACAGGACGCAAAACATCGAGTGTAGTTTCGGCTGTGTGGCACGTAGCGCCGTCCTGTTGAAACCAAATGTTGCCAATATCGTCGTCTTAAATTTTAGTGAACAAAAATTCGTTCAACATGGCCCGATAATGATCGCCATTGACTGTAACGGCCACTCTTTGATCATTTTCGAAGAAAAATGGCCCAATTATGCCTCTGGACCAAAATCCGCACCAAACAGTGATCGTTTTGGTTGCATGCGGGTTTTCTGTGCCCCAAATGTGACAATTTTGCTTGTTTACATACCCGCCACGATCAAAATGTACTTCATCTGAAAAGAGGTTTTTTTTTACCAAAATCGGCATCTTCTGTAAGTCGATCGCAGGCCCAGTTAGTGAAGCGAAAACGCATTGGATGGTGAACATTCGTTCGTGCGTTCGTTGGATGCGTCGGCTTTTCTATGCGACAATTTTGCTTGTTTACATACCCGCCAAGATCAAAAAGAGGTTCATCTGGAAAAATTATTTTTTTTTGCCAAAATCGGCATCTTTTGTAAGTCGATCGCAGACCCACGTAGCGAATCGAAAACGCGTATACACAACGATATTCGTTCAGCGGAAGGCTAAAACTAATTATCGGTCAAATCAGACATGAGCTAAGTGTTTTCATTCACGAAATAAGCACGAAAAAAAAAAATTCGATGGCGGACTTGATATTATGCAATCACAATGCCAATAACCCGATTGATTGATTTCTTCGCCTGAATGTTGAAATATTTCTTCTTGAAACGGGCCAATCTTCCTCTTTTTTTTTTGATGGCATATCAAATTGTTTACTAAAGGCTGGATAGGAGAATTTCTGTCATTAAATATTGCGGGTAAAAATTAATTTTAAATTTAAATAAAAATTCTTTTTTTTTCCTCGTATTCTGTAGACTTTGTGAGAGCAGCATTTTTGTCTTGTATGACCTGGACTTGTCTTATAATATTTATCCATATTTTTCTTGTTTTTTTACATTTTCATGGCATTTTATTTTCCATATTTTTATTATTTTCTTGTAATTTTTTTTAAAAAATAATTCTTTAATCTATGATTTCATGACTTCATTGTTTAAGCCCTGGCGCTGTTGCTTTAGTTAGGTTCCTTTGAGGTGCAGTTTTTATTGCCACTCGTTGAGTGTGTGACAAATTTTTGAAAATAATTTTTCTTTTTTCTTTAAATTTATTTTCTTGTATTCCCAAAATAATATCAAAGGAAGGAAAAAATTGCACTGCATGGCTGGCCGTAGTAGTCCATATAAATTTTTTCATAGTTTTTTTTTGTTAGTTTTCACCTAAAAGAAGCTGAGATTTTATACCTGACAACCTACAAACAAACAAACAAAACAAAAGAAATTGAAATCCAAATGTCTTTTGAAAGAAGAAGGAGGGGGAAATCGTACCAGAATAAATATAAAAAGAAAACCAAATATTTCCTTTCTTTCATTTTTTTTTTGTTTTTCGTTGTTTGTTTAGTTTTTTGTGTGTTGATTTTCATAAATTTATGCAATGTTTTGGGAGATCGCGTGAACCACGAATACTGTTAGCTTCTTATGCTAATCTTATGAATTTTTGATGAATTTCCCTTTGGTTTAACCTCTTATTATAATCGCCTGCTAAAATAAACGAAACAATAATAATATTTATGCCAGCAATATAAGTTATTCGTTTAGAATGTTAAAATTGCCAGCAAAATGTTGCCAGAGAAATACCAACAAAGAGCAAAGAAACTTGAAAGAAATTAAACTAAAATTAGCTCCTTCGTTCCGCCCAAAATGGATGTTTTTTTATTGGCCAAGACAGGTCACATTATGTATTTATTGTACTACGCTGCATATCGATATCAACTCTACGAATTTATCCACCACATTGTATTCGTCTAAGATCATTAGATCACAAAATATTCGACTGTAAAGGTTCGCCACGCCTACTTTTTGCTATATCGAAATTTTTGTTTTAACCATCTGAACCTAACAAGCTTTCGAACAATAAACGAATGATTAAATTCGATTCAGTAGTTTAAGAGTTATAGGTATCACTTGAAAGGGGAGGGTTGTCACGCCCATTTTTGATGGGATTGTCGATATCGACTCTACGAACTTACCCACCAAATTTTTTTTGTCTGCAAACAATATGTACTTAAATATTAAATTTTATAGATATGCCACGCCCTCTTAACATTTAGGGATTTGAAAAATAGATGTTGTCCGATATGCACACAAAATTTCATGAAAATCGGTCGATCCATTTCGGAGGAGTTTAACCACTAACACCGTGACACGAGATATCTCAAATGTTCCATAAAGGTTAAAGGTCATTGGTAAATTTTCTCTTAAAAAATTATATTAAGCACAATTCAGCAGTAAATCGGTCAAGTGTAGCAGATTCTAGGCTGATAGGGTTGCCATCATGGGTAGTTTCTTGCCCAGAAACAAATTCTTCTTCACTGGTTTTTTTTACGCTGAGGAGGAGTAAATGTAGCTAACTGCAACATAGTAGAAGTCATCACTATCCCCGTGTGTGGGGCGCTCACCCTTTAAATGTCCCCTTCCTCTTTTGGACTCCTTGTGCCCCAAAACTACTGTGGTATAACTTCGAAGTGGAGTCCGTCTAGCCATTTGGCCCCTTCATGAGCAACAAAATCCGAGAAGATGTTTAAACATCCATTCTACTTATCTCATCAAAGCCAGTTTTCTTCGATTTCAGTATTTTCCTCGCTGTTCAGAAACATATCGCAGAAGTTCTCGACGGTACAGACACCGACTTTGGCCTTAAGATTCCTTCCTTTTAATCTCTATCTTTCACAATGAAAGAAAGTGTTGGTCGTGTCATCTTCCCTATTCTAAACAGGTATTTATAAAAGTGAACGTGTCCGGATAATAGTTGTGTCAAATAGGAGTTACCCTCACCAAATTTTCGCTCCATCCAGTGGGGAATATCCGGTAGAAGTCCATCTACGACATGTTTCTCTTGCTAGTGTTGTATGGTTCGCTTTCTGGCGTCGTTGACATTTGGATGCTTGGATGTAGTGATGATGAATTTTACTCTACTGCGAACACCCAAAATTTCTGAAATAATCGTGCCGTACCACCTGCCTATGGTGTTTGTTCTCCGTATTATCCTGTTTGGGGTGATTATTGAAGGTAAGGATGGTTCCTGTACGAATTATTTGGAGGAGAATGAAAAATTTTCTAATTTTTAAAATTCGTAAACGACAGAAATATTTTTTTATTGCTTCAATTTGACGATACCCAGAAGAGATGTTTAAGAATATTCAAGGCTAACCGATCCACCAAATATCTCACAACTCTGTCTATTGAGCCACGGTTCTAACCCCTAGGTCAAATATTTGTAAATTTCTAATAAAAATTTAAAAGTTTGTCAAAATTCTGTTGTTCGGAGTTGAATTTAAACTGCAGGTCACGGCTTAACACACACAATAAAAGAGGTGTGAGAAGCTAGGTTGCAATCCTGACTACAGCTCTGTAATGACCAACTATGTGTGTATGTATGTGAATTTGAAATTTTTTTAATGGAATCTAACAGTTTATATTTGTAGCTCATACTTCGAACGCCAACCCGGCCCAATAAATGGTAAAAACATTTCATGTCTCTCTGATTTATTTCAATTTTTGCTTTTCATTTGTCTTTCATTTCTACTTAACAAACAATAAAAAGAGGAGGAGGTGGGTGGTTAGAGAAGATATCTAATTTAATAGAAATAAATGAAAAAGAATCACAAACTATTTATTTATTTTAACTGAACGAATGGCAAAACCAACAAACAAACAAACAGAAAAAAAATGATTTTCTATTGCAATCGTCTTTCAACTCTATAATTAAATTAAATTGAAAACAATTTTCAATCTAAGACTCCTTGGATTAGTTTTTCTTTTCAAAGGAGACAAAAAAAAAATAATCAATTGCATTCCTAGCTGGTTGACCAACTTATCGTTGTAGCCAGTTTGTTTAGCTATGTATGTACATAGCTATTCAGTTATTCAATATTGGCTCTTTTTCTCTCATCACTTTCCATCATTATTATCGTTATTTTTCTTTTTTCTATATTTTTTGTTCATTATTTTCCAAGGATGTTTACATGTTTCATTCATTCATTCATTCATTAATTTTTATTGTAAAAAATTTTATTGAAATTAAAAATAAAAACACACGCACAGTCTTCTGCTTAACCTAACAAAATAGGTCAGTTTTTTTACCATTAAGTTTTGTGAGAGTAAAAAACTTTAAATGATTAATTTCTTTAGTTGCTTACACTCTGAGAAGCCTAATACTATGTTCAGACAGACACTTTTATTGAGTCAATATTCGTTTATTTGAGTAAAATATTTGAGATGTTCAGACACATAATATACGCAATATTTATTTGCCAATGGTAAACAAAACAGCTGATTGCTTCAACAACATTGTTTTTATTGTAATGTTTGTATTTGTTGACATTTGAGTTGTCAAATATCAGCTGAAAGTGTTCAGAAAATTGGAATGTAGGCAATGAACGCATTTAAGTTTTTAAATTTTACTCAATATTGTAACAATTTGCGTATTTATTGCGCAATAATTAATGGAAACTTTATATGAAATATTGAGCTCAATAATGACATTTATTGCGATTTACGCAATAAAAGTGCCTGCCTGAACATAGTACATATAATACTAATCCACATATGAAAATAAGTAGTATACTTTTACCCTCATTAAACGGCCCTCTAGGCAATGGCATTTTTGGGCTCAAGAAGAAACTCATTGACAAATCCATCTACATTCCGTACATTATTGACCTTTAGTCAGAATCGTAGTCTGGCATGTTACTTTTTTACTCCTACTTAATTTGTCAGAAGACTACTAAGAGGTCAATACCGAAAGAAATATAAGTTTCGTCGTATTTCTCCTATTCCTTATGTCAGAGCTAAGGTTTCATTTCTCGAATTTGTGCCTAATATGCCAATACACCACATAATGGACTATGGTAACCACATAACCAGGTTCACTTGACCTAAATCAGATAGGAAACGAAACAGCTAATTATTTAAATTGGATCGCAGGGACATTTCTACTGTTGCAGCTATTCCCGTAGCTCATAGCTAGATATGCGAAGAGTCTGCTTACCTGCAAGTTACTTTCCAGCAAACGAAGTAACTTCTTGGCTCTTTCCAGTCTAACTTTTTTTTGACCATCGGTGAGCTTTTGCACTTTTTAGAACTTCAATGGCTTTAGTTCAAACTCATTTTTCAATATGTGTTGCATCCGTTCTCGCAATATGTTCAGCTCCCGAGCAATTTTTCTAACACTGCGGCGTGGATTTCGTTCAAATTAGGTCTTCACTTTTCGGATCATTTCTGGTGTTGCTACCGTTTTTTTTTTCGTCCACTTTTTGGACGCGATGCAACACTGCCAGTATTACGGATATTTAAATGCTGGAGGGCTCTAACGATAGCCACCTGTGGTTTTCCAGTCAAATATAAAGGAATCACACTATCATGCTTGAATTCTATTACGAATAACTTTTTTTCTGAATACAATACATCAAAATGCTTTTGTAAGCTTGTAAATAATAAAATGAACTGTCACTGGAAAATCTGTCAACTGTCAGACGACCGGGTTACAAATGACAGCGACCTGAAGTTGGTTGCTATTCATATCAGCCACCTTGTAATTAAGAAATTAACACACACAACATAAGTAGTATGAGAAACAAGGTTGTAATCCTGACCAAAGAGTTGTAATGACCAATTATGTAGATATATTATGCGATATGTCAAGAAGGCCTAAAGTCATAAGAGCATTTAATTTTAGACTGGTCACAACCCAAAATTTTATATTTTATTGAACATGATCTTGATCACACGCAGAAATTTATGTTATACTGGTGTTACCATGAAAAGTTAATGATTAGGACTTATGCAGTTGAATCTTAGATTGGTTCTTGCTCTACTCGAATACTATAGTACTATTTGGGCTGCAAAAATGACAGCAGCCCAATTTCACTAATTTTTTAACAACAAAAATAAAACTTGAAACGTCTGATAATGATACATTAATTGCCATTTACATGGTGAATGCATGTTCTGACAGTGTTGTCAGGCCAAAGATGGTAATTCTCATGATTGAAGGAAATTTTTAGCTAGTTTCACCACTCACACCACTCATGTTGCGTGAGTTTAATTTTATACATGATGGGCGGGACCTATAGTTTAAAGTCAACTCAGAACGACAGATTTTTGAGAATCTTTTTCATGGCAATTTTACATACTGTTACGTTTTTACCTTTTAAAAACGTTAATATATGAGTTCGTAGATTGCAAATAAAGTAAAAATAAATTTGTGTTTAATTTTAATGAATTCTTTATTATCTGGACAACTTTTGTGCCACTGTTCCAGCTTATTCTACGTATATAACGATAATTTTCGCTATATATGTTTGTTCGCGATAATCCTCTGCTTACAACCTTTTTTTAAGCAACAACACTTGTTAGTTATTCTCCGCTCACAACATTTTTGTAAGCACTACACTAACAAATGCTTCCTTCAGACGCAACTTGTCTGCAGACAACCGAAAGATTTATCACTTCAACCAACATAATGTTGTTATACACGACTAGTTTAATTCACACTCCGAATACAACGTGCCGTCTGCACACACGACTGATTCAATTCAAACTCTGAACTCTGAATTTACGATAGATTTTGATTCTCAACCAACGTCGTCTTACACGATTCAATTCAAACTCCCCCCTGCTCGCTTTAACTTGCCTTTTATATTACTGGATCATCAGTGTGATGAATGTCCTTGAAGGACGATGACGTCCTTCGGGAATAATCTAAAAATGTAAACAACTTATGTTCATTTTTGTTTTTTCTTGTTTACATTCGAGCAGGTAGATTAGTTGTTGTTGTGTTGTTTCTCTGCTCGCTATTTTATACTGCACATTGTTGTTTCTTGTTTACTTCTTTGTTCCCTTCATGTTGTTGTTGGTTATTTACGTCTATTTATCCTTTATTCGTGTTTATTCATCGATCTTGTAAAGAAGCGCTTTATTTTTGTTGGTATATTTTTTTTTTACTCATTCATTGATCACGTGAACAGTGCGCTGTTTTGTTTTTGGAGCTTTTGTTATTATTTTATGCACGATCATTGTGTTGTTTTTGGAGCCTTTGTTTATTATTTTAACAACACCTTTTCCACTTTCGTAACAATACTTTTGCTAGAAATCTGTTGAGAGGAAATCGCCGAAGAAATATTTTTTTTTCATATTTCGTTTTGATGCCTCAGCTGAGATACAAACCCGGGCTTTAGGTCTAATAAGCCAGCAAGCACCTACTGGAGAGACTACGGCGACTTCACACCGTATTCGATTTGATTTTTAGCTTATGAGGGTGTTTTGTTTTTTGTTTTTTATGATAAATGAAATGAATTATGAAATAATTTTTATCCAAAAATTTAAATCCAAAAATTTAAAATTTCTTTTAAATAATATTTTTTTTTAGTATTTATTTATATGAAAATAAAAAATTCAAAGCCATCGATGTATCGATGTTGCCAACATTGATGATTTTCTTAACGATGTTGCATCCCCTGTCAGACAGAATCCAATTAGGCAGAAGTACTGAATATTATTACAAAAAAAAAATTTCTCGAATTTATTCGATTTGAAATTAAATTGTATTCAATTCATTATGTAACGGTTATTTCTCTACAATTTTCTCTTTTCAAATTTAAATTTTAAATGCATTACTAAACATAAAAAGGCATTTTTTAATTAATTAAAGAAAAACAGCACGTGTCTGTAACAAAAACTTCAAATTGCAACAACGATATTAGCACTAGAAAACAAGGGAAATTAATTCATTAGTATGCGTGCATATTTCAAATGCACGCACACACGTCTATGTTAGTGAATTTAAATAGAAAATATTACAAAAAGCAACAACAAAGCTTAGGTAATGAAAACAAATTGTTTTATTTTCATTTATTTTCATTTGTTTTCATATTTTTTATTATAATTATGGTGTGGTGGTGGTACACAACAACAGTAATAATAATAATAACCAACAACAAACAATAACAACGGTAAAGCCCAAAGCAATATTAAAAAAAACTAAAACAGAAACTAAAACAGAAAAGCCAAAGTGCAATTACCGCCCCATACAACTTTATAAACTTTAAACGCCAGTCATCGTAAACAGTTGCTGATATTTCTTAGCTGACGCTGATGATGATGATGATGGCAACGATGGCAATGATGGTAATGTTGGCAATGTTGTTATTGCTGTTGTTGTTGTATGGATTACAACAGAAAACAAAAAAGGAAAAATACCAGAGTAATAAAACGCACGTTTAAGCTTTTAATTTGAATGCTTTGCACGCAGTTTTTTCGTTTTCTTTTCTCTTCTTTATTTGCTTTCTTTTATTGTTGATAGTTGGTAGCAGTTGTTGTTGCTGCTGCTGTTGTTGTTGCTGTTGTTGTTATACAATCTATAACGCCGCATACACATACATATAAAGAGTGATCCATTTCATGGCATAACAAGTGAACTGGAATTTTATGCGGAATTTTAACAATAAAAACATTATCAACCGTGAACATAATTTAAATGTAAACAATACGCTGGACAGAATTATAACTACAGGCGACAATTAAATCATTGTAACGAATTGTTAAAACTGCACAAAAAATTTAAGATAGTGAGATGTACCGCTTAAATTGTTTCACTACAAATCCAAGCAATCTTAAATTTTTTGTAGAGTTAAAGGCAAACCACTTATGGCATACATAGATTCGTAATTGGTCATTACAACCCTTCAGTCAGGATTATTAACCTAGTTTCTCATATGGCATAATAACAGGGCCATAATACATGTTTTCAACTACGTCTTTCCAAGCGGAATATGTCAGTAAGTTGCCTCCCTTCTTCCTGTATTCTCCTGGTATTGGCACCCATTCAGTTCCGGCCTGTGATTTTCATTAAGTGGCCAGTTTCGTTATGTCAACATTCCGCTCTCTCTGTTGCTCTCTGGAGGTGTTCTAATCATTATAATTGAACCGTTAAAAAAGAGTACATATGACGATAACATCGTATAGTAGAAGAATAGAATATTGTCACCTCTTGGAATAGAGTAGGATTCACCAGGAACATTTCTTTTTTACTACACCCAATACAATAGATGGCAATGTATGGAGACGTGGGTGTATAGGTCATGAGACCTTTTGTGTTGGTTTTAGAATGTGGTGAGAAGTAAAATAAAAAGAAAGATGATGGAGAGAGTGAAAGAAAAATACGGAAAATAAAACAGATGGATTAGCTACGCATTATAAATACATCTTGAATATTGTCTTCTAGCAGAATCTCCAAGGTTTTTTAACATCTACCACAAAGAGCCGGGCAAACACAGTCGTCTCCAATGTCTCCCCGCGTCCACATATCTTGCAAAAATTCAAATTAAATCATATCCAGTTAGTTAGTGAAGATCAGTCAGTCTTGTGTGAAGACGCGGTGTGTTTGAAGAGAGCAATCATGGTTTGAAGATCTCCGTTGCAAAGATCTAACGAACAATTGTCTAAACAGGGGAATAACAAAGAAAAGCAATTGTTGTTGTTTACATCAAGTTGTGTAGAGTGGCATAGAGAATTGTGTGGATAATAAAGAATTTTAATTAAATCTAAACACAAATTTATTATTATTTTATTTGCTCATATTTTAAACGTTTTTAAAAGGGTTACGTTTTTAACAAACATTGGATCCAGTCACCAATGTCACATTGGGCTCATTGAGTTCCATCTACAAGCCAGTTCTACTAACGTTGAAGTTGGCTATATGCTTCTTAAGTCCATAGTATTTCGATCTATCTTACCAGTAACTCTACTTTATTTCCCACATTCATCTCCCGGCGAGGGCATTGAGGGATTAGGACAAGTAATCATTTCAGCAATCAAGTAAGAACCCAATCTGTAGGCATCCAAACAATATAGTGCAGCAGCTTAACTTTTTGTGTAGAATAATGCCGAAGTATTTGGTCTTAGAAAAGGATCTCCACACCATTTAATTTGGTAGTCTGAACGTAACAATCTTGTAATTTTGCGGGATTAAAAGGAATTCCAAGCTTTTGGAGTTTATACACAGCAAGCAACGCAAATGTAAACAAAACACCGAAGGGAGGTCATAAGTCTACTACCATAACCCAATAAACCTATTATCTGCTCTATTTACCCAATACACCACTCAAAAGGACTACAGAGACTACATTGCCAGGTTCACTTGACCTAAATCGTATAGGAAACGAAACAGTCAATAATTTAAATTGGATCGACCTAGCTTCTTACACCACTTATGTTGTGTGGCCTTGGAAAAGGATCTCCACACCATTTAACTTCGTAGTCTGAACGTAACAATCTTGTAATTTTTCGAGATCATAAGGAATTCCATGCTTTTGGAGTTTTTACACAGAAAGCAGAACACCGAATGGAGGTCATAAGTCTACTACCATAACCCAATAAACCCATAATCTGCTCTAGTTTTCCAATACACCATTCAAAAGGACTACAGAGACCACATTGTCAGGTTCAGTTGACTTAAATCGGATAGGAAACGAAACAGTCAATAATTTAAATTGGATCGCAGGGACATTTCTACCTTGCATCTATGCCCGTAGCTCATGGCGTTATGGTTAGACATGCGGAGAGACTTTGCTTATTGCAAATGATTGAATTTTACAGATTTTTTAGATCTGTTGAGGAAGAACAGTCTAAACGGAACTTCAGTTAGGATTAACGACCTAGCTTTTAACACCATTTATGTTGTGTGTGTTCATTTTATACAGAAGTGGCGGAACCTACAGTTTAAAGTCGACTCCGAATGACAGATTTTTGAGAAACTTTTCATGGCAATTTTATTTGTTCTCAGAGTTTTTGCCAGAAATCTGCTGAGAGGAAGTTTTAATGTCTGACCTGGGGTTTCAACTCGGACCGTTCACTCTAATAATCCAATGCACTACCTACTACACTAAGGTGACTTCTGCTATCGTAAATACTATTTTAAAGGATTTGAATGGATGAATTGCTATTCTATTTGTTATTCTAAGGCATTAGGTCTGGTTTGTAAGAGATTTTGGCTGCCTCCAAATGTAGAAATGCCATAAGTGACAACTTTTCGTTTATTTAAATTTGCTTTACAAATATGTTCTTCACATTATTGTTGTTATTGCATATGAAATTCATATAAAAATTCTTGAAAACACAAACATTTTATGACAAATCAATTCTAACAAATCTTTGAGTAATTTTTGTATCACGATTTACACACAATTTTTGTATTGTTTGTTATAAGGCATGCAACAATACACAAACAATGCAAAAACGGTTGCAAAAAACGAATCAAAATTCTTAACAACTATTTACTTGCATACGTACATATCCATTCGCTTAGAGTGATCATGGCTTTTATAAACAGTAAGAAGAAGCATGTTATGTTGAAAAACTATAGGGGGCAATCAGGTGTAAATTTATGCGCATCTCATCATAAACAACACGATTGGACGGACAGACAGACAGACAGACATCAGTCACACAAACAAACTAAAATTATAATGAAGTAAATCGCGAGAATCATTAAAAACATGATTATAAAATATTTTTATTTTTTTTTGTTTTTGTTTTTAATAGAAAAATAAATTCAAAAATACTACGAAAAAAATATGCAACAAACTTTTAAACGCATTTTCTTATTCAATTTTTTACGAACTTGCCACAATACTTACTTACTTGCACTTGTTACGTGCAAAACAATCAACAATAACTGCGGCAGCACTAGCAACAGCAGCCAACTTCAGGTTTCTCTCTTTATATGTTCAAACGTATCGAACTACGGTCTGCATGATGTATTTATTAAAAATAATTTTCAAAAATTTTGTGTGAATTATTTTGCACCCAACTCCCAATTCTCAAACACACAAAAAAAAGACTTCAAAAGTTTACACTCTAAGCAGATGCTTAAACGAATGAATTCATTGATTTTTAACACACACAAAGAATGACTATCTCACAACCAACATACATACATACATAATACATAATTGGCCATTATACCCCTTAAGTCAGGATTACGACCTAGCTTCTCACACCACTTATGTTGTGTGCGTTAATTTTATACATGAGTGGCGGGACCTACAGTTTAAAGTCGACTCCGAATGACAGATTTTTAAGAAGCTTTTCATGGCAATTTTTACTCTCAGAGTCTTTGCCAGAAATCTGCTGAGAGGAAGTCGCCGAAGAAATATTTTTCGTTTTGATGTCTGACCTGGGATTCGAACCCGGGCCTTTTGTCTAATAAGCCAACACACTACCCACTAGACCACGGCGACGCCATAACCAACAGAAACTGGTTTTTTTACGCTGTACCCAACCGCACCATAGGGATAGTCGTCACTATCGCCCTCACCCACTAAATCTCTTCCTCTTTTGGACTCCTTGTGCCCACTCCGGACCTACCGTGATATTACTTTCATTCCTTTACATTCATATCCGCGTTCGGATTACGTAACAAAATCCGAGAAGATGTTTAGACATTCACTCTACTTCTCTCCTCCAAGACAATTTTCTTCGATTTCAGTAAGACTCCAGTGTAGCTGGCTATGCTGTTTCAATTTTCCTTGCTGTTCAGGATCCCATCGCAGAAGTGCCCGGCAGCATAGGTGCCGACTTTAGCCCCAAGATTCCATCTTTCCAATCTCCATCTCTCACAGTGAAAGAAAGTGTGTTCCCCATCATCAATCGATGCAATTTGGTCGTATCATCTTACCCATTTTAAACAGGTACTTACAAAAATAACCATGTCCAGATAACAGTTGTGTCAGATAGGGGTTAACCTCACCAAATTTCCACTCCATCCAGCGGGTAATATTCGGAAGAAGTTTTGCCGTTTCCCTAATTCTTGATTTTTAGATGACATCGAATGCTATGGATTGGAATCTTTAATCACCTTTTTTGATTTCCAAGCCGCACAAGGTATTGACAACTGGATACGAAACAAAGATTAGCAATTAGTATTCAAAAAGCTAAGTAGAATCGAATCATACTCACAATTTTTGATACCTCTCTACTTCGCTCATATTCAAAGTTTGAAGTACTCATCGTACTCGTACTTAACAATACGTATGATATTGTTAATGTCAACTCTCCATAACCCAATATATGTATCAGAAATCAGCAATGAATATTCAAAACGATGCGTAGATTCGAGTCATACTTATAATTTCAGATACTTTAACGCATTCATACCTATTTTAATATCACGGAACCTCTTCTACTCATATTCAAAGTTTGAAATACTCATCGTACTCATACTTAACAATACATATGATGTTGTTTTGATTACGACTTTCCATAACTCAACATATACACGAAGCCCAAAAATAAGTCTGATTAGTTTATGAACATTAAAATACTTGCTAGAGAGTTTTGTGTTTGCTCCACCTGCTGCTTTGTCTTTTTTGCTTGTGTGTCTTTTGCATCTAAATGAGTAGGCTTCTTATGAATCAGACATATTTCGAATTGTATGAGTTTGTTGTCAACGTTGTACGCATACTTCTTGCGACCTGTAATTATATATCAATGTTGCAAAGTGAGTATGAATGAATCAGATGAGTTAACTCATTCGCTGCCAAGCCTAAGTTATATTATATCATTCCCATTGCCATTTATATTTTGAGTGTTATTGTTTAACCCTGTTATTTCATGGTACGATCACAAATATTATCATACATAATCACTTGGAAGGAGAAAACCAAAGAGACGAGTATACTCGTCTTTGGCAATAGGAAGGCAGAAGGACTCCTTATTCTTTTTCTTATTTGCGTGCGTTTTAGTAGATAAAATATAAATCATGCAAATGGATAAAATAAAGAAAATGGAATAAAACGAGCCACAGGGTAGCCCGCACTGTCAAGACGAGTATACTCGTCCTATTTTAAATATATTATAACATGCAGGCTTTTGAATTAGCAATTTTTTTTGCCAATCGACAATAGTGATTTTCTAAGTGAATTTATAATTTTCGCAACACCTGTCAAAGACGAGTATACTCGTCCTGCTTTAAATATATTATAGCATGCAGGCTTTTGAATTAGAAATTTTTTTTTTGCCAATCGACAATTTCTAAGTGAATTTTAATTTTTGCAACATCTGTCAAAGACGAGTATACTCGTCCTACTTTAAATATATTATAAAATGCAGGCTTTTGTGTGTTAAATTATATAATATTGTTGACTCACTTATATTCAAAATTACATGAGTACTAATGAGTAGCGAAAAAATGATTGTTTGCTGATCTCTGATACGAAAACAGTTATCTCCAACTGATTTAATTCTTTTTTAATGCTTAGAACTCGAGAAATAGGCCTTCAAATGCAAAATTAAAGCTCATATTGGGTGAAAAGGATGTAATTCCTCTAAATAAGATACAAATTTTGTCTGGGGTGGTTGGATACTTTATTTTAAATGTGTGTGTGTGTGCCATAAATAGGCCTCGAATTTAATTTGTATTTTAAAGCCCTGTCTCTCTCTCTCTCTCTCTGCTAGTATCAACAACTGTGTTACTGCTGTTGTTGTTTATTTTCAATACAACAATTGTTAATAAAAAAAACTTCATGGTTAACAACAAATTAGGCAATGTTTTATTATTGTTGTAGTTTTTTTTATTTTTTTTTTTATAAAATTTTTAATATTTTTTTTGATTTTATAACCGAAATAAATCAAATAATTTATGTTCGCATGTAAGATTGATTTTTTTTATTATTGTTGCCAGAGTTGTTTTTTGTTTCATTTCATTTGCTGTTACAATTTAATGAATTTGTGATTGTCTGTTTAACAATTGCAGCAACTGTTGCTGTTTTTGTTGTTGTTGTTGCCGTATAATATTATTGTAGAATTAACGTTTAATTGATGGATTTCAATTAAATCATTTCGAATTTTATGCCTCCTTTTTGCTTTAAAAGGCCAATTGGAAATATAGCGACAGAGGTATAAATCTAAGGCCTTTTATGGTGTGCAGTTTGGTACTTTTTTTTTTGTAAACTTTTAATTCCCATTTTGTATTTACTTCTGAAAAGTCAGATTGAAAGCGTGAATGATTATTATTATTAATGCTGAGAACTCTGTCGTATCAAAACAAATTCATTCCAAACTCCAAATTAGTTTAGAGCCCAAATTTTCAAGCGGGGATCTTTTCAAGTTGCTCAGTAAAATACAACCCGGCAGTAGTCAAACGTCTTTGGTGTCTGGGTTATAATTCTGTAGGTAGGTAGGTAGGTAAAGGTGGCTAGCCATCCAAGAAAACTTTAGGTGGACTCAGTTAGGTCCCATTGGGCCGATTGTTAGTCAATATCCCCTAGTCTCGAAATTATTCGGAGCTTCTGATGAAGCGATTCAGGCTGCCAATGTCAATTTTTGTTGTAGCACTCAAGTACTTTCTTCTCCTTTGGCAAGAGGCCGGGCATTTACCCAGTAGGTGAGGGACAGCCTCCCCTTCTTTCTCATCTCTGCGGCTTCTGCAGATGTCGTTAGCAAGGTGTCCAAGACCATGGCGCCTCGCATGCGTACCCATAAGGCAATGCCCCATAATGATACTGTCAACTACAATATGCGCGCCTTTTTGGAGTTTAATTAGACTCATTGTGCTCTCCTTCAGCCTTGGCGAGCGTTCTACCCGTTTCCAAGGTCGCCCACCTGTCAATTATGAGCTTGCAGGTCCTCATAGGGATGCCAAGTTCATCAGTTCTGCAGTTACCCGGAATACCACTGTGCCCCGGCATCCACACGACATGCGTATCATATCCTTCCACTATTTTGTCTAGATATTTGCAACAGCCCTACACCGTCTTGGAGTTTATAACGTTAGAACTTAGAGCCTTGATAGCCGCTTGGCTATCCGAAAATATTGTGACTTACAGCTTGGAGACCCTTCTGTCCCCAATAATTCTCGCTGCAGCCTGTATGATGGCATGGGTCTGGTAGTCTTATAGACTGGGCTATTCCAACCGATTCCGAAAAATTTCCACTGCCGACAGCTCCATTCAGCTTCGAATATCATTCTGTAATGAAATGTTAATTTGGTGGATGTCTCTTAAGCGAACATTGCTGATTCATCTCATAGGAAACATAATTAAATTGCAAATATAAAGCAATCGCCGTATTCTAGTAGCTAGTGTCTTGGCTTATTAGACGTGAGACCACGGTTTAAATCTCAGATTAGACATTTCCTATGAAACGAAATATGAAAACAATTTTACCTTCGGCAAATTCCTCTCCGAAGACTTCTGGCAATAACTCTGAAAATAAAATGAAATAGAAATGCAAAGTGTCGTTCTAAGTCGACTTTAAACTGATAAACTTCCTATTCAATTTAGTCCAAATTAGGGACATTGCCGATAACTAACTGGAGGATTTTAACGGGCAGATAATTTTTTTTTTTCATTATTATAAGTGGACATTCTGGTAGAAGTGGACGTTAAGCTAAAGGGAGGATCATCCTACCGATAACTATTAAAGTTAATACATATATATTTATAGTTAAAGTTGGATTATAATTATTCTAAATGAAGTTTCTAATTGTTTTGTTTTTTATAACTATACGAGTGTATATTGTTTCTTTTTATTATATAAAATAAATAAAACACTTAAAAAATTAAAATGATTTCAATAATAGTTGTGTTTTTTCGAAGTTTATATACATTTTTAAATTTTAACAACTGACTTTAAGTTACTTAAAAATTAGCCAACTTTAAGCTATCTTTGAATAAGCAACTTTAAGTTAGTAAAAAATTAGCTAACTTTAAACTAACTATTATGTAACTGATTTTAAGTTAGTTTAAAATTAGCTAACTTTAAACTAACTATTATGTAACTGATTTTAAGTTAGTTGAAAAGTTATGCAGAGTCGGACAATTGACTACTGCCAATGACACCACCATGTTAAAATAGTCAGTTGGCCCCATTCAAAATAATCTAAGAGTCAACCACAACTAGCTGAGAAAAAGTTAACTTATAATGCATTAAAAGTTAGTTGAGTTGCCGGCAGGGACGATATAATCAGAAAAAAAAAAAAAAAACTAAGCCCGTCGTTGCCACTGCGTTTAAGAAAAACTTATTTAATTAAGCAGTGTTATCGACATTGCTCCAGCATTTCCATATTTTTGGAAAATAAGTTAAAGGTAATTTTAAAGTTCACTTTACCTAAAGGTACCTTTAACTAAACCCAAGTATAACGGCAAGTTGAAATAATGACCTTTAGTTTGGCAATAAAGTAGCTGTATTGGGTTATTAGACATGAGGGCTTGGTTTAAACCCCAAGTCAGAAAACATTAAGAAAATATTTCCTCTGGAAGACTGTAGGTCCCACTACTCATGTATAAAATTAACACACACAACATAAGTGGTGTGAGAAGCTAGGCTGTAATTCTGACTAAAGGTCTGTAATGGCCAAATTATGTACAGTAATCCTTCGATTTACGTCGTTTTTTTTGAACCAACTGTGACGTAAATCGAGAGATTTAGATTTATAATAGGTCATTACAACCCTTCAGTCTGGATTATTGACCTAGTTTCTCACACCACTTTTGTTGTGTGCGGGACCTACAGTTTAAAGTGGACTCTGAACGGCAGATTTTTTTTGAGAAACTTTTTAAGGCAGGTTTTTTTCACTCACAGAGTTTTTGCCGGAAATCTGCTGAGAGGAAATCGCCAAAGAAATATTTTTTGTATTTTGTTTTGATATTTGGCCTGGGGCTCAATCACTGGCTTTACGTCTAATAAGCCAATACACAACCTATTAGACTATGGCGACTTCAATTACTGTATATGTTTTAAAAATCAAAATTTCCTATTGGGGTTTATATGTTGACAGTTTTTTTTTGTTGACAATTTTTCAAAGATTGTTAATGATTAGAAAACTATTTGTTAACAACTAAAAAAATATTGTGTTTTATTAATAAACTATGAAATCTAATATAATAATAATAAAAAAAAACTATTAAAATATCACCCATAAAAACTAACAATAACAACAACAACTAGAACTACAACTAAAACATGATGTTTGTAATTAATACACCAAAACGAAATATTTTTGTTTAATAGACAAACGAATTTGTGAGTGTTTCTGGCCAAAAATTTATTGCAAAAATAATTGTTAACAAGGGTTCTAAACTTGTTGCTGATCTGAC
The DNA here is from genome assembly GCA_014635995.1 of Sarcophaga peregrina. Taxonomy (NCBI): domain Eukaryota; kingdom Metazoa; phylum Arthropoda; class Insecta; order Diptera; family Sarcophagidae; genus Sarcophaga; species Sarcophaga peregrina. The sequence continues at coordinate 100,143,022 of CM025789.1, forward strand.
AAGTTGTTGCCAATAAAAATTGTCGCAGTTTTTTGTTTTAAAAATTTATTCTCAGGCTGTTTGGCATTTTGATTAGAATTTTTGTTTTAGTGGCAGTTTAATGTCGTAGGCATTTTGTAATTTTTGAAAGTATCATTAAAAGGGGGGTTTCAATTTCAAATAAATTTTAATTAATATTTCAGTTATTGATTGATTTTTTCTTTGTTTTTCCTTGCCAAGGTATCAATTCGCAATTTAAAACGCATGCAAGAATGTCCTCAAGCTTTTTCAAGCCTGTCAAGAAACAAAAGAAGTTCAAGAAATTTTTTTGAAAATCAAGACTTGAAAGCAAGACAATCTAACTTTAATCAAAAGCCAAAATTAATTCGAATTTAATTTATTTTCTTTCTAATAGAATTTATTGAAATGTTTTTTTGTTTTGTTATTGTTTTATCAAAACTTTTAAATAAAATTAATTTTTATTTTTTTCTAAAACAATTTAATCTAAGCGGATCGATTATGTCTGACAATGCAGCCACATATGCCATGCATAAGCGAGCCTATTAGATTAGAAAGTCCAAGTATTTTTAAAAATTATAAGCCACCTTAACTACTAAAGTTTTTGTACACACATTTTTATAATTTATTGCATAAGACCATCACAGACACACACACACACATCACAGTTACAAACAAAAATAATTAAAAAATAAATTAATTTTAAAATAACAACTTGTCCCAAAAGCTTCCTGGCCACCAATGCCACCGCTTCAATAGTAATCCAATTCCATGATGGGACGACAAACTGGCCTCGCTAAATAGAGTAACCTTTGCTGATGTTCTTCCCAACGCCGTTTACTCATACGTTTACGTGGCTCTACATATTCTTTGGGTTTCTTTGGTATGGGACAGTGCGGCTCAATGGGTGGTGTTATGCGCGGCTGTGCCAAACCCAAGATATTTGCCGATGGCTGATACGTTAAGGCTGTCGGACTTATGGGAAAACGTAACGTTGACCAAAATTCAATTTCCAATTCGATGTGTTGAAATTCGTCTGGTACTTTGGGTGGCTTGAATGGCCGACCTCTATCATGCTTGGCCGGTTCATCCCAATGGATTTTGGGCGAATATGTAAACTTTTCACGTGGCGGCGGAACATATTTGCGACGTGGCATCTTGGGCGTGGCCAATTTGCTAATATCTTGCATCAACTCATCGGGAGAAAGTTCCTCATGAGATTGCCGTTTTTTCTTGCGTGTGGGTGGTTCCTCTGGCGGCTTAGAAGGCTTTGGTAATTTTTTAGGTTCTGCATTTTTATCTGCCCAAGTGTAGAAACGCTTCCAGTCCTTAGCAGTCATTGGCCCCCTTTTAGCCCATGGTGTAGTAATATAACACGGCCGATAAATGGGCACACGCCGTATCTTCGGTTGACAATTCCTTCTGATCCATAGCAATTGTTTTTTCGTTAACTGTTTCGGTGGTATTATGGGTAATCGTTGGCTTTCCTCCTCCTGACGCCGTTTTTGTTCACGCGCTTGATAACGAGCCTCTTGATTTTGCCTTCTTTGCCTATAGCGTTCCTCTATGGCTTTGCTATCCACTGCTGGAGGCCCTTCGGCTGGTTTTGGTGGTTTCTTTCCTTTGCCTGACTTTTTACCTTTCATGGTTTTAGATGGATAATATGATTTGAATTCTATGAAATCCCTGTTTTATGGAAACTATTTGTGTTTGATTTTTAGAATTTTTTTTTTCTAAAACTTTAAACAAATTTTATTAAAAAATTAAAATTTCAAAATAAATTTGTTTCTTTTCTGAAAAAATATTGAACGACACTTCTCCATAATTTTTTTCCTCTTTTTTTTTCAATTTTTTAATTTTTTGACAGCTGTCGACTGGTTTTTTTTTTTAAATTTAGAGAGAGAGAGCGCGATTTCAGGGTTTGAAATTTTAGTTTTTATTTTTAAAAATAGAAATCCTTTTAAGACATTCTGTTTTGTTTTTTGTTTTTTTTTTTTTTGTGAGGAACATTTTAAGGCATTTCCTTTTGTGGTTTTGTATTAGTTTCTAGTGGCTTGTTTTTTATTTTTTAATTTTTTTTTAAGTGTCATTTGATCCTGCACATTATGTGTCAATTTCACACGTGTTACACATTTTTTTAATGATTATTTCTAAAAAAAAGAAAGAGGAAGAATACGTGAAAAAAAAAATTGATTAGAGGATCCAAAAATACACACAACATCTGTTCTTAAATGTATGGAGAATTATTTTTTTATTTATTCATCATAAAAAAGGATCTAATGCTGCTGCTCAAGCTAATCAATTGCTTCTAATGATTGATTAGGTTTAATACGCTCCATTGAAGGGGTTTCAAAGGAATATTGAATTTAAGCCCGAACAAAGTCTTAAATTTCTGTAGAAAATGGCTTCTTTAAAAAGAATTTTGTGTTAAAGACCGAAATGATACGAATCTGCGATTACAAATCAAATCGTAAGCTGTAGTGGTTGTAGATCGTAGGAGGAGGAAGTCAAAGAATCCAGATTTCTCTTACACACCTCACCGTTTCTGGATCTTACGTTGTAGATCCTTATTCAACTTTCAACAAAGTATTTTCCAATTTGATTTTGAAAGAGTCATACATACTTTAACTGCAAAGCCATCAGGCTAATTTTCAAGATCGTCTAATTAGGATTTGTTAGTTAATATTTGACATTTTATGTCACGTTACACGTTACGTACTCAAGAAATCTTTGATCCTCGTATCTAAGAGAAAAAACAAAATTTTTTTAATTCCCGTGGAATAACAAAACCACTGAACATTGCTAAGTGCTGCCACCATATCTTACTTACTTAATTGGCCATTAACAACCCGATTAACAGATTTCGGCCTACCGTAACACATCCTCCAAGCACCTCTGCTTCTTACACTCCTACGCCAGTTAGTCACATCAATAGATGACGAGAATTTCTCAATTTGGTCCTTCCAACGCAAACAAGGTCGTCTTCTTCACCGACTTCCACAGATCCCGCATTAAATACCCATCTTGCCGAAGCATTCTCCTCTATTAGAAGGACATAACCGAGTCAGCACAGCCGCTGGATATTTATACACACAACGCACAACGTTTATGTACTTGGGGAAGGAGCTCATACAGCTCACTACTGGACCGGGTGTGGAAATCATCGCCAACTCGCACTGGATCGAAGATCTTACGTAGGACTTGTCACTCGAATACTTTTAATCATGAGGAGAATGAACGTTAGTTTTGCCGTACGAGAGAGGACTCTGCTATTCAATTGCCTATTGAGACCATAGTAGCACCTTTTGGCAAGAGTAATCCTGCGTTTGATTTCCAGACTGACAGAATTTTTGGTGGTAACGACGGAGCCAAAATAAATAAATTCCTTGACGTCTCTACTTGTCGACTACATATACTTTGTTTTGCCCTCATTTACTTGAAATTTGTTACTCACGGGTTTTTAGAGTCGCTGATTACAGAACTTCATTCAGATTAAAAAAAAATTCAAAATGGTGATCCAATATGGCGGTCGAAGTTTATAAAAATTAATCAGATTTACTTGAAAATTGCAATTCAGGGGTTTTTGGGGTCGCCGATTACAGATCTTCATTCAGAATTAAAAAATTCAAAACGGCGGTCAAGGTTTATAAAAATTAATCAGATTTATTAGGAAATTTTTATTCAGCGGTATTTGGGGTCGCTGATTACAGATCTTTATTCAGTTTTTAAAAATTCAAAATGGCGGATGCTATATGGCGGTCAAGGTTTATTAAAATTAATAAGCCACCGCCATATTGTATCTGCAAAATGTTTTCGGAAACACCTGGAGTCATATTATTTGCAAAATCCATGCAGGTTTTTGTTATTTTTGTATGTAGGCCTTTGAAAGGCAGCTGATGTCTTCTATATTGATTAAGACATTTGCTGGTGCAATTGGATAAAAATTATCTATTGGCCCAATAGTCAGTAAAGGCGGATACTAAAATGTGGAGGGTATCCAACATTCCAAACAATGATCGTGGCATTGAATTCTGTAAGGATTTTGACCTAAATTTAGAATCTAAAACAGGATGGTTTAATATATTAAAACTTTGCCATTAGATAAGCGACTAAGAGCCTTTATTGATACTGGTTTGGAGTTTCGATTTCCATTGCCATTCTAAATAATTTACTATTTTGAGGTGCATATTTTAATTCAGCATATGTTGCATGTACTATATGTATATAATGATTGATGTTGCAAATGATTGATTTTAACAATTATTTTGTATTTTTTCTATGCTTTATGCTATGCAGACTGCCTACTAAATAAACTACATTCTATGAAATCGAACGGGGCCAGTTGATTTAATTAAACTGCCCTTGAAATACAAATATTTGTTAAAAGAAAATTACAAAGCGAACGTTATAATTAACCATGACCTCTATTAAACAGTTTTAATGAAGTGCCCGTTTTTTTTAAGGGATGCACCCTTAAGATCCTTAAGATTCTTATCCAACATATGGGTGGTGGTTGTGTGAATATTAATCGTTTGTGTTGTAATTAAACAGAAATAATAAAAAAAAAAATTCAAATTAAAGGCGGTTAATGTTGAATTTTAGGAGGATTAAAAAAAAATTTGGTTTCTTCCAATAAAGCTGAGACTGTTAACAGACATTTTTGAAATGTAATTGACATTCTTTTCATTATTTTTGATTATTTTTTGACAATTTTTGTAGCTTACATGACTTCATTAAATGGCATCTGAATGAATGTAAAGTTAACAACTCTTTTTGATTTCTTTTTCTTGTTGCTGCTGTTGTTATTGTCGTCATTTTAAACCACCTTGTACTTTAGTACTGTTAACACAACAGAGACGAAAAAAACCTCCTTTTTTTTGCAAACAAAATACCATGTCTTCAAGTCATTTTGACTAAAGAGCGAAATAGACCTGTGCTGATCCATTAAAAAAAAAAAGGCAAAAAAAAAGGCCATCGAATCACAAAGAATGCTTTTGTGGCAGCAAGCAGCAGCAGCAGCAACAAAATACCATTTGACCGAAATACATTTCAAATTGAAATGGAAAACATTTTCAAATCAACGTGAAAAACATACCAAAAATGAAAAACCCCAACAACAATAACAACTAAATTCAAATTCAAATTCAAATATTCGTATTAAACAAACAAGAAGAAAAAGAAAAAATGAAAATCAAGCCATTTTCCAATTTGATTTTGAAGGAGTCATACATACTTTAACTGCAAAGCCATCAGGCTGATTGTCAAGATCGTCTAATTAGGATTTGTTAATTAAGATTTGTCGTTTTATGTAGCATTACAAACCTTCGTAATGTGTATGCAAGCAATCTTTGATCCTCGTATCTAAGAGAAAAAACAAAAGTTTTCTTAACTCTTGTGAAATATTTAAACCACTGAACATCGCTAAAAGCTGCCATCATATCTTACTTACTTAATTGGCCATTAACAACCCGATTAACAGATTTCAGCCTACCTAACACATCCTCCAAGCGCCTCTGCTTCTTACACTCAGTTTGGTCCTTCCAACGCAAATAAGGTCGTCTTCTTCGCCGACTTCCACAGATCACCGCATCAAATACCCGACTTGCTAAATCATCATCCTCTATTCGAAGGACATAATCGAGTCAGCACTGCCGCTGGATATTTGTACACACAACGCACAATGTTTATGTACTAGAGGAAGGAGCTCATACAGCTCACTGCTAGATCGAATGCGGAAATCATCGCCAACTCGTACTGGATCGAAGATCTTACGTATGACTTGTCTCTCGAATACTTTTAATCATGAGGAGAATGAACGTTAGTTTTGCCGTACGAGAGAGGACTCTGCTATTCAATTGCCTATTGAGACCATAGTAGCACCTTTTGGCAAGAGTAATCCTGCGTTTGATTTCCAGACTGACAGAATTTTTGGTGGTAACGACGGAGCCAAAATAAATAAATTCCTTGACGTCTCTACTTGTCGATTACATATACTTTGTTTTGCCCTCATTTACTTGAAATTTGTTACTCACGGGTTTTTAGAGTCGCTGATTACAGAACTTCATTCAGATTAAAAAAAAATTCAAAATGGCGGATCTAATATGGCGGTCAAAGTTTATAAAAATTAATCAGATTTACTTGAAAATTGCAATTCAGGGGTTTTTGGGGTCGCCGATTACAGATCTTCATTCAGAATTAAAAAATTCAAAACGGCGGTCAAGGTTTATAAAAATTAATCAGATTTATTAGGAAATTTTTATTCAGCGGTATTTGGGGTCGCTGATTACAGATCTTTATTCAGTTTTTAAAAATTCAAAGTGGCGGATGCTATATGGCGGTCAAGGTTTATTAAAATTAATAAGCCAGCGCCATATTGAATCCGCAAAATGCTTTCGGAAACACCTGGAGCCATATTATTTGCAAAATCCATGCAGGTTTTTGTTATTTTTGTATGTAGACCTTTGAAAGGCTGCTGATGTCTTCTATATTGATTAAGACATTTGCTGGTGCAATTGGATAAAAATTATCTATTGGCCTAACAATCAATAAAGAGGGATACTAAAATGTGGAGGGTATCCAACATTCCAAACAATGATCGTGGCATTGAATTCTGTAAGGATTTTGACCTAAATTTAGAACCTAAAACAGGATGGTTTAATATGGATTAAAACTTTGCCATTAGAGAGGCGACTAAGAGCCTTAATTAATATTGGTCTGGAGTTTCGATTTCCATTGCCATTCGAAATAATTTACTATTTTGAGGTGCATATTTTAATTCAGCATATGTTGCATGTACTATATGTATGTAATGATTGATGTTGCAAATGAGTGATTTTAAGAATTATTTTGTATTTTTTCTATGCTTTATGCTATGCAGACTGCCTACTAAATAAACTACATTCTATGAAATCGAACGGGGCCAGTTGATTTAATTAAACTGCCCTTGAAATACAAATATTTGTTAAAAGAAAATTACAAAGCGAACGTTATAATTAACCATGACCTCTATTAAACAGTTTTAATGAAGTGCCCGTTTTTTTTTAAGGGATGCACCCTTAAGATTCTTATCCAACATATGGGTGGTGGTTGTGTGAATATTAATCGTTTGTGTTGCAATTAAACAGAAATAAAAAAAAATAATTAAAATTAAAGGCGGTTAATGTTGAATTTTATGGTTTTTAAGCCATAAATAAGGAAGTGGTGGAGGATTAAAAAAAAATTTGGTTTCTTCCAATAAAGCTGAGACTGTTAACAGACATTTTTGAAATGTAATTGACATTCTTTTCATTATTTTTGATTATTTTTTGACAATTTTTGTAGCTTACATGACTTCATTAAATGACATCTGAATGAATGTAAAGTTAACAACTCTTTTTGATTTCTTTCTTTTTGTTTTTCTTGTTGTTGTTGTTATTGTCGTCATTTTAAACCACCTTGTACTTTTGTACTGTTAACACAACAGAGACGAAAAAAAACCTCCTTTTTTTGCAAACAAATACCATCTAAGTCATTTTGACTAAACATGACCTTGTTGATCCAAAAGGAAAACGAATTACAAGATGCTTTTTGGCAGCAGCAGCAGCAACAAATACATTTATACATTTCCATTTTCATCAATGCCAAAAATGAAAAGAATTCAAACTATCGTATTAAACAAACAAGAAGAAAAAGAAAAAATGAAAATAAATTCCTCAAATGCGAATAAAACGACAAGTAAACTACATGCAAACATTGAAAAATCGCTAAAGAAAATCCAAAAATCAAATCAAATAAATGGAACAACAACAAAAACAACAACAACAAATTCAAATTTAAAATATAAGAAACGACAAAACAAAACAAAAAAAAAAACCAAAAACAACAGAGAAGTACAACCATAATATTGATAAAACTTATGACAGCCGTCCAAAAAAAAATAAAAAAAAAACGAAACAATTGTTGTGTTACTTGGTTGTAACACAGTGAAATTCAATAAAAATGTCTCAAATGCAACAAAACAAAGCAAAAACAAACAAACAAAAAAAAAATTGAACAACAACGGAAGTTATTGAGGGTGCCAACGACTTTGTTATACCTTAGATCCAATACTTTTACTTTTCAGGGTTATGAACTCTTAAAATTCTTTCTTATTTTTTTTTGATTTCAATCGGCAGACAGTCGGGATTGTAGGTTGCAGGTAATTTTACAGGGTGGCTGATATATAATGCAACATAGTGAAGCGCTATATTTTTTTTTTTTTAATTTTATTGTTCAAAAGCAAAAAATGGTGGAAATAACATCAAATTTTAGAATCAGTTTAGATTTGTTCGAATTGGCCACCTTTGGTACGAATTGTGGCCTTTAAACTTCGGCCGCTACACAAAAGTGCTTTGCGGACTTTCGCCCATCGCGATGCGTCGGCAAAACCTTTTGTATTTTTTTTGATCGACCTTTGTTAAATGCCAGGAGAAAAGTCCAACGGATTGAGTCCGAGATTTTGGTGGCCATTGTGCGTATAAATGAAGCAGGAACCTCCTTTTTAAGCTTTTCTTGGTTCTTGTTGACGCGTACAGAGTGCAATTTCTCCGTCATTTTCCGATAATATTCGGCATTTATTTTAACCCCACGGTCGATGAATACGAGCGGGGAGCGACCATCGGCCGTCACGGCAGCCCACACCATTACCTTTGGCGGCACTTGAGTTCTAGATGCCAATCGCAGGTGTAAATTTTCAGCTCAACCCTTTGGCAAGTACATAAACCCGATCATTTTGTTTGTTCACAAACTGCTTAATTTCTAATAGCTTCTCATCGGAGTAAACCAAATGCGGTAACTGGCCACTTTCGTGCAAGCGAAGTAACTCCTTGGCTCTTTCCCTTCTAACTTTGTTTGTCCATCGGTGAGCTCTTGCATTTTTTGGAACTTCAATGCCTTTAGTCCAAGCTTATTTTTTAATATGTGCACGAGCAATTTTTTACCACTGCTTTGTGGATTTCGATCAAATTTAGTCTTCACTTTTCGTGTTGTTACCGTTTTTTTTTCGTCCACTTTTTGGATGCGATGCAACACTGCCAGTATCACGCTAACGAGCAATTGTACGGGAAACAAAAGATTTGTTCACATTTAAATGCTAGAGGGCTCTAACGATAGCCATCTGTGGTTTTCCCAGTCAAATAAAACGTAATCACACTATCACGCTTGAATTCCATCACGAACAACTTTTTTTCTGACTGCAATAGATCAAAATGCTTTCGTAAATTTTATAAATAATAAAATGAACTGTCACTGGAATAAATCTGGCAGCTGTCAGACGAGCGGTTTAAAAATTATAACAACCTCTGTAGAGCCCCTCCATCTAAGACATTGTTCGCAATCCCTAACCTAACTTAACCTATTCTAGTCGCCATAGTCTAGTAGGTTGTGTGTTGGCTTATTAGACTGAAAAGCCCGAAAAGCAGATATCTGGCAAAATAAATAAAATTGTCGTGAAGAGCTTCTTAAAAATCTATCGTTTGGAGTCGACCGTACACTAGTAGGTCCAGCCACTCATGTATAAAATTTTTACGTACACATCATAAGCAGTGTGAGAAGCTAGACCGAAATCCTGACTGAAAGGTTGTAATGACCAAACTCCGAACGACAGATTTTTGAGACACTTTTCATGGCAATATTTTATATACTCTCAGAGTTTATGCCAGATATCTGCTGAGAGGAAGTCGTCTAAGAAATATTTTTTTCTAAATTTTCGTTTTTTTATGTCTGACCAGGGATTTGAATCCCTGGCTTCCCGTCAAATAAGCGAACGGTCTATCTAAAAGACCACACTACCACCAAATTTAGCAAATTAAGAGATAAAAAAAAATTCACAAAAACCAACTCACTTGAGATCAGGCAAATCTCGCTCTTCTTGGAATGTACGGAGAATATGGTTTGGTAGGCTCTATACGAGTTCATAATGCTTTGTAACAATTGTAGATTCTGCAATGTAGAATCCTTCATTAAAAGATAGAAGATTAGACCGTTGAACACCGTCATTGTAGTACGCCATCCCTTTTTCAACGATATCTAGGATAGAAGTATTTTAAGGGTTTTTTTCTGTGTTGTTTTAGAACTTGAAGATGCTTAGTCTACACAAAAAAGGATTGTTTTCGAATCAGGATTTCAGTCTTTAAACATATCAGTCGACCGTATGACAGAACGTTTTTTTTTTTGTGTTAAATATTCCGCGAAATAGTTTTTCCGGTTATTTTAAACAGCTTCAATCTATTTGATGAATTTTTTTAGGATTATTCCGGAACTATCAAAAAAGTACCAAATACTGGATCGACTATATGGTACAATGTATTTTTGGTTAACATAAAGACCATTTTGTTTTCAGTATTCCCAAAAGTTAACAGTTTTCCAATTATTTTCCCCACCTTCAATCTGTTTTAGTGATTTTTTTTTAAAGGACTATTCCGGAACTATCAAAAAAGTACCAAATACTGGATCGTGCGTATGACACAATGTATTTTTGGTTCATGTAAAGTTCATTTTGTTTTCAGTATTCCCTAAAGTTAACAGTTTTCCCAGTTATTTTCCTCATCTTCGATCTGTTTTAGTGAATTTTTTTTAAAGGACTATTCCAGAATTATTAAAAAAGTACCAAAATCCTATTTAAAATTAAATTAATTCCTAGGCAACAAACAATTTAGTATCAAAATATATACAAATTGTAGCATAATTAAGTTAAAATATTTTTTTATTTTTAGTACCTTTATAAGTTGGATTTTGTACATTAATTTTAGTACCTAAGTTAATAATTACTTTTCTTTTTGTACTTTTTGTACATTTTTTTTATTCAATTGATTTCGATGATGTTTTAAAGGTACTAAACTTTTCGTAATTCGTTATGGTAGTTGGAATTTAATTACGAATTTTGGTTATTTAAATTGTTGGTACTTGATTTTGTATTTTAATTAGTACCAAATTATGTTTTTAAGTACCAAATCATGTTTTTAAGCATCAAATCATGTTTTTAAGGTTTTAATTGATTTTAAAATGGTAACTTTTTATGATTTAGTACCAAATACCTTAAGTACTGCAATATTTTACCAAAAAGAAATTCTGATTTTTACTACAATTTTTATGGTTTTTTTTTTTGTACAATTTTGCAAAATTTTTAAAAAACATTTCGAACTTAAGCAATTATTTAAATAGCCATAGCACACGGTATATTTTAAAAATATCACGTATAATTTTATTTTTTTTTATTATTTCTTGGCATAAATTGTTTTTGTTTTCAGAATTTCCTTTGATTTTGTGTAACCAAACCATATAATGAACACAATATTTGAAATGGTTTTTCGAACTTCCCTTCTGATTGGTTATCCAGCAAACAAGATTCAGAAATACCATGTAAAATCAAAGGAAAAATAAAATTAAAACCACAACAAATCATAAGAAACTAAACAAAAAAGTACCAAAAATTGGAAGAAGAAGAAAAAAAAAACGAAAATTTCGATATTTTTTATGGTAATAAAACAAGCAGGCAAACGGCCCAGACTGTAAGTTTCTTTTTGTTTAACGGACTAGAATTGTTTTTTTCTTTTTCTTTTCCTTTCAATACGATTCGTTATAAAAATATTTCTGTTTTCGGTTGATTTTTTCCTTTAGTTTTGCATGAATTGAATGGCAGGTAGTATGAGTACAGTAAGACCCCGCTTAACGCGAAAGATATCTTTATTCTGGACAGAGTAACAAAAGAGCATTGAAAAAGATACATAGTATACACTGTCCATCACTTTTGGTTGATGCATGGCCGTTTCATTTACAACTGCGTAATATTAAAATAGCGTAAATCGAGGCAATGTTAAGCGGGGTCTTACTGTATTTATATGTAAAATTGAATGGCTCATCGGTTGGTTGGCTGGGTTACTTTTTCATGCCATTCCAATTTCAATTCCATTTCAACTCAACCATCCATCCATCCATCCATCTAAACCATTGAGTATTTGTAGTAGGCCGTAGTGTGTTTTCGCTTTTAACTCATTCCGTTTAATATGGTAATAGAAAAGCAATAAATTGAATACAAAAGATAAGCTAACTTAAATTGTGGCCTGGCCTGGCCTGGCCTAGTGGTGGTAATGGTGGTGGTAGAAATATTTTTTTTTTTACTTACCTACCGTTAATGCCGCCAACTGACTAACTCAGTAAACTGGCAGTCTTCTTGTATTTAACTTTACTGTGCGAATTAAGTTGCGTTATACTACGTTTACGTCTCTCCCTATCTCTCTCTCTCCCTCTTTGGCATGGAATAACTTCAACGAAAATGTTAAATATGCAGCACGAAATACAAAACTAAAGATTTATGTTGATTTTAATTAAAGTCATTACATTTATTGACAATCATAACTATTAAATCAAATGTCTTAAACGTGGGTAGTCTAAAAAGTTGATGGTAAAGAAAGAGAGATCTACAAATGACTAATATGATGGCAATTCCTAGGTAATAAAACTAATTGGACTACAAAACTGAGGTGGCATCCTCAATAGCGATATTAAATCTTTTTGTGGGTAGGAAGTCGCCGTAGTCTAGTAGGTAGTGTGTTAGCTTACTATGAGGCTAGTAATTGATGAGTCGCAGTTTCTCCTTCAAAGGTACTCTTTAGAGATGTAATAATCGGCTTTGATAAACTGAATTTGTTCCGCTGTCTTTATTGTCATTAGGAGTTATATTATCGTAATCAGTTATTTTGTACTGCCAATTTAAGTTTCTGAAACATTTCCGAAACTAGTCGTCATTAGGCCTTGTCGCCTAATCTTCCCAGCTAGTGACTGTATGTATGTGTGTACTATGTTCCCGGTACAATCAAAAGTAAAATATCTCATCTACTGCTCTCTGTTCTGATAAAGCTAAATGGCCTCCTGGCATGTTAGTCAACGCATAGCGTCTTTTAAGATCATATCGGGTCCTGATTCCAAAGAAATGGGCATTATATGAGAGCTTAGAAAAACTGCATAAATAATCTAAAGCCAACACCTAAAAGTGGAAGTTTGTGGCGGTAAGCGACACAACACGGCAACTGTTCTATACTCCAAACAGCTGAATGTTGTGCCTACTTTTGCACAAGACCTATAATCAGATTGCAGCCAAGATCGACGTGTAAATAACGAGAAGTCGCTATAGTAGGTAGTGTGTTGGATTATTAGACGTAAAGCCTGGGTTCGTATCCCAAGTCAGTAAAATAAAAATATGAAAAAATATTTCTACGGCGAATTCCTCTCAGCGGATTTCTGGCACAAACTCTGAGGGTATATTGAAAATTGCCATGAAGATTTTCTCGAAAATCTGGCGTACGAAACCGACTTTAAATTATAGGTCCCGCCACTTATGTGTACAATTAATGCACACACAACATAGGTGGTGTGAAAACCTAGGTCGTAATCCCTGCTTAATAGCTGTAACTTTCAATTATGTGTGTTATATATTTATTTATAACCGACCCCGAAACTTCTCACACTACCCACGCATATACTTTGTTTAGTGCACTAGTCTTGGTTATTAATAAAAAAAATAAAATGTTGTTGAACAAACCAAAAAAAAAACCAATAAAATTATGAATAAATTGCCATCGAAAACAAATATTTTCTCATTTTAAATGATGGATTAACATGATTTAACAATTTATTCATCGTTTATTATGAATTCCATTTGCAGAAGAAGACATTCTCGTATTTCTTTTATGGGAATTATGGCAAATAAACTTTTATTTTGATTGCTTTACAGGTTTTATTCATGTTAATAGAAGGAAAGAAATATAAAATGAAAGATTCGTTGAAAGACTTTACAAGGCTTTAGTTTAAAAAGTGATTCGCGACATGTGCATGCTTAATAGGATTGCATTTTCAAATTGAATAGGCTAAGAAACGAACAACGGTTGTAGGTTTGGTTAAAGGACGTGCACTTGCCAACTGGGACAAGTATAGTACCCGGAGGTCGAACTGACCCTTTGTACAATGTCCTTTAAAAGGAAGGATAATACAGGGGATAGGAAAAAGGATAGGATGTCGGAAAGGGAGAATGTCAAGCAGAGGAATTACACAGACCAAGTAAAACAAAAAGTGAAAACGTGATTACACCGATAAAGCCCTAGCACTTCTCAACCGTCTCAAGCTACTAATGAATCAGTGGAGATCGTTGATGTCGGCTCGCGGTACAGTATTCAAACCCACAAATAAGCACCTGCCAAGGGTCCTGCCTAAGGGCTGGGCGGATACAATGGAGGTGCTCGACATTATCCAACTTCTCTTTGAATTTTATTATCGAAATTCTATGATTACCTTTTGTGGTAATAACGCAAAGTTCAGTACCATTGTATAACCCGCTGTTTCATTTGTCTGAGATGTTGTTTCCAATTGAAACAACATTGTAGCCTCTTGAAAATCTTTCAACTGTTACAAGCATTTTTAAGCAAACAGAACATATTAGATTGTGCTAAAATCGGTAGCAATACTGTTTCCATAAGATTCTCTTGGTTTCCTCAACTTTAGACAGAACAGACAGGTCATTACGACCCTTCAATCAGGATTACGATCTCGCTTGTCACACCACCTATATTGTGTTTGTTAATTTCAAAATCGACTCCGAACGGCAGATTGTTGGGAATTTACTCTCAGAGATTTTGCCACAAATCTGTTGAGGACTTAGTCATCGAAGAAATATTTTCTTGATATACAGTGAGCGTCAAAAGAAAGTGTACATTACATATAAATGTACATTAATAAGCTACCGTTATTTTTAATTAAAATTGTTTCATTGAGAGTTTTTAAAATTGAAACAAAAAACTACAAAAAAAAATTTCGAAATATTGCCAAATTTTTTCGGGAACTCTCCTTAAGTGGCAAAAGTTGAGTTTAGTGATTATTGGAATCTTATCCATGCTATATAGTTTCTTTTGACGCTCACTGTATTATAATCAAGGGCTTTAAGCGTGGCCTCACCTCTAATAAGCCAACACATTACTATGTAGACTATGGCAACTACTTCAGACAGAAGTCTAATACAAATTCAGACAGAAATTTGCTTTAAATTTCCTTTTCCCTAGACAGTTGTGTATAGTAGGAAGATGCAGATCTGTTTCCTGGGGATCCTTTTAAGATACGATAATAAAGCAATAAGTCCATGGCTTTTTCCATGCCTGGTGGTTCAAAGTGTAAGAGAAAAGGATGGTTGCCTCTATAAGCATTTTAATTTCGTTCCTTTAAGACAAAACGTTGTAAATATCGTAGGTTTCCAGTGCGACGCCTTGGAGAACTGAATTGTTTCGCAATGAAAATGAGACCCAATAGAGTCTTAGTAGCTGTTTTCTCTGTCACAGTGTATTGTACATCAAGTTAATGGGAAAGTTCTTGGCTTCTCCATAAAACTGTTACAGTTTTCAGTGTTTTTTTTGTTTTTGTTTTCATTTTTTTTTTTAAATTTTTCCATCTAACGGTGTGTATTAAGCTTTTGAAAATAAAGAGACCCACATTCTGTTCAAATAGATTTGAAATAAATTTAATCTCCCATAAATATTTATGAAAACAAAAAAAAAAGAAAACGAATTTAAGAAAACTGGAGGGAAAACATTTGATTTGAAATTCAGAAGCAGCAGTGAAATGTTGATGGTGGCGCTACATTTTAAGAAATCATGTCTCTCTCTACTTGTCATGTCGAGTTCATATATGAAGAACGGCAATACACATTATAAAGATAACAACAATAGTAACAACAATGACTTGAAAAAAAAAATAGCAACATCAGTCATGCCAAGAACAAAAACTACAACCATTATTCCGTTGTTGGTTGATTCCACAGATGATGATCATGATCATCAGCAACATTTTTTTTTTTTTTTGTTTTTTTGATAATCATGATCAAGACAATATTTTTTTTTTAAGCAACAATAGCAAGAAACATAACAACAAGCTTTAAAATAAGATCAACAACCCGAAATAACAAGAGAAGAAAAATAAAGAACGTCCATTGGAGGTGGCATAAGAAGACTTCGTAGGGCTGCTACTTAAGGCTTCAGCATAAATTAAATTTTTTGTATAGAATTCTTGATAGGTAATGATATTGCAAACAAAATAAAAATAAATTTCTATTTAATTTCAATTCAACTCTTTATTGTACCTACAATTTTATGTGCCACTGTTTACAATTTGTCGATACAACAATAATTTGTTTATTCGTAATTCTTATCACACAACTATTCGCTATTCTTCTTGCACTTTTGCTCGCGTAAACACTAACAACTGTTCGGCAGATTTTTACAACGGCGATCTTCAAACCGCGACTGTTTTCTTTACACGCAACTTCACACAAGGCAGACTGAATTCTTACTTACACATCGTGTGCTTTGTTTTGTCTTCAGCCTGATGAAGGTTCTTGAAACAGAACGTTCGGGGTTTCGCCTTCTAGACAATTCTGCAGAGACTTTGTTGTTATTTGTGCATTTTATTCACATTGCTTGTTGTTGCATTGTCTATCCTCTTCTTTTTCATACCGATGTTGTTGCTTTACTTGTAACATGTTCGTTTAATTGCTAGTGTAGCTGTTGTTAATTATGTTAACGTTAAACGATGTTTTCATTTTAAAAGATCTTCTATAGCCGAGTCAAACCACGGATCTCTTTGAGCCTTGCTGCCAACAATTAATGGCTTTAAAGCAAACAATTTTATTAAAATGCTGGATGACAGATCAACAGAAGAGGTGTGATATTCCTTTACAACATCTCCGGACCACAGATATCTCAGATGATCTGACACAATCTGAAAGATCTAGGCTATGAAGTTGCAAAAGCACTCAAGACTGAACAACCACAAAAGAGGTATGGTGTGCTATTATAACATCGCCTAACCACACAAACAGAACTGAAACTGATGAGCCGATACAAACTGAAAGAGCTTGACTGTAAAGTTTTGATAAACACGCCATATAGCACGGACTCTGCTGATTTTGATCTCAAAGACATGAATGATATGCAGTAATGGGATAATAGGTTTACTTCCTAAATGCGAAAATATTATCGATAAAAACGTTAATTTGTAATCGATCGTTTATGAATACCTAAAGGCAACGGAAATGATTCTGAAAGTAATGGGTAAACCTGGTGACCAGTAGTTGTAAATTCAAACCCAATAAATGGCCTATTACAAACGACTTAATGAACCAATGTTGATTATTCTTTTCGTATTCTGTGATATCTAAAATTGCTTAAAAATTTCGCACAATTCTGAAATGAGTTGCTTTACTAAAGACCTTTAAAATAGAATGCCATTCATACACGAATACATGAATGAATGAACTTCAAATACGAGTATCTCTTTGTAAATGAATACACTGTGAAGACAACAAGAAAACAGATTACCATAGGAATGTAGATCAATTCTTAATATAATTCAAATACAGGGTGACATTTTTGTATTCCTCTGAAGGGAAGTTCGATTGATTGATTGCACTCTTGCATTCGTATGGTATGAAGCAACTTCTGAATCAGCCATCGCGTAACATGGAGATACAACATTCGTGGCAAAAACTTCATACAACAAACATGTTGGATCATGTTGGATGAGTTTGAGTTGAAGTTTGAGAGAAAGTACTTTACAAGCCTTAGGCAACATGGACCCTGTGCTCCTTTTCTTTAGGAAAAAACATGGTGGACCACTTAAGTGTATATCTGTCGCCTTAGTCTTGCAGTTAGTGTGTTGGCTTATTAGACGTGAGGGCACGGGTCAAACCCCAGCTCAAACATCTTCAACAAAATAAAATCTGAACACATATTTTTTTCCCGGCTTCCTTTCAGCTGTTTACTAACAAAAACTCTGAGAGAAACGAAAAAAAATTTTCACAAAAAGTTTCTCAAAGATCTGGCGTTCGTAGTTTACTTTAAACTGTAGGTCCCACCATTCATGTCCAAATTTAACATACACGACATAGGTGGTGTGAGAAGCTAGGTTGTAATCCTTACTAAAGGCTTGTAATGACCAATTATGTATGTTGCATGTTGGAAGTGTAAGAAGCAAACAAAAAATTCCTAAGATCCTATGCACAAAAGTAATAGACGGGTTTGAAATGTTCTGCAAAGTGGAAACAGGAATATTGGGACCCAGAGCGAAATGTAGAACTTAGTTAAAAACCTTCCTCAAAGACTCGTCTGTCTTTTTGGCACATTTACATAAGTCCCACGAGTTACTGGTTTGAGAGCTCTACAACCGGCGGTCGAAACATTATGGGCTATCCAATCTATCTTTTATTTTAATAGAAATGTTTGATAGGGGAGTTGAAGAAAAAAAACTCAGCTTCGACGTTCGGAAGGGGATAGCAACAGCTTGATAATATTTGCAAAATGGATATTTTCGGGTACCTGGAGATGTTTTTTTTTTTGTTATAAAACCAGCACTCAGGGGATGGCCCCTACTCATGCAGTGCATTGTGAAGGTTGCAGGAAAGATGGAAAGAGGGAAAATGCGATGAACAGTAAGGAAACGAGTTGCTGCTGGTGACTATGAAATGGCCAGTGCTATACCTTCACCATTAGACAGTCTACAGCAATCGTCCCCAAGAAGCCCGCAGTTTCTCACACCACTTATGTTGTGTGTGTTAATTTTGTGAAGAAGAGGAGTCAATGGAGCACTTGATCACCAATTGTTTTGGAATACACAAGGCTACTATATAAACAGGACTTGCTCAGGCTTACATTACTTACTGACTTTACTTAATTTGTCATTATAAGCCTTTAGTCAGGATTACAACCTAGCTTCTCAAACCACTTATGTTGTTTGTGTGTTAATTTTATATGTACATGAGTGACAGGACTTACAGTTTAAAGGCGACTTTAAGCGACAAATATTTTTTAAACACTTTTCAAGGCAATTTTACTTACTCTCAGCGGTTTTGCCTAAAGATTTGTGAGAGGAAGTCGCCAAAAAAATATTTTCATATTTTCGTTTTGATGCCTAACCTGGGGTTTGAAACCGGGCCTTATGTCTAATAAGCCAACTCACTATCTACTAAACTACGAAAGAGTTAATTTGTTTCCTTATCGTAAAGGTCAACCGAGTAGTAACAGTACAAATGACCATTCTAAGCCTTACATCAACGTATGGTGTTAGCTGACCTAGCTGGCAAAATACTAGGAAGAGTTGCATTTTAGCCAATTTCTTGCAGTGTAGTTTTGTTATTAGAAAAAACCGTACACATTTTACCTAAGCATGACTTGTAGTATTTCCATTAGATGAACAAAAAAAAAAACAAAAAAAAAAACTGAATGAATTCATTTGGAACTTAAGAAATCCAAGTGATTTCTTATTTTTTTTTTCTTGTATTCTGCTCTTTAATGAATTTCAGGCTTAATTTGAATAAAAGTGAATGGCCTTTAAAAATGTTTGAAAACAACCTGAGTCTCGTTGTAATTTCGTTACGCATGGCCTTTGACATGATTTTTATTTTATTTTATTTTGCTAATCTTTGTTGTTTTCTGTTCTATTTTTAGATTTATTCGATGACTGTTTGGGACCCATTCGACGGCGTCATCATCCTAGGGGCACTAAACGTGGTCGTCCTCGGGGCAGCACACGCAGAGGTGGTGGTAATGGTGCGGCAAGCACGAGAACCAGTACCTCACCGGGACAGGTTTCCAGTTTCCTCGAATAATGAAGGTAAGTTGGTTCGTGTTTGTGTTTGTATTTAAATAGCCAATTAAACACTTGGTTTCGATTACTTCCGTTTTAAAACGAGATTTTTTTTTTTGTTCTAAAAACGGATTAATGCTGTTCTGTGCTATGCTTTTAAACGAATTTTTCCTTGTGGTAAATGCTGCATAACAATTGCTTTCATTTCTTCTAAAGCACTTGAAAATTTTAAATTGTTAGGGGGGGTTCCTTTCGGAATTTATTACCATTTTTCTACACTTTAACCCTCCGTGCGTGTAAATCATTGTTAAAATGAATCTTTTTTTTTTTGTCGTTTGAAAAGGAATTACTGTAAGGGGGAGGATTTAGTTGTACTTTTTAGTACGTGACACTTTATGCTTTAGAACGTGTTGTTTTTATTTTTAATCTTTAAAGAGTTTTTTGTTTCTAATATTTCCCTGTCATTTTTCATAAAAGGGGGAGATTAATTACCAGCGATATTGTTAAAGTCAGTAAAAATATTTCTTTTCATTTAATTTGATTATCAAAAATGATTTATTTGATTATAATATTTTAATTAAAAGCCATTTTCATATAACAAAAACAATATTTTTATTACACAGTACATCCATTAGAAGTGTTAGTGTCCATGGATGCTGCAGATTCTAATTGTATGAACCCAACACGTGTATGGAAAATGACAGACATTTCAGTTTACACTTCGTGTGCACACAGTGCCTTAATACATCGCCTGTGTTTAAAATTTTACAGAACTTTCTAGTTACTGTTCCAAAAACTTGACGAAAATTCTCTATTAAAAGGTCCGCAAAATAACTTTTTTTTTTTGAAAAGGCCTTTAAAAAAAAGCTACTGAATAATATCTCAAATTTCTTTTTTTATTTGAAAGTACAATCCTTTCGATTAATAATGGAAAATAATTTCATTAAAATGGCTGCCTCGCCTGGCCATGCGGTAGCCTACACGAACGGTCCAATTTTTAAACACATTATCGATTGGCTTCACGAATATTGTCCTTTAAAGCGTCAATTGTCTCTGGCTTGTCGGCATAATACTTACCTTTGACAACACCCCACAAATAATAGTCCAACGGTGTCAAATCACAGCTCCGAGGTGGCCAAACGACATCAACTCTGCGGCTGATAATCCGATCTTCAAAAACAGGGCGCAAAACATCGAGTGTAGCTGCGGCGGTGTGGCACGTAGCGCCATCCTGTTGAAACCAAATGTTGCTAATATCCTCCTCTTTAATTTTTGTGAAGAAAAATTTGTTCAACATGGCCCGATAACGATTGCCATTGACTGTAACGGCCATTCCTTGCTCATTTCCGAAGAAAAATGTCCCAAATTACGCTTCTCCACCAAAATCCGCACCAAACAGTGACTCGTTTTGGGTGCGTCGGCTTTTCAATATATGCTTGCAGGTTTTCAGTGCCCCAAATGCGACAACTTTGTTTGCTTACTTGCCCGCCAAGATCAAAATGAGGTTTGCCAAAATCGGCATCTTCTATAAGTCGCTCGAGGATCCACTTAGTGAAGCGATAACATGTTTACACAACAATATTCGTTCAGCGGAAGGATAAAACTAATTATCTGTCAAATCAGACATGAGCTAAGTATTACCATTCACGAAATAAGCACTAGTTGAAAAGAAAAACGTTAGATGCCGGACCCGATAAATTATAAGAATGCTGGGAATTACAAGTGCTTAGCTCGATGCTTTTCAATGTCAAAAATACATATCCTTCTGATCAATCACCTGCTATAATTGGTTATTACAACACTTTAGTTGTGAATACAAACTGGATTCTCAGGTCATACAAATGGTTCCGTCAAAATAACAGAACCTACAGCATTATAACGACTTCGAACTGCAGACATGAGATTTGCCAACTCAACACTCAAGGCTCTATGCCTTTGTCAAAAGACTGTTTACATGACAGTTTGAAAGCATTTAAAAAAAAAAACTGGATACTCAAAATCCCTACAGACAATTAATAACACTGCCCTGCATGGATTTTGCAAATAAAATGGCTCCACTTGTTTCCGAAGGCATTTTAAGCCCTGAACACGAATCTCCATCACGTCAGGTTTTAGAGAAAAAGGGGATTGAACCCCCTCGAGGCTCAAGGTCGACTTTAAACTGTAGGTCCCGCCACTCATGTACAAAATTAACATACACAATATAAGTAATGTGAGAAACTAAGTCCATAACCCTAGCTGAAGGTTAGTAATGACCAATTATGTATGCATCAGAGATCAGCAATAAGTATTCTAAAGGATGAGTAGATCCTAGTCATACTTACAATATCAGATACTTATACTCATTCATACTTATTTTAATATCATTACTCATACTACTCATACTCAAAGTTGGAAGTACTTGTCGTATTCATACTTAACAATACGCATGATGACTTCGACTCGTCTCTACTTAACATTTACCCGAAGCACAAAATAGGTATGATTCGCTTATGAGTACTGCAATACTCACAAGAAGATTCGATTCACTTGAATCATTTATAAGTTTATAATAGTATTTTTTTAAATTTATGAATCAGAATGAGTAGGCGTATGAATCAAACATATTTCGAATGTTGTGAGTTTAATGTCAATGTTGTACTCATACTCATTGCAACCTATACTTCGAAATCAATGTTGTAGCGAGTACAAATGAATTAGAGTAGTTGAATTTGAATTCTGTTGATTCATTCTTATTCAAAATTGCATGAGTGCTTATGAGTAGCAGAAAAATTATGCTACTTACCTCGTATAATGAGTTACTTTTATTTCTCTAATTCCACTTAAAATCCTACCATAATTGTTGTAATAATTTTTTTATGTGGCATCAAGACTATTTTAAACTGTAGCACGTTCCTAATTGTTATTGGCAACATGCAACATCTGTATTAGAGAGAGAGAGAGGGAGAGAGTCCAAACGACGAATTGGAATAAAAATAAAAATTAAATGCATAATTACGTAATAATAATTCCAAATTCCAAATGGGCATTTTAACAAGAACAAAATGAATAGAATGGAATGGAAAGGAAAGAAAGGAAGGCAGAAAAAGACCAGGGGATTCTCTGATAATTCCGCCACATTATGAGCGGTGGCATAAGTTTTAAGCTCATCATGGTTTTTGTAACTCATGTTGCAAAAAACGTTTGAAAATGTAGCAAAAAAAGAAAAACGCACAACAGAGTAAAACATCAGACGTAACTGTGGCATTTTAAACAGAATGTATACATGCAAACATACATGGAAACATACATGCAAACATACGTATACAGACCATTATGTTTGTCGGTGTATATAGATTTTTAAGCCGATTTATGCAATTAACGTTAATTTGTGGCAATACGTGTTTTTCTTTCTCTTTCTGCTTTTTTGTAAAACATTTTCATATTGTCGCTTCACTTGCTACATGAGGTTTACGAATGCTAGCATGTGGTAACAGCATTTACTTATGTATATACAGTTGTGTTCAGAATAATAGGAGTGCATTTTGAAAATAGTAGAGCTATTTTGGGATTTGGTTGACTACAACACATCTACGAGGCATTGAGTCAATAAGATCTTGGCATCTGTTTAAAGGAATTTGATGCTACGCACACGCGCTCTGGGATCCATAGTTCTTCTACATTTGAAGGTTGTTTCTCTGCAGCATACATTTTGACATCTCCCCATAGATGTTCTATGGGATTAAGGTCAGTAGACTGAGCTGGTCACACTATAACCCGAAACCGCCAATTTGCTAATTTCCTGATGTGTTTCGTGTCATTATCTTGTTGGAATATCCATTATAGAGCCGTGGAATATGGTAACATCACTTCTTTCAAAGCCCCGACATAGACATTCCTAACCATTGTGTCTCTAATTGGAGGTATTGGGCCTACACCATTATATGAAAAGCTTCCGCATATCATTAGTTTTGCACCACAATTTTTACTGTCTTTTGTGTATACTAAGCTTTATATTTAGTATTGGGCAGACGTCTAGCATACTGTCTTGACCCAGCAAATAAAACAATTTTGCTTTCGTCGGCCCACAGTATGTTTCTTTCATTTTTCTTTTGCATATTTGATATGTTCTTGGGCAAACTTTAAGTGTGGCACCACTGTTGTCCATCAAACGACTACGAATAGTAGAACCACATACGGCAAATTCAGATCGTTTCGAATTTTTTTTTTTTGAAGACGCACAACCGTTGGTCATCGTCGTTTGATGTTTTGCCCTTGCGCCCACGCGTGTTGGGCTTTTTAAAACATTTGTGATCATTTGATCGGTGTAACTTAAGATTTCCTTAATTTCTTTAAAAGTTTTGCCTTTTTTCCCTGAAGATTTTTAATTAGTTCTCTCGTTTCTTCAGTAACCACGTAAACCATATGTGTTCTACAGTACGCAGGTTTATCTAGTTCAAAATTTAATTAAAGTTTTTACGTTATTGACCTGAGGCATACAAGGAATAACAATAAAAGGTCCGAATCATGGGTATCGCTGACGAAGTTGTAGTTGTTGTATGTATTGTATGTGTTGTATAGTTATCTCTAATAGGCCCATTTTTGATGAGTTTGTCGATATCGACTCTACGAACTTACCCACCAAATTGCATTTGTTTACGATTACTATTGCCTTAAATGGCCGTTGGAGGCACAGAAATCGAATTAAAGAGGGCGATAAAATACCTGGGAGTGATTATTGATGACAGGTTGAATTTCAAGGAGCACGTAAAATACATCGGCGAAAAGGCATCTGTAACGCAAGGAGTACTAGCGAGCATGATACCAAATATCGGAGGACCAGGTCTATTTAAGATGAGGATAATTCGTCAATAATGTTGTATGTTTGCCATATATGGTCGGAGACACTCTCCGTGGGAACGACAAGGCGAATACTGTCCTCGGTGTATCGTCTAAGAGCAATTAGATGGATAAGTAGCTTCAGGACGGTGTCTGATAAAGCGGTATTGGTATTGCCGTTGCCAATACCAAGAGACATATTGACGGATAAAATAAGACGGATATACTTTAGCCGTCTCGAGTGTCCAGGACCGACAGCGGATATAAAAGCGGAGGAAAGAAGGACGAGCTGACTTACTACGTGAACCAGTTCCTAACTAGTCATGAATGTTTTAGGAAGTACCTGCACAGATTTGGACATGATACTTCTCCTAGAGTGGTTGAAGTGTGTAGGGAGTGGGGTTTAGTACGTAGCCACCAGTGATGGTGAATCATGCATACATTTGTCGGCACAAAAGTATCTTTCGAAGATTTACCAACTTCGGCTCAAGGCAAAAAAAAAACCAATATCCCTAAATATTCAATTTTAAATGTCTGCCACGCCTATTTTTGCTAAATCGAACTTTTTTTTTTAAAAAAGGATAAGTTTTCGAACAAAAAAACAATGATTGAAATCGGTTTAGTAGTTTAAGCGGTGTAGATGTGTATCATTTGAAGGGAGAGAGTTGTCACGCCCATTTTTGATGGAATTGTTAGCAAATTTTATTCGTCGGCGATCAATATGTACCTAAACATTCAATTTTAACGATTTGCCACGCCTTCTTAACATTTATATGTGTTGTCCGATTATGAAACCTATCCGATATGCAAACAAAATTTCATGGAAATCGATCCATTTCGAAGGAGTTTAACGACTAACATCGTGACATGGGAATTTTATATTTTAGATTTTGATCAACTGAAGTCAATGGCATACGCAGAAATGAATCAATTTCATAGCAAATATTAAAGTAATTATGAATTAGAATAAAACATGTTTGCAAATTGGTACAATAAAGGCTTTTAACTTTGAAGCAGTTCACCTATTATTTTGAACACAGCTGTATGTGTGTGTCTTTCTGTCTATCTGTTTGTATATTTTTCAATTGCATAAAATTAAATCTCCTCGATTATATCGTTTCGTTTGATATAATCGCTCATTATTTTAATTCTGTTTTTTTTTCTTCTTCTTCTCTCTGCCGCATGTCGCAAATGTGCTGCATGCATGATGTGTCTGGACCCAAAAGTTGTGGTCTCTTTGGTCACATGACTGTATGCGTATGTGATGTTGCATATTTTATGATTTCGTAAAAATTTTTTTTCATTCAATTTCAATTTGAATGGAAATGCCTCTCCAATGAGTGACTGAATTGAGAATTTTTTTTCTTATTTTTTTTTCAAAGCATAAGCAACTGAGCTCCAATCATTTATTTTGCTTAACATCTCAATAAAGTTGGCTTATAATTAATTACTTGCAACACTTGCATTTGTTCAAGTATTTCTCTCTCTATCTCTCTCTAATTTTTCTATTCATAAACATGTTGTAATAGAAGTTGTTTTTAAGCAGACATAATCATTAATTATTGAAAAAATTTAATTCGTTACAAGAATAAAATGCCAAAAGATTTAAATTTTTACACGCAAATATTTCCACAAATGTAATCTGGGTGTGTTCATGAAATCCATAACGAATGTGAGAAAAATCTCCAAAAAACGAATTTTTTTTTAAACAAAAGTAATCTGCTTGACGACATAAATTTTGCAATAAAATCTTTGCCATTACAACTGTTTAAGCGTTTGAACTTCATCTATTGTCCTTTTGCCAATTGCATGGTGACATGAAGATCATTCGCATAGACCTCTATTCGATCCGTCTAGTGCAGCTAAATGGTTCCTACAAATATGGAACAGAAAGTCAGTAATCGGAAGTTCCATAAAATTTGCCTTCAAGGCCACATGCTCTTCTAGCCTATATTCAATCTCAAAACAGAAATTTTAGTTATTTGTTAGGTCAATAGGTTACACAATTTAAATACAAAATCTTTGAGCAATTATTTTAGCATTCGAATGCAAGTAATAGAGTTCTAAAGACGTATAAGTCGTTCAATTGTTATTAAAACTGATTGCGTCCTCTCTCCACTACTATCCTACGTGTCACTTACGTGTTGCACGTAAATTGTTTATCAAGATGGTGAACATCTGTCTTCTGGCTCACAGACATAGCATTATTCAACGGAAGAGTACAACAGAATGCTTAGACCCCGCTTAACGCGGGTCATATGTTCCAATATGTTCCAGTGCTAAACGAAACAGCGTTAAACGAGGCAACTTAACACTGCCATATGTATACACCTTGTAACGTTGATGACAACTAATAAATCAACTGTGACCCAGGCAAGATGCGTTCTTACTGTGATTGCGACTTCGGAAAACACAGTTGGAATCTTTTTCTGAACAGACTAACAAAAGATACGTATTACATAATGTCGCTATATATTGCACCGCTTTGTATGAGTGCATGTACGTTTCATTTGCAACCGCGTAATACTGAAAAAGTGTTAGCGGGGCAGCTTTAAGCAGGGTCCTACTGTACTTTTCTGTCAAGGCCACCAGTTCCGAACTGTTTGGGGTTCAACTGGTAGCAGACTGAACTGCGAAGCTCGATCCGAACTTAATTCTGGTACCACGGGTGTCGGGAGCCCCAGAGATTCGCCTCAATGGTGCGGCCCCCTTGTGGGAGCAGCGTGTGGCTGTGGTTTAAACCTAAATCGTGGGAAGAGCGCAAGCTCTATGTGGCGTTGCATTCTCAACCATTGTGAAAAGAGGAATTTAGATAGTCTCCCACCCGTAACCAAGAGGGAAGTCCTGTCAAAATGCAAAGCTTCGAATTGGTATTCACGTGTGGTGATGTAGCCGGTGATATGCTTATGCATATTATCTGGTTGCATCACTATTCGTGGGTGCGCTGGTAGTCGCATTGTGTTCACCCGTGCTTTGAGCACCGTGGAGTAAGCCTTCGCGACGATACTCACGTTAAACCCTGGACTAATGTACTTTCCTATCTTAGATAGGCTCCGCTCCTAACCAAGAGAAATGTCGTGTCCAAATACATTGCTTCGAATTGGCACTCAGGTGTAGCAATCTGTTATATTTGGGGGCGTTGGTAGACTCATTGTATTTCACCCTGTGTGAAAAGCACCATGGGAATAGGTCCACGCGGGCAGGTACTCATATAAAACACATTCGAGTTGTACTTCCCTGTCGTGCACTTATGTATACCTTGCCTTCTATGGCATGTATTTTGATTCTACAAACTTATTGGCCTTGAAGTGATTCCTATTCTGAACGTTTCTTTTTCGTTTTATTGGTTTGCTAGACGAAAGCTTGCCAGTTCAAACACTTCTATCGGCAAATCTCTCTTAGCAGTCTTCTGGTAAAACTTTCCATAGAAAAATAATTGCCTTGGAACGACGTTAAGCTCTAGATTCCATCATAAATGCATAAAATTCATGAATATACTGTTGGTGGTGTAAGAAGCCAGTCCATAGTCTTGATAATCCTTCTAGATAACCAGATGCATAACTCTAGTGTTTTAGCAAAAGTTTAGATTGCCTAAAATCAGTTTTTTCATTTGGCTTTATTTGTATTTCACAGAAAGCTTCAGACCTTAACAGTGGCGAGATAGCTTCAGAACTCTGCTTATTATTCTGCAGACAACGACTGATCTTCTTTACTGAATTATGAATTAACACATTGACTGCCAACTACGAGATAACTCGTAGATTGTGTTCCGTTCTACGGACAATTTGATTTTTCACATTAGTGTGTACAAGATAACAAGAATAAAGAAGTCGCCGTGGTCTAGTGGGTAGTGTGTTGGCTTATTAGACAAAAGGCCCGGGTTCGAATCCCAGGTCAGACATCAAAACGAAAAATGTTTCTTCGGCGACTTCCTCTCAGCAGATTTCTGGCAAAGACTCTGAGAGTAAAAATTGCCATGGAAAGCATCTCAAAAATCTGTTGTTCGGAATCGACTTTAAACTGTAGGTCCCGCCACTCATGTATAAAATTAACGCACACAACATAAGTGGTGTGAGAAGCTAGGTCGTAAACCTGACTGAAGTGTTGTAATGGCCAATTATGTTATGCATGAGTACAAGATAACTCGTAGAATGCGTTCCCCACTACGAGTTATCTCGTACTTTGATTTTTCACACTAGTGAGTACGAGATAACTCGTAGAGGGGAACGCAATCTTCTATGAATATAACACAATGAGATTTTTTATTTTCTCTTTAACACGTTGACTGTCACGGCAATTTTCAGAAAACTGGCCAAAAAACGGCAATTTGATTTTTCATATTATTGAGTACGAGATAACTCGTAGATTGCATTTCTCTCTACGAGTTATCTCGTACTTTGATTTTTCACATTAGTGAGTACGAGTTAACTCGTAGACTGCATTTCCCTCTACGAGTTACCTTGTCAGAAAACTGACAATTTGATTTTTCACATTAGTGAGTACAAGATAACACTGAGAATGCAGTCTACGAGTTAACTCGTACTCACTATTGTGAAAAAACAAATTGTCGTTTTTTTGTCCATTTTTCTGAAAATTGTCGTGACAGTCAACGTGTTGAAGAGAAAGGAGATAAATCTCATCGAGTTATATTCACGGAAGTTGAGTAATCTAAAAGCGACCTGCCTCTCACATAGCAATGCTATTGTTGGTGCCTATCCAAGCTTATTTTTTGACGTTATGAACTTCTGCTTTCGGAAGGCTCATAACTTTCACTGTGTGAAGGAATACCCTCGGATGTGTTACACACATCATCCAGTGATTCTTATCTTAACAGAGGAGGTTGAATTTCTTTAAAATATAAAGTTTGTTGGTGTTGCACTGACGAGAGTTAAGCAGAGAGTTTTCAATTACATGCACGTTCATTATCCAAACTATAGTCTCTAGGACTATGTTCTTCATTGTTGTATACAACGAGCGCTGCTGTAGTTCTTCTTGCCCAGGTCATACTAAAGCTCTTAAATCTACCAAATTGGTATCAAAATTTAAATTTTTTAATATGGTGGACGACGCCCTTTTTTATTTATTTTAATTTAATCCAAATCCAATAAAATATAATTTAAGAACTTCTCAAATTTGTTGTTCCTGCATTATTCTCGTTTCGTATTTTATGGTCCCTTTTTTAATTTGCATTTATTTGTTGGAAAACCACTAATGGATGTGTCTGGTTTTATTTTGTTTTTTTTTTTAATTTTATTTTTGATTTAAATTTTTTTAATGTTTTTACATTCATTTTTTTTTATTTTGTATTTACAGATGCAACTACAACTAGCACGCCACCAGAGCCGCCACTTACAAATACGGGAGAAGGTGTATTTACACCCACAGCGGTGCCTACACCTGTAAAACGTGGCCCTGGAAGACCACGTCTGAAGACAGGTGGTCCAGTAAATCAGGGCGCAAGAGGAGCTCCACGTACACGTAAACCTATAGGCCCATTGGTAGTTCCCTTGGGTAGTAGTCCAGCGGCCACGCCAATTAATCGCAGTCCTGCCATGAGTCCTGCGCCATCGCCAGCACACTCGGAGAAAAGTAGCGGCACTGCGGGAGGGGGAGGAGGAGGAGCAGTCTATTACCAGCCTAATAGTGAAAGTTAAATTAATTTTTAAAATTTAAATTTTAAAACCGTAACAAAAATAGAATGTTTTTTTTTTATTAATAATAATTGACCTAATTTGTAAGCTAAAAAAAAGGCAAAAAAAGGCATCATTATCGTCATTATGTGCTGTTCTCATTATGTTTTATTTTATGATGAAAAATTTTTTAAGGGGAAAACCCCTCTTTTAAATGTAATAAATTTTAGTTTGCATTTTTCTTTTCTTTTTTGTTTCTGTCTTGTGATAAAAAGTAATAAACATTGCTTTTTATGAAGTTGATAAATAAATTAAGTTTTTTGGTTTTTTTTTTTTTGGATTGTATTTTTGTTCCTTCAAAAACGTGAATTTAATTAACATAAAAATTTCTCATCAAATTTATATTTTTAATGTTTTAAATTCATATTTTCAGTTTTATTTTTTGACAATCACTCTACCATGTCCAACTATTTTTTGAATTTTTTTTTCCTATTTTTTATTATACTTGGTGTCAAAGGGGAGTATACTTTTTATGCGCAGTGTTAATTACCTTAATTTTGAATGTATCTCCATTAAATATCATGTTTTTTTCTTTTTATTATTTGTTTTATGTTAATTTCTCTTTTAATTATTTAAACTTACAAATTTACCCTTAAGTTACGTTCAGTTTTTCCATCGCTTTCATGAATTAATAATTAAGAAAACATTTTCTACACTTGCTCTGATGTTTGTATTCATGGAAAAACAGTGTGATACCTCCAGACCGACCTAGACAAATACAAATTTGAAAGGAAAAATGTAAAAAAAAAAATAAATTGCATCTTAATCTATAAACACCACGAATAAGTATTAAAAGAAACACTTTTTTAAAGCACAATAAAATAAACGCTATTTTAACTAAAAAAAAACCGTTAAAATTTTACTACAAATTATTTTTATAGGCAACACTGTTGCAAAAGATTGTCTGTATGTATAAAGAAAATTAAAAAAATAATTATTTTATTTAAGTAAATAGCAACAGATAACCACAATCTTTACTAAAGGGTCCGCCAAATAATTTTTTTATTTTTTAAAAATGCTTTAAAAAACCGACTGAATATTTTCTCAAATTCCGTTTTTTTTATTTGAAAGTAAAATCCTTCCGGTTAATAATGGAAAATAATTTCATTCAATTGGCTGCCTAGGCTGGCCATGCAGTAGCCTCACGATCGGACCAATTTTTGAGCATATCATTGATTGGCTTCACGAATATTGTCCTTTAAAGCGTCAATTGTCTCTGTCCTATCGGCGTAACACTTATCTTTGACGGCACCCCACAAATAATAGTCCAACGGTGCCAAATCGCAACTCGAAGGTGGCCAAATGACATCAGCTCTGCGGCTAATAATGCGATCTTCAAAAACAGGACGCATAACAGCGAGTGTAGCTTCGGCTGTGTGGCACGTAGCGCTATCCTGTTGAAACCAAAATGTTGCCAATACCCTCTTCTTCAATTTTTGTGAAAAAAAAATTCGTTCAACATGGCCCGATAACGATCGCCATTGACTGTAACGGCCATTCCTTGTTCATTTTCAAAGAAAAATGGCCCAATTATGCCTCTGGACCAAAATCCGCACCAGACAGTGACTCGTTTTGGGTGCGTCGGCTTTTCGACGTATGCGTGCGGCTTTTTTGTGGCCCAAATGCTTGTTTAAATACCCGCCAAGATCTCATTGTGATCTTCATCTGAAAATATGAAAACTCGTTTACACAACCATATTCGCTCAGCGGATGGATAAAACAAATTATCTGTCAAATCAGACATGAGCTAAGTATTACCATTCATGAAATAAGCACTAGATGAAAAAAAAACGTTAGATTGCGGACCCATTATGACTGATCACCGAGATCATTGTAACTTGACATTTTACTGAGTGTTTGCGAATGAGTCAGAACCTATAGCGATTCCCAAAGCAAATTCATTCTGATTTCTTAGGTACAGTCATGGAATATTGGACCTTTCTAATGCTCTGCACACAGAGAGGCCTTGAGAGATATTTGATTCAACTCATAATGGCATCAAATGAATAAAAAATTTCTATCATATCTTATTGAAAATTTAAGAATAAAAAGCGCATAGGTAGGTAGATATACGTGGGCGTCGCTCCAAATGAATTGGATGGATGCACTTAGGCCTCATGAGGACCATTGTGATATCACAGTTCGCGCTAACTATCCCCTAATCCTTTAACCACTCTAAGCTTACAATGGCTGAGACTGCCGACTTCAAAGTTCGACAAAGCACTCAGATTATCACTCGAGTAAAAAGATGTCTGTTTCTCCTTTGACACAGTGCCGGGCATGTTCCTAGTAGTTGAAGAACCGTTTCTTCTTTTCTAATCCTGGAACCACCCTAACCTTACAATGAAGCGACTGAGACTGCCGATGTGAGTGTTGGAAAAATCACTCAGATTGTCACTCGACTATCCAAATGACTCTTCCTCCTTTGATACAGTGCCGGGTATGTTCCTAGTAGATGGAGAACTGTCTCTTCTTTTTTTCTACAGAAATCGTTTGTAAGGTGTTCCAGACCAATGCACCTCGCGTGGACACCCAGAATGCAATGACCCTTGACGACTCTAACAACCGCACTGACCACGCCTCTCTGGAGTTTCAGCAGCCTTGCAATACGCCTTATATCCAGCCGCGGCCAGATCATGCACGCTACTCTGCCCTTATCTGAAGCCGCCCGCATGCGGTTGACAGCGTCCGTGATCTCGTCATTAATCATGAGCCTGCAGGTCACCAATGGGACCCCAATACTTAAGAATTCGTCGGAGTGTTCGATGATCACGCCGCGTCTGGCTCTGCAGTTTCCTGGGATATCGTTGTGTCCCGTTTTCAATTCAATATTGTGTTTTAGCAATTGTAGTGCAATTTCTAAGGGCTTCCATAAAATGCTTGTGAAGCATATCTTATTTTAATTTTTTCAGATTTAATTTGTTGTTTTTGTTATTGTTTTCTGTATACAATGTATTTGTAATAAAAAAATCTGTTGGCATGTATTCTTTACAAGTTCATTTAACGCTTAAGGCATGTACATAAGTACTCTTACTTAATTTTTGTTTTTTTTATGTGTTAATTTTCTATGATTTGTTAAACAAGATATGATTACAACAACTCTGTAGACTACACTACACTACACTCGTGCAACAATTTTCTGAACAGAGTGTGGTCATTAGGAAATTTAACAAATTTGTTAAAAGCCAAGGGAAAACAAATGAAACACACTCTCTGTGTTCGGTGTTCTCGTTTTTTTTTTTTGTTTTCTTATCATTGAAGATCACAATCACAATCTGTTTAGTAGCTACATCAGCTACAGTCATAGCCATAGCCATGGCAATAGCCAACCAGAGCTAACCAAGCAAACAGTTAACCACTGTCTGTCCAAATGCTGCCTGTTAAATACTGCACATTATGCTCCCCATGAACTTCCGCTGTTAAATAGTTAGTAAAATTGCTGCTGGAATTGTTTATTGCTGTTGTTGTTGTTTTCACGCTTATGCAAATTAATTGTGGCGGTAGAACATGATGAAAAGCAAAACATTTTCCATAATTAAAATACAACAAAAACAAAGAAAATTTTTTAAAAATTAAAATTAAAAATAAAAACCAGAAACTGAAACTGAGAAAAACGTTTAACTAACTATACACACACACACTCATAGAAAAATGTTGGTTAATTTGTTTAAATGTTTGTAGATTATTATCGCTTAGTTAGTTTTTATTTTTTTTAACTGGCAATACTGGTGATGATGAAAAACAACCCAACAACAACAACAAATTGTGGTTAAAAATTTAATTTTTAATGTGAAACAAATGGTCGTAATGGTTGTGGTGGTTTCTCTTAATAATTTAATCAAATAAACCTTCTTAATATATGTACATATGTATATACATACACAGGGCCACAAAAGTATACACACGGTTAACAAATTTCAGACATTTTTTAACCACTCCATTTTCATTGGAAATCTTTATAATTGTCCGAAAACTTTCTTTGATTTTAAGAGGGTCTTTTGCATTGGTTCAGAAATTTCTGAAATTTATTAATCGTATGTATACTTTTGTGGCCGTGTGTACATGCATACAATACATACCTACGTATATACAAAAATAATGGCTCATAGAAATAAATTATAATGTCCCATGGAAACTAATCGCATCTTGGCTTTAACACTTTTCCTCACAAAAAAAAAAAATTTGTTTCTCTCTCTCTGTATTTATACAACAAGCTGGCAAGTGAAACTGTTAAGCAAAAATCGAAAGACACCTGTAATTGGCCAAGATTCATAAGAAATAAATAATTTTTTGAAAATTTTTCATTTTGAAAAACAAAATTAAAATGTCCAGTCCAATGCAGATGTCAAAAGAAGCTGCTGGTGTTGCTGGTTGCATAATCCATGACTGTTTGTGTATTTGTTGCTGTTGGAAAGTTATCCTACTAGCTAACAAATTGAAAGTAATATTTGTATATACAAACATCGAAATGATTTTATTTTTATAAGTTCGATCTACAGTATTACCATGCCTTTAACTCTTTTAAGAATCATAGGAATGTCTCTACGTCTCTAAGCATTTTAATGTTTTTTTTCCGGAAACCGTATACCGTTTTTAATGTTTCGTTACTTTGTTTCAATTTAATTCTATTTCAGCAGGTTCTAGAATGATAGGGTTACCATCTATATATTTTTTAAATTCACCTAGGAATTCCCCATGTATTATTTTAACAACTAGAAGTTCTTCCCTGAGTTTATAATGTTTTTATACGGTTTCTCTTTTTATTATTTCGTTACTTTACTTCAATTTAATTTTATTTTAGTAGATACTAGAACGATAGGGCTGCCGTCTATCTATATATAAACATATAACAATATCCCATATGTTGTTGTAACAACTAGAAGTTCTTCCCTGAGTTTGTAATGTTTTTATACGATTTCCGTTTTTCTTATTACGTTTCCTTTTTTCATTTTAATTCTATTTCAGCAGATTCTAGTGAGATAGGGTTGCCATTTATATATAATCACCTAGCAATACCCCATGTTTTGTTGTATGTAAAGGAAAGAAAGCGCCTCGATTACTCCCGTTCACACATTGTCTAATCCACAGGAGTCACTAAATGTGTGCAGCGTGCTGTTTTCAGAGAATGTCATGTTCACGATCAATAATTTCTGCAAGAATTCTCTGTTCATAGCAGTTCATACTGCTGGACTAATGTGGTCTGGAGTATGCCAAAATGGGACAGATTTTCTTAATAATGGCCTAAAACAAAATAAAGTTAAAGAAAATTATCATGAAAAATTTCTCAAAAAAATCAAATCAAATCTACTCATGTATAGAGATTAACTTACACAACATAAGTGGTGGGTGAAACTAGGTCGCAATCCTGACTAGAGGCTTGTAATGAACAAACTGACATCGCTTTAGTTGTCAAAATCTCTATCATTGGATGTTCTTTAGGACCTACTAATTGTAGTTGCATAGCTGAGGAGGAAGCGATTAATGGGATGTTATTGCTTACTTAAGACACAAACCTTGCATGGGAAAACTTTTGGAATTTTGTTCATGTGATGATGTTGTGGTTGGATGCGATGAATAGTGAAGAGATTAAGATTAGCAATGCGGGACCTCGGATTGTCAAGCTCCAAGTCCTTTTAAGTTCAGTTGATTTTGGGATTGGTAACCTTAACCAATCGCCGTAGTCTAGTAGATAGTGTGTCGGCTTATTAGACGTAAGACCAGCGTTCAAACCTCAGGTCAGACGACAAAACGAAATTGATGTGAATGGTTGTATTTGTTTGTGGATGAAATGTGCTACGGTAATTTGGTATTGTGGTAGTAGGCATAAGTTAGAAGATTTAGTTGTCAACACCAAAGTGGGACTTAATAACTCTTTTTATTACGGTTGCCCTCTATTATCCCAAATGCTTACTAAAGTACTGAATGACATATGCGATGTATGTTTAGGGAGAAGCCAATTTGCAAATGAAATTGTGAAAAAACATTTCTTTGGCGATAGCCACTCAGCAGATTTCTAACAAAATCTCTGAGAGTAAATTAAATTACCCTGAAGTGCTTCTCAAAATCTGTGGTTCGGAGGCGAGTTTAAAATGTAGGTCCCGCCACTCATGTATAAAATTAACGGACACAACACAAGTGGTGTGAGAAGCAAGGTCGTAATCCTGACTGAAGTCATGTAATGACCAATTATGTATGAAGGGATACATCCTCCTTTGAATGAGCTAACAATTTGTGTATCTACATATAACGCTCAATGGCTGGGATAGTCGTTCTGCAGAAAACATTGTGTTTTCGATTATAAATGCCAGTATTCCTGACAAAATGGTACTCAATAAATGGCATTGTTTTGCAATGGGCACTGGAGAAGAGTGAAGGAAAGGAAATACGCAGACGAATATAGATGACAAATTTTTCTATTGGAATCATTATTTTATTACAGTTATGGCTTCGGATAGTCTTATGAATAATCTAAGATTTATTGGCCAGTTTCGAGACTTGAAATTGATTGTGGCAGGCTAAAAGCCTAATTGAAACATTCAATAAAAATTTTATCAATCTTTAGCTGCTCTACATAATTAAAAAATTGAATTTTCGTTTTCCTCATTAAAAGTAAAAGCCATGAACCAAATTACTGTGACGATAACAATCGAAAATGGCCTTCTCAAAAAAAGTAAATACGAACGCTGGTGATAATATCAAATTGAATTGGAATTGTTGTTGAAAAGATTTAAAAATAAAAATTGAAAGTAAGTAGTTTTGCACGTACAGAAGATATTCGTCGTTGATATGTACATAGTAATCACATGATTCAAGTCAATATCATTATTACTCATCCAACCAACCATCAATCCATCCAGCCATTCATCCATCCAATGAATATAAAAAGCGTGTGAAATTTATAAAAAAAAAGTTTTTGCCAAAGAAGCGATTGGAAAAACACAAACCGTTTATGAGTCAGACCGTTCAGGCCAGTTCAATTGATGATGATGAAGGAAGATGAAGAGGAAATTATTTAAATTCTTCTACAAAATAGTCTCTCTCTCGTTGGTATTCTTATGCAAGAAATATTAGAAAAATTCTGTAAGAAATTAACAATTAAAGTGTGACTGTTATGTGTGGTCAAAAAGGTTTTTTTTTCTCATTCAAATGATTTCAATGCCTAAGTTTTAAGGCCAGACTTCCTCGTAACGAATGAAGGCAGTGGTTTTTGTTGTGAATAGAAATGGAAAATAATTGGAAATAAAATTTTGAATTTGATTTGAGCAAGAAATCCAAAGACAAACTTGAAATTTATGAAAATATTTTTATTTATTGTTGACACATGTACATACTACAGGTCCGTGTGTTTGTTTGTGCAAAATTTAGTCTGGGAAATAATTAAAAAAAATTCATTCTCTCCTTTTAAATTCACAGAAATTCCGCTTGTCTGGATGATATTTTGTAAAAGCATAAATAAATTCAAAATAAAAACAAATCCATATGCACATGCATAGCATTCAATTGAATATTTTATTTTATTTGTAATTAAATTTAAATTTTAAATGCTTAAATCGCAAATAAAATAATAATAAATGTCTACGACTTAACAATTCTTACGAGTATAAACAGCATCTAACATGTCTGTTAATCATACTCCTCATCTCTTACGTTAATACGTAGTATTGGCCAATAACTTGCTTCTCCGTAAAACAGTTAACATATGAGGCTTACATAAGCATCATCATCATCACGTCATTTGAATTTTTATTTTAACTTTTCATGTGGAATTATTTTTTTGGAAAAATAATCATAAATTTCAATTTAAAAAACGATTTTGAAATCAATTTATTGGCTGCAGAACTTTCATATGCATTTATGCAAGACACACAAATTGATTTTACTAGACTAGTGTGTTGTGGCTTGCTAGACATGAGGCCTCGGTTCAAATCCCAGGTCAATTGTCTCCAACAAAACGAAATATTGAAAAATTATCTCTTTGGTGACTTCCTCTCTGCAGATTTCTGGCAAAAATTCTGAGAGTAAATAGAAAATTGCCAGGAAATGCTTCTCTAAACGCCGGCGTTCGGTATCGACTTTAAACTGTTGATTCTGCTACCGATGTATAAAATTTCATACACAACATAATTACTTACTTACTTACTTAATTGGCCATAACAAACCGATTAACGGATTTCGTCCTGCCGCAACACTTCCTTCCAGGCGCCTTTGCTTCTTGCGCACCTACGCCAGTTGGTTACAACAATCGATGATATGGCTTCCTCGATTTGGCTCTTCCAACGGATACAAGGTCGTCCTCTTCGCTGACTTCCACAGATCCCCTCATCAAATATCCGTCTCTCCAGAGCATTCTCCTCCATTCGAACGACACGGCCAAGCCAGCGCAGCCGCTGGATATTAATACGCTGTACAATGTCTATGTCGTTGAGGAGCTCATACAGCTCGTTGTTGAACCGGATGCGGAAATCATATCCAACTCGCACTGGACCGAAGATCTTACGTGGGAGTTTTCTCTCGAACACTCTCAAGGCTGCTGCATCACTGTTTAATAGGGTCCATGCCTTTGCGCCATAAAGGAGCACGGGTAGAATGAGCGCCTTGTAGAGTATTAGTTTTGTCTTACGAGAAAGGTCTCTGCTACTCAATTGTGTATTGAGACTATAATAGCACCTGTTGACAAGAGTAATTTTGCGCTTGACCTCCAGACTGACATCATTTTCGGTGGTAACGGCGGAGCCAAGATAAATGAATTCCTTGACTGTATCAAAAGAATAGTTATCGGTTGAGAATAAATACGCCGCTGGGCTTTACTTGTCGATAATATATACTTTGGATTGTAATAACCAATTAAGTTAGAATATAAGTTTGCCACAACAAATACTCTTTGAAGACACTTGGTGGTGAATAATAGGAAGATTCTCCCTCCCCTTCCCTACATTCCTATATCCTCTATTTCCTTCCTCCCCTAAGGACAATGTACAATGGGTTAATTTCGACCTCCAGGTACTGTGCTTGTCTTGACCGACAGGTGCACGTCCTCTAACCTAACCTAGTAGGAAGACAGGTAGAAATGGCAGCCCTTTCGATGGAGTCATACAGGGCCACACACTTAGGCCGTACACAGGGCCCATTGTGATACTTCAATTTCAACTCCAACTTCCTAGTCCAATAGTTCCTGGAGCTTCTGATGAAGTGATTCAAACTGCCACATATCAATGCATGTCAGTTCATCTAGATCATCCATATTGTAGGCGCCTATGTGCCAGGCATATGCACAGTAAGTGAAAAACAGTCTCATTCTCCTTCGCACCTCCACAGCTACTGGAGAAATCATTGCCAGGTGTCCAAGATCACTACACTTTGCATGCGTTCCTATAATACAATCGCCCGTAATAACCAAAAAAACAATGTTGATCCTACTTTTTTGAAGTTTAAGCAGAGTCGCCAGATTTTCTGCGCCTTTCTGTCCGTGTCCGAAGTTGCCCATCTACTGTTAACAAGGTTTACGATTGCATTGTCAATTATAAGCCTGCAAGTACTCAAAAGGCTCCCCAATATGGAAAATTCATCAGAGCGTTCGACGGTAGTGCATCACCTGGCAAATTCATCTGCTCTATAGTTACCGGGAATGTGCCTATGTCCCGTTGTCCATGTGATATAAACATCATATCGATTCGCCACCTCGTTAAGACATCTGCATTAAGACAAGCATTGGGACATCAGTCGTATATCGTCCTGGAGTTCATTGCGTTTGTATCCAACATAGAGAATTTATCAGAGAGTTAGATGGTAGAGCATATTTTGGCCAATATAACCACTTTGCAGTTATCGGGAATGTCCCTATGTTCCGGCATCCATGTGATACAAACACTATCGGAAAATATTATGATTTTCCTTCTGTTAACATTTTTGTCCACAGGAATTTTTACTGTAGCCTGAATGGCCGACACTTCCACATGAAAGTCGCTGTTGTGATTCCGGATATTCTGATAAATTCTAAATGAATTTAAACCCAACGGCTCCCTCCAATTTTGAGCCATCGGCGTGAAATTCATTAAGAAGTCATAGTGCGGTGTCATGCAGTCACTGCTTCCGACAATTCCAAAAGACTCTAAGTATTTTCGTATGGTCAATGCCAGTTTCATGTTGCTGTCCAGTCGCCCAGAATTAGCTACTAACCGCCGCCACGCTCCTGCTATGGAGGTCAAGCGATAGTAGATAAAATATTATCTCTAGAGCACCACTAACAATACTACTCGTAATAATACCATCTCTCTCAAACCTTCCAAAGACTGTGGCCTCATTGAAGAGTTTGGTTAGTCATTGGTTGTAAGGTTAGACTGCCTACGACCGCTTATTATGACGTTAAGCTATCTTTACTGAAGCATAGTTTCATATTATAATGCCTAAGGATACAATTAAGATTTATGTAAAAAGTATTTCACCTTAAAAAAAGTTTTATCCAAACAAAACACTTAAGAAACGAACTCGATTTTAAAGTAAAATTTTGCAGAACGAAGGTACATCATATCGACTATGGTAGCGATCAAATAATGCAAAACGAGAGGAAATGACGGGCATTTAAAGTTTAATAAATATTTGTTGAGGACGATATTAAAATCATCTTTTAATTTATTTGAGAAACAAGCTCTTTATATGTGATCTGTTTTTTCCAACCGAATTTTAATTTTTAATGTAAAGCATACATAAATTATGGAATTTAATATTGAATAAAATATGTTTGGTGGTGATTTGATAAGTTTTTCTCTTCAGTTAATATTTTATTTCTATTCATTGTCTATGGAAATAAATTTTCCCATTTAAGTGTGAAGAGAATTGGGTGCTGACAAACTCGTATAATTTGTTAACCAAAAAAAAAAAAAAAAAAGAGAAGAGAAGATAAGCTCCGTAATAAAATATAAGATTTTCACATACTAAAGAAAGAACATTAAAGAAGTTAAGATATCTGCTTAAACCAATAAGTCAATATGATACAAGAATCAACGAATCCATTCGCCTCTATAGAATTTCGTTATAAAATATTAAACGCTCCAAACGCTGCTAGTAGAGCAGCTGCTTTAAGGCATTAGTAAAATATTAACACGGTGGGGCACCAGTATTTTCGTTTTTTTTTTATCACAACACAACAAAAAAAAAAAAAAGCAAACAATGAAAAATGTATTCATTTCAAGCATTATTATTATTATCATCATCATATAATGAAAATTATAGTTTATAAGGGTAGAATGGAAGATAAGAAAGCCGTTTCTATTAGGAATTCTTAAGAAAAATTGGTAGGAGTTTAGGAAATAATTTGTTTTTTTTATTGAAAGACAGAAGAAAATTACAATGGATTCTTCCTATTTTTTTTAAATTCAAAAGAAAAGATCACGCATTTTCTTTCAAAAGGTTTTTTATTTCTTTTTTTATATTTAGAAACACAAAAAAAAATATTCTCCATCATAAGGGGTGGTTACAAAGCAATTTTCAGCTATTATAACACAATTTAATACGGCCATAGCTTCTTTTTTTTTTCTATTAGTTTTAAAGAAAATAAGCAAATTAAAAACCTAAGAAACAAAAGTGTAGGATGATGATAAAAAAAAACCATTGAAAGGAAAAAAATATGTAAGAAATTAATCCTTTAACAAAAAAACGAAAAAACTGAAAAAACCAAAAAAACCCTTCTGTTTTGTTTCCTTCAAACTCTTTAATACCCTTGGAAATTTCTTATGCGTATTATTTTTTAATAAAATTTATCTCCTCGCAATAAAAAATTTTGTTTGTTTGTTTGTATGCCCAGGAAACAGTTGCCTGGGTTTCTTCATGTAAAAAAGGCTTAATTTTTCAAAGGCATTACTTTACTAGTCTCTATGTTTGGCGGTTTGTGGCGATACTTGCGGTTAAAGAGTGATATTTCTGCTTTATTGGTTGGTTGGTTTTATTATTAAAACCTACTTTTAAGCCTAAAACAAAATACAAATTATTCTTCAAGTAATATATGGTACAAGCTATACAGGATACATCTGCTATAAAATAGAAAACAGTTTTGAACTAAGTAACAACAAAAGACTTAAGAAACAAACTTCTAACAAAAAAATAAAAACAACAAAAGAGTTTAATTTAATTGAAGAAATTTTTTTTTTGTTGGTGACTAACGAAAATTTTCCACTTTCAACGAGTTCGTTTCTTAAGTCTTTTGTATTTGAGAGGTTTTATTCAAAGTAAAGCAAAAAAAAAAAAAACAATGTATCTTCCATCCTACTGTAGTTATTAGAAAACGTCTAAATAATCCATGTCCATATGTGTTTTTAACTTTAACTCACTCCAGTATTTTAGGAACCCTGCTTAACGGATTTTCTGCTATCCCAAGCAGTTATAGGCGAATGGAATGTGATGTGGCCCAATATTGAAAGAGGACATCATTTTTAAAATGTTTAAGTAGGACTTTATCATTAAAAACGCGTGTAAACACTAAGCCATTGCACAGTCTTTTAGGCAGAAATTTTATTTAAACTCATGGTGGTTAAATGACTTCTCAGTAGCACAGAATATCCTGACAATAATTTATTATTTACGTTCATTATATTAACGTAAA
This sequence comes from Sarcophaga peregrina, assembly GCA_014635995.1. Classification (NCBI taxonomy): domain Eukaryota; kingdom Metazoa; phylum Arthropoda; class Insecta; order Diptera; family Sarcophagidae; genus Sarcophaga; species Sarcophaga peregrina. The sequence continues at coordinate 100,185,757 of CM025789.1, forward strand.
GGAGATAGATTTCTGATCGGCTGTATCTGAGAAAAGTCTTACAGAAGATATACGAATCTATACGACCCCTTGTAAGGGGTGTCTTTTAAAAGCTAAAAGAAAATTTTCCAAAAAAAAAAACACATAAAATTCAGAAAAATGCAGAAATCTTTATTTGAATCGATAGTACGGTCCATATTATTTAATGTTTGAAGATTATTTCATGCAAAAGGTGCATCCGCTTAGTCCAATTTTGGTATACTATTTCCAACATTTTGGCCGGTATCTCACGAATAAATGCTTCAATGTTGTCTGCCAATGCGTAAATTAAAGCGGGCTTGTCTGTATAGACATGAGCTTTAGCATAGCCCCACAAAAAATAGTCTAAAGGCGTTAAATTGCACGATCTAGGCGGCCAATTGACCGGTCCCGAACGTGAAATAAAATGTTCACCGAACTCGCCTCTCAATAAGTCCATTGTTATACGTGCTGTGTCGCATGTAGCACCGTGTTGTTGAAGCCACAAGTCATGCAAGTTAAGTTCTTGCATTTTGGGCAAAAAAAAAAAATTTGGATATCATCTCACGGTAGTGCTCACCATTAACAGTTACTTTACGATTCGCAGTACGGTCCGATGATGCCACCAGCCCATAAACCGCACAAAACTGTGACTTTTTCTAGTTGCATTGGTAGCTTTAGCAATGCTTCTGGCTGATCTTCACTCCAAAATCGAAATTCTGTTTATTTACGTATCCATTAAGCCAAAAGTGAGTTTCGCCGCTGAACACAATTTTTCGATAAAGAAGTGGATCTTCGGGCAACCTTTCAAGAGCCCATTCACCAAAAATTCTGCATTGCGGTAGGTCGTTCGGCTTCAATACTTGCACCAGCTGTATTTTGAAAGGCTTCACACCTAAATCCTTCCGCAAAATTTTCCACGATGTTAAGTAACAGAGGCTCAATTGCTGCGAACGGCGACGAATCGATAATTGATGGTCATCATTAACACTGGCCGGTACAGCTGCGATATTTTCTTCAGTTCGCACTCTACGTAAGCGTGTTGGTGGTTTAATGTCCAACAATCTAGATTGAAGCGGTCACTTGCTCTTCCACTAGTTAAAACAGGTAAAATTTCGATCCAAAGAGAACGCCTGGACATTTTCTACGGATTAACTGTCCTTAAATAATACAACCTAATAGTAAGTTATACCTCCAGGCCAAAAAGCCTGGATTAAGCCTGAAGTTAGAAATAAATTTTTCCTTAAAGCTAAAATTGAAATGAAAACTGAAATGAATGAAACTGAGACTGAAATGAAGCGGCCACATGCTCTTCTACTAGTTAAAACAGGAAGAATTTCGATTCAAGGAGGACGTTTGGACGTCTGTCCTTAGGAGATACAACCTAATACGGAGCTATGCCTCGTACTCAGTGTCTGGAGAAGGTGTGTGTGATAGTAACTTAATATGCAATAGGACTCCAGCATTTAGAGCAGGGACAAAAATTCTTCCCTGTTTCTTCTGAAAATCTTTGTGAAAACGAGATCAACCGGGCATTTCAGTCACAAATCTAATGACCTATTGAAAAATACAATAGCGGATGAAAAAATTTAAAATTTAATCTTGAATGACTTCTTGCTAAAATTTACGTTATCTAGTTTGCGTTAGGCAGCCATTAATAACATGCTACTCATGATTTAAGAAGAAAAGGTCTGAGTTTTGTAAGAAACCATCTCACAAACAAACTTATTTTGCTGATATCGATCAATTCCTCAACTGATCGTTACAAAGTTTTAGTCAAGATTACAATCTAGCTTCTCGCTCTGATATCAAAAGGCTTATTTGAGCAGGACGTTGTGACGCCACAGGTAAACGAACTCTCTGAACTGACCAAATTCTTCGAAAGAGATATAAGTTGTTCAGTGGAAGGGCTGCACGTCAAAAGCATGACTACCTTACACTGGAAAATCACCCAGAAAGTTTAAAAGTTCTATATCCTTAAAAACAATAGATGAAAGCTCCATCTAGCTGACAAGAAATGGAGAGCCAAATAACCTGTATTTGCACCTCGCAAGCAAAAGATGGGCACTGGCAAAGAAAGTGGATAAAACAATTCATTCCTCTTCCTCAGCGGATCTAAACCCGTGGCAGAATTCGTTAAATCGTTATCACAAAACTCACTTGAGCACGCACTCTCTGCACCGACCAAATTCTACCAAAACCAGGGAAGAGGACGAAGTTGGTCAGGGCAAAAGCTGTACATCAAAAGTACGACTGTCCTACCAGCCAGAAAGTTTGATAAACGAAACTATATCCTTGACAACAATAGATGATAGCTTCGTCTAGCTAAAAAGAAATGGAGAACCAAATAACCTGTAGGAGTTGCGCTTATACTTTCATGCAGTGCAGACGTATTAAATTTGGCGGCATCGATTGTGAAGTGTATTTGATAAACCAGACTTTGTATTTTGTGAATAATTCTTCGATTTGCTATAACAGATCGGCAAAGTATAGAATTGGCAAATTAAACATAAATAACATATTATTTCACTTTTTAATAACATGAGTGTGAGCCATGCTCTAACCTCAGAGTTATTAAAAACAAAAACAATAATATCAAACAATGATAGAAAAAGAAAAAATGATGACACTATGGAGAGTGGAAATAAACAATTGAAGAGTAATTATTACTCAATTCTAAGCCAAGAAGAGGAATTTCTATGTGATGAAGTGGAATTGCAAAAATTTAAAAAACATGTGCAAGTGTACAACAATAATATAACAGAAAGTGTAAATAATAACCAGAGAGATAATAAGTCTCCAAATTATTCTCGCAATAAAACATCAACGAGTAAAAGCTCAAATCAAAATGCAACAAGTATAAATACAAATATTAATAATCAAAACAAAAAACAAAAAGTTCCACCAATTCATATCTTTGATATAAATTCGGCAGAATTAATAACATTTATTAAAAATGGTTTAAAAATCAATGACTTTAAAATAAGAGAGTTCAAAAATAAAAATAAAAAAACGCTTTTACTAAATACAATTGAAAGCTACATGCGAGTTAAAGTACATTTAGAAAAAGCTAATACAAAATTCTTTACGTTTACTCCGAAATGTGCAAAAACTAAAACCTTTCTCCTAAAAGGGTTACCAGCCGATACTGATACAGAAGAAATCATGGATGAGCTGCGTACTTTTGAGTCTGATAATCTAAAGTTTACAAAAGTGACAAATTTCTCAACTGCTAGGTCCAAAAAAGAGGGCTATAGTCTTCCTCTCTTTCTCGTTCAAATTTCTTCTGAAAGTCAGATAAAATCATTGAAATCGATTAATGTATTAATGTACCGATGTGTCAAATGGGAAACACTAAAAAGAAAAGAGATTCCTCAATGCAGAAAATGCCAAGGTTTCTTCCATAGTGCCTCTAATTGCTTTATGGAGCCTAAATGTGTCAAATGTGATAAATCGCATGAAATCGGCAAATGTGAATTACCCAACATTGACATAAATGAACGTGATAAAATATTTTGTGTCCTCTGCAAGAAGTATGGCCACCCCGCCTCGTACAAGGGATGCGAGAAGTACCAGCAGTTACAAAGAAGAATCAAGGCTAAAAGATCAAACATCTCCCCGAAACAACCTCAAACTTTTATAAATACAAATACTAACCTAAGTTACGCTAATGTAGTTAGAAATAATCATAATAATATAAATAATGTTGATAATATTAACAATAATTTAAGTCACAATTTTTTTTCCGATCTTCAAGATTCAATTAAAAATTTAACCACCCAAATCCTTAATTTTCAAAAACAGTTACAAATTCAAGCATCAAGAATTGATGCACTATATTCAATTTTGGATGTATAATGAGAAATAGTACTAATATTGAAAATGTAACCTTAAGAAAACTACATATTATACACATTAACGTAAATTCAATCATTAGATTGAACAGAAGATACGATTTACAAAAATTTATTAACCAAAACAACCCCGATTTAGTACTCTTGAATGAGACAAAACTTAATGCAAGATATAAAGTTGAATTTGATAATTACAAGTTTATTAGAAAAGATAGATGTGGTGCTTTGAGAGGAGGTGGTACGGGTATTCTAATTAGGAAAGACTTAAAATTCAAAGAGTACAATAACGAGAAAATTTGTTCCCTAAAGTTTTTAGAGACATGTATTATTAAACTTCCCTTAGCCTCTAATAAAAATATGTTTATCATTTCTGCATATTATCCCTCTGGAAATAATGGTGATAAGTTTAAAATAGAACTTCAAACTCTTTTCGAGGCGCTACAATTGGACAAAGAGGATAATTTTTATTTAATGGCTGGAGACTTGAACAGCAAACATACTAATTGGGGAAATACAATAAATAATAACAAAGGAGTTTCATTAAACAACTGGATGTCTGATAATGAATTACTATTTAGATGCACTTTATATGCAACAGTTTCTCCATCGTATCCGCGAAGTGCTTCTTATTTAGACTTGTGTATTGTAGATAATAGAATTGTCGTCCATAGAGAGAACGAAACAACAAATTGCTTGAAAATATTGGATTATGATAGCGATCACTGTGCTCTTCAAATCCAAATTGTTAGAAATTTAGAAATGGACCCGTTTGGTTTCCTGTTGGCAGATACTGAACCTATCTTTAATTTTAAGAAGACCAGATGGGATAAATTTGTCAGGGTCATTACGGACTTAATGAAAAGGGATCGTTTAATACCAAACGATAGAAATTTGACAAATATTGAGATCGATTTTCATTTAGACAGAATTGGTAAATTATTATGGGAGGCAATTAACAAAACAGTACCCAAATATGAACACCAGAATAGTCTTCGTAACATCGTTACGCCAATTATCAAAAAACTACAATCGGAGAAAAGCAGACTTTTAACAACAATTAAGAAGCATAATAGACTGGAATGTGTTCTTCCCCTCAGTGAGCTTGCCTTCGCAAAAAATAGACTTAAACTTATAAGAAAATTACTACAGGATAATTTTATCATGGCTACCAATGAAGTCTTTAGACGGAAACTTACGAATATAAGCACTAATGATTCTTCTCACATGTTTTCTATGGTGAAAAGTCAATGGAGAAAACAGGAATCTGTAGAGTTACTAAAAATATCTCCCTGTGATATTGACTTGCTACAAAGTGCTAACATTGATCCTGCAACCTTGCAACAAGATAGAGATAATAAATACATTATTAGGAATAAGGAGAATATTCTTAATGTGACAGGACAATACTTAGAATCTGTATTTGCATCCAAAAACCTTGATTCAAATAACAACAACCATGTGGAAATCAATAATTATTTCTCCTCGTTTCTAGGTGTTAGAAACAGGCATGTAAATAACCAGATAACTGCAATTCAATTTAATGAAGGCACAAAGGCGAATGAGTTGAGTTCTTCCATGGCTAATGATAATTTTATCACACGCAATGACATTTCATACATATTTTCAAAACTAAGGCCAAAATTATCATCTGGTGTTGACAATATACCTAATATAATCTTAAAGAAAATCCCAAACATTCTGATTTCTGAGTATTTGACATTATTTAACAATATGATTAATAACGCATACTTTCCCAAATCATGGAAACTGGCGAAAATTGTTATAATTCCGAAAAAAGGGAAGGACAATACCAATCCAAAAAACTTCAGGGCCATTAGTTTGCTGCCAAATATAAGCAAAGTATTTGAAATATGCACTAATAATATGATTGTAAGGGAATGTGAAAAAATGAAAATTGTATGTGAAAAACAATTTGGTTTTAAATTTAAGCACTCTACTGTACATGCCATAAATTTACTCGTTTCCAATGTTAATTGGAATTTAAACAAAGGATACTGCACCGGTGCTTGCCTTATAGATTTTGAAAAGGCGTTTGACAATATTTGGTTACCCGCCTTAATGTTCAAACTTTCGAGTTACAACTTTCCTATTCATTTAGTGCTTCTGATATATGAAATGTTGTCTGATAAGAGATTTGTTGTAAGCACAAAAACTATGATAAGTTCAAAGACATTTAAAATGGAAAACGGTCTTCAACAGGGAACAGTAAACGCTCCTATTTTATTTAGTTTGTATGTGCACGATCTCCTTACTAAAATTGAGAATATTATCGGTTTTGCTGACGATATAGTTATTTACCATTCAGGCAATAAAATAGAGGAAATTAACAAGAAGCTGCAAGACAATTATAATTTAGTGGAAAAATATGCCACTGATTGGAACATGCGAATTAATGTTGATAAATGTGAATCCATTCTTTTTCGCCCGCCTGTCGGCAAGTGTAACTACAACATCAGAACCAATTGGAGAAAATTCGAATTAAGATCTCATCTGATTAACAAGAAAATTCCTGTAAAGGACGTCGTAAAATACTTAGGTATTCATCTTGATAAGTTTTTATACTTCAACTCTCATATCAATACTCAATTGGAGAAAGCAAAAAAAGCGTTTCAGATCTATGGTAAAATATTTCATTCAAAATATGTGCAAAAGAATGTAAAGATCTTATTTTATAAAACATTGATTCGACCTATCATTACATACGGTTGTGCTATTTGGTTCAACATTTCGCCCTCGTATATGGAAAAAATTAGAAAGTTTGAAAGGAAATGTTTAAGAACTTGTACTTCACTCTACAAATCTCCTCAAAGCAACTACACTAAATTTATTTCTAATAAAAAACTATATTTATCTGCAAAAATCAACAGAATAGACAACTTTATTATTAAGTTGATAAGAAATCACATTTTAAAATGCATGGAATGTGAATCTAATAACTTAATATTTGCCCCATATTATACTGATGACTCATATATATCAAATACACTTACATCTGGTTATGTACCTCCTGAAGCGTTCATATATTTGGACAAACATGGCTTCATACAAAATAGAGACGGAATTCCAATATTCTACCATCTCTATAGAAGGGCTACAGATAAATCATTTAATACTTACATTATTAATAACAGTGAATTAAGATATGATATGAGTTATGCAGGATTAGACAATAAACAGCAGAATTTACACAAATACTGGTGGATTTCTAACTAAAAAGTTTTATTTTTTTTTTGTTTTTAATAATTTTGACTATTTTATTTTATAATTAACAAAAGAGCAATGTTTTTTCAAACATTTTTCATTGCTAACCTATATATATATTGTAAATTTTTCTTACTATAAGTTAATTATATACTGTTAATAGTTCGGAAAATGAACGTAAAATGTATTATAAAATGCACTAGAGAGTTCGATTATGGACCTGTGTGTAAAAATAATAGAAATACTAAACGACTTGTTTATTTGTAGCTGGATCTATTTGTATTATTGAATGAATTAATAAATAAACATATTAAAAAAAAAAAAAAAAAAAAAAAAAAAAAAAACCAAATAACCTGTATTTGCAACTCGCAAGCAGAAGATGGGCACTGGCAAAGAAAGTGGATAACAGTCAACTCTTCTTTGTCAGCGGATCTGCATCCACGGTAGAAATCGTTAAATGGGAGCTGCATTCTCTCCACATGTCTCCCCATTACACAATGACCTGTCAGCATAGCCACTGTTATCGAGATGATGGCACGACCAAGTCCCAGTAACTGGTTGATACGCCTTCAATCTCCACTTATAATGTGTTTATTGATGTGATGGGACCTACGATTTAATGTAGTCTCTAAAAGACACATTATTGAGAAACGGGTTTTTGCCTGAAGACTGCTGGGGAGAAGTTGGCGTACTTTTCCCATTTCATTTTGTTTGAAATATGTGAGCTATGGTTTGAACCAAATGGGCTTTTGTCTAATAAATCTACACAATTTACACATTAGAATACGGCGACTTCCAGAGACGACAGAATTTTAATTTTTAAAAATACTAACCATTGCTGCCAATTGAATTTCAAAACGGTAACCCAATAACAGATAATAGATAATAGGCATGAAGAGAATAAGTCCTCATCAATTTTGTTAGTGGGAATTTTATACGAATACTGCCAGAAGTCTTATAAAAATTGGGCAATGATACACCACCCTGCCCGCTTTTAAAAATTGATCGTTTTATTTTGATAGCAGACTCGCTGAAATACTTAATCCAATTAAAACAAAATAAATGATTTGTAGCTACAAATTAATTTTTTTAAATTTTTATATTTCCCTTTATTAACTCCTTGAAAAATTATGCCAACACCTTAAAACATTGTCCAGAAGATGACAAGATGATAAGGAAGTTGCTGCTGAATAGCAAACACACTTGATTTCTCGTTCTCATCACGATTAAAACTAAACAAATATTTCCCCTTCTTTTTTTAAATTTAATTAAGTAATGTTTTAATATATTTAACGAAACATTTTTGCAATAAATAATAAATAAAATTTAAAATTTTCTTAAAAACAAAAAAAAAGAGGGGGAGCACAATTCCCATTGCAAGATTTACAATTCAATTTCCTGTTAACAGTATTGAGACAGTTATTGTCCAAACATGAAAAGGAAATGAAACGAAACGAAATAAAATAAAATAAGGACACGCTACATGTGATCAGAGTCGCCTATATTGGTCATTTCCATTAATTTACTTCCATTCTCGTAACAATTCTGGACATCTTGAGCTCTTCCAAGGCTCATGTTTGTATCTTCCTACCTTTCTTGCTTGCTGTGATAGATGCGTAAAGAATTTGAAAATGTTACAAACGTAACAACTATGTCTGCAGTGAGGTTCATGGTAGAGTAGGGTATTTTATTTTATTTGATTTTATTTTATTTTTGATGCTGTCGTCAGTTTTATTTGTTAATTGTAATTAAGCAACGAACGATGATACCCTTTTTGTTTTATAACGCCAACTGGTTTTTTCGATTTCTGAAAATCTTAATCACTGGTTACCGTTTCATGTCGTCCCCTTTTTTCTTTTGTTTTTTCCTTTTTTTGTTTTCGTCGCATATTTAAGGGGAGTTTCATATTACGAGATTTTATATTGAATTTAGTTATTTCACCAGAGGCCAATTTACTAATATTTTTGTAGTTTCTTTTGTAATTCTGTAAGGTTTATTGTAAATTTTCTGAGTTTATTCCTACTCTAGCTACAGTCCCAAGTTTTGTCTGAACGATTTTGTCTAAACGATTTTGTCTTACATTTTTCTGTAGATACCATTCCATGGTCGCCGCAACGAATACCTAATCCATCTCTGTAGCCCTCTAAAAATTTGAGTTTAGATTGGATTTTAGTTTGTTTTTTGCCTGAAATTGCATTCAGAGGTAGTGAACTGGATAAATATTGTTACTTTTTAAAACGTAAAAAATAAAAGTTTTTAGATTTCAAATAAAATAAAAATAAATATGAGTTTAATTTTAAATCAATTCTTTATTGTCCGCACTACTTTTGTGCCACTGTTCGAACTTAAACCATCTATACAACAATAATTATCAAAATATTGTTCTTGTTCGTTATATTTTTCTGCATACAACCCTTTTGTAAGCACAATACTAACAACTGTTTTCTTCACACGCAACTTGTCTGGAAACAAGTCTGACTAAATTATAGCTCGATCTCGTGTCTCACACATAATGGATTTAATTCTTACTGCAATCAACGTAAAGTCGTCATACACGATTAACTTAATTTGAACTCCTCCATTGCCCGCTTTGTCTTGTTTTTTATATCACTGGATCATTAGGGTGATGAATTCTCTCGAAGGATGGTGACGGCCTTCGGGAACAATCTAAAAATGTAAACAACTTGCTTTCATTTTGCATTTTGTTTTTGCTTGTTTACTTCTTTGTTCTCTGCACATTGTTGTTGGTTGTTTACATCTTTTATCTCTTGTATTTTTTTTATGCTGGTGTTGTTGCTACATTTTTGTTTATTCTTTGATCACGTGATCAAGTCCATTGTGTTGATTTTAGAACTTAAATTTATTATTTTAACAACACCATTTCCACTTGCGTAACAATATTTTCCAATCTCGTCTGAATTTGTGTTATCTAGTTGAACGCGGCATTGCATTAGTCATGTAATCCCTCCATTTATGTAGCAGTTGTTTCCAAAACAAAAAAACGACGTAAATCGAATTTCATATTGCTCCTACCACAAAGTGGTATGTTTTTAGCAAGGAACTTAAATAAGTTACCCTAATCCCCCGATTTACGTCGCAGTTTCTTGAAAAATAAAAGGCGACTAAATCGAATCACAACTCAAATTCAAGTTAGAGGGAACTAAAAATTTGTCGATGTAAATCGAAACAACGATAATCGAGGCGACATAAGTCGAAGGATTGCTGCAGAAACGTCTACTGACAAGAACTCGGTGGCTTGAAATACTCGTGCCCGTATACATACTTGCATAATTAGCCATTACAAATGTTTAGTCAAGATTACAACCTAGCTTCTTACACCATCTATCTTGTTTGTGTTAGTTTTTATACATGAGTGGCAAGAACTACAGTTCAAACTTGAGGCCGGATGATAGATTTTTTTGAAAAACTTTTCATAGCAATTTTCTATTTACTTTCAGGGTTTTTGCTAGAAACCTGCTGAGAGTAATGTTTCGTTTTGATGTATGACCTGTGCTTTCTGCCAACACACTAGTTGCTAGACTCCATGCATGATAGTGCAGTAAATATGGAAAAGTGTGGATTAAGGTTGCACAAACTACTGCTCAATCTCTAAAGCAGTGCTATTAGCCTACTACTTGGAGTCACTACTGGCTATTAGACGCACTCGTACGCAGAAATATTGGAATTGAATAAATTGTACGTGAAATCTGCAAGAGTTTTAGGGATGAGGAATGGGAGAAAACTCTTATTAACCTAATGAGCACCCATGCCATGGTCGCAAGAGATGGGTACTGGCAAAGAAAGTGAATAACAATCTCCTCTTTCTCAGCGGATCTGCACCCACGGCAGAAGTCGTTAAATGGGTACTGCATTCTTTCCACGTGTCTCCCCATTACACAATGACCTGTAAGTATGGCCACTGTGATTGAGGTGATACCATGACCAAGTTCAACTATCTGGTTGCTGCACCTTCTATCGCCACCTAAGAGTGATGGGACCTACGGTTTAACGTCGATTTCGAACGACACATTTTTGAGTAACAGTTCATGTAATTTTTTTTGTTTTTGCCAGAAGACATTTTTTCCATTTCATTTTGTTTGAAACTCTTGTTTGAGTACATGCCTAACGTTCGTTCCGACTATGCAAACGATCTGAATGGTCAATTGCGAACAAATATTAGGAGTCTAATTGGCTTTATTAGATATTTAGGATGGAGAAAATAAGCGATCGAGGTATCACCATGAGCCTAATGTCTTAGTTGTGGGTTGTCATCTACTCTTATCTACCGAAACCCCTGGCAATGTTAAAAGTCTTCTAGGTAATCGAATGAGGTTGCCTCCTCCTAATATTGGTTGCCAATTTTGGGATCAGTATTATTGGAGATAGTGGTTCACTTTACTATTGTTTTGACGATTTTATGTATAAGATCAATCACAGGCGGGGTCTGTTGGACTTCTGAACTTTAGGTCCTAGATTATTTGACTTCAGCTTTAATAGTGACTGATCGGCTAAAATTTCCACTGTAGAGGATATAGTAAGTGGGGCCTTTATAAAGTTTTTGATATGCGGATTATTACTCATTAATGTAGCTCATCGTATAGGTTGTTGGTATGCTAAAATTGCTCTATGCTATGATGTTGATTAAGAGCCTAATACTGTGCGGAAAATAATTTCATTTAATTGGATTTTCTTAATGCGTCCAACTTGACACTTAAGCCGCATAATTTGTGTATGCTCTGAGAGCTCATATAGTATAAGGCTTGCGTTTAAAAATTCCAATTACTTCTACGCAGTAGTTTTTGGTTGGCACCCTTTTAAATATGGAGAGGGATAAGACGGTAAAAATGCTGTTCAAATCAAAAAGAAATTGACCAAATTCGGCAATTTTAAGGTCGAAGATGCCCGTTCGGGATGGTCGGCTGAAACTTATAAAAAAGCTAATAAGACGCCTTTTTACTAATGTGTTCAGTTAATTTTCGTTTTTATTTTTTCCATCAATATGAAATACCCCCTTTGCAGGACAGTTTATTATTTTGATTTTTACGGGTTTTGCTTTCGTTTGTTTATTTTTTTTCCTTCCCAAGGAAAAAGGGACACAGATTTTACGTGCCTTTTTTTATTTGGGTCACAATATTTCTGTTAACGATTGCCCCCCATTTTTTTTTTTGTATGGAGATTGCATTTTGTATGGGGATTTTAAACTCCTTTTAATATGACGTTAAAGTTATAGTGTGACCAGCATTTCATTCATTCAGTTATCCAGTCATTCATTCATTCATACTTTCATTTGCTGTATGCATGTATGTAGGTTCATGCAATAATTTATTCATTCAGTCATGCATTTTGGGCGATTGTCCTTGTTGTCGATATTCAGTTTAATGAGTTTTTAAAAGGTTGTTGTAATTATTTTTCCATTTTCGTTACGTTTTTAAGCTTTTTTTTTTTTGTTAACAATTTTTATATCATTTCACAGGACATTAAATTTTGTAAACCATCCCCCCTTCCCACCAAAAGATGGTCTTCATTTCAAAACAAAAAAAGGGGTGCGTTCGATTCTAAAAACTGAAAGTCAAGCATCATCAGCATTGGTCATTGGCATTTCATAAAAATCGTGAGAAAATAAATTAAAAATTATAAATGAAATGACAACGAACGAACGAATGAACGAAATTCAATCTGGAATTGTTAATATGAATACAACACGTATGAATAAATGAATGAATGAATGACTGAATGTATGAAATACTTGTTAATTCGTGTTGTTGTATTTTGTTTTTCGAATTTATTTTTTTATGATGCTTTACGTTAGTATTTAAGAAATGATTTAATGTGATTACCTTTTTAACAGGTTCTTAATGTTTTGCTGTGTTACGTTATTTTGTTTGTTTTTGCCATCGACAACTGCGATTTAAATCCCAAAATTAATGATTAATGATGATGTTCATTTTCATGGTTTTTTTCTTTACGATTTCACATGCTTGTGAACTTATTTTTTATTTTCCTCTCGTATTCATGATTTTTCAGGGCAGATGCCCTTAAAATATGGAAATTGTTTAAAATTATTACAAGAAATAAATAAATTATGTACGCTTTAGAATGATTTTAGTAGAACAAAATTGATTTGAAAGATACCGGCAGTAGCTTTCGTTCTTTGCCTCTTAAACAAGTTTGTTGCTTAAGTCTTTTGTTTCATGTAATTTTTAATAAAAATTTCAATGTCAGTCCCTTACACAATTATGAGTTAATCCGAGGTAAATTCCTAAACATAGAAATATTCGTCTCCTGGATAAGGTAATCCAAAGAAAACTGACGCCAAAACATTTTGGGACTAGTATTGAACCATAAACAGACTTAGAATACTCGTATAAAGACCTTTTACAGAGGACCACACAATGGGAAAGGCTTGCACGAAAATGTTGACAATGCAACCCAAATATGCCGGGATAGTTAGGCCATTATAACCTATGGGTTTATTGTTTGGATGGGCAGAATGAATTTACAGAGAAGCTTAGGTGGCGTTTGAAAAGATACACAGTTTGTCATGCAAACCTATCGTGTAGGGGCATTAGACACATAATTGGTCATTACAACCCTTCATTCAGGATTATTGACCTAGTTTCTCACACCACTTATGTTGTGTGTGTTAATTTTTTTACATAAGTGGCGGGACCTACAATTCAAAGTCGACCCCGAACGACAGATTTTTTTTGAGAAACTTTTCATGGCAATTTTATTTACACTCAGAGTTTATGCCAGAAATCTGCTAAGAGAAAATCGCCGAAGAAATACTTTTTTGTATTTTGTTTCGATGTGTGGCCTGAGACTCGAACCCTGGCTTTACATCTAATAATCCAGCACACTACCTACTAGACCATGGGGTGCTAGAAGCTCTGTTTAATTTAGGCCCGCTGCATGTGGTAGCGTAAAAATCAGAGAGAGGTGAGATTATGATTAAGATAATGGAGGACAGTTCTAATGCGAGACTTGTTTGCCAAGACCATGACCTCTGAAATCAGCCACATGACAGCTCCCTCCCTGTATTTTCTCTGAACAAAACCAGTTTAAACTCTATAGCATTGAACAACGCTTTGTTGCAAGAGTTAACAACAAAAGAGGATGCCATATACTCTAGCAGGCTGGTAATGCGACTGGATACAGAGTGAAATATACCGGAGTCATTGGAAAACTTCCTGTAATTATTTAAAGACGTATTTACGCCATCGAAACTTTAACAGAACATGCGTAAGACTGGGCACAGCAATATTTATCCGGCTGCCATCCCTATGCTTAGCTTCCATAAGGCAGTTTGGAATTGTCTGGCTTGTTTAATCCGCAATGCAGAAATCAACCAGAATTACCATTTGTTAAATAGCAATGAAGTCGCTGTATTCTAATAGGTAGAATGTTGGCTTATTAGATGTAAAGCCCGGGTTCGTATCCTTGGTCAGGCATCAAAATGAAATATGAAAGAAAAATATTTCCTCTCAGCAGATTGCTGGCAAATACTCTGATACAACTTAATACATATTTAAAATTGCCTTAAAGGTGGCTATCTAAACTCATATATTTTTTAACTAAAAACTATAGAACTCCTCACAATTGCAGAATAATTGTTTAGATTTCTTTACGTAGTAATTTGTCGGGGGTTTTGATGCAATGTGTACTTAGCCACAGCAAGTGGACAAATACAGTGGCTTTTAGGTTTTTGCTAAGGAGAGTACAGGGTGACATACATTTCTTTGCGATGTTGGAGCAGAAATTATGCTGAGAATATCGTTGCTATCCCTGAAAAATATTGCAAAGCACTCCAGTGTAGCGATTAGAGCATTAAGTGGCAATCTTTAACGAGAATTTTAGGGAAAAACATAAAGACTTTCACTCAAAGACTACAAATAGTGAAGCAAAATTAAACGCCAAGTGCCTGTATTCTACAGTTAAACCATCTTGAACAAGTAAGCCCAACTAACCTTTCATTGAAAGTTATCAAAAGAAACTGAACTATTTTCATTTTCATTGAAGTAGATAGGTGAATAAGTTTCAACAGGGTCGTAATGTTTTTAAAATATTTCTTTGTGTAGCTCGTTTCAGTCGTTAGGGAATGTCACCGCTGTCGTGACCTTGTCTCGGGGCGTTTCACCAGTATCTTTCTGGTGTGGGTTCCGGGAAACTGTAGGACCGACAAGCTCGCTAGAGCTGATGCACTCCTTGAATTGGGTATGCCACTTGCCTCGGTCAAGTTGACTATTTCGCGGAGGTTCCTTCGGGACGCCAACCTATCTTGGGTCTATGAGGAGTCCTGCTCCACCGCTAGACTCACCTGAAACAAGATGGATGGAAGACGTACCAATCGATTACTTGGTCTCAGTCGTGATGTCATCTCGACTGTAGTGGCCGTGCTTACGTGTCATTGCATTATGGGTAGGCAGGCTGCCATGAATTCAGGTCCATTGAGAAAGAGGAAACTGATATTTACTTTCTTTGCCAGTGCCCATCTCTTGCTAGGTGTAGATATAGGTTACTTGGCTCCCAATTCCTTGTTAGCTTAACGGAGCTATCATCTATTGATATCAAGGGCATATAGCTTCGTTTATCAAACTTTCTGGCTGGTTTTCCAGTACGGGGTTATCGTGCTTTTGTTGTGCAGCACTTGCGCTGACCAACTTCTTCCTTTTCCCTGATTTGGTGGAACTTGGTTAGTGCAGGGACTGCCGCCATGCGTGCTCAAGTGAGTTTTGTGATATCAAAGCTACCACACCGACCTAACCTAACCTTGTTTCAGTTTCACTAAGCAAGCGTAATTATTTGCGGTAACCGGTTAAACGTTGAAAGCGTTTGCTGGAAACGATGTCTTCTGTGAAATTATATTAGATGGGATTATTGGGTATAGTAGTAAGGAACTTTATTAAATTAGTACTACCTGACCTTTGTATTTCTAGTAAACCAGAAGACTAGTCTGGTAAATCTACTACTCACTATTTTGGTAAGGCAGAAGACTAATTCAGTCAAAAGTTATTTGCAGAGAGACACAAGCTCCTAGATTTTTCTAAATTCAAGACCATCTTACCCTCTTTACGAGCAAAGAAGTCGAATGTTTTTAGAGTTTTGTTGATGACCGTCTTAAAGCTATTGACATTGCATGTTGCCATAAGCCATGTCAGTGAAATAGAACATAAGACGTGTTGAAAACTCTGGATTTGTGAAGATTTTAGACGTTTTTTTTCAGTTTTATTGCTGATATTATTTGAAGTTTTAATTTCTCGCGATTCATTTAATTTTCATGTGGCTTTAAATTCAATTCAATATTAATTCCTAATGATGTAGATGTTATTACGAAATATTTTTAAGTCAACAGGTTTTATAAAATTTAATTTGTTTCTTTTTTAAATTTATTACCTTCACTGTACGATATGTGTCATAGAAAATATCGTATTTCCTACATACATATGTGCACTCTGCATCTCAGTGTGCATCACTTGAGTGTACTTCTGAGTTTAAATTAGTGGGTAAATTTTTAGTTTTTATTGGGTGTATGAAAAAGATTTCCTTTCAATTTAATTTATGCAATTATTATTAATAATAATTACAATTACTTGTGAAATTATCATCATTTAATATTTGCCTGATAAAAGTCGCCACTCAAAAAGCAACTCATTTTTCCCATACAAACTTAAAATATGGCAAGTCGTACGAATCGGCTCCTATCACTGAGAGTATGAATATGAATAATAAATGAAATGAAACGAAATGAATTGAAATAATGTTCGGAATAATCTTGAAAATGACACTGATGTCTACAGCATCGCTTATGATGATGACGATGATGCTGTTGATGGCACTTCTGCATGCAGAAACGAAGAAGCCAGAAGCCAATGGTAAACCAGCCACCAGCCACCACCACACTCATGAATATGACTTTTAAATGTAATTTCAAGTATTTCTTGTGTTTCTTTTGCTTAATTTTTGTTCGCATTTTGTTTTTGCAAACATTTTTTGTCGTTTTCTTTTTTTTTTTTTGATTTAAAAATATTTTCTGTCATAAAAACAAAAATCATAAATTAACAACTTTTCACCATCAAGTTAAAGAAGACAAAGCACTGGCTTTATAATCACAAACAGCTTGTGGTTTAAACAGGAACATGGATGGTTTGGCTGAAAAACGAAAATGAAAAAAAAAAAAATTTTTTTAAATAAAAGTAGGTGCAGCAGCAGCAGCATCATCAACCACCACCGCCAAACTATCTTCATTTTATTACATCTTTCAGCAGCAATCAGAAATGATTCTTCTTTCATCTTCTTGTTTGCGTTTTAAAAACCAAAGATTTCGTATTTAATTGAAAAGAATTGAGGAGCATAAATGTTGAAAGGCAAGCTTTAACTAATTAAAACACATACAAAGTCTTGCAATGAAATATTTTCTTAAACGAAATGGAATTTTTCAAATATCCTTGCGTCTGTCCAATATGAATACTTATTGCAGACGTTTAAAACTATGCAAATATTCCAAACTATTTTTACAGAAATTTGACAATCAAGAGACTGCCATATTATGGCAGTAATGGCATACCTTGAAATTATAATCGTCATTGATCTGCTTCGATACAACAATAAGTATTACAATACGTGCTTGTTCATATTTCGCTGCTTACAACCTTTTTGTAAGCACAACACTTGTCCGTTATTCTTCTTTGCTTACAACATTTTTGTAAGCAACAACACAATATTCTCTTCAAACACAACCTGTCTGACCGAATTCTTATCATATTCCACGTGACGTCTTCATACACGACAAACTTAATTCGAATTCCATCATTGCTCGCTTTGTCTTGCCTTTGATATCGCTGGATCAATAGTGTGATGAATGTTCTCGAAGGTGGATAATGGCCTTCGGGAAAGATTCAGAAATGTAAACAATTTGTTTCCATTTATGTTTGTGTATCTTGTTTGCATTCTTCCAGGCAGAGTAGTTGTTGCTTGTATATTTGTCTATTCGCTTTTTTTTTCTTTACGTTGCACTTTGTTTTTGCTTATTTACTTTTCTGTCCGCTGCACTTTGTTGTTGGCTGTTTACATCTTTTATCTCTTGTTTTTGTTTATTCATCGATCAAAACAAAGCCATTATTTTTGTTGCTATATTTTCGACTTATTCATTGATCACATCAACAAATCCATTATTTTCATTGTTTTTGGAGCTTTTTTATCATTTCGTTTTCAACTTGGTTGTTAGTCTTGCTCCACAAGTTTAAAAATGTTGGTAGATTTTTTCAGTGCTTAACCGGCTAAAGTGATGTAGATTTTTAAGATCAAAACTTTAGATTTAAATCGAGCACCCTTTTCAGAGGCAAAACATGCTTTTCACATTACAAAGTGATTGTTGTGTCATCAATAACTTACTGTTAAGAATGGGATGGTCAGACAGTGTCGCTGCCTAGTGGAAAATGAGATAGGAATCAACAATCAGCAAAACTTCTTACCACTACAGCAAACTACTCCAAAGGTGTAGTTTCTAGTCAACGATAGATAGAAGTCCTATTACTTTAGGACTTGCTATAGCAGACCCGCCAACTGCTTAGCTAAAACAATGAAAATAAATTAAAGAAATGGAATCAAAGCAAAAATGCCTTATGGAAGTCAAACGCTCCTAAGAAGGATGCTGGAAAAGAAAAAAATTGGAAATGCCCCTTCAGTCATACATAATCTTGTTTCCGTCATCGGTTTGAGTCTGCAGCGTTGCTCATTAGACATGGTTAAATGGATGTTAAGTTAAAGCAGAGTTTCACTGACGACCTCAAAGCCTAATAGGAATTTCCAGGCTACTATAGCACAGGTTAAACTGCACTAGAATGAAATATGTTTCGATTCTTTAGGTAGACATTGTGTCTTAGGGCAAGAATGAGATACAGGTCAAAGGCACCTCTGTTTTCTGCAGGGTTTGTAGTAATATTGTTTATGAAGTCCTTGTAGTCTAGTAAGTAGACGTAAGGCTAAAGTTCAAATCGCCAGGCCAGACATCGAAATGAAAATATGGAAAAAAAATACTTCTTCGGCGACTTCCTCTAAGCAGATTTCTGGTAAAAACTCGAAGAGTAAATAAAATAGCCGTGAAAAGCTTCTCTGGCGTTCGGAGTCCTCTTTAAACTCCGACACACACAATAAAAGTGATATGAGAAAGTAGGCCGTAATCTTAACTAAAGTAATAAGAGTCGTTTAGTTGCTAAAAGAAAATTGCATGAAAGCTTGTTGATGATGGATAATGCCAAGATGTAAGCTGGTAAGATAACGTTGAGATAGTAAACTTCAACCACATAATTTGACTATTCTAGATTCAGAGCCAATAATGTAAAGAAATCAAGGCGAGCATCAGGTAGAGTTAGAAAGTTTGGTGAGACATCATTACTTGTTGACCAAAAGTGAACCTCTTCGGTTGCCTTAATAAAAGTGTAGGCAACCACAGACGAAGACTATAAAAATAAAATAAAGGCGTATTCATTCGTGGTTTCAAAAGTATAGGACTGGAATTCGACATCTGCCAAACAAAGTTGTGAAACCAATTTTTTCTTTGCAATTGAAAGTCTGACATTGACGAAAATGGATCGCTTAATTATCGCACAACGCATAAAAATTGTCCAAAACCTACTACAAAAATGGTGATTCTGTCACAGGGCCACGTATCGTGCTTTAAGAGGAGATTATGGTTTACGTAATCGTACAACCACGCAAGCAATTGGCAAAATTGTGAAGAAATTTTAAGAGAAGGTGCGCTCTTTGGTCCGAAGGTGTGATTGGACCTTACTTCTTCGAAAACGACGATGAAACGACAGCATTATGGTCATATGATAACCGACTTTTTTTTGCCTCCTATTGCAGAATACGATTTGGAGAATATGTGGTTTCAATAAGACGGTGCCACATGCCGCACAACTCGAGCGAATATGGCTTTATTGCAAGAGACATTTCCTGGCCGCTTAATTTCTTGTCGTGGCGATATCAACTGGTAGCCAGATTTTGGTGTTACCATTAGACTTTTTTGTGGGGCTACGCGATAGACTGTGTTTATGCAAATAAACCTTCAACTCTTGAGTACTTAAAAGCCAGCATTCGTCAAGTTATGGCTGAGATACCGTCCAATATGTGTCAAAAAGTGATTGAAAACTACCTGAAAAGAATCAAACCTTGCAACACTTCCCGTGGGGGTCATTTAAATGATGTAGTGTTTCACACACATAATGGATAACCCGGTACAACAGGTATGTATCAGTACAGTGTGCGATTTAGGGGAATCCCAATACTACAGCGTAATGATGAAATAGCATTAAGCGGAGCATGCGTTAAGCGGGGTCTTACTGCATTTAAAATTGCCTCAAAGAAGAGCATCAAAATTCACATATTTTTTAACCGAAAAACCAAAAATATTTTGCAGCAAGAAATAAAACTTTTAAGAATCTGTTTAATGAATACATACAAACATACTCTTGTCGGCTGACTGGTGCGTATGACGAGTATGATTTTGAGTATGATTGCTTCGAAAAAAAAAATTTCAGAAAAATTTTTTTAAAATCTTGGACATTTCATTGCCAGTTACAGGCAGGCAGGCAGCCACAAACGTATAAACATTAAACGTTTATGACAGTTAACAATGATGCGTATGTACGCAACAATTATAAATATTATTCGTCTTTTTTATTTGTTGTTGTTGTTGTTGTTGATGTTACCTTAGCCTTAGCCAGTCGACCTCAGCCTTAACTTTAGAATCTGTTTGCTGTTGACGTTCAAAAACTTTATGATTTTCGAAGAAAGGAAGCTGGTGGTAACAAGTAGTTGTTAACGTAACGCAGTACAATAATAACAACGGGACGGGACATTATTAAGTAAGTCCAAGTCATCAGTGAGTTAGTCATGCGACAAAGTGCAGCAAAGTAACTAAGGTTGGGTTTTGCTAGCTGGCTGGCTGGCTGGCTTTAATGTCAAATGTAAGAATAAAAAAACAAGAACCGACACAGTAGAACGCAATCCGGACTTTTTTTTTGCTGTTTTTGTTGTTGTTGCATTACAATTGTAGTTTTTTTTATTGTATTTTTATTTTTGTATTCATTTAAAACCAAAGAGGAACTAGTTTAGCATGAAAATCTTTTAACATTTTTGCACATCTGTTGACAACAATTGATCGGCCGTCGTTTGGCTGGCTTGTTAAGACCGCAAATGCTAAATGCCTTCGTGTTTGTTGCTATTGGTGACAATGCCCATAATGATGCTGTTGCTAAAGATCATAATGAAGGCGATCATAATAATCATGTTCATGATATCTAAAGACAAGTCTTGTGCTGTTTTTTTTTTCCTTTAAAAGTACAAGTTTATGTCACCAAAAAATTTTTATTTTGTGGTGTTGCTTCCTTATAGCCTTAGTGCTGTTGTTGTTGTTGGCCAATGTAATATAAAAAGGAAAATGCAAAAAAAAAAAACAAGAAAAGGAAAACCAAGACAAAACAAACCTTAAAAAACAAAACGCACACATTTGCGCACAATTCATTAAAATTTTATTACTGGCGACAATGTTTAGTTTTTTTTCTTTTCTTTTTACATTGTAAAGTGAAAAAATGCTACAAAAAAATTCTGGCATATCCTGTTTATAAACCGTGTCTGTGTATATACACAGTCTTACTTACCTACGAACGTACCTTTGAAGTGAAGAGAACTTTCAACAGAATTGTCGCGAAAATGAATGTCGACGTGAAAGCAACAAAATGCTAAGATACGCGTACATAAATCAAAACCACCCAGATGTTCTTTGTAAAACTCCAGAAAAAAAAGAAAGAAAGAAACCACAGAAGGAGGGCCACTGAAGAAGAAATTAAAATTAAATTTGAAATAAAATTTACATTTAAGGCAGTCCTTGTATGGCAAGTGAGATTGACATCATATTTGGAATAAAGTTAGGAACATAGGAACACAACACCTCTTGTCAGAGTAATTGTGCATAGATACGTAGTAATGCAGAATGTTTTATTAAAAATGCAACATCCTAAACCATTCTACCATAAGGAATACACATCGCTATAGAAGAATACCAAATAGACTACATACTTACTTACTTAATTAGCCACTAACAAGCCGATTAACGGATTTCGACCTGCCTGAATACCCTTCCAGGCGTTTATGATTCTTGTGCGCTTACGTCAGTTGGTCCCACCAATTGGTCACAGGGCTTCCTCGATTTGTCGTTCTCTTCATCGACTTCCGCAGATTCCCGTATCAAATACGCATCTTACCGGAGCATCCTCTTCCATTCGAACGGCATGGCTTAGCCAGCGAAGCCACCGGATGTTAATACGCTGCACAACGTCTATTTCGTTGAGCAGGTCATACAGCACACTTTTGGATTGGATGGGGAAATCATCGCCAACTCACACTGGATCGAAAATCTTACTTCAGATTTTTCTCTTGAATACTCTCAAGGCTGCTGCATCAGTTCATAATAGTATCCATGACTCGGCGCCATAAATAAGTACCGAACGAATGAGCGTCTCGTAGAGTATTAGTTAGGAAGGGATGAGATGCATTCAAACAAGGTAAAGTTTCTGACTGTAGGTAGGACGATTCTTGGTCCTTTCTGGATGGCATAATCCATAGAAAATCAAAACACCAAAGAGACTTACATCACTAACTATATTCCTGTACAACAATATGGTCTTGGAAATGTGGTGGGTGGTGGTGTATGAGGAAAGTTACATCAAAAAGGCCAACAACCAACAGCTTTCAACTGCAACAACAGCAATTATAAATGCCCGATTATTGTTCTTGATGTTCTGAGAAAAGCTATAAGTTTTGGGGTAAGTTGACTTGCGAATCTTTAATATCTCAAGATACTGAAATGCTTCACTTTCCCAAAAGCTTTAGAAGATAGTAACTCAGGCTGCAAAAAGTGGTATAGTATCCTGTTAACAGGCTTACCGTTTGGGCTGAAGCCGACTACAGCAATTATACCAATGAATAGGCAATTCAATTTGCATTCAGTTCCTTAGAAGTTCATTCCAGTGATGCTTTGTAAGCCACGTAGAATATGAAGGATATGATGCTATGAACGGGATCTTCAATCATGCAAGTAATATTTTATTTATTTGATTACAACTCCGAACAGTTTAATGCTGTACTAAAAGCAAGCAATGAAATGTTTTAATATCTCCTTCTAGACTAACTGGAATATCGTATTCAATGAGTTTTCTGCACAATAATTTTCCAAGCAGAAAATCATGCCATAGTAAGAGAATATCTTCATCTAAAATAAAGTTTTTCAATCGACCACGAGAACGGTACAAAAAACATGTGAATGCCTTAACCGCCTCCCCGACAAGTTAAGGAATGCTAACACTGGTAACAGTGAGCTGCTTTACTGCACACGTGGCTTATAAAAGTTATACAATGATAGTTTATCTGGCCAAAGAAGGATTACAAACCGCGATTTAGTACGGATTCAGTCAGTTTTGTGTAAAGACACTTGGAATTCAGTAAGAGTTCAGTCAGTCTTGCGTGAAGACCTATGGAATTCAACAAGAATTCAGTCAGTCTTGCGTGAAGACACTTGAAATTCAGTAAGAATTCAGTCAGTCTTGTTTGAAGACACGTGGAATTCAGTAAGTATTCAGTCAGTCTTGTGTGAAAACACATGGAATTTAGTCAGTCTTGTTTGAAGACACGTGGAATTCAGTAAGTATTCAGTCAGTCTTGTGTGAAGACACATGGAATTCAGTATGAATTCAGTCAGTCTTGTGTGAAGACACATTGAATTTAGTAAGAATTTAGTCTGTCTTGTGTGAAGACACATGGAATTCAGTAAGAATTCAGTCAGTCTTGTGTGAAAACACATGGAATTCAGTAAGAATTCAGTCAGTCTTGTGTGAAGACACATGGAATTTAGTAAGAATTTAGTCAGTCTTGTGTGAAGACACATGGAATTCAGTACGAATTCAGTCAGTCTTGTGTGAAAACACATGGAATTCAGTAAGAATTCAGTCAGTCTTATGTGAAGACTCATGGAGTTCAGTCAGTCTTGTGTGAAGACACGTTGCTTGTGAAGAGAATAATTGTGGTTTGATAATCTCCGTATTAACGATCTAACAAACAATTGTTATTATGTACGCGGGAGAGTGTGAAAAAAGATTACCAATTAAAGTAAACTATTATGGTGTAAATCAATTTCTAGAGGTAGCCTACGGTATTGTGTGAACAATAAAGAATTGATATAAAATTAAACACATACACCTAACCCTCCTATAACGCGGGGAAATGGTTCCCAAAAAATGCCGCGTTGTAAGAAATCGAGTTGTAAGAAAATGTCCACATTTCAAGAACCGCGTTCTAGCGAAAAGAGGGTTAAGTGTATCTATTTTTATTTTATTTGCAATCTACGAACTCATATTTTTAATGCAATTAAAAGGTAAAAATGTAACAATATTGTTAGATATGCCAACATACTGGCTTACATTTCTTTCCAATCCGTGTTCATGGTCTGCATTGCTTTTAATTTGTTTATTTTCGTGGACAACTTCTGTCAAAATTTTGGCAACTGAAAATATTTGTTACGGAAAGAGAGAAGGGATGGCATTTTTTTTTTTTTTACTTTAGATTTTCTCTAATCAAAAAGTTTAGGCTGTTTATTTTAAAGACTTAAGTAGCAACAAATCAAAAGACTTAAGAAACAAACCTTATTGCTAAAAAAACAAATTTTCTGTTGTAAACAAAATGTCATTAAAAATCTGTTACACATCATAAAATATTAACAAAAGGCTGTAAAAACCAAAAAAAAAATTGAGTAACAAAGTGATCAAATTTGGTTTTTCTCACTTTAAACAAATTAGAACCCCTTTTTACTATTTTTTTTTTGGTGGTATTGCAGTTACAAATTGTTGTAAACAAAATTATATATTATGTGTGTGTGTGTGTATGTGTGTGTGTGTGTCTGTATTAAATGTAGTCAAATAATAACCTTGTTTTTTAGGGAAATTATAATAAGAAAATGAATGAAAATTATATGTTCGCATAATTAAATTAAAAAAATTTAAACAAATAACACAACAAATGGGTCACCAACTGCTACTGCCACTGTTTTTTTTGTATTTTTTTTTTTTAAGTTTTTAGGGAATCATTAAAATTTATTAAATTTCATGCCGTAGCATACCATAATGCTTGCTACACAATAAAAGACATTCTAAAATAAAAATTTATTTAAGCGAAACGAAATGAAAAATATGGTGTTCGTTGCTGTTTTTTGTGGATCATGGAAAAAAGAAAATTATTATTGGAGGGCTCTCTTCTTTATTTGTTTATTTTTATATTTCTTAATGGTTATTATGTTCCATTTTTTCATTTTCATATTTAATTTAATTTAATTTAAAGCAAAAGGAAAGGGAAATATAAATAAAAACAAAAAAAATTATTTGAACGGCAAAGTCATGATTTTATTTGTATATTTGCTTTTCAGGCCAGAGGTGTTTAGGCTTGCTCTTCTCAATTTCAGCAATTAGTTACAATCCAGTGAATTTACGAAATGAATAAAAAATTATTAATTTTCGTACTGTAATGATGAGTTTGTGAAGCCTTTCTTTAGCTGTGAATAAGGAAATAAAACTTTTAAGAACGAATTTGTCTGGGTATCACAGGTTTGCTTTACATTAAAAGTGTCTTCCAAATGCAATCAAATACTTTTGATGACAAACAACACATACACTGAGTGCCATAGGTGAATCAAACACCCATTATAATTTTTAATTTTCTATTATAAGAAATAAACTTGCACCACAACAATAAATTTGTTTTCCTTTTTAACATTTTCTAATAAACGCTTTTATTTTTGTAAATTTATTCAACTATTCTCATTTACTTTTTTCACTATCCTAAGAAAATAAATTATTTCAATGGTGTTTACTCACTTTTGGTGCTCAGTGTATTTTTTCTTAAAATTTTAAGGCAATCCCAGTACCTTTCATTAGAAGATTAGACAAGTCTTTCACGTAAATTATTCAATATAAGACTACCACGAGCTTATCTTTATCGTGGTGTTTACTAATAATCATCAAATGCATTTTTTTTTTCTCTTACAAAGCTTTTGAAATTCTGCATGGACGACCGCGCTTGATTGCATTTACTATGGACCTCTTATCAATGATCTTCGAAATTCGCTAAAGTTGCAAGCTGTTACGAAAGTTACAATTGAAGGATCTAAAAAGAGTAGAAAGATGTTACTATCATGGGTTACTAATTATGAATAGCACTGGAGATGTGACAAATGGATCAAATCCCGCCTATACAACCCAAAGAAAGATCTTGCCCACTCTTAAAAAACTATGCTTAAGACTAAGTTGTGTAGAATTGTACACATATATAGTGTAACGTTTTTACCTTTTTAAAAACGTTAAAAATATGAGTTTAATTTCAAACCAATTCTTTATTGTCTTCACTACTTTTGTGCCACTGTTCGAACTTATACCACCTATACAACGATAACTTTCACAAAATGTTCGTTATATTTCACTGCTTACAACCTTTTTATAAGCAACAACACTTGTTCGTTATTCTTCTTTGCTTACAACCTTTTTGTAAGCACGACACTTCTGCTCGCGCAACACTAACAACTGTTTTCTTCATATGCAACTTGTCTGCGCACAAGATTGACTGAATTCTCACTGATTCCAACGTTATGCTTTCACACACGACTGACTTAATTCGAACTCCAGCATTGCTCACTTTGTGTTTTTTTTTTTTTAACATGCTACCACTGCAGCAAACTACCCCAAAGTTGTTGTTTCTAGTCAATGGTAGATAGAAGACTTATTATCCTAGGACTTGCTTTAGCAGACCATCCAACTGTTTAGGTGGAACGACCAAAAAAAGATTAAAGAAACGGAATCCAAGTAAAAATGCCTTGTAGAAGTCCAACACTCCCAAGAGGGGTACTGGAAAATAATGGATATGCCATTTCAGTCATAATCTTGTTTCCGTCATCGGTTTGAGTCTGCAGCGTTGCTCATTAGGCATGGTTAAATGGATGTTAAGTTTAAGCAGAGTTTCACTGGCGGCCTCAAAGACTAATAGGAATTTCCAAATTACTATGGGTACTCATTTGTTGGAACCACAACGAATGTATTTAGAATCTGTAATGGCTCAGATTCAAATGGAGGTTTTCCATCCGACTAAAAAGAACTGAAGTGCGATCAACAGATTTATTGAAACAGATAACACACCATAAGGAATAGCAGAATATATCTGCTATAATACCTAATGATAATACAGCGCAAATTCAAAAGGTTGAGTTATAGAATTGAGTAATAGCAGGGTATTCACGAGATTGACCACAAATTTAAAAACATCGTTTTACTGTGTGCTCACAAGATCACTCTGAATAAAGCTGTAAAGCCAAGGTAAACCCTAGTATATCAGTATGTAGCTTATGTACCTACAATCGCCATATTATTACGTATCGTCTTTAGTTTGGGCATTGGTGTCCACGAGTTGCCAGCATTTTTGCGGATGTACAGCTTGTACCTCTCGCTATGCCAATTTTGTAAGAAAATTTTCTAAGTCTATGCGATACAGAGTTTATTGCTTGTAGCGTGGATCTCTTTCTCTTTTTTCTATTTCCTTGAGTGTTTGTAACAAATTTCCTCAGTTGATTTAAGGTGACTTGCTTCTACGTAACTCTGTATTTATATCGCTTATATCTATTAAGACGCCGTGGTCCAGTAGGCCGTTATTATAGTTCAAAATCCAGGTCAGACATCTTCAATAAAACCAAATATGAAGAAATACATCTTCGGAGAATTTCTTTCAGCAGATTTTTGGCAAAAACTCTGTGAGTAAAATAAAAAATTCGTTCGTTCGGAGTCAGCTTTAAACTGTAGGTCCCACCAATCATGTGGTGTGAGACGCTAGTTCGTTGTCCTGACTGAAGGGTTGTAATAACCCATTATGTCTGTATGACTAAGCATGACAATTTTACTTTAAAAATTCTTCTGAGACCCTCTCAGATTGTTTTCTATAAGATTTGTAATCATAATTGCCTGTAAAATTATTAAAATTAATTTGCTTGAAACCCGCTCTTCCCTTACGAAAATGATATGTTTGGAGCGCAGCTTTACAGTGATATTTTAGAGCTCAAATTGCAATAAAATTTGTTGTATTAAGACTTATTCTAACTTAGTAAAACAGATTAATTCTATTTATTTTTGTTTTTATTTTTTTTTTTTTTTGTTTGGTAATAAAACCCTATAATTACTGTCTCAGTTTAATTTATTTTATTTGTTCGGCGAAACAAATTTGGTAAAGAAAGAAAAGACTTAAGACATAAACTTGAACACTGTATAGAATATTTTTTTAATTAGAAAAACAATTTGTATTTTCAAAATGGTATGACAAATTGATTTCAAAATAACTGCTTAAAACAAAAGACTTAAGACAAAAACTGTATTTAATACGTATTTAATTTACTAACAAACCTATAATGTTTTATCAATGATTTGTAATTATAGAGTTTGACATGAAAAACATCTTAAAATAATAAATTGTTATATCAAATCCTTAATACTTACTTACTTAATTGTTTAATTGGCCATTGACAACCCGATTGACGGATTTCGGCCTCAGGCAACACATTCTTCCTCTGCTTCTTACGCCCCTACGCCAGTTGGTCACACCAATTGATGTTAGGGCTTACTCGATTTTTTTCTTCCAACAGGACAACCTATTCGCCGACTTCCGCAGATCCCCGTATTAAATACCCGTCTCGCCTGAGCATTCTCCTCTATTCAAACGACATGTCCGAGCCTGCGCAGCCGCTGGGTATTATTGCGTTCCACGATGTCATTGAGAAGCTTATACAGCTCACCGTAAGATCGGATGTGGATGGATCAAGGCTGCTGCATTAGCGATTAATAGAGTCCATGTTTCTGCGCCAAAAAGAAGCACGGGCAGGATGAGCATCTTGTAGAGTATTAGTTTTGTCTTACAAGAGTGGTCTCTACTACCCAATTCCTTGTTGAGACTATAGTAGCACGTGTTGGCAAGATTAATCCTGCGCTTGCTCTTCAGACTGACATAATTTTTGGTGATAACGGCTGTGCCAAGATAAATGAATTCCTTGGCTGTATCAATAGTATAGTTATCGGCCGTTATCTAAGAATTAATACCCCCCATGTCTATACTTGTCGATAACATATACTTTCTTTTGCCATCATATACGGCCAGATCCGTCTTCTTAGACTCCCGTTCAATAGCACTAAAGACAGCGTTAAAATCTCGCCTAGTACGCCCTATGATATCGATGTCGTCAGAGTACGCAAGCAACTGGAGACTTTTTTAAAAAATTATGCTATTACGATGTACTCCCGGCTTTCGTGGAACACTCTCAATGACGAAGTTGAAGAGGTCGCATGATATGGGGTCGCCTTGCCTCGCACGGTATTAAACGGTTCGGAGAGATCCATTCCAGCTTTGATGGAGCTGCAGGAATTTCTCAACGTCATTATGCATAGCCTTATCAGCTTCGCAGGTATACCGAGTTCGGACATAGCGACATTGGGTTTCTTTTCAAGGAGAAAACTTTTTGTAATTAAACAAAAGACTTAAGACACAAACTTTATTTTTATAGATTATTAAATTCGCATCAAATCTGCAAAACTATCCCTACGAATTGCTTAATCAAACAAAAAATATAGCACATGTCACACACATACTAAATGAGACACACACACACACACATATAAAGGCTAAAAGCTAATAGGCATTAGAAATTAACACAAATAAACAAAGTCATTAAGAACACGGCTGTAAAACCTTTATTATTATTATTGGTGTTATTGGTGTTGTTGTTGTTGTTATAGAGTATCATCGTCATCAACATCATCTTAACAACAGCAACAATTACCAGAAACTGCAACAATAACAATAATGTTGCCAATATAATAAGTGTACAGGGAAAAAGCAAACAAATACAACAGATTTCTAAAGCAAAAAAAACACGCGGAAAAATACGAAAAAGTGCTAGAAAACTCATAAAACGTTTACATTTTAGAAAGAAACAAATAAAAACAAATCATACAAAGATACAACGAAATATTGCATAGAGAAGAAAAGTGTTGTAAGTGGAAAGGGGCAAGAAAAGGAAAAAATCATGATTGTCGTCATCATCATTGTTGTCGCCACACAGCAACATTTATATGTACAGCAACAACACAACAACAACGGCAACAAATTGTAAAGTATTCCTAGAGATTTTTTTCTTTTCTTTTTTGTTAACAATGTGGACATTTAATAGAAATGATCATCATAACAATACAACAACAACAACAGCAACAACTAAAACAACAATAATAACAATAACAATTACAATAACATTTAATAGTTACAGGGAACTTTGTGAGTTTTTTTTAATGTTATTGTTGTTGTTGTTTTTATCATTTCTTTAAATAAAATAAAGAGGAATCACTAGTCGTCACTCGTACTCATATAGTCATACTCATACTCATACTGTGTATGATGATTGACTGGGAACGTTAAACGTTAAGCACTTGCTAAACTTGTTGCAACGTTCAATAAAACATTGTTCATACAAAATTCGGTTTTATGAATTGATTATCAAATACAAATTATTCCAATATAAAAATTCTATAGCATTCTATAGTATTGTATAGCATTCAATAGTATTCTATACTATTCTATGCTATTCTATAGTACACTACTATATTTCATACTATTCTATATAATTCTATACTATTCCATCGTATTCTGTAGTACATATTCTATACTATTCTGTCGTATACTATAGTATTCTATACTATTCTATGCCATTCTATAGTACACTATAGTATTCTATACTATTCTATCGTAAGCTATGGTATTGTATACTATTCTATTCCATTCTATACTATTTTACACTATTCTATCGTATTATATACTATTCTATAATATTGTATATTATCTTGTACTATTCTATGCTATTCTGTACTATTCTATAGAATTCTACGCTATTCTACACTGTTTTACAGAATTCTATATTATTTCATACTATTCTATAGTATCCTATAGCATTCTATACTATTCTATAGTATGCTATACTATTCTATAGCATTCCATAGTATTCTATATTGTTCTAAGATCCTATACTATTCTGTATCATTCTATACTATTCTACAGCATTCTATAGTATCCTATAGTATTCTATACTATTCTATACAGCATTCTATAGTATTCTATACTATTTTATAGCATTCTCTAGTATTTTGTACTATACTATAGTATTTTATACTATTCTATAGTATTCTGTACTATGCAGTAGCATTCTACAGTATTGTATACTATCTATACTATTGTATACTATTCTATAGTATTGTTTACTATTTTATGCTATTCTATACTATTCTTCCTTGCTATGCTACCTTGCCAAGAAATTATTCTCTTTTGATTCGAAGTAATTCAATACAGAATATACGCAAAGACACAGAATTTGCGCACAGAGTTCTTTTGCCACTTTTCACGTAAACATCCTGTAGCGTCCTTATTAGTCTTGTTTTCAGTCGGACAGCAGTACACCTTGCAATAAGCCGTTACTATAAAGGAGGCAAGAAAAAACAAATCTCCTTTACAATAGCTATGCCATAGTATTACACACTGAAAGACAAGAGCTTGCAAGCAACATTTGAATTAGAAATAGTAAAGACTTCACTCATTAAGAGAAGTCGTCGTAGTTTAGTACGTAGTCTGTTGGTCTATTAGACTGAAGGCCCGAGTTCAAACGCCAGGTCAGACATCAAAACGAATAAATATTCCTTCTGCGACTTCCTCTCAGCAGATTTCTGGTAAAAACTCTGAGAGTAAATGGAATTGCCATGAAAAGTTTCTCAAAAATCTGTCGTTCGGAGTCGACTTTAAACTGTAGGTCCAGCCATTCAGGTACAAAAGTTAACACACACAATATAAGTGGTATGAGAAGCTAGATCGTAATTGAAATGATCTATATGCCAATCATTAAGATTTGATGACTCCCAAGCAGTAATACAACCTGACCTGACCTCATTAATGTTGTTTGTAAATACAATCCCGTCTGAGAGTTTGAAAATATTGTTCCGAAAACTGAAACATCTGGTGTTTTGCTTTTACATCATTACATATTACAAATTATTGCACTGCATAATATAGCAACAAATACAAGCATAAAAAAATGATAAACAAGTAAACAAAAATGCAACAACAAATACTACAAGAATAAAAGTATATAAAATACGCAAATAAAAATAATGAAACAACGATGTTTACATTTATAGAGATCTCGAGTAGGCAAAGTCACGAATATTCACCTTCAAGAACATACAACAGACTATTTATATTGCCACATAAAAGGCAAAGCAAAAGCAGGCAACTGAGTTAGTAAATGGTCAGTCAGATGTTGTGTGAAGACATGGTGCATATGAAGAGAGTATTTGTAGTTTGAAAATTTCCGTTACAAAGATCTGTCCAACAATTGCCTAGTAATTGTTATTGTTTATGCAAAAAGTATAAACAGAGGAATAGCAAAGAAAAGCAATTGTTGTTGTTTACAACAAGTTGTAAACAGTAGCACACAGAATTGTGTGGATACTGAAGACTTTTAATAATAAAATTTAATATTTTCTTTTATTTGCAATCTACAAGATGCAATGAAGTTTCTCAGAAATCTGTAGTTCGAGTCGACATTAAACAGCAGAGATCAGCGCACTCATGGATAACATTTAAACACAAAAACCGTAAGTGGTGTGAGAAAGTTTTGTGTCATACTGTTTGTAATGAACAATTAAGGAAAGAAGTAATTTTTCTGGCCAGATTTTATGTGAACAAATGCCAGAGAAGTTTATGCCAGAAAACTTTATATAAAGACGACAACAATTTTCATATCATCATCAAAATGATTATTATTGTTGTTGTTATTATTGTAGTAATAGTTGTTGTATTTTGTGCTATTATTGTTATTGTTTCAGTTGATTTTATAACAGATGTTCGCTAACAGTGTTTAACTATTTTTCTTTGCACTTTTTTTTTGTGTATTCTTTAAGCAATTTTTGTTGCCCTTCATTTGCCAGTTTATAAAATTTAAGTACTCACGACTCACTTTTTTTTTCTTTACGGTTTTTATTGCTGTTGTTATAAAAACGCTAATTTTCTATTTCTAGTATGAATACTGTTGTTGATGCCTTTCCCTCTTTTGGGAAGTGTTTGCATAAGTGATTTCGTTCTTCTAAAATAAGCAATTGCAGTTGCAGTTTAAAAATGTTGTTATTATTATTGTTGTTGTTGTTGTTGTGAGATTTTCTCATAATTATTAAAAATAGAAACGATTTGTAATCGTAATCATTACAATCTACAAGTAATTATAATATTTTAATAACAAATTTGAAATAATTGATTAATTTATTCCAATAATTATTATAATCATGATGATGCAGATTGAATATGCAGATGATGATGCATATGATAATGAGATAAAATTGAAATGTAATAGATTTCAGTAACGAACATTGTAAA
This sequence comes from Sarcophaga peregrina, assembly GCA_014635995.1. Classification (NCBI taxonomy): domain Eukaryota; kingdom Metazoa; phylum Arthropoda; class Insecta; order Diptera; family Sarcophagidae; genus Sarcophaga; species Sarcophaga peregrina. Next base: position 100,219,368 of record CM025789.1, read on the forward strand.
ATATTTTCATTACTAAACAAATATTAATTAAACGAAGCAAGATTTAAAAGAAGAAATTCAATACTTGAAGTCGGAAGTCTAGTTAGACATGAGACCTTAGTTCAAATCCCAAGGCAGACATCTCCAACGAAACGAAAATATGAAAAAAATATTTCTTCAGCAGTTACCTTTCAGCAATCTTCAGGGAAAAACTCTGAAAGTAAAATAAAATTGTAACGAAAAGCTTCTCAAAACTCTGTCTTTCGAAATCGATTTTAAATGGTAGGTCCCACCACTCTTATATAAAAAATTAACACACAACCATATACTAAGAAATGTGGTATCTTTGAAGAAATTATTCAAATCATTGCTCATTACTAGCCACGAATACATTTTCTCATAATTCGTGAAAAATGTGGATTCCTTACAATAGGAACTTTTTATTTTTGGAAAACAATAACGAATCAATGCAAGTTTTGATGGCCTGCAAAGTAGCATATTCGGGCAAGTGTACAAATGGATAAGCAAAGACAATATAATCTGAACTATAAAGCAGATGATGTGAATCTTTCCAATCACTTTCTAATTAAGAAAATGCTATTTTCGTCCTATTTTTCACCTTAAAGTAAAGAATTGTATTTGGATGTTATGCTTTGGGATCAGGGTGAGAGTGCTAATTACGGTGCAATTGGAATTAAGATTTGATGGTGATAAGACTATTTGGTACATTTTGTTTGTCGCAGCTATTCAATTTTACATCATGTAACGGATGATTTTTTAGCTATTATCTTTTTGCCAACACTGGTTAAAACAATTCACACACGTTTCGTGTTTTGTTTCACAGGCAAACATTTTCAGTTTGGTCTATAATTTCACCATGAATTGTCTTACAAACGAACAACGCTTTCAAATCATTGAATTTTATTATCAAAATGCGTGCTCTGGAAAGTTGGCCGAAGAAGATCCACTTCTTTATCGAAAAATTGTGTTCAGCGACGAAGCTTATTTTTGGCTTAATGGATACGTGAACAAGCAGGATTCTTGATTTTGTAGTGAAGGTCAGCCAGAAGCATTGGAAAAACTACCAATGCAGCCAGAAAAAGTCACAGTTTGGTGCGGTTTATGTGCTGATGGCATCATTGCACCACACTTCTTCAAAGATGCTGCGAATCGTAACGCAACTGTGAATGGTTAGAGCTGCCGTGAGATGATATCCAAATTTTTGTTTTTCTTTTTTGACTTGCATGACATGTGGTTTCAAGAAGAGGGTGCCACATGCCATTCAGCACGCGTAACAATGGACTTATTGAGAAGCGAATTCAGTGAACATTTTATTTCACGTTCGGGACTGGTCAATTGGCCGGCTAGATCCTACTATCCGGCGCCTTTAATTTTTTTTTGTGGGGCTATGTTAAAGTCGCCGTGGTCTAGTAGGTAGTGTGTTGGCTTATTAGACGTAAAGGCCAGGGTTCGAGTCCCAGGTCAGAGATCAAAACAAAATACAAAAAGTATTTTTTCGGCGATTTCCTCTCAGCAGATTTCTGGCAAAAACACTGAGAGTAAATAAAATAGCCATGAAAAGTTTCTCATAAAATCTGTCGTTTGGAGTCGACTTTAAATTTTAGATCCAGCTACTCATGTATAAAATTAACATTCACAACATAAGTGGTCAGCTAGGTCAATAATCCTAACTGATGGGTTCTTATGACCAATTATGTATGTATGTATGTATGTATGTTAAAGCTCATGTCTATAAAGATAAGCCCGCTTCAACTGACGCATTGAAGCATCTCATAAATAAAGATACCGGCCGAAATGTTAGAAAGAATATGACAGAATTGGACTAAGCAAATGGACCATTTGAGGCGCCCTTGTGGTCAACATTTGCATGAAATAATCGTCAAACATTAAATTATATAGACCGTTGTATCGATTCAAATAAAGATTTCATGAATTTTTCTGAATTTTTATGTGTTTTTTTCTTTTTTTGAAAAATTTTCTTATAGCTCTTAAAAAATCACCCATTATAACAATCTAACGTAATATGTCTTCCACTAATAACTGCTCAATATGTACATTTTACGCCTGCAATATTATTTATCTTTTATTGTCGGCTGTTGTGGAGTACCATCCAATTTTATTGCTTGTGTCGTTTCTACATAAATTCAAACCTTGCAAGTGGCTTTATTACTCGGAATATGGCCCTATAGATGACAGTGTATTTAAATTGAATGCATTCAATTTGAGGAACCCACTCTGTTCTGTAATTTTGTAAGGAGATATGCTAGCAAAGGTTGCTGGTCTTGACTTAAGAATTTTCTTGGTTACCTTTCCCATTCTACACACATAATGGGTAATTACAATCATTCCGTTAGACTTCCGACTTGACTTCTCATACTACAGGGTACCCTCCTACAACGCGGTACTTCTATAGCGCGATTTCGCTACAACGCGGTTTGCGAATTGCGGAATGTTTCCTCTAACGCGAAATCCTACAACGCGATTTTTAAGCATTTTTAAATCTATTCTAAAACTATTCTATAAACACACAATTATCAAAAATTACTTGTGTATAGTGTATGTATATCTAGTATTTTATGTGATGCACTATGGAAACGTTTAAGAGTTAGGCAATTATAATAAGCCGAGGACTAGGAAGCGGATTTGTAGAAGGTGAAGATTAAATCCTCTAAAATAATGTAAGATTTGAAAATCCGTGGGGTTCCCCCCCTATTCTATTTGTCCCAGATTTTTTTTCCTTATTTTTATGTTATTTAAATAAATAATGCTTTTTTGCTGGTTATTAAATGAATTATTTTAGTTATTATGTTGAAATCGACAAATTAAAAAATATCTTTGAAAAAATAAATTTTTTTTTCATGAAAGGTCTAATATAATTAATTCGCCTGAGAAACTTTAACATGTTACTTGCGGTGATATTGATAAGAAAGGACAAAATGGAGGAAAAAGAAGTTTCCTACAACGCGATTTTCTACAAACGCGGAGTTTTCAGGAACAATTAACCGCGTTGTAGAGTTACCTGTACTTATATTGTGGTAGGTCCCCGCTCACTTACATGTATAAAATTAATACACACAACATAAATGGTGTGAGGAACTAGGTCAATAATCCTGACTGAATGGTTGTAATGGCCAATTATGTATGTATGTGTAAATATGACGTAATTCTCTTAATGTTAGGCAATCTTTAGCAAATTTTTATCACTTTACCACCGAACCTCAGTTCCTTGCCATTAAAATATTGTTTCTTAGTTTTTATTTCTGAATTTATTTTCTTTGTTTTAATTTTTATTAAAAAAAAAATGAAATAAAATCTTTACAATTTTAAAGCACTCCTCTTAACATTTAACGAAAATGGTTGATAAAAACAGAAAAAATTATGACAAATGACAACTAAAAATTGTCCAGGTGTTATAAAATCCTACTCCAACTCAAACTGCAACTCTCATTTCAAGTCATTTTATTGATCAACTCAGCGACAACACTCCAGCATAGATATTGTTGTGCTAATAAAACACAGATTGTTTCAAATTAAAATAAAATTATGTGAACGAAAAAAAAAACAGAAATAAAAAAACGCAACAAAAAAAGCTTCCCATCAGGTGTTTTAAAAATTTAATGGGATTTTAAACAGGAGCAAACTTAAATGCTCGTAAATATAAAAGCTAAGCACTGCACTGATAAGTTCATCATCATCATCATCGTCATCAACGTTATTATCAGCGTTGCTGTGCTTACGCTGCTATCCTACAATAAACGATTTCAAGATCTACAGACTATTCAAGTTGAATGCAATACCCGTAAAAACCAATAAAATCTACTCGGGCAGTGTATTAATATCGACTTTTTTTTTGTGTATTGTTCGATTTAATTTTCATTAAAAATAAATGTTGTTGGTGTTATTGTCATGTTGTTTTTAATTTATTTTTAACTTTAGAAAATTACATTGTAAACGTTAATGATATAGACAGTCAGAGATATTAAAGTAACTAAAAAAATAAACTAAAAACAAAAAAATAAAACCTAAACACTACACCGAGACCTTGATAAACGGGAAGGTAAAGAAAAACCATAAGAACCTGATGTTCTTCAATTGATAACAAAACAGTAGATAGAGACATTTAAAATATTTTTATGTAAACCTCAGAAAGAGAATGAAGATTTTTTTGGAAAAACAAAAGACTTAAGGTACAAACTTTGTTTTTATTAATCGTTTGAATATTTATATTGAAAAGTTTCTCATAAAAACCTATCGTTCGGAGTTGACTTTAAACTGTATGTGCCGCTCCTTATGTATAAAATTAACACACACAACATAAGTGGTGTGAGAAACTAGGTCCATAACTCTGACTGAAGGGTTGTAGTGACCAATTATGAATTATGTACGTACGGGGTGGCTGATATAAAATCCAACAAAGTAAAGCGCTATATTTTTTTTAATTTTTTTTTTAATTTTATTGTTCAAAGGCAAAAAATGTTGGAAATAACATCAAATTTTGGAATCCGTTTAGAGTTGTTCGAATTAGTCACCTTTGGTACAAATTTTGGTCTTTAAAAGGCCGACAAAGCCATCACAGGCTGCATGAAAGTGGCTCTGTGGTATTTTCGCCCATTCCCGGCGAAGCGCTGTCTTGAGATGATCGACACTTTGGTATTTTTTAGTGAGAATCTTACTCTCCAACGGATTGAGAGCCGGAGATTTTGTTGGCCATTGTACGGTAGAAGTGAGGCGAGGACTCTCCCATTTAAGCCATTCTTGGTTGAAGCGCGCTGAGTACTGTGGTGCTGAGTCCTGTTGGAGTCTGTGGTTAAAATGTTTATTTGTGCAGGGCTTCAATACTTTCTTTAGGGCATATTCCGGATAATATTCAGCATTTGTTTTGACTCCACGATCGATAAATACGGGCGGGTAACGACCATCGGCCGTTACGTCAACCCACATCATTACCATCGGCAGCTCTTGAGTTCTGGTGATCAATCGCGGGTGTAAATTTTCAGCCAACCTCTTTGGCAAGTAAAGCCGATCATTTTGTTTGTTTTTTGCCGTGGTCTAGTAGGTAGTATATTGGCTTATTAGACGTAAAAGCCAAGGTTCGAGTCTCAGGCCAGACATCAAAACAAAATACAAAAAGTATTTTTTCGGCGATTTCCTCTCAGCAGATTTCTGGCAAAAACTCTGAGTTTAAAAAACTACCCCATCATTTTTTTTGCTCACAAACTGCTCAATTTGGAATGGCTTCTCATCGGAGAAAATCAAATTCGATAACTGGCCACTTTCCTGCAACCGAAGTAACTCCTTGGCTCTTTCCAGTCTAACCTTTTTTTGTCCATCGGTAAACTCTTGCACTTTTTGGAACATCAATGTCCTAGTCCTAGCTCATTTTTCAATATGTGTTGCATCCGTTCTCGCGATATGTTCAACTGACGAGCAATTTTTCTACCACTGCGGCGTGGATTTCGATCAAATCTGGATAATTTCTGGTGTTTTATTTTTGACCACTTTTTGGTTGCGATGCAACACTGCCAGTATCACGGTAACGAGCAATTGTACGAGAAACAAAAGTTTTATTCACATTTAAATGCTGGAGAGCTCTAACGATAGCCACCAGTGGTTTTCCAGTCAAACGTAAAGCAATCACACTATCACGCTTGAAATCCATTACGAATAACTTTTTTTTCTGAATGCAATAGATCAAAATGCTTTTATAAGCTTGTAAGTAATAAAATGAACTGTCACTGGAATAAATCAGAATGTCAGCTGTCAGACAAGCGGTTTACAAATGATAACAACCTGAAGTTGGTTGCAATTCTCATCAGCCATCCTGTATGTAGTTAGTTGGTTGGTTGGTCATTTTGGCTGGCATGGTGTCAAAAGCTTCGGAGAGGGTTCTTTCCTGTCCGGGAAAAACTAGATTAATTTGGCAGTTTTTGGGCTATTGAATCCTGCTTTATGATCGTCTTAGTTTTCATGGGTTTCCCTCAAACCAGTCCTCTAAACACGCTATACGCTTCGTATACAATGCAGTTCTTTTGACATATTCTATGAAATTAAGCGGTAAGACCTTTAAATCGTTTAAAATTCATAGTAGAGACTCTACTGTATTGTATTGTAAATCAAGTTGTCGATGTTAATTAAACAAAATCGCATTGAAAAAAAGAAAAAAAAACTTTAACTATCAGCAGCATTGTTGTTGTTTTTCTATGTGTTTTTATTGATTTTTTTTTTTTTTTTTGATTTAGTTTTTATAGCCGTCATGTATTGTTTTGTAGCATTTTGTAATGTTTTGTTTCTGTTTCATTATATTACAGAAGAAAATGAAGAATAAGAAGAAGAGGAGGAGAAGAGGAAAAGTTCAGCACTTTTTAATTGATTCATAAAAAAGTAGCAAAATAATGTTGAAACTGGGAAACATTTAATTCTTCTTTAACAGGTTGCTGCTGTTATTATCGTCATCATTCTCTAGACGCTTGTTTTTTTTTTATTCCTCTTTTTCCCACTTTTTTTTTTGTAACTCCTTTTCATTATTTCATACGTTTAGTTCGTTCATCATCAAATGGATGTTTTGTTATGTTATGTTGTTATGTCGTTATGTTGGCATAGCAAAAATGTCTTGATATTAACTAGGCAGGCGCCTTAAGATTTTTTTTATAATTTTTTTTTTTTATTTCGTTGCAGTTAAAATGCCTAGAAATTATGTTGCTTGAGATTGTAACATTATCTCAGCAGCTCCAGCACCAGCAGCTGTTGTTGCAAAAACAGCTCCCTTCCAATTTTGTTCGTTTTATTGCTGTGCTGATTGTTAAAGTTCATGTTTTTTTTCTTCTTCTTCTCACTTGTTTGCTTGCTCACCAAATAATGTTAAAAGTATCATTAAACAGTCTTAAATAGTCTTAAATGCTAGAACTTTAATGAATGCACGCACACTCTTTAATAGCGCCACCTAGTAAGAGTGGAAATAAATGCCGTAAATGATTGTGAATGAGAAGAAAATGTTTAAGAAAACATCATAAAAATGTACAAACAAAGAGGAAATATGTTAAATTTGATTCCTTTTTTCAAAAAATGTTCATGATATTGGCGAACATATTGGAAAACGTAAGGAAATTAAGTCTTCAATTGCAAGAGAATAAAATAATTCAAATCTTATTGAATGAGTTCTAAGCTTGTGCTACTTTTAAAGCAATCAATCATTCTCCATAGTGTCATCTCCATTTGTCATCTCTATGCCATGTGATATGGCCGTAAAAGAGGTGCCAACGCCAGTGGTAGTGTAGCTACCAATAGGGCCGCTATCCTAGCAGATCATGTTGAAGCAGGGCTCTTCTGCAATCTCATCTGCTAGCAGAATAAGATACACGTCTGGCGTCTGAAATAAATATCTATCTATCTTTCAGCAAACTTTCAATTATTAAAACCAACATTTTATAGTTCATAGGCCTTTGGAGATTAAAGTAAAATGGCAGAGTTGGGATGACACTCTCGCATTCCCACCTCAAGGAAAACTCAGATAGCCTCTACAGTGCTAGTTGGAATCGGCTTGACCTTATTTCTTAAGATGGTACAACAAACACTTCACTTCACTCATAGTGAACCACTTACCTTTACACGGTGGCTGATATATAATGCAACAAAGTAAAGCGCAATATTTTTTTAATTTTTTTTAAATTTTATTGTTAAAAGCATAAAATGTTGGAAATAACATCAAATTTAAGAATCCGTTTAGATTTGTTCGAATTTGCCACCTTTGGTACGAATTATGGCCTTTAAACGGCCGACAAAGCCATCACAGGCTAAACGAAAGTGGCTCTGCAGTATTTTGGCCCATTCCCGGTGAAGCGCCGTCTTTAGATGATCGACACTTTTGGTATTTTTTAGTGAGAACCTTACTTTCCAAAATGCCCCAGGCGCAAAAGTCCAACGGATTGAGATCCGGAGATTTTGTTAGCCATTGTGTGCTAAAAATGAAGCGAGGAACCTCCTTTTTAAGCCATTATTGGTTGAAGCGTGCCGAGTGCGGTGGTGCTGAGTCCTGTTGAAATGTCCATGGTCTGCCCAGGGCTTCAATAGTGTCTTTAATAATATTCGGCATTTATTTTGACGTCGCCGTGGTCTAGTAGGTAGTGTGTTGGCTTATTAGACGTAAAAGCCAGGGTTCGAGTCCCAGGCCAGACATCAAAACAAAATACAAAAAGTATTTTTTCGGCGATTTCCTTTCAGCAGATTTCTGGCAAAAACTCTGAGAGTAAACAAAATTGCCATGAAAAGTTTCTCATAAAAATCTGTCGTTCGGAATCGACTTTAAACTGTTGGTCCCGCTACCCATGTATAAAAATTAACACACACAACATAAGTGGTATGAGAAACTAGGTCAATAATGCTGACTGATGGGTTCTAATGATCAATTATGTATGTATGTATTTCTTTTGACCCCACGGTCGATGAATACGAGCAGGGAGCGACCATCGGACTTTATTGCGGTCCGCACTATTACCATCAGCCGTTACGGCGGTCCTCACCATTACCATCGGCGTTTGAGTTCTGTTGGACAATCGCAGGTGTAAATTTTCAGCGGAACTCTTTGGCAAGTAAACCCGATCATATTTTTTTTTTGTTCACAAACTGCTCAATTTGGAATGGCTTCTCATAGGAGAAAACCAAATTCGGTAACTGGCCACTTTCCTTGGCTCTTTCCAGTCTAACTTTATTTTGCCATTGTTAAGCTCTTGCACTTTTTGGAGCTTCAATGGCTTTAGTCCAAGCTCATTTTTCCATACGTGTTGCATCCTTTCTCGCCATATGTTCAGCTCCGCGAGCAATTTCTCTACCAATGCGGAGTGGATTTCGATCAAATCTGGCCTTCACTTTTCGGATCATTTCTGGTGTTGTTACCGTTTTTTTTTTTCGTCCACTTTTTGGACTGCGATGCAACACTGCCAGTATCACGATAATGAGTAATGGTACGAGAAGCAAAAGATTTATTCACATTTAAATGCTGTAGGGCTCTAATGATAGCCGCCTGTGGTTTTCCAGCCAAATATCAAGCAATCACACTATCACGCTTGAATACCATCACGAATAACTTTTTTTCTGAATGCTTGTAAATAATAAAATGAACTGTCACTTGAACAAATCTGTCAGCTGCCAGACAAGCGGTTTACAAACGATAACAACCTGAAGTTGGTTGCAATACATATCAGCCACCCTGTACTAGTGGAGTATGGAAAACGGAGTCGCCGTAGTCTTGTAGGTAGTGTGTTGGCTTATTATACTGACGCTTATTATACTGGGCGGCGTTCAAACTCCAGATCAGATATCAATAGGAAAAAATGAAAAGATTTCTTCGGCGCTTTCCTCTCAGCAGATCTTTGGAAAAAACTCTGAGTGTAAATAAAATTGCCATGAAAAGCTTCTCAAAAATTTATCGTTTGAAGTCGACTTTAAACTGTAGGTAAGGTAACGCACGCACCATAAATGGTATGAGAAACTAGGTCAATAATCCTGATTGAAGGGTTGTAATGAATGGTAACACTTAGCTTTTGTCTGATTTGACAGATAATTAGTTTTATCCTTCTGCTGAACGAGTATGCTTGTGTATACGCTTGAAGAATGCTGGAAAATATTGCGACATTACTTTGAAAATCATGGTAACGTTGCAAAATGTGTGAGAATATTTCGTACGGATTTTGGAAGAAGTTAAGCACCGTCAGCTCCGCTACGTATGGTATCTTGTGAAAAAAGTGAAAGAAACTTTATCCTCATCGATACACCAAAGCGTGTGAAAAGCCAAAAACATGGCGCTTACCCGAAAATATTGCTTCTGTGGCAGAAAGTATGCATGAAGTGCCATCAACATCAATTCACCATTGTTCTCAACAATTGAACATTTCAGAGGCATCATTGAGACGAATTTTGTATAAAGACCTTGGTATGACGCCGTACAAAGTCCAATTGGTTCAGGAGTTTACGCCAATTGACCATCAAATGCGTTTTCGCTTCGCTAAGTTGGCCTGCGATTGACTTACAGAAGATGCCGATTTTGGCAAATAAAATCATCTTTTCAGATGAAAATCATTTTGATCTTGGCGGATATGTAAACGTGCAAAATTGTCACATTTGGGGCTTAAACAACATGCACGCATGCTTTAAAAAGCCGACGCACCCAAAACGAGTCACTGTTTTGCGCGGATTTTGGTTCAGAGGCATTAATTGGGCATTTTTCTTCGAAAATGAGCAAGGAGTGGCCGTTACAGTTAATGGCACAATTCACAACAATTTAAGAGGAGGATGGATATTGGCAACATTTGATTTTGCGCCCTTTTTTTGGAGATCGCATTATCAGCCGCAGAATGGATGTCATTTGGCCACCTCGGAGGTGCGATTTGACAACGTTGGACTATTATTTGTAGGGTGCCGCCAAAGATAAATGTTGCGCCGACAAGCCAGAGACAATTGACGCTTTAAAAGCCAATATTCGTGAAGCCATTGGTGAAATACAGCTACACAAAATTGGACCGATTGTGTAAGCTACTCCATGGCCAGCCAAGGCAGCCATTTCAATGAAGTTATTTTTCATTATTAAGCGGAAGGATTGTACTTTCAAATAAAAAAAGAAATTTAAGAAAGTGTTCAGTAAATTTTTTTTAAAGTATTTTCACAAAGAAAAGAATTTATTTGGCGTACCAGTTATGTTGTGTACAAGCCAGCTACAATTTGAACTCCAGAAAATGGCATTACAAATGCCACTACTGAGATATGGATCGAAGTGCTGGAATAAGTCATGACGAAATGGAGGGCAATGAAATTATCCTTAAAAAGCATTGACAATCGTTCATTTATAGCCTGGAATAGTACGAATTGTTGTTTATTAACAATTACGTTCGTTCTGCTGTAAGTTTCAAGAAAAAACTTTAAAATCTCTCTCTCTGTTAAACACTTATTAATTAGCTTGTCCAGCTCTGCATTGCTGTAATATCTCTTCATATTTTTTGTTTGGTTTACGGGTTTTCGGTTTTCTTTTTTTTTTTTGGATGCATCCAAACTACCAAAAGGTGTTGATGTTTTTAAAAAGAAAGTGTCATGACATTGTTGTTATTGTTTTATTGTGTTGTTGAATTTTAAAGACGACGACATATAGTTTGATGTCACAAATAAATTCGAAAGAAATATAAGAAAAAAGAATTTCTCAAGCCAAAAGCTTACGTACGTACGTGAATGTCTTCAGTGAATTTCTTTCAATTTAATACAGGCAGCTGTGGCACGCAATTTTTAATATTAAACGTTGTGGCATTGATAATAACGATGATGATGATGATGACGGTGATGATGAGTCATTAATAAAAAGAAATTTTGGACGTTGAAATAAAAGCAAAACAAGCAAAAAAAAAGTGCATTAAAATGCATTGAAATGCATATGAAATATAGCATTGGCTACTGTTGCATTCACGGTTATTGTGAAGACGTTACTTTAGGTACATACCCGACTACTATCACATAAAAGACACAAAAGTGTCACAAACATTGTGACTAAGATAGTAAGTGTAAGAGAGTGTTATTGTTCGATACTATTCGTTATGGTTATGGTTATGCTTTGTTTACTTAACATGCGGCCATAAGTAGTCTACACGTTTCAGTTTTCAAGAAAACAGTAACCCTCTGTTATTTCCAATTTCCAATTTATCACTTTGTAGGGTCTTTTATTTTCTGGCAATATTTTTGTATTTTTGTCTGCAACATATCACGCTGAGCTATAGTATGCTGCAATTATTTCTATTGATTCGATTTGTTTTGCAACATTTCTCCGGCAAAGAACTTTAAAGTACTCTTGAACAGTAGAGTACCATGTTCAACATGCCATTGTGGTTGTGTGGTCTCTTGAAATCGTTATTTAATGCTTGTCAATGTGAAATAGTTTGCAAATAAAATTCAATTTTTTTAAAATTTTCTTAAAGGAAATTATTCATGCCTTATTAGTTAACGTTAATCAATGGTTTGATTTCATTTCTAAAATGGCAAATAAAATATGCATATTATTTATGCATAATGATAGGTGTGAAATTGTTTATTGGTTTTGGTGTAAATAAATGGTGTAGCATAAAATATAAACAAAAGACTTAAGACACATACTTGTAATATTTTTTTTGCCTTTGAAAATTATTCGTTTTGGGGATTTTTTTTGTCTTTGGAAATAAATTGTATTTGAAATCACATTTTTATCGCCAAAGAAGTAATTGTTACTCAAAGAAAATTTATTTGAATTATTTCCCTTTAATTTGAGAACATATTGGAAATGATTTGACTTCAATATTTGATTAAAGAAAATTCTATCGAGATTATGATGCAAATAAATTCAGATTATATGAGCCTTCTTTATATAACCGTAAAAAAGTGAGAGTTTCTAAAAATCTGTCGTTTGAAGTTGTCTTTAAACTGTAGGCCCTGCCACTCATGTATAAAATTAACACACACAACATAAGTGGTGTAAGAAACTAGAACTATAATCCAGACTAAAGGATTGTAATGACCAATGACCACGCCTAGCTAACGGTGATCTTGCGGTATTAGTTCCTTTAAGAAATGTAGTTGGCAATTTAAGTAAGTAGGATTACAATTTCCAACGTAGAATCATGTCTCATCATAATCTCAGAATGAAATATATTCCATTCCCCCTAGAAGACTTTCAGTGAGTAGAAGTGCAGCATAGTTCCATTGGAGATATTCCATACATCAACTTTACACTTAATTTTCGTGTTCTCAACTGCGGCCCTGGTCGAAAATCATCAACACAGACACTGTTCAGGTTTTCTTAATGGATAATACACTAATCCCTCGATTTAAGTCGCAGTTGGTTCAAAAAAAAAAGCGACGTAAATCGTATTTCATATTGCTTATACTACAAAGTAATATGTTTTGGACATTCATATTCCATTTGATATTTTAAGTTTACACTAAAATGCGTGGCAAATTCAAAAAGCAATTTGAATACATGCCAAATCAGAAAAGAAATGAATGATGCTAGAGATTTTAGTTGGTGGAAGCAAAAGAAACTCCTTCAAGTTCATCATATATTGCCGCATAATATATAATAATTAAAAACAAGAATTTTCTGAACTAAGCTTGTAGTCGTCGTAGAGAAGTAGGTAGTGTATTGGCTTATTAGTTTATACCCCAGGTCAGACATCTCCAACTAAACGAAATATGAAAAAATATTTCTTTCTCTCAGCAGATTTCTGGCAAAAGCTCTGAAAGTAAAAGAAAAGAAAGAAAATTGCCATGAAAAGGTTGCTCAAAAACCGTAGGCCCTGCTTGCCACTCATGTTTAAAAATTAACACACACAACATAAGTGGTGTGAGAAACTTGGTCGTAATCCTGACTAAAGAGTTGTAAAGACCAATTATATGTTATGTAAGTATCCATATAAACAAATGTACATGAACATGGTAATTACTGTCAACGACAATTAAAACGTTTGTTAATGTGTACTGCAATAGATGCTGCGGAAATCTCGTAGATATCTTTGGAAGAGCCTAGTATAGTAACTTAGATAGAGTGGCAAAGGAACTGATTGAACTATGAGCGCATTTGTACTAGACAAAGCTAAATGAATGAATCGAAGCGAGTTCAACCACATGAAATTAAACGGAATGATGGTGATGGAGAAAGAATTGCAGAAAATTTTATGTTGAAATGCTTGAAATTCGAAAAATATTGAATGCTAATGGAATCAGGTCAGACATCAAAATGAAAATATGAAAATATTTCTTCGGCGACTTCCTCTCAGCAGACTTCTGGCAAAAACTCTGAGAGTAAAAATTGCCATGAAAAGCTTCTAAAAAAATCTGTCGTACGGAGTCGACTTTAAACTGCAGGTTCCGCCACTCATGTATAAAATATTTACCCACACAACGTAAGTGGTGTTAGAAGCTAGGTCGTAATCTTGACTGAAGGATTGTAATGACCAATTATGTATGTATGTATGTAGTGGAATCAGTGATTGGCAGTATACAGCAGATAAGAAAGCTAATATAGAACATAGGGAAATCAATGAGAAATTGATGACTACCTTGTGAAATTATATAGAAGAGCCACGAATTGTAATGTTGTCGGATGCGTTAAGTTATTGAAACTAAAATGAAACTTTTGGTTGTGATGCTTTCGTTTTCTAATACTCTTTTCTTTTTCACCTTATTGTATTGTAATATTTTATTTACACACATATGTTCCCGTAGAGAGATTAGAATCGAAAAGAAAAATGCATTTATAATTGCCTCCATGCTCCTAGTTTGTAGATCAGTGTCCTAGTGAACATTTCCAAACTAGTTATCATTGGCTTATAATTAAAAATCCCAGAGTTTTTTTTTTATTTTCTCTGGAAATTTATGAATTTATCACGATCTTATAGCGAAAACACATCAAATTCACAAATTTTCTTAATTGTTTTGGTTTCTCTAATTTGTTTTCTTTTTAATTTTCCTTGGAAATAAGTTTCTTACAAATTTCTCTTCGTCTTCGTCTTTTGTAACATTTTGTAACTAATACTCCTTCGTTTTTTTCTTCAGTATTTATTGGTTAACATGGTTGGCTGCCATTTCATCTTGCATTAATCATTAGCGTAAATCAAAAAGTGTTAATAAATATTGTTTATTGGAATGAAATAACGCCTGCCTTGTTGCTACTGCCCATTTTTAACACTTTTTTTATTGTTAACCAATAACCAGTTGATAACCACCACCTTAACCACCTTAACACTTATGCTTAACAAGCAACATAAGCAGCATAACAGGCAACTAAAAACATGTGTAGACTAGTAGCTTGTTGCTGATGCTGTATTGGAGTTGCAATTGCAGTTACAAAGCCAGAGAGTGTTAAAACAATGACAATCAATATTCATTTTGTATGCATTTATCATCAAATCAAAAACATTTTCAATATGAATAGCGCGACATGGCTTTATGCGATGAAGTTAGTGGTGTCATCACCTACCAACCATATCATGCATGTTCATATGGAATTGAAGCAAAAAAAAAAGTAAAAGTTGTCAACAACAATCAACGCCTGCAGTTAAACCAAAAAATTAAAAACAAAAAATGAAATGAAAAAAAATACAATTGTTTTCTTCTGTGTTTTGATTTTTATAATGAAAACTACTGCAGTTCCCTTAGTTTTGTATGGGAGCTTCATGATAAACAAGGAGTTGCCAAAACAAAAATGAAAACAAAAATGATTTTCTTTTACAAAGAAATTATTGATTGGCCGTTAAACATTTTCTACAATGTGAATTTATATGGCTTTTGTTGGCAACTAAACGAACAAAATGCTGCTGATTTTCCCTGTACAGGGTGGCTGATATATAACAAACACACTAAAGCGGTATATTTTTTTTAATTTTATTGTTCAAAAGCAAAAAATGTTGGAAATAACATCAAATTTTAGAAACCATATAGATTTGTTCGAATTGGCCACCTTTGTTACGAATTATGGCCGTCAAAGCCATCACAGCCTGCAAAAAAGTGGCTCTGTGGCTCTTGAGATGATCGAATCTTTGGTATTTTTTAGTGAGAATCTTACTCTCTAAAATGCCCCAGGCACAAAAGTCCAACGGATTGAGATCCGCAGATTTTGTTGGCCATTGTGCGGTAGAAATGAAGCGTGGAACCTTTTTAAGTCATTCTTGGTTGAAGCGTGCTGAGTGCGGTGGTGCTGAGTCCAGTTGGAATGTCCAAGGTTTTCGACCGAAATGTTTGTCTGCGTAGGTCTTCAATACTGTCTTTAAGACAGTTTCCCAATAATATTCGGCATTTATTTTGACCCCACGGTCGATGAGTACGAGCGGGGAGCGATCATCGGCCGTTACGGCGACCCACACCATTACCATCGGCAGCGCTTGAGTTCTGTTGGCTAATCGCTGTTGTAAATTTTCAGCCGACCTCTTTGGCAAGTAAACCCGATCATTTTATTTGTTCACAAACTGCTCAATTTGGAATGGCTTCTCATCGGAGAAAACCAAATTCGCTAACTGGCCACTTTCGAGCAAACGAAGTAACTCCTTGGCTCTTTCCAGTCTAACGTTTGTTTGTCCATCGGTAAGCTCCTGCACTTTTTGGAACTTCAATAGCTTTAGTCCAAGCTCATTTTTCAATATGTAATGCATGCGTTCTCGCGATTTGTTCAGCTCACAAGCAATTTTCCTACCACTGCGTCGTGGATTTCAATCAAATCTGGCCATCACTTTTCTGGTGTTGTTTTTTCGTCCACTTTTTGGTTGCGATGCAACACTGCTAGTATCACGGTAATGAGCAATGACACGAGAAACAAAAGTTTTATTCACATTTAAATGCTGGAGGGCTCTAAAGAGCCCTGTCACTGGAATAAATCTGTCAGTTGTTAGACGAGCTGTTTACAAATGATAACAGCCTGAAGTTGGTTGCAATACATATCAGCCACCCTGTATGTTTGCTAAAGCCTTAGGCTACCTAATCCTTTTCATTGAAATTTTGTTGTAGTTTTTCTGTTTTTTGGTAATATTTTTTAATATTTTTGCGCACTTTTGACATTTCATAAGTTATTACTGTCAACACACCAGCCCATAATCATAACTATTGTTGTAACTGTTTTTGTGTAGCTCTGCTCTGTTTGTATTGACTCTCTAAAGCGGGGGCTCTGGAATTGTTGAAATAATTTTTTATTTCTTTTGATTTTAATCTCTGTATGGGAACATAGTATGTATGAATGTAAATAAAATATTTAAAATAACTTAAACGTTAGAAATTTGTTTCTATATAATAAGGTGAAAGTATAAAAGGAGTATTAGAAAATGAAAGCATTCACAACAACCAAAAGTTACATTTTAGATTCAATAACTTAACCCATCCGTGGGTCACCAAAACAATTCGTACAACTTTAATATAATTTCACAAGTTGGTCATCAATTTCCCTATGGTCTGTATTAGCTTCCTTATATGCTGTGTAACGGCAATCACTGATTCTATTAGTAATAAATATTCTTCGAACATCAAGCATTTCAACATAAAATTTTCTGCCATCCTTTCTCCATACCGTCACTGCGTGTAACATGGTGAGCCGTCGTGCCCAAAATTCCTATAAACTATGATTTCGATTGCGATTTATTCATTTAGCTTTGTCTAATACAAACACCCTCATAGTTCAACAGTTCTTTTGCCACTCTATCCACGTTACAAACACTAGGCTCCACTTCAAAGATATCCACGATTTTTGTAGCATCCGTTGCAGCCCTCATTAACAAACGTTTTAATTGTCGTTGACAGTAACATATAATTGGTCATTATAACCTTTTAGTCAAGATTACAGCCTAGTTGCTCCTATCACTTATGTTGTGTGTGTTAATTTGTATGCATGAACAAAGGGACGTACTGTGTAAATCGTTTCCGAACGACAGCTTTTTTTGAGAAACTTTTTCCATTGAAATTTATTATTTACTCTTAGAATTTTTGCCAGAAATCTGCTTGAATCTGTTTTAGATCCTTTTCACCAATCTAGTCCATAGTGGTCCGTAATAAACCCAATAACTAACCTTAAACCATTCTTATCCAAGCCCAGCTGCCAACTTGTGCTTACACTGACTATAGCAGGTCATAGACATCAAAAGTATAGGCTAGGTTTATAGGGAAAAAATAATCAAAAAGTGGACAAATCGAATAGACCATTCAGCAGATAGGTGATGTCCCACTGGTCACAAAATGGCCAGTTAGGTATTTGGCCCCAAGACTCGACTGTAGACTTACTTATTGGGCCCATATACAGTCAGCAGCTACCAAAACAGCGAAACAAACGGACATGTTAAGCAGACTGATGGCAAATATTGGGCAAACGAAAATTATTTATAGTGACGAACTCGATTTTGCTGTATGGCAGCGAGGTATGAGGAGAATATTAGCAGCGGTGCAACGAATAGCGGCATTAAGAGTTGCCTTCGCCTACCGCACCGTCTAGGGCGCCGCATTCTCGTGATCGTCGGTGAGAGACCTATTGACCTACTGGCGAAGAAGATCTTGGAAAACGAAGAGGGAAAATCATGCCATTAGTAGCGCAGATCTCAGATCTCAAACACTTCGCCGATTGCAAAGTAAGTAGAGTGAGGAAGCAAGCGGAAGATGAAATGGTAGACTTATTCCTTCTAAAGAGGCTTGGATACGAAGAAAGTTTGGGGAAATTAACTATTTTCTGACCCTTCGCGTCATGGTTATTTCCAACCATATCAATACCTGCTTGGGCTAGTGGAGGGCCGTAAGAAGATACGATGAATGTGTACTCCACTGGAAGTTGGGGGACCTTGACACAGTATAATGAAATGATACATGAGAAGACAAGCCAATAGCATGAAGCTGCCTTCAAATATGGTGTACACAGATTGGGCCTCAGCAGCGAATTACGTGGAGCGTATTCTAAGATTGTAAAAGAGAGATTTCGAGGCTACAGAACATGTAGACACGCCGGCATAGATGACTCTGGCACACGCGCCAAATGAAATTCCATTCCAGAACCAATGAAGAGGAAATAGTGGAGGCACTTAGATGACTCCTCAACTTTCGTTACGCAACCCGGACGCGGATATGAGCATGCAGGGGCCAAAAGGACTCCACTCCGAAGTAATACCACCTTAGTTCCGCAGTGGTTACAACAGTCCACGAGACGAGGGGGGAATTTAGTGGGTGAGGACCCCACGTACGGAAGATGTGACAACTTCCACTATGATGCGGTTAGGTACCCCTTCTTGGCGCATAAAAAAAAGGAGATGTGGTAGAATAGACAACGGTCCTTAACGGGACGTCGTTCTGGGCCCTTCCGGTAAGGGTGTATACCCAGAAAAGGAATGTTTTGAAACAATTTTTTTTTGCAAACTTTCTAAGATTTTCTTAGCCTTGTAGGTAAATTTGTTAAACAAACATTACCAGTGACAAAGCAAATTTACAAGGATTTGTTAGACTTAAACAATGAAACCAACAAAAACCGAAAACAAAAAAAAAAAACAAAAAGACAGAAAATATGTTAAAATAGTGTGAAAACTATGGTAATATTTGCAAACAATTGCTAGGTTTTCATATGAACAACACAGCATGACAAATCTTTTGATTACTTTTTCTCTCGTGAATTTTCAAGGGAATAGGAAAACAAACGAAACTATTGTTGAATTTTTTTTTTTTTTTTTGTTGTTTTTTAAATCAATTGAATAAGAAACAATTTTTTTTTTTGGATAATAGTTGTGTTAAAAATAAAATAAAAAAAAATACAAATAAAAGTTGTATTTCGCTTAAGTGAAATGAAAACAAAAACAAAAACAAACAAAAATTAAAAAAATTAAAATTATACAAGTTTGTTGCTTAAGTCTTTTGTTTTTGTGGTTTCAATGGTTTTTCTTGCATTTGTTATGGCTACTGTTACCGCTATTACTTGACTATTTAATTTTATTAAATTCCCACTTTTATTATCATTATTTTCTGTCTGTTTCTGTTTGTTTTGTTTATAAGTAATTACCACAATAATAATAATTATAATCTTTATGATCTGCACAAACAAATAATATTTTATTGTTGCTTTTATTTACATTTTAATACGATGTTAGTTTGCAAATAAAGTTGCTGCTTTAATTAGTAAAAAAAAAAATAATTTTTGCTTTTATTCTCATAAAAACCTCCTGCTGTCAATTAAAAATTTCTTTATTTCTAAGGTGATATAATAGCATGAGTTCACTGGCTACTAGTCATAAATCCAACAGCAGCAGTAGCATTATAAGCTAAGCACCAGTGTAAGTATGTAGTTCAGTATCAAAGCTTTTCAAGTCAATTATGTGATTTAAAAAAGCAAAAAAACAAAAAACCTGTGGCCACTACATAATTGAGACATTTTTTGAAGCATTTTTTTTAATTCATTTTGATGGCCACACGCAATCTCAGTTCATGCCTGTCAGTTTATTGTTGATTAGTTTGGTTTATTTTTTTTTATGGCACAGGGGTTTTGCTTTGCTCACTCTCTCTGTACAATTTAAATTATTAAATTAATTTTGATTTTGTTATCTTCATTAAATGCGTATAATGATGAGCTGTAACATAAAGCTTTACATGCACCTATTTTCGAAGAGTTTTATTTTTATTTTTGGGGTTCTTCTTTTCATTGCTTTTGTAAATAATTATTATGAAAATAAGTTGTTTAAATAATAATAACGATAATAACTGCGAGTAATTTGTTTTATGGGTCAGAAGATATTACAAAAACAACAACAACAATAACAACAACAACAATTGTTGTAATTGATTTTAAAGTTTAACAAAAAAAATTTTTTTTCATATTGAATTTCCTGAATTGCCTCACTAAGTATATAAGTTTGTAAAAACTACCAATATGAGCATTTATATGCTAACCTCTTAATTACCGTTATACAAACATAAGGGGATGATCCTAATAAGTAACTTAATACTTAACGAGTATACTCGTCCCTGGCAGTGCAACATACCCTTGTCAAAGACGAGTATGTATATGTATTTATATAATATTTAAAGTATGACGAGTATACTCGTCTTGACAGTGAGAGATAGCCTGTCAAAGACGAGCAACACAAAGAATTTCACTATTGTCGATTGGCAAAAAAAATTGCTGATTCAAAAGCCTACATATTATAATATATTTAAAGTAGGACGGGTGAGTCAGCATCCATATAATTTTAAACTTTCTATTATAAAAATATACAACAATAATTTTATTTTTGTTTTAACATTTTAAGAGTAATAAAAAGAAACGTTTTTGGAAATTTATTCTACTATTTTCATTTACTTTTCTCGCTATCACAAGAAAATGAATTATTTCAGTGGTTTTTACTCACTTTTGGCGTTCAGTGTATGTGCTCTTACCAAGAAATAACAGGGTTTTTCGGTAAACAATAACATTCAAACTATAAATGGGATTGGGAATGACTTCATATAATTTAGGCTTGGCAGCGAATGTGTTAAAGGATGGCCTTTGCCCATAAGCTACTTGAATTCGCTTAACTATAAAAATTTTCGAACAGTTAAAATTCCATGTATTACAGCAATATGTAGTCCACTCCATGCAGAAAAATCTGGAGGAACTGCATACCATGTATTGAAGAAGTATCCTAATACTGCAACCGTAGGATCTTAATGCTTTCAATCCATATAAATAGTGTATATCCCTATTAGGTCTTTTGCAATTCTACTACCCAATGAAACTCCAGGCGGAACCATTCACTGTGTATGTTCATATGCACCCATGTGTTTTGTTCTTCATTTCTAAGTATGTATTCCAATGATTTATTCTCCTCATCACAGAATCTACACATTGCGCCTGAGGCTCTCTGTATTCTGAACATCTTTTCTTTAATCATAATGAGAGGTGACATGGGGACATCACGCTACATTGGAATTGTGATCCAAAAAATCTCTAATAGAAGCCAATTGGTGAATTTTTTGATATGCGAAGAATTCTGGATATCATCATCCTTTCTACAGAAAGGTTTTTGCCCTGTCAATGATTTGGGAGCTCTTGAATTTATGATATGGGATTCAACAGACTAGTCATTATCTTCACTGTTAAGCTTCGTCTACTTTCTCAGGCCATTTAATATATTCAAATTTACTTTATTAAACTCGAGTGCTTGGATGGAGGCCTGACTGTCCTTTTCGTTTTACTTTCTATACAAGTTGAATGGTGCACATCGTTCTATGGAATAGACTTCCGCATTTACTTGAAATATTTCGGTCTGAGACTGAAGACTCCTGCTCCTACTCCTGCCTTAATATTTGTCTTCGACTTATTAATGGATTAGAAAATGATCCCTTTCGTCTCGTTGCAAAGCGTTTCTCCAAATTGCAAAATCTACTGGCACTATCCGGGCTACAGAAGCTATAATTCACTTAATTTATTAGACCATAATGTGTTCGGATGAGCCTCTGCTAATCCCTACCATATATAAACGGCTTTAGTCTAATAGAACTTCCAGCGCCTGCTATAAGTCTGGTTTCCACGGTTGTACCAAAATATTGCCGGTATACATCACTTTTTGCATTCTGACACGAACAACACAAAAACTCTAGAACCCTTAGTACACCTTTACTGTTTACATTATTCCTGGTTTTCCAGAGTTGCTGAGTTGAACAATATTGTGCCTTCATAAAATATTTCCAACCAGTTTTGTCCGAATCTATGATTTTAACTTCTTACCATATAAACTCTGCTTCTAGTTCGATATTATTTTCCTTGTCTACATATCATGCGGTATCAAGTCCAAGGATAGGTTGGATAAGGTTAGTTTAGAGTAGCAGCTTTGATACCAAAAGCTCACTTGAGCATACTAAGTGGTCCGTTCAAACGCCACAGGTGAACGCAACCTCTGTACTGAGCAAGTTCCTCCGAACCAAGGTGGTCAGCGCAAGGGCTGCACTTATAAAGCACGATTACCGCACGTTGGAAAACTAGCCTGAAGGCTTGATAAACAAAACTAAATCCTGGACATCAATGAATGATAGCTCTATCAAGATGACATGGATTAGTGAGCCAAATAACCTATATCTGGACCTCGCAATAGATGGGCGTTGGCAAAGAAAGTGGATAACAGTCTCTACCTCCTCAGGGAATCTGCACCTACAACAGAAATCAAATGCATAAAATTGACACACACAACATAAGTAGTGTGAGAAACTGCAGGCTTCTTAGGTACGATTACTGTAGACTGTCTAATGGTGAAGGTATAGCACTGGCCATTTTATAGTCACCTAGCAGCAACTCATTTCCTTGCTGTACGAATCTTCCCTCTTTCCACCTTTCCTAAAAACCTGCACAATACACTGCATAAGTAGGGGCTATGCCCTGAGTGCTGGTTTTATAAAAAAAAAATGGGAGCCGCATTCTTTTCGCACGTCTACTCATAATATAAAGACCTGTAAGCATGGCCAGTGTTATCGAAATGATGTTTCGAACAAGTTCAAGTAATTGGCTGGTGCGCCTTCTATCCATTAAGGGCCAAGTGAGCCTAGCGCCGGTGTAGGACTCCTCATTGATCTAGAATAGGTTGGCGTCTCGGAATAATTCCCGAGCGATGGTCAAATTGAACGAGGTAAGTGGTATTCCCAAGTTGATTAAAGAGAATTACGGAAGAAGTGCGACAGCCCTAGCCTAGCGGCGAAGCAGGAGTCTTCATTGATCCAGGATAGGACAACCAGGTTGATAGAAGAGGATTACGGAGAGAATTACGGAAGAAGTGCGGCAACCCTAGCCTAGCGGCGAAGCAGGAGTCTTCATTGATCCAGGATAGAAGAGGATTACGGAAGTAGTGCTCTGCAATTGAACGAAATATCACAGTGTCCGGGGAGCCAGATAAGTGTAACACTGAAGTGCTCAGAAAGAAGATTGAGACAACGGCGACATTCTCTGCCGTTCTTGGAATAAGTATAGGGTGTTGGTATTCACTTTCGTCATTGCATTTCTAATGCTTTTGACTCCTGCTGCCTGGCAGACCAAAGTATGGCGAGAACTTTTGATGGACAGACTGCAGGAATGAGTCGTAAAAGTTATTCCTAAAGCCTCTAAGCTAAATAAAGATCAACTTCCCATAAAATTGCAAGAGGCTGCAATATTGCAACATTATATTACACCTTGGAAAGGAGAATGTTAGGCATAATCGTACTAATTCATTTTCTTTATGAGTTATTCTTTTCTGTACTCATTAGAGGATGCTAAAAAAAAATCGGAGTGACGTTCAATTAAAAGTTTGTGTATAAAGGTTTGAAGTTTTACATTCTTTGGATTAGCGAAACTAAATTCCGTATTTACATGAAATAAACAAACTAAAATCCTTTGCAGTAATAAAACGAATTGAAAATCCGGTATTAAAGCCATTGTAAGTTCATAAATCTTTTTGGTAAAATATTTCCTTCAAATACAATACATTGTCTAAACTCTTTAAACTCTTCTTTCTCCTCTGCTTAAGCAGAAAGAGAGTGTCATCTTCAAAGTGTTTTTTTAAGTTTCTCTAACATCTTGTCTATTGAAGTTTTTACATTTGACCACAATTGCCAACATATGCTCTTACACTCACTCACTTGCTCACTTACTCACTGCCTTTCTTACAATATATTTGGCCGTAGCCGTTTTTTATCAGATTTGGTAGCATCATGCAACGTCAATAAATTATGGTTGCAGGCAAAACGTAGAAACAAAAAAAATTTTTATACGACGACGTTCATCGTTATTGTGTGAATATTTGCTGCTGCAGCTTCTGTTGTTTCCAGATTCGCTGCATAAGATTTATTCTTTTTTTTGCATTTTTTTACTACGTTTTATGCATATTTTTTTGTTTTTATTTCCATTTTTATTTCTGATTTCTGTTTTCATGTAGTATAGTAGCTTGAAAATAAAAAAAATAAAAAATATTTTCCTAAACATTCGTTGACACTCTATGAAATATAATAAATTTCCATAAATACGATATTGATGCCCTACACCACAATGATTGGCATAAGTTCTAAAGTCGGTAGCTATGTAAACATTTCAGAAATTATAACTTAACTTAACGTTATATTAACGATTTCTATTAGTGAGGCAATATAATCTTTAAAGGAGCTTAGCTTAGGTTAAAGGAAGTGTACTTGTTAACTGTGACAAGTAAAGTACCCGGAGGTCAAAGTGACCAATTGTACATTGCCTTAGCCTCCCACACCACATGAGTGGCGTGACCTATAGTTTAAAGGCGACTCCGAATGACAGATTTTTGAGAAGTTTTTCAAGGCAATTTTTCCACGTATAGTGATGAGCTGTAACATAAAGCTATACATGCACCTATTTTCGAAGAGTTTTATTTTTATTTTTGGGGTTCTTCTTTTCATTGCTTTTGTAAATAATTATCATGAAAATAAGTTATTTAAATAATAATAACGATAATAACTGCGAGTAATTTGCTTTATGGGTCAGAAGATATTACACAAACAACAACAACAATTGTTGTAATAGGATTTTCTGCTTGCAAAATTTAACAAAAAAAAATTTTTCATGTTGATTTTCATGAATTGCCTCATAAAGTATTTAAGTTTCTAAAAGCTATCAATATTAGCATTTATACGTTAACCTCTTAACTGCTTGTATACTGACATCTAGGGTCGATCCTAATAAGTAACTTAACACATTCTTGCGAGATACCCATGTCAAAGACGAGTATATATATATATATATATATTTAGATAATATTTAAAGTAGGACGAGTATACTCGTCTTAGCAGTGGAAGATAGACTGTCAAAGACGAGCAACACTTAGAAATTCACTATTGTCGATTGGCAAAAAAAATTTGAGTCTTGGCAGTGCCAGATCCTCTGTCAAAGACGAGTATACTCGTTCTACTTTAAATATATTATAACATGCAGCCTTTTGAATTAGGAAATTATTTTGCCAATGGACAATAGTGAATTTTTAAGTGTTGCTTTTTTTGAGAAGCTTTTCGTGGCAATTTTTTTACTTAGAGTTTTTGTCAGAAATATACTGAAAGGAATTCACCAAAGAAATATTTTCATATTTTTGGTTTGACATGTGACCTGCAATTTGAACGGTGGCCTATCTCCAATAAGCCAAAACACATTCGATAAAAATAAATTCACTTCAGTATAAATTCAGTAGCCTAAATGGTTTTGTGCTCCTGGGACTATCATCCTTTATAATAAGTCTATCTTACACTTCTAATTCTACAAATTCTAAACCGATTACTACACCATTCACCATTATTTTTACCATTAGTTAAACCATTTGAATTTAATTCGTAAATTAGATTAGGATTACAGACATATGGATAGACCGTATGATCCGTCTGGTCTGCAAAGACACAAACCATTCACAACCAGAGCACCACTGGAGTAAGTGTGGCTACCCCTTTTAATCTTTTGCATTCAAGATGAATTTTGTGACAGTAGAAGCAAAAAAAATAGTTACCGTCCAGACAATACTGAAATGAATTTATTGGCCATCTTTGATGCTGGGAGAAATAACTTAGCTTGAGGACACTTTTGGGGATATGCATAGATTACTTTATCCGAAGGAGTAGTCGCCATAATATGGTAGGTAGCATGTTGAATTAGTAAACGTGAGGCCACGGTTCAGATTACAGATCAGATTTTATCTCCAACAAAAAGCAAAATGTTGGAAAAATATATCTTCGGAGACTTTCTTTCAGCAAATTTCTGACACAAACTATAAAAAAAATTCCAATGAAAAGTTTTTTAAAAATAAAAATCTATCATTCAAACTTAGGTTAGGTTAGAGGACGTGTACTTGTCAATTCTGACAAGTACAGTACTCGGTGGTCGAATTGACCCATTGTACTACGTCCTAGCTTCTCACACCACTTATGTTGTGTGCGTTTATTTTATACATGAGTGGCGGGACCTACAGTTTAAAGTCGACTCCGAACGACACATTTTTTGAGAAGCATTCCATGGCAATTTTTCACTCTCAGAGCTTCTGCCAGAAATTCAGCTGAGAGGAAGTCACCGAAAAATTATTTTCAAATTTTCGTTTTGATGTCTGACCTGGGATTCGAACTCGGGTCCCTCGTCTAATAAGCCACTTTTAGCAATTAGAAATTTACATCACCTTCTTTACTTTAGTACATTAAAAGCCTACTTAAGCTTTGCATTTGTATTGCAGTAGTAATAACAACGAGCAAAGTATTATATTTTTAAGTTATATTCCAATTTAAGTTATATTCAATATCTGTGAATTAGGAAGGAGGAAAGATACTAGGTTTGAATATTTTTACACCATAAGTAACAAGAAAGATCTCTGTAGGAAGAGATTTCCACATAGGAATAGTCCGTCTAACTACAGAACTTTGTCTGTATTCCAGTATGCGGTACACTGGCCAATCGACCACAAACGGATGTGCTGGCCGAGAAAGATGTGTGTTACATAGGAATACTTGATTGTCATATACAAGACCCCTTATTTCGCTCGAGCAGTATCCGTTATAATAGCGATAGAACAGTGAAACATAAGCCACATTGTAAAAATGTTCTAATGAACCTAATGGAGTTGGACACACTATCGTGATTAACGAGCTACAAAGACCTCTCTTGTGCACGATCGAGAAGTCTCAAAGTAGACTTTAAGGGTCAATCTGCTTCATTTATCTGGCAGCTGTGAAAACTGCAAATTCTGCTACGATGAAGAGGGGTTGACCGTTAACTTTGCAGCTCTAGGGCAGAAGGAATATGAACTGCTACAGGCACATATGCTGGACGAACAGGATATGCTGATACATACATTAAAGTAGCTTCGCAAGGTTCTTTTATTTACTACAAGGATACACTGCACTACAATGGCTGTACAACGAATCAACTATGCTTGCGGAATTACAGGCTATTTACAGTCTGATTTTATTTTTATTACGTAAATGGACACTTATTGCCTAACTACAGTGACGAGCAGAAGTGAGTGCATGTTCACAATATGTATTCAAGGATACCATGTGAAGCAAACTATTAAACATGGCGGCGAAAATATAGTTGGTTGCGGATGCTTAACATGGTGGCATGTTGGCCGTCAGTATTTGGTAGATGGTATCATGCGAAAAGAGACTAACTAAAGATTCTGCAAATCCATCTTCCGAATTTTACAGATAAATGTGCTTATCCCGAATAAGAAATAATTTTCCGAAGCTCACAGCAAAAATTCTAAAGATATGGGGTGGGAAACATAATTTTCAATTGATGAAATGGCCGGCACATTGTCCCGACCTCAATCCGACTGAAAATCTTTGGCCATTCGTGAAAATTCGGCTCGGATAGTACGAAACAGCCCCAACAAACATGGTCAAACTTCGGGATCATATAAATGCGAAATGGAATCGAATTCCGAAAGATGTTATTGATCATTTGGTAGAAAGCATTTCAAACCGCGTAAATCAAGCTATTTCTAATAAGGGTCTATGGACAAAATATTGAAATGGGGTTAGGTTAGAGGTTAGAGGACGTGCACCTGTCGGTTAAGACAAGCACGGTACCCGGAGGTCCAAATTGACCCATTGTACCCATTGAAATTGGGTTAGTTTTTTGAAATTTTTTGAAACGTGCAAAATTGAGTTTATGTGGGTTATTTTAATTTTTTCATTTAAACTCATTGAATTCATTTCATTAATTATTGTTTTTTACTGCTATTTATAAAGAATAAAATAAAAAATTAAAATTAATTTTCTTTTTTGTATCTGCTTGCATGGTTTTGTTTTTGTGGATGACGAAACTCAGTATTGTGAACATGCACTCACTTCTGCTCGTCACTGTATGTTTTCTGGTAGCCTTTTTGAAATGCTTTTTCTATTTGACCATCAGTTTTAATCCAAAATGTTAAACAGATATATAAAACTTTGATCGTAGATTGCTATAGAGTCCCACAGGTATAGCAATGAGTCCTTATGTGACAGTATTTATCATGCATTCAAGATAAGGAGAAAAAAAGAAAAAAACAATTAAGTTCCTATCTTCTGGTTTGCTCTGAACCAATGAAGTCCAGCAGTTGTAAAGCCCAAGTGATTTTAGTTAGAGCACCATTGGTTTAGCATTTTTAATGCTTTTTTGTTTCCTTTTTTTGTTGGAGTCAAACCACTACAATCATGATGAAGGCATCATTTTAAATAATGCTGCCTGTCTGATCAAGTAACAAAATTTTTTACTTTTTTATTTTGCTTAGAATTTTAATTAAACAAAAAACATATCGTTAATCGATTAAAGAAAACAGAAACTCCATTGATCACAACGTATGAACATAGAAAAGGTTCGTTATCAGGTGCAATAGCAACCAATTTGTAAAATTAATTCTTTTCGTCCCTTTGTTTGCTTCTATTTTATATCCTTGCTTCTCTATTTAATTTAATAATCTTGAGAACTTTGTGTGTGGCAGAACAAATAGAGAGAGAAAAACCTTTAATCTGCTGAAATATTTCTCATCTATCATTTACACAAAAACAAACACATACACCAACACATACACCCACACACACACATAAAAGGATATTAAAATAATACAAGTGGATTGAATGTCCTATTCGTTTTCACAACAACAGCAAGAACACCAAAAGGACGAAAAAAAAATGTCATTTGATTCATTGAAAAACTGTCCTACTCAATAATTTACGATGAAAGGAAAGGAAACAAAACCAAACCAAACCTAATGCTTGTATTGAAAGTTTTAAAGGATATCAATGTAAAAGGATATTAAAGGATAGTTCTCTATGGCTAAGAGAGATTAAATGCAGGTGTTTCGTTAAGAAATTCCCAGGATTATGATATTTTGTTTCAATGAAACAGGAAAATATTGCCAACAAACCATGATATTTTTATGCCAGCCAAGTAATAGGAACAAAGAAATTTTATCTGGTTACTGGGAAAGATAGTTTTTTACGCGCCTGATCCCTATAATGCATCCGTAACTGTTTGTCGGTCTTTGAAATGTGCTGATGGAATATCTGAATCCATGTATATTAAAATTTAGAAATAAATTTCTTAAGATTTAGAGACAATAGCTCAGTAACGGACCTGGGATCTTTATAAGAATGATTTGTAACTACTACTTGAAGTTGTAGAGCTTCATAGAAACATGATGTTATACAGAATTGGTCATTACAATCCTTTTGCCAGGATTATGAACCTAGTTTCTTACAACACTTTAGTTGTGCGTGTTAATTTTAAACATGAGTGGCAAAACCTACAGACTCCGAACGACAAATTTTTGAGAAACTTTTCAAGACAATTTTATTTATTTTCCCAGTTTTTGCCAGAAGCCAAAGAAATATTTTTCATATTTCAATTTGTTGGAGATGGACGACCTGGGCTTTGGGCTATGGCCTTACATTTAATAAGCCAACACACTACCTACTAGACTATGATGACAGTTTACAAACTGGCATCATCATGCGAATCTTATTTCTTTCGTCATAAGCCGGGCAGGTTGCAAGGCTGACTAAATTTTTATTCCCTTAAATTAATTAAATAACGGCAAAAAGATTTGGTTTCAAAAATATTTTAGCTTAATCATCGTTTGATGACAGCTTTATTTCTAGAAATAGTTCTGTTCACTGTCCACTCAGCCGTACTAATTAAGGCCTTGGATTCATTTTTTATGGGCTTATGTTAAGCCATTAGTTTATCCAGACAAACAAGAAAATCTTGAAGCTTAGATGCCCAATATACAAGTCACCATTGATGCCATTAGGGTAAATTTATAAGAAAATGTAATCAGAAATTGAACAGATCGTATAGACCGTGTACGCGAATTCCTAATTTCAATGTTAGGGAATCTAAAGGACTGCAGAGCCACAGTTGCCATTTTTACCTACATATATTGTATCTTGTAAAGTCTGCTGAGAGCCAGTCACCGTAGAAATATTTTTTTTCATATTTTCCTTTTGATGTCTGGCCTGGAGTTTCAACCGTGGCCTTATGTCTAATAAGCCAATACACTATCTACTACGGCGACTTCTGGTTTGTTGATAAGAAACCATATTAGATAGTTACTGTATATTGAGGTATTTAAATAAATTGAACATAGCTCCAGTAATACAAGGCAAAGCCATCAACAAAATAAAAAATTAATAAAAATCGATGATTCCAAAGCGAATTTGAAATACAATAGAAGGATAGGATAGAACAGAAGTCATTGTGAGGTATTCTCCGTTAAAGGTTATTATGCAATAAGGTTCCCAAGATGGACTTTTGTTAGATACAAAATAAATTTCCTATACACCACAGCCCTTAACTGTCTGGGTTCTGTTAAAATTGGCTTTATTATCCATGCTTTTTGCATTTTACAAAAAAGTAAAGTTTGTGTGACATTATTTGTTTGCTTTCTTGCAGGGCAAACTCTGATAAATTGTATGAAATGAAAATTAATACATTAAGCAATAACAACAACAACAACGACAGAGGAAAACAAGTAAAGGAAAAACGTTGTAATAATTACACCAAATATTAGACGAACAAATATTGTCAGGAAAACAAAAAAAAACTGAAACCAGCATTTTTGTGTTGTTCAGTTCAATTATCAGCTGTGGATGGACCACCAAGCCAAGGGAAAGAAAGTGTGTAGTGTTCTTACCTTCCCTACTACTAATTGAATTTCAATTAAAACCCTTTAATTCAATCAGAATTTTTCAATTTCTCTTACGATTGACTTTTTCTGTAGTCTAAAACAAAAGACTTAAGAAACAAACTTGGCTTTCAACCTGTTACCCAGATTGCCTCTTTGTATCCGCCGTTCAGTGCGTAGAGAGACTTAACATGAAAATCCACTCGGTATTGCTAACCGCCATTGAACTGATATGGAAGTGGACTTATTTCCTTGTAACACAATTTTCCAATACCGATAGACTCGCTGTATTTTCGTATGATTTCTGCAGAAACTGCCAGTCTGAGAGAAAGGAATACGTTTTCTGGAGTTTAAAACAAAAGATATAAGCAACTGTTTGCCAGTGTAGGTATTACGATTGCCTCTGGTTAATCTCTGATTTCTGCAGGAAATATGAGTCTGAAAAAAGTAATGCTTTTTCTGGAGCCTAAAACAAAAGACTTGAGATAGCTAATTATAGGGAATAAATTCCAAACTATTTGCCAGCGTAGGTATTACGTTTACTTCTGGATATTTTCCGTTCTGTGTATAGAGACTCAACGTCTTTGACAGAACGATAATCCACTCAGTATTGTTCAGCGATGTTTTCTAATAGTAAAGTGGGCTGCAAGAACCACTATACTATTGTTTGTGAAGAGTCATTTCTTACCTGGAAACAAGACAACTTACAACACTTCCATGTCAGTTCAATAGTGTCTTGTTTCCAGGTAAGAAATGACTCTTCACAAACAATAGTATTGTGGTTCTTGCAGCCCACTTTACTATTAGAAAACATCGCTGAACACTCGCTATACCTTCGAGGAACTGGTTTCTTTGGAACTGCGAGCCTGAATGTAAACAATGCCAATGTCACATTGGCTTTATTTGTTTTTTCTCTACTTCTAGGGAAATAACACTTTCACGTAAAAATTTAATTGAATTTTCCTTAGTCTCAGCCTTTGTCATATGTTTCGCTAGCTCCTCCAGAGACAGCCGCCATATTTGTGGGCAATCGCCGATGCAGTGTATACACTTTCTATGGAAGTAATGGCTGCCTTATTGTCCATTAATATGCGTGTATCTCCATTCAATAAGTCTTGGTCCCAGCCATCTCCTATAGCAGGGCAATCGAGAGTCTAACATTCACCATTCCGATTTGTCACGTGGTCTGCCAACTATCTGATCGTTTATGTGTCTGTTTAGCGAGTATAAATTTACAGTTTTAAGTTCTTAATCGTTTAAAATTTAGTTAAAAAGCAAAGCAAAGCAAACACATTATTTAAGTGCAAGCAAATTAATAAAAAAAAAACAAAAAACTTAAGACACATACTTGAAATTCTTTTACTTCAACCGAAGTACCCGCTCTCACTAATTCAGCATATACAAAGTAATGTAACAGCGTAATAGCTTTCGTTTCTCTCATTTATTACATTTGAAAACCGTAAAGATGAAAAATGCACTTGACCCTTTACAGCAACAACAACAACAACAACAACAGAAAAATAAATTTAAAATTTCATGGAAAAATAAAATACAAAGAATTTTCTTTTTTTTTTTGGTATGAAATTAAATACGAAATCTTTTGAACAAAGTTTATCTAGAAACTCTTTGGACTCTTTGTTGGACCTATGCAAATACAACTACACTGGCCACAACAACAACTCATTTAATGAAAAACATCAGTTTTATCGACATTCCGGTAACCTTTTTGAAAGTTGAAGTTGAATTTCTAAAAAAAAAATTAAAAAAAAACAACAACATTACACACTTACATACACACTTTAAATTGGTCGTAATGAAGACATTTGACAGATGAACACAACAACAAACGAAATGTTAAGGTTTGTTCTTCTAAAGTAGAAAAAGATGTTCAGGAAGAGGGAAAAAGGCAAAAACCAAAAAGGTTACAATTTATGTTTAATTTGACTTCAAACTTCAATTATTTCTAAAATAGACATCATAAAACAATAAGAGTAACAACAGCAATCAACAGTAATACCAGCACCAGCAATCTTTAATAAAATTTATGTTCAACATTAAAAATGTTGCTTCTTTAAATTAACCAAAGTCAAGCGTGTACCAGGCCAACTTAACTAAATCTTGTGGAGTCAATGAGCCCGAAATGTACATTTTTTCTTGTTTTTTTTGGTATTTTTTGGAATCTTTAACAAGATTGACAGTGTGGCAGCAATTATAGTTTCTTTAAAACCAAGAGTTACCATGATGTTACTGAGCTACTTGTTTTTATTTTATTTCATTTCATTTTGTTTTAATAATTCCTTATATGGCCTGAAAATCTTTGAAATGATCATAAAAAAATATTTGGAAAGTTTATGTGCGACAATACAGCAACTACACAGAAAGGCTTTCAAAAATGACAAAAGTTTTGTTTGTTTTTTTTCTATTGAAATAGTTACAAACCAAATAGAAATATTTACGAAATATTAATGGGGAAATGAAAGCCATTCAAACTAACTGCAAAAGGCAAAAATTCATAAAAAAAACAAAGAAAATTCAATACCACATGTTGCGAAGGACAATATTAGGATTGAAGTTCGTAAGAAACTTTGTTTTTGCATCGAGAGCCATCGTAGTCTGTTAGGTAGTGTGTTTGCTTACCAGAGATCAGCAATAAGTATTCAAAGCGATGAGTAGATTCGAGTCATACTTATAATTTCAGATACTATACGCAGCATTCATACTTAATTTAAATCAAACTCAAACTCAAAGTTGGAAGTCGTATTCATACTTAACAATACGCATGATGTTACTGATTTCGACTCGCTCTACTTAACATTTAAGCGAAGCACAAAATAAGTACGATTCGTGTACAAACACTGCAATACTCACAAAAAATTGTGTGTCTGATTTGCTTATTGTCTTTATCTTTCCTTTCTTCTTTGTTTGTATATGCAACAACAACAAAGACTATAAATTTTGATGAATAATTCGAATCACACGAATCACTCATAAGTATTATAATAGTATTTTTCTAACTTTATGAATCAGAATGAGTAGGCGTATAAATTAAACACATTTCGAATGTTGTGAGTTTGATGCCAACGTTGTACTCATACTGCATTGCAACATGTACTTAGAAATCAATATTGTAGCGAGTTCGAATGAATCAGAGTAGTTGAATTTAAATTCTATTGATTCACTCATACTCAAAATTGCATGAAGGCTTATAAG
This sequence comes from Sarcophaga peregrina, assembly GCA_014635995.1. NCBI lineage: Eukaryota > Metazoa > Arthropoda > Insecta > Diptera > Sarcophagidae > Sarcophaga > Sarcophaga peregrina. Next base: position 100,253,684 of record CM025789.1, read on the forward strand.
TAGTAGAAAAACGATTCATTGTTGACCTCTGTTGCTTACATAGATTTAAGGACAAACATCAAAACGAAAATTTAAAGAAAATACTTTTTCAACGATTACCTCTCAGTTGATTTCTGAGAAAAACTCTGAGAATCAAATGAAATTGCTACAAAAATTTTCTCAAAAACCTGTCAACTTTAAACTATAGGTCCCGCTACTCACGTATAAAATTAACACTCACAACATGGGTGGTGTAGGAAGCTAGGCCATAAACCTGACTGAAGATTTTATTATAATGGCCAATTATGTATGTATGTATCGCCACTGGGGACGACAAATGCAACCACTAAGACAGGAAATTTTATTTGAATCTGAGCCAATCGGGGAAATGCCAAATACACTCGTATGCCTATGCCAGATTTGGTTTTGTTTCTCCACATACTTCCCCTTAAGAAATCCAATTTTTTTTAACCAGAAAATGTAGTTTGAAAAGTCCTCTTGATCCTCAATTAGTACCTAGATTAAGAGGACATTCATGGCTTTATTAGTCAATACATTCACCTGGAAATCATGGCCCCTGACTGTTATCACAAAGTTCAAATTATAAAAGAAAAGTCTTCTTCTTTTCTGCCTTCCTACCAAGAACAGGACAATCACAGAGGTGACGTCATATCATCTTCAATTTTTTATCTTAAAATGCTAAAATGCTGTGCATAAATCCATTTAAAATCTATTCTAAATCCCTCTAGATAATCTAGCATGACAATGCTTCGTAATGCCACCAGTTACCAGTTCTATATTAAGCTTATATAGCCCCAGTAGGGAGGCTATAGTCAATAAATTTATGGAATCAGTAAAGCTGCCTTGGGTACAACTGCGTAAAAACACCATAAGAGTCCCTGTATCAGATCGCATCAATTTCTGTTGGATTCTGCCACTAAGTGGTCTACCACAGTACGACTGGAATCCACGATGGCAGATGATGTGGTTCCTTTAAGCCGTGTAATCTATTATCAGGAAAAGTGCTAAAGAGAAAGAGCATGTTGTGCAGATACTCGTTTGCTGCTGAATCTTGACAGGTTCACCGTGAGGCTAACGACAAGGTTTCTTATGAAGCATTGCATTCTTAGGTCAGGTTAGAATAGGTTAGAGTGGTAGCTTTGGAGTCAAACCAAGCATAGCGGCCCGATGGAACACCACAACTAAGCGCAGTCCCTGTACTGACCGAATTCCACCATATTAGGAAAGAAATTAATCAGCTCAAGAGCTACACGATATTGCTAAGCAAGTGCCATAATTTGTTGTTTTCTGTTGCCCATAATTCAAGAGGAAATGAAACTAATATATAGTAATCCTACGATTTATGTCGCCTAGATTAACGTTGTTTCGATTTACGTCGTAAAATTTTTTGTTTCCTCTAACTTTAATTTACGTCGTCATTCGATTTACGGTTTGGAACCAACTGCAACGTAAATCAAGGGATTACTATAAGTTTTTTAAGTTCCTTTTTAAAAATATACTACTTTGTAGTAATTCAATTTGCGTCGTCATGCGATATACGTTACCTTTTTTTGGAACCTAATGCAACGAAAATCGAGGGATTACTGTAACATTTTTAAGTTTCTTGTCAGAAACATACTACTTTGTTGTATAAGCAATATGAAATTCGATTTACGTCGCTTTTTTTTTTGGAACCAACTGCTACGTAAATCGAGGGATTACTGTAAATATATTGTGCAGACCATTTGGTAGATGTTAAAACGTATCGATCTGCAAAACTTTTGTAGCAATGTAGTAACATAGAGCGTACATTTCATGATCCAATTAGTATGATTTTCTTTATGCCAACGGATCATGTCGACTTGCATTTCAACGTGTCTTGAAATGGGTCTGGCAGCTACTAAACGGACTTGTTGAGGTGTAGTTTATTTACAGAGTTGCGTAATTTGCTTCTAAATACCCTAAGGGAAGCCATAATCAAAGTCCTTCGATCATACTAAAGATCATCATATGAATAAAAACAAATAGTACCCAGGGGGAGTACTATGTCTAAGCTTGCCACTGCAGAAATAGTGAGATCCACGACTTGTAGTGACAAAATTTGCTTTATGCTCGTCATCATGACAATACAAAGAACTGAAAAATTTTCTTTATTTAATTTTCTTTCAAGTCGTTCCATCAAATTTTATAAAATATTTCATTGTACAATTATCGCGAAAATGGCTAAAATAATATCCCACATAAGACGAGCTTAAGTAGTGGGTCTGATTAAGAAATAACCAAGATTTTCAATTTCTTTTTATTTTTCTTTATAAATTTTTAAATCAGCAGCAACAGTTAAAAAGTTTACAACTCAACTCATTTTTATAAGTTGCTTGTAATTAAAGTTCAACAAAGTTCGTGGCTTAAGTCTTTTGTTTAACACCATTTTTTCCATTAAAAAGCCAACGAAATAAAAATGAGAAAAACCGTATGCTTAAGGGAAAAATAAATTTACTCCTTGGAAAATATTTTCCAACACTAAATACCAGTTAAATTTTCTTTTTATGAACTGCAGAGTACATATGGGTATGGAAGTCACATGTGGTAACATGGCTGCATGGGTACATGTGTACGTAATTCTCATTGTTAAAGTGAAATTATATCCTCTAGCTAAACTTTTGACATCATCTTTAACTTTGAACAAAAAAACACAACAATAATAACAATATAAAAAAGAAAAACTTAAGCCAACAACTTCATCTTCATCTTTTAAGCTGGCATACATGGCCTAAACAGTAATAATCACAGTCACAGTAAATGAAAAGTAAAAACTTGTCATAGAAAACGACAACAGCAACGTCTAAGACTATAAAACAAGATCTAGATTTTAAAATTAAATGACAATAACAACAACAACAACAATAAATAATAATTGAACAACAAATAGTTTGGAAAACAAACAGGGAAAAAAATGGAAAAACGTTAAAAACAGAAAATAAAAGGACGGTGGACGGTGGATGGGGAAAGGAAACGAAGCGAAATATAATTGTAATAAAGAGGTGGAAAGTAAATATAAATGAAGCTGAAATTCACAAGTGTTTGTCAAATAGAAACTTAAATATTTATTTAAACGCACACACACACACTCACCTATATGCAGGTAAACGCTTTTCGATTTTGAAATTATGAAGTATTGGGTGACAAATAAAAGGAAACAACATACAACAACACATTGTCTACCTTTACTCTAATGCAGCTGAGGAAAATCACAAAGAAACAACAAAAACAAAAAAAAACGACCAACAACTACAACTTAATCAACATTAAATTGATTTAAAAGCGTAGTGTGAGTGTGAGAGAGTGTCGTTAAAATAAATAAATTTTGTTCCAAAGTAAACTCTTGATGAATTTCATAAAATGAAAATTAAGACATTAAGCAATAACAACAATAACAACAACGACAGAGGAAAACAAGTAAAAGAAAAACGTCATAATAATTACACCAAATATTAGGCGAACAAATATTGTCAGGAAAACAAAAAAACTAGCACCAGCATTTTTTTTGTTTGTTGTTCAATTCAGTTAACAGCTATTGAGGGCCACCAAAATAAGGAAAAGAAAGTGTGGTCTATTCATATCTTCTCTGCTAGATGTTAAAAAGCATTTGATTCAATCAGAAAATTTCCTATCTTGGTAAAGATTTCCATTTTATAGAGTCAAACACAAAAGACTTAAGAAACGAACTTGACTACCAAATTGTTCACTAGTGTAGATATTATTATTGACTATGGATATCCGCCATCTAATGGATAGAGAAACTTCAGTATTGCCAACCGCCATTGAACTGACATGGTGGACAAGTGGACATTTGCGGTTCTTACAGGCCATTCTTCTAATCGAAAACATTCCGAGATAGACTCGCTATGCCTTCGTATAACTTCTGCAGAAACTATGAGTCTGAGAGAAAGGAATACGTTTTCTAGAGCCTAAAACAAAAGACTTAAGCAACGAGCATAGATTTCAAACGGTTTGCCAGGTAGGTATTTCGATTGCCTCTTGGTATTCTCCATTTAGAGAGGCTTAACAATATGAAAATCCTCTCGGTATTGCTAACCGCCATTGAACTGAAATGGAAGTGGACATCGTTCCTTGTAACACATTTGCTGTCCTTACAGCCTATTTTCCTATTAGAAAACATACCGATAGGCTCGCTGTACTTTCGTATGATTTCTGCAGAAACTGCAAGTCTGTTAGAAAGGAATACGTTTTCTGGAGCTAAAAACAAAAGACTTAAGAAACGAACTTGGCTTCCAAACTTTCAGCCAATGTAGATATTATTATTACCACTGGATACCCGCCATTCAATGCATATAGAAACTTAACATTAAAATCCACCCAGTATTGCTAACTGTCGTTGAACTGACATGGTGGACAAGTGGACTTGTTTCCTTGTAACACATTTACGGTTCTTACAGACCATTGTTCCAATTGAAAACATTCCGAGCGACTCGCTATGGCTTCGTATGACTTATGCAGAAACTGCGAGTCTGTTAAAAAGGAATACGTTTTCTGGAGCCAGAAACAAAAGACTTAAGAAACGAACTTGGCTTCCAACCTGTTAGCCAGCGTAGATATTATTATTGCCTTTGGGTATCCTCCGTTCAATGCATAGAGAGTCTTAACATGAACATCCACTCAGTATTGCTAACCGCCATTGAACTGACATGGTGGACAAGTGGACTTGTTTCTTTGTAACACATTTACGGTTCTTACAGACCATTCTTCCAATTGAAAACATTCCGAGAGACTCGCTATGGCTTCGTATGACTTCTGCAGAAACTGCGAGTCTGTTAGAAAGGAATACGTTTTCTGGAACCAGAAACAAAAGACTAAAGCAACGAGCAAAGATTTCAAACTGTTTTCCAGCGTAGATATTACAATTGCTTCTGGGTATTCTCCATTCAATGTTTATAGAGATATAACTTGAGTCTGAAAAAAGGAATTCGTTTTCTAGGGCTTAAAATAAAAGCTTCCAACCTTTTTGCCTGCATAGTAGGTATTCCGATTGCCTCTAGGCATTTTTCACTTATTGTACAGAGAGACTCAACTTTGTTAGCAACACGAACATTCAGTCAGTATTGCTAGGCACTATTGAACTGACATGGTAGTGTACTAGGTGGTCTTGTATCCTTGTAAGACATGGTTCTTTACAAACAACAGTATTGCAGTTCTTACAGCCCACTTTCCTATTAGAAAACTTCGATGTGGGCTTTCTACACCTGCGTATGATTTCTGTTGGAAATGTGAGTTCGAAGAAGAAGAACTTTCATTCACGTTACATGTCAGACTAGCCATTTAATGAGGATAAGGTGAATTCACGAACAAAAACACAAAACTTTACACGATACCGTTGTATTATTGCAAAATAATTGAGATCTGTTAGAGCGAAAAGCATTCAGTGTAGCCGCCAGTAAAGCGGCTGTATGAGCATGCTAATCAACGTAAAGAAACAATAAATTTAAAAAGAGATTTCATCTGAATGTTCAAATTATAAAAGAACGAACCTTTCTTGCTACAAAGAACAAAGAACAACGGGGCAGACTGTATGCCATACCATCTTCAATTACTTTGTATCTTAAAATACTGTGCATAAATCCATTTAAAATCTATTCCAAATCCCTCTAAATAAACTAGCATGACAATGCTTCCTAATGCCACCAATTACCAGTTCTAAATTAAGCTTATAGAGCCCCAGTGGCACCAATCAATAAATTTATGAAATCGGGTTCCTTTGAACGAACCTATTCCCATTCAATCATATAGACTATTTCGGTTCTTACCATTTCGAACGTAAAGACCAAAGCCAAAGCGAGACTTATTTCGGAGTCACTTCAAAAGAAGGCTTAGAGGGTTAGTTTTTATCGAATCATTGGAGACTCTTGCTGAATTGGGCGATTAGTACAAGAATTTTAAACATTAGATTCGAAATATTTATTTATCCTTATCATATCCCCCCTTCTATGGTAAGTTGTTGTATTTCTGCATCTTTCCCTAAGGATATCTTCAGCTAGACATCTTGCTGGTCCATGGTCAACCATAACTTCTTGAGCAGTAAATTTAAGCTATCCTTTAAAGCAATCGGTCTTTGTAAATTGAAATTGGTTATTACAACCCTTCAGTTGGGATTATGGACCTAGGTTCTTACACCACTTATGTTGTGTTTGTTAATTTTATGAAAGATTAGAGGGACCTACAACTTAAATTCGATTCCGAACGATAGATTTTTTTGAGAAACTTTTCGTAGCAATTTTCTATTTACTCTCAGAATTTTTGCCGGAAATCTGCTGAGAGGAAGTTGCCAAAGAAATATTTTTGAACGAAATATTTTGCACTGGGTTTTGAACCCTGGACTTACGTCTAATAATGACGTGTTACCATTTAATAAACTTTATTGCTGGTTCGTTCTAGATTGCAGTATTGATGGCCTTCATATTTGCGTTGAACACTATATGATTGACCCATTGTTTTTAAGATGGTGCTCCTGTATCGTTGAATCTTTGCTTGCGCCGAGTAAGTAGCATAAGTTTTCCACGTATTCGACTAGCTGACCTTGCAGCATAATAATCTATTTACTCTCATGATTTAGGTACACTCGATATTTATGACAAGTGAACTATCCAGGTCTTTCAAGCATGCTAGAAATACATACATACATACATAATTGACCATTACAACCCGTCACTTAGGATTACCGCATAACTTCTCCCATCATTCATGTTGTGTGTGTTAATTTTATACTAGAGTGGCAAGATCAACAGTTTGAAGTAGACTCCGAACAATATATTTTTGAGAAACTTTTCGTGGCAATTTTCTATTTACTCGATGAGGTCGCCGTGGTCTAGTAGGTAGAGTGTTGACTTATTAGACGAAAGACCCGAGTTCGAATCCCAGGTCAGACATCAAAACGAAAATTTTAAAATAATTTTTCGGTGACTTCCTCTCAGCAGATTTCTGGCCACGGAATGCTTCTCAAAAAATGTGTCATTCGGAGTCGACTTTAAACTGTAGGTCCCGCACACAACATAAGTGGTGTGAGAAGCTAGGACGTAGTACAATGGGTCAATTCTGGCAAGCACACGTCCTCTAACCTAACCTAACCTTCTATTTACTCTCAGAGTTTTTGCTAGAAATCTTTTTCCATATTTTGTTTTGATATCTGACCTGGCCTTACATCTAATAAGCCAGTAACTACCTACGGCGGCTGCTGTAAATATCGACCGGTATTATTCTCACAAACCATTTATCGAATTAACATAAGAAGTTCCATGCAGATTGGCTTCTATCTAAGCCTAACTCGCATATATCATTCAGTACTTTAGTAAGCATTTGGGATAGTGGAAGGCAACGTTGTTTATGCCATGAAATCGTAATAAAAAGAGTTATTAAGTCCCACTTTGGTGTTGACAACTAAATCTTCTAACTTATGCCTATTACCACAATACCAAATTACCGTAGCACACCTCATCCACAAACAAACACAAGCATTCACGTCTATATCGAACAAAAGTAACAAAAAAGGGGGAAATATGGGAAAAGAAACAGAAGAAGAATATGTATTTAGAGTAACTTGAACTGATACCTGCTGAGATACCTGGTATCTGCTGTTGGTCCACTGATTATGTTGTTATAATTATTGTTTAATGTTGTTGTCGTTGTTGTTGTTGACTAAAGTCAACATCATTGACGTCAGTATTGACGTCAACATAAAAAAAGAAAGAAAGAAACGAAACGAAAGAAAACTAAAGGATGCAAATTGATTTTGTAAATATTTGTTATTCTATGATAACAAGAAAGGCAGATGAAAACCATGATCTCATAATGCTTCTAATACTTTTAAAACTTAATTACGTAGTTTCTCTTCTTTCCTATTTTTTTTATTTGTTCTTTACTTTTTCCTCTTCTTTTCTTTTTTTCTTTCTTATTCAAATAAAGCCTTTGGAAAATTCAAAGAGTGACTGCTAACACTTGCTCAAAAGCTAAAGTCCGTCGTACTCTCATCTTCATCATCACTCTATTTTATATTTACGTTCAGCATCTCATATAGATTAAAAGGTTGCGGATTTTTTTTTCTTCAGTTTGTTTTTCTTGTTGTCATCGTTGTTCTTCTTCTGCTCTGTTAATTTGAAATCAAAAGAAGGTGTTAACGAAATCATTCTTTAGGCAGCTTCTATGAGACTTGATGTCTTACTTTTTATGACACTGCACTACACTACACGGGTGTCTCTATTTTCTTCTTTTCTTGTTTGCTTTATTTCTGGAGCTAAATTTGTACACCATTTCCAAAGCGATAAACAAATTTGAAATTAGAAAAATTTTTAACCCAGAGATCTGCATTTACAGACCCATTTTTGTTTGTAATTCAAGTCATATCTTCATGTAAACATAGTCACTTTATCGTAAGGCAAAAGCTTAGTGCTTGCAGTACTCTTCTTCTAATGAGTTCACATACTAACCCTTGAGTTAGGATTACGTATCTAGCTTCTCACACCATTTATGTTGTGTGCTTTAGTTTTATACATTGTGGCCGGGATCTTCTCCGAACGACAGATTTTTGGAGAAACTTTTCATGGCAATTTTATTCACTCTCAGAGTTTTTGCGAGAAATCTGCTGGGAGAAATATTTTTTCATAATTTCAATGTGATGTCTCAGCTGGAGTTTGAACCCGGGACTTACGTCTAATAAGTCGACTCACTACCTACTAGACTACGGCGACTATTGGGATCTGCCATGTTAAAAATGCAACTGAGGAACTGTAACAAAGAGGCAGGCCTGGAATAAGGTGTCGTGATATACTGATAGGCTGTAGATAATTGAGGATTTTAAAAACCAGGTCGTATCAGGAGTAGATAAGCTTTGTGATGGCATGATGGCACTGCTTGTCCCGTGTATAAAGAAATCCTATGAAAAGAACGACAATTAAAGTAAAATAAATGAAATTAACTATGAGTGATACAGCTCGCAACCGAACTGGAGGGTCGAATAGATGAAAATATAAGATGCACAGAATGCAAAAGTCAAAAAAAAGATTTTTTTGGGAAACTTTTCATTGCAATTTAATTTTACTCTCAGAGTTTTTGCCAATAATCTGCTAAGATGTAGTCTTTGAAAAAATATTTGCTCATATTTTCCTTTTGATGTCTAAGCTGAGGTTTGAACCGTGGCCTTAAGTCAAATAACATAACACACTACCTTCCAGACTACGATAAAAGCAGAATTCCCAGGAAACAGAAAAACTCTGGCCAACCAGTGAGTACGAGAATCTCTACCCAAGAGGTGCAGGTAGCAACGGTTCCATCAGCAATAATATGAACAATAACAGGTGAAATAAAGAGAGTTAACAAGTACAGCTAGATTGCATACAATCTGTATCCAGTTTAGCAACTTTAAGGCAGATACATACATACATAATTGGCCATTACAACCCTTCAGTCAGGATTACGACTTAGCTTCTCACATCACTTATGTTGTGTGCTTTAATTTTATACATTAGTGGCGGGACCTACAGTTTAAAGTCGACTCCGAACGACAGATTTTTGAGAAGCTTTTCATGGCAATTTTTACTCTCAGAGTCTTTGCCAGAAATCTGCTGCGAGGAAGTCGCCGAAGAAATATTTTTTCGTTTTGATGTCTGACCTGGGATTCGAACCCGGGCCTTTTCGTCTAATAAGCCAACACACTACCCACTAGACCACGGCGACTTACCATAGCCTCGTGAATGCACAACCTAAGAAAGGATGAGAGAATATAACAGCACTCGCATGGCCACAACTACCATCCTTTGGTCAAAGAATTCAATGGAGAAGGATGCAATCAGTATTACGTGCAGAAAGGACTGTAAGAGACCGCAAAACACAAGCCAAAAAAAGGGAAACAATATCGTGAATCGTCCGCAGACATTCTTAAGGAGTGGTAAAGTTATAATTTATCCTATCATGCTATCAACCTAGTACATGAAATGCAATACGAATACATCTGGAGTCGGAACAGAGCTACATGTTTACGTCCTCTCCGTGATTCTTTCTTTGTGGTTGTGCGATTGGGTTTTGAATAGCGGTTAGACAAAATAGACTAATAGTGGTTTGTCTGCCAATATTTTTTACAATATTTTCTCCTCGACATAAAAACAACAAAGACCTTTAGGATATGCCAAGGCCATATTTACAAACCTCAAGGATATAGAAGAAAATGAACACCAGAAATCGCTTAGCGAATACAGAAAATATACTGATTCTCACATACATAGTCTTAAAGGAATTCACTGTACTTAGTTAATTGGCCATTAACAACCCCATTTAAGGTTTTCAATCTGTCATAACACATACTTCCAGACTTCTCTACTTCTTGATTATATCTACCGATGAGATGGTTTCCTTGATTTGGTGTTTCCAACGCTAACAATATTGTCCTCTTCGCCGCATTCCGCAGATTCCTGCATTAAATAGCCGTCTCGTCAGAGTATTCTCCTCGATTCGAACGGCATGGCCGAGACAGCTCAGTTGCTGAATGTTAATACGCTGCACAATGTCTATGCCATTGAGGGCTCATACAGTTCACTCATACAGCTCATACAGTTCACTGTTGAATCGGAGGCAGAAATCATTACCAACTCCCACTCGACCGAAGGTCTTATGTAGGACTTTTCTAAAGAAAACTTTCATGGTTAATAGGGTCCATAAAGAGGCACTGGGAGAATGAGGGTCTTGTAGAGTATTAGTTTTGCCGTTCGAGAGAGGTTTCTGCTACTCAATTGCCTCAATTGCAACGAGTTGCTGCTGGTGACTATAAAATGGTCAGTGCTATACCTTCACCATTAGACAGTCTACAGCAGCAATCGTCCCCAAAAAGCCCGCAGTTTCTCACACCACTTATGTTGTGTGTGTTAATTTTATAAAATTTTTTTGATGATAGGGACGAAGCCAAGATAAATAATTTTCCTTGACTATAGCGAAAGTATTGTTATCGCCAATTATCTGAGATCCAATATGCCGTACGTTTCTACTAGTCAATAGCAATTACTTTGTTTTGCCCTCATTTACTGCCAGACCCATGTTAGTAGATGGGATCCGTTCAATAGCTTGGTACGCCCTATGATGAGGCTTGTAGGAACCTTTAAGTAAATTTTAAAACTTAGAGGTGCAGCTGCACATATGAAAATGGTGTATAAAAGTTTTTCATTAGTTTCTAGTAATACAGTAATCCCTCGATTTACATCACAGTTAGTTCCAAAAAAAGGTGACGTAAATTGAATTTCATATTGCATACTATAAAGTCCATGTTTCTGTCAAGAAACTTAAAAAAGTTACAGTAATCCCTCGATTTACGTAGCAGTTTGTTCCAAAAAAAAAGGCGATGTAAATCGAAAGATGACGCAAATTGAAGTTACAGGGAACAAAAAATTGGATGAAGTAAATCGAAACAACATTAATGGAGGCAACGTAAATCGAAGGATTACTGTATGTGTGTAGTGCAGCTTACAATTAGTTAGAGATATTAGTTGTTATTGTTGTTGTTTTTGTTGTTGTTTCGCTGTGTTATAATTTATTAAGCATTTTAAGCTTAATATTCTTAACTATGGCAGTCTAAAAGAAAAAAACAGAGCGAGAGAGAAAAAAGAAACGAAAAACGATAAAGTGCCTGTGGAAGTATTTGCATGTGTTTAACAAGTGGAAGTTATTGCTGGGAGTGAGTGTATCTTCAGTACTTTTCAAGCAGCTTTCCTACTTCATAATATAATGCATTGGGGAATAAGCCGCTGCTGTTGTTGTTGTTATTGTTAACTACAGTTTTTCTTTTTCTCTCATTGTATTTATTATTATTGTAATACGATGGCATAACATGCAATATCATAATAATGTAACGTATTGCCTAGCCTGATAGACCAGCCAAGCTATGGCTGTTTCAAGGTGTTGGTTGGTTAGTTAGTTGGTTAGGTGGTTGTTTGTGTTTAAGTGTTAACTGTGTTACCATTATTATTAAGTGATCTGTGCTTTAAAGAGAGCACAGGACAGTCTAGCACAGTAAGTATGCATGTAAGTCTAGAATATTGTAAGTAAACATGGTTATTGGTGGCTTGTTGGCTTGGTAGCTTTATTTCTTTACTTTACTGCTGCCAAAGCATGCTGTGTGCTCTATATTTTAAAAACAAATTACGAACGTATTTTGTCTCTTGTAGAGTTTTTCTTTTTTTATTTGTTCGTTTTCGTTTTCGATCATAGTTTTCTGCCACTAGACTAAAACGAGTTGAGTTGTGTTCAAATAGGAAAAGAAAAAATATGTAATAAACGCCAGAAGAGAGAGAGAGAGAGAGGAAAAAAGAGGAGCAGAAGCAAAGAAAAGAAAAGAAAAAAAATTATTGTGTCTACTGGTTATTTAGTGTTAATTGATTAGGCGTTAACAATGACTTTAATGGAGTTTTATTGATGGTTTATAGATAATTTATGGGAAAAAACCAACAACATACAGTCACAAATCATAATATTTATTGGAATACATTTTATATTTGAAATTTTTTTTCGGATTTCTTTGGTTTTTTTCTTTGTAAACCTGTTGATCAGTATAAAAACATTGATTAGAGGGTTTGGTTTGGTTTGGTCTGGTCTATAATTAACGACTAGAAATAATTACAGTATGTAGTTTACTTTATATACATGAGTTTATGTGTGTATGTATGTGTGTGTATGTATATTTGCATAAAACATTTTAACAATTATGTTGTGAGTAATATTTTTCCCAGCCATAAATTAAAATAAAAATGTTATTGAGTGAGTGGTTTTTGTTTGAATCTGTCAGTAGGTTATGGTTGTAGGAGATAAAAGATTTTGTTGTTACAAGTTCCTGTCTTAAGTCTTTTGTTTGTAATAAAATTTCATAAAACTACTGGACTAGTTTTCAATAGTTTTTGTTTGCCAGGAATTGAATCAACTTTTAATATTCTTGAATTTATTTTTGAAGCAAACATAACCCATTGTTGTGATCATTTTGATTCCATTTTTTCATAACAATTTGGGACCAATTATTGGTCCTTTGACAGCTAGCCTTTCTGCCCTTTCTTTGTTCCCCATAATAAGGAACAATTATACGTCATTACGGCAGGAGCTTCCAAGGTCCTGTTGTAAAAGTGTACGAAGAAGTGCATGATTTTTATGGAGTTCACAAATGATTTCTCTGTAAATGGACAAGCAGCTCTCTTGAAGTATGAACACTTAGATTCAAACAAAACAGTTTATCGCTGTCCAGTCTATCGCTGGAGATAATAATAAAAATACGAAAGCAGGAAAAAATAGAAATTGTCATCCTAATTTGCAAACAGAACAGATATGATTAAGATTCGGGTTAGTAAGGGTGTTTGTACAGTTGTTGGTGAATATCCTGTCAAAAGGGTAATAAAGTTTCAAACGAACTTAGTCAAATGTGGAAAGTAAAGGAAGATCTAAGCAAAGCAAGAGACTACTACTGACGATAATTAGGTAAGCATCGCTATACTAATATATTGATAGGAAAGAAATTTTATAAAAAAAGAACATTTTGAGGAGCAGATGCTTAGGACAGTGTAGAGAAAATTCTTCGAAAATTGATAGTAGTAGAACAAAAAATTACGGACACCATGTTTTGAAGTCGCCGTGGCCTAGTAAGTACTGTGTTGGCTTATTAGACGTGCGACCTCGGTTCAAACTCCAGGTCAGACATCAAAATGAAAATATTAAAAAAATATTTCTTCGGCGATTACCTCTGAAAAGTGAAAATGAAAAGTTTCTCAAAAATCTGTTCTTCGGAATCAACTTTAAACTGTAGGTCCCGCCGCTCTTGTATAAAATTAACACACACAACGTCAGTGGTGTGAGAAACTAGATCGTAATCCTGGCGAACGGGTTCTAATGACTAATTATTTATGTATGGTTTTAAGAAAAATCCAAAACTCATTAGACGGATTTATGATTACAATAAATGATTACAAATTGACTATATAATAAAAGATAACCGTAAACATAACAGAGTAGATGGTGGACATACTTATGTATTATATAACTCTTAAAAATCCACAGAGTAATAAAGCAATAAAGTAATAAAGCATCGAGAATGTTATATACTACGTGATGATATATCCTGTAGCAGATTAAAAACTCTTTCCTCATCATAAATAATCATCTTGACGAATATATCGGCGGGGAAGCTAATATAGGTGATGGTGCTAATATTCGTTGACAAAAAAATGCAAGTCATCGGCAGAAGATACAAGAATCAGCAAAAAATACAAGACATCGACAAAAAATGCAAGACAACAACAAAAAAAAAAAATGCAAATTATCAACAAAAAATGCGAATTATTACTCAAAAATGCAAGACATTGACTTAAAATGCAAATCATTGACAAAAACATGCAATTCATCTACCAGAGAATGCAAATCATTGACAAAAACATGCAAATCATTGACGAAAAATGGAAATATTCGACGAAAAATGCAAATTATCCACGAAAATTTGCAATTCAACGTCAAGAGAATGCAAATCATTGATAAAAACATACAAATCAAAGACAAAAAATGCAAATCATTGGAAAAAAATGCTAATCTTAGACAAAAAATGCAAATCATTGACAAAAAAATTCAAATCATCGCCAAAAGATGCAAATCATTTACAAAAAATGGAATTCACCAATAAAACATGTAAGGCATTCATGACAAAGAAAAATAAAAGTCATATTAAAAAAGGCAATTAATCGGCAAAAAAGCAAGTCGTCAACTAAAAATGCAGGTCATTGACAAAAAAATAGAATTCGAATTAAAAAAAGGCAAGTAATCGGCAAAAATTAAAGTCATCGACAAAAAATGCAAGCAATTGACAAAAACAAATAGAAGTCATATTAAAAAAGGCAAAATGCAAGTTATCGACAAAAAATGCAAGTCATTCACAAAAAAAATAAACATAATATTAAAACAGGCAAAAATGCAAGTAATCGGCAAAAATGCAAGTAATCGACAAAAAATGCAAGTCATTGACAAAAAAAAGAACTCATATTAAAAAAAAGCAAGCAATCGGCAAAAATGCAAAACATTGACTAAAAATGTAATATTTAGAATATTTTTTATTGCAAAAATTCATATTTGTGAAATTTATATCCTTTAGTTGTTGGTGTTTTTTTTTTTTTTTGTTAATTGGAAAAGTAGAGCTCCAATTTCCATGAATGATAATGCTTTGTCATCAAAAAATTAGATTTTTTCGAAGATCAAATAAAGCTATTTCAATCAATGATTAGCATTAGAATAAATCACAGATATTTACCTTTTTTTTAAGGCAATATAAGCTAGTAGCGACAAAAACCTTACGTAAAAAACCTGATGTTAGTTATAAGTCCTGCACTAAGGACCGATGAGTTAAAATATCTTGTTAAAGTTCAGCTAAAACTTGGTTTAAATTTATATGCTGTTTTGGTATTTTAATTTCAAATGAAAAAAAGAATTTTTTGTTTTAAAAAAAGTTTGTTGCTTAAGTCTTTTGATTTTTTTCTTTTCCTTTTCATAAACAAAGCCACTGAACATGACATTTTCAATTATTGTTTTGCTGTTGACTTTATATTTTTTTGCTTTTTTTTAGAAAGTTCTCTTAAACATTATTTTTGGTTTTTTTTTTTTAATAAAATCAACAACATTTTTATTGGGTTCTTTTCTTTTCTTTTTTTGTTTTTCGTTAATTTTTGTTGCTGTTGACTGTCCATTAAAACAAAATTTCTTGATTAATTCACAATTTTCATGTTAATGTTAATGACTTTACTTGAGTCAAACAAAAAAAAAAAAAAAAAACAACAAAAACCACCAAGAAAAAACATTCAACAACAACAATGGCAACAATAATAATAAAAAAAAAAGATGAAAAACTTAAGCGCAAGAATAATTCGATGCTGTTATAAGTGAAGCATTTAATGTCCATAAACCATGCAACAAGACAACAAAACAGCAACACCCTTTTTGTCATTCACAACAATTTTAAAATTTTTAAATTTTTTCGTTTATTTTATGAAGAAAAGAACAAAAAGAAAAGAACAAAAAAAAAAAAACATAAAAATGCAACAGCAGAAGAGGAGAAGGAAGACGATGACGATGAATTAAAAAAAAAAGTTAAAAACAAATGAAACTTAAAGAAAAGTCATGTACTTGTCGTTGATATTTATTTCATTTCATTGTACAATGCAATGGACAATCGTATCGTCTTGAAATGTTATCAACTCTCGAACAACATAGTGCAGCAAAAGCATACACCGAAACTGTAACAGTGTGTGCAACAAAAAAAAGAGAGGAAAACTTGCATCATTTTTTTTTTGTTTTGGTGTCATTAAAAAATAATACGAAATGAATTGTTATCGAAGACACAAACATCTTCAAACATACTATGGCAGGACATTATTCATACCTACAAGATAACCCAGCAACATATTTAACGTTTAGACAAACCAATACCAAAACCTCTTTAGGTTTTACTGTAGCATTACATTTGATGGGTTTTTCTTTTACATGCTTGTATACTAACTACTACACACAAACACACTTTATATGTGTTCATTCGGATATTTTGTAAAAAAAATTTAAATTGCTTTGGCCACTTTGTCGTTGAGATGTACTGTTTGCGACTGGGTCTTGTGTATCTGCTCGATATGCTTCGTTTCTGTCTGTTTATGACAGTTATTTTCAGGTGCATGAGCTTTTGGTCACATCATTGAACAGCAACAATACACCGTTACCTCGGTTATCATTCATGGAGACAGCATTTCAAGTTTTATTTTGTAATTTCACGTTGTTGTTCCTTTACATTTTTTCTCTTCATTTTTTTTTTTTTTGGTTTCACAAAAAATTGACAAAATAAACGTAGAAACACATTTCTTTTATTGATTTCTGTTATCATGTGTTAAACTTTCTTGATGGAATTTTATTTCTTGTTATTACATCGTCCTAAGTCGCCATAGTCTGGTAGGAAGTGTGTTGACTTATTAGTCTTAAAACCCTGGTTTGTATCTCAGGTCAGGGATCGAAACGAAATATTTAAAAAGATTTCTTTCAAAACTTCTGAAACTAAATTCAATTTGCCTTCATAAAGTTTCTAAAATATCTGTCGTTCGAAGTCAACGTTAAACTGTAGGTCCCGCCATTCACGTATAAAAATCATGCAACTCAACATTCTTTAAGGACAACTGCTGTTGAAGCCTGTATAGGACCAACATCCAAAATCCTTTCCCTACCAAGGACTGAGTACTTCTGTAGGAGGTCGTCTATAAGCACCAAGACCCTCTGATTTCTGTATACCCTGCAATAATGCGTCTGGGATCTGTCTATCATTCACATCAATAACCAAAGCCTGAAAAATGAAAAAAAATATTTTTTCGGCGATTTCTTCTCAGCAGATTTCTTGCAAAAACTCTGAAACTAAATTTAATTTGCTTTGATAAAGTTCCTAAAAAATCTGTCGTTCGAAGTCAACGTTAAACTGTAGGTCCCGCCACTTACGTATAAAAATTAAGCAACTCAACATTCTTTCAGGACAAATACTGCTGAAGCCTTCATAGGACCAACATCCGAAATCCTTTCTCTACCAAGGACTGAGTACTTCTGCAGAAGGTTTTCTACAGGCACTAACACCTTCTAATTTCCGTATACCCTGCAATAATGCTGTTGGGATCTATCTAACATTCATGTCAGTAACCAAAGCTTGAAAAATGAAAAAAAAATTAATTTCTTCGGCGATTTCCTCTCAGCAAATTTCTGGCAAAAACTCTCAGAGTAAATAGAAAATTGCCATGGAAAGTTTCTCAAAAATTTTTAGTTTGGAGCCAACGTTAAACTATATGACCTGCCACTCACGTATAAAATTAACACACACAACATAAGTGGTGTGAGAAGCTAGGCTGTAATCCTGTAATGGTCATTTACTTCTGTATATCTATGATATTACATCGTCTTGCAATTATTTTGCGACATAAATAAAGATCAGCCTTTATTTCCTATTAAAACTAACGCTGATATTCTTTTAAGGGTTTGTTTCTTAAGTCTTTTGTTTTAAAAATTTTCTACTAAAGACAAATGTTCACCGTTTCTTTAATCAAATTGAAAATGCAAAATTAGAACAGTTTTTTAACAACTATTGATCCTGTAGCCAGGATTGCGACCTAACTTATCATAGCACTTATGTCGACTGTGTTTTAAAGTTGATTTCGAACGACAGATTTTTGAGAAACTTTTTAAGGCTATTTTATTTACTCTCACAGTTTTTGTCCAAACTCTGCTGAGAGAACGTTGCCAAAGATATATTTCGAGATGTAGGACCAGGGCTTTGAACTATGGCCTTACGTTTAATAAGCCAACATACTACCTACAAGACTACGATGATAGTTTACAAACTGGCATCATCATGTGAATCTTATTTCTTTCGTCATGAGCCGGGCAAGTTGTTAGAATAACTGAATTTTTATTTTTGAACTAAAATTGATCAACTAAACACCAACAAGATTTCTTTCCAGAAATAGTCCTGCATAGGACTGGTTTTTCAGTATAGGGTAGACGTGCTTTTGATGTGTAGCTCTTGCGCTGACTAACTTCTTCCTCTTCCCTGATATTGGTGTAACTTGGTTAGTACACCCGTTCATCCGCGGACGGACCGCTTTGTGGGCTTAGGTGAGCTTTTTAATATCACAGCTACCTACTCCAATCTAACCTAATATAATTCTCTCAGCAGATTTCTGACAAAAACTCTGAAAGTAAATGGAAAATGGTCATGAAACGTTTCTCAAAAAAATCTGTCGTGAGGAATCGACTTTAAACTGCTGGTCTTGCCACTCTATAATAAAACTAACACACACAACGTGAGTGATGTGAGAAGCTAGGTCGCTATCCTGACTAAAAGGCTTAGTAGGCTTATGGCCAATATTGACGGCAATAGTGATTTCTATTCTGCTATATGGCAGTGAGATCTAGGCAAAGGCACTGAAGGTCGACTGTAGGATAAAAATTTTACCATCGGTACAATGAACTAATTCTCTTAGAGTGGCATCTCCGTGGAAGACTGTATCTAAGTCAGCAAAACTGGCAATTAGTGGTGTAATACGTATAGGTCTACAAACAAGCAAGCGGAAGAGAGTGTGTGCACGGAGAGATAGTAAACGTTGATGACGTCAGAAAGCGATCCATACAACACTGTCAAGAGAAATGGAACACTGAGTCGAGTGGTAAATGGATGGCAAAACTTCTTCTGAATACTACCCGCTGGATGGAGACGAAATTTGTTGAGGTTAACTACTCGGTTAGGTTAGGTTAGTTGAGGTTAGACGACATGTACCTGTCAAATAAGACAGTGCCCGAAGGTCGCACTGACCCCTTGTTCAACGTTCTAAAGGAGATAAGGAGGGGAAAGGATGATAGGAGGGTATGTCGGAGAAAGGAGAGAGAGGAGGTTAACTACTATCTGAGGCAACTGTTATCTGAACACGGTTATTTTTGTAAGTATATGTTTAAAATGGGGAAAATGACACGACCAGATTGTATTGATTGATGATGCGGAACACACTTTTTTTCATTGTGAGAGATGGTGACGGGAAAGAAAAAATCTTGAGACCAAATTTGGCGACTGCACTGTCGCGAATTTCTGCGAAGTAATTCTGAACAGCGAGAAGGATTGGAATACTATGGCGAGATATGCAGAAGTCTTAATAAAATCTAAGAAAATTGACTTGGATGAGCGAATTGGAATGGATGTTTGACTAACTAGCGGCCAGACGGACTCCACTTCGAAGTAATACCACAGTAGTTGCGATGTGGGTCTAGTAGGTAATATACTGGCTTATTAGACGTAACGCCAGGGTTCGAGTCCCAGGCCAGATATCAAAACAAAATACAAAAATTATTTCTTCGGCAATTTCTTCTCAGCAAATTTCTGGCAAAAACTCTGAAAATAAATAGAAAATTGCCATGAAAAGTTTCTCATAAAAATCTGACGTTCGGAATCGAATTTAAAGCTATAGGTCCCGCCACTTATGTATAAAATTAACACACACAACATAGGTTAGGTTAGGTTAGAGGACGTGCACCTGTCGGTCAAGACAAGCACAGTAGCCGAAGGTCGAAATTGACCCATTTTACATTGTCCTTAGGGGAGGAAGGAAATGGAGGATATAGGAATGTAGGGAAGAGGAGGGAGAATGGGAAACGGAGGAATGTAAAGAAACAGACACAAAACAAAAGAGGTTGAGAGTGTGACTACACTTATGAAGCCCTAGTACCTTTCAACTAGCCCAAGCTGCTAATGAATCAGCAATATAAGTAGTACGAGAAACTAGGTCAATAATCCTGACTGAAGGGTTGTAATGATCAGTTATATTTGTATGTAGTTCCGGAGTGGGCAAATGGAGTCCAAAAGTGATGTAGTGGGTGAGGGTCCCACACACGGACACACGGGAGATAGTGACAACTACCCCTATTGTACGGTTAGGTACACTTACTCCTCCTCCTCAGATTCTTAAATAATTTTAAGAGTTTTTGCGTTTTTTAAAACGTTATTAACATGAATACGTGTACACCAAAGCGTTCTTTCACTAAATAAATGGTACATCAAATGAAAAGATATTTTCTAGCTAATAACCTTGCCGGATCGCCTGTTATTTATAACAATTCAATGAACAAAATTTTGTAATTTTAAAAACATTCAAGAAGTGAATGTAAAATTCGTTCCTTAACATCATTTTACATTTTCAACTTTGTAAACCGAAAATTATGGCCCAAAAACGCTCAAGGCAAAAATATTGGAAACGCTTAATTGTTGTATTTCAAAGAAAATTACAAAAATAATAAAAAAAAAACAAAAGACAATACGTATTGATGCACTACACACATATGAATCGCTTAATATTAAAAAAAAAAACAAACTAAAGATTTTCACCGTATACACTGGACAAATATTTGACGTGACTTTTAATGTTTCGCCAATACGAATGCCCGGTGCTTTCTTCTGCTCATTTCTCTTTCCCAAATGCATGGCCCAATGGATGGCATGGTGGACAATTATGAAAATAAAAAATTTTTTTTGCATTTCATGGGCATATACAATTAGTTGCCTGGTGATTATTACTTCGCCTTTTAAACTTTCTTTAATATCCCTTAATTATAACAAGAAAGTACGCGTGTCTCACAGATGATGTTTTAATATTTTTTAGTGGGGACAAGTTTTAACAACTTTTTGTTTTTGTTTACCGAAAACAAAAGAAACAAAAAAAAAAAATGCTTTAAATTCTTATCAAATTACTAAAGTTAACGAAAATAATAATTGTTGCTGTCGTTGTTGTTGTTGCATTAAAAATTCTTCCTCAATTTGTAATTCCTTCAATTCAAATGCTTTTTCAGCCATGATCAAGTCAAGTATTTTGGCATTTAAAAGCTCTAAGGGGGTAAATGATATTCTGTCTGTTGCTTACTTGTAATGCAATTTCTTGTTGTTATTGTTTTTATTTTTTAACTTGAAAACTAAAACAAAAAAAAATTATTAAATAATCAACAAATTTTATGCATTTTTAATTTGCATTTCCATTTTAAGTGTGCATTTGTATTGTAGAGTATGCACGCAATGGCGGTTAATAGAGCAAAAAGCCATTAAAAGTAACTTAAACTTCATTTCAAATTCCTTTTACAAAAAATAAATTTTAATTTTTTTTATTTCTTGTTGTTTTCGTAGCTTCAAAATTCATAATTTAATTAAACTTTGAACAGTTTTTTTTTCGTTTGTTTATTTGACTGTGTCTCAAATATTTGTTTATTATGCAAACCATGCTTGTTTCTTAAGTCTTTTGTTTTTTATTATTTTTTTTTTTTTTGTTCTGTTTTTAGCAATACCTTGTTAATGGGAAATGCATTTTTGTCTGGCTGAATTCATATTAAATTCTAAAGGCACTTAATTCATTAACAAAGGAATTGTAACACGATCATTATCTTGTTAAGGAATTGCAACCGTAATACGGTCTTCAACTCATATGTTAAAAGGTAGGCAAAGCAGGACAATTACTGTTTGCCATGATGTTTAAGCCCCTTTAGTCCCAATCTTCAACATCCTTTCCCTGCCAAGGATGTAATCTACTGACTCCTACCTCTCCTCATGTCCCTATGCCTTGCAAAAAAAGGGCTGGAATGTATCTAACATTTGTGTTTCCAACCTAGGCCCAGTGCATACAGAGAATGATTGCATTGCGTATTGCGTCGCCATATCGTACAGTATCCGCCCCAGACGTACTTGTGATAGCAGGTACAATCCCTGTGGATCTGAGAGCTAATGGGGCTGTAAAAGGCGAAATGGGCTGGTCACTTTAAGGAAAAAACATGTTAACGACGATGAAAACAATGAATATAGAAGAACGTGAATGGCGAGAGTTATTCCGACCATGGATTGGTCGGAAATTTGGAGAAGTAAATTACTACCTACTAGTAGGTAGTGGGCTAGCTTAGTAGCTAGACATAAAGCCCGGGTTCGAGTCCCAGGCCAGATATCAAAATAAAATACAAAAAGTATTTTTCAGTGATTTCTTCTCAGCAGATTTCTGGCAAAAACTCTGAGAGTAAATAAAATTGCCATAAAAAGCTTCTCAAAATTCTATCGTACGAGGTCGACTTTAAACTGTAGGTCTCTCCACTTATGTACAAAAGTAATACACACAACATAAGTAGTATGTGAAACTAGGTCAATAATCCTGACTGAAGGGTTGTAAAGACGTACGTAAATTACTACGTTACGCAGATGTTATCGGGCCACGGATATTTTAGGAAATATCTGCACAGAATGGGCAAAAGACCACCTCCCCTTACAGTCTTTACGAAGAAGTGGAAGTAATTGATGATGCAGAACACACTGTTTTCGAAAGTGCAAGCTGACAAAGCTAGCGCTCTGTACCAAATTCCCTCAGGGGAAGATCATCTTCAGCTTTTTACACACATAGGACACGAACATCAATATTGTTCGTTAAAAAAGAGTGTCAAACTGCATCCAGTTGCTTGTCAGGTTTCAGTGAAGCAGATTCGTGTCGCTTCTTTTTGAAATTTTTTTGTATATCAATTATACACCCAAAGAATAATTACAGTAAGATTTAGTATTTCCTAACGAGATTCACTAATAACAATGAGAAATGATTTAATTTTTGGTAGAATATTTATCAAGTTAAGTATGCAGTCTTTACATGTTTTGCGCTGTACATTTTCCATCTTCTACTACATAAACATATTGTTAGGTTACACTAGAAAATTTTACTAACAATTTTCCTCTGGGTTAATATAAATGCCTCTCACAAATACACTCACATTTTTATCATGTTTTCTCTGTGCCGATGCCTGATAATTGGATTGATCACGGCCGCTAACATTGTCGGGGTTATGATTGCAAGTAGAGAGAAATCAAATGAAATTCTGATCGAGAACCTGGACGAAAGGATTTGTGGAGACACTTAGACGGCTCCTCAACTTTCGATAAGCAATCTGGACGCGAATATGAATACGCAGGGTCCAAAGGCATAACAGTCCACGAGACGAGGGAGGGATGTGAATGCCCCACACACGGAGAATATGACGACTTCCTCTATGGTACAGTTAGGTACATATACCTCTCTTCAGCGTAAAAATGGCTTGGTGCAGCCCCTGTGCTGACCAACTACTTCTATAAGTTCGGTGAAAATTAGTCAGTATGAGGACAGTAATTACCTGTGGCGTCACAACAGGTAGTTATGGATACTCAACTTAGTTTTCGTAACAAAGCTACTACTACTACCTAACCCAACCTATGCTCGCAATGTCTCATAAAAAGCTTTTTCGTCTACCTCACGGTGAACCTATCAAGGCCCAGCAGCAAGCTAATACCTCCATAACTTGCGATCTATCTTACCAATGTTCCTTATGCTCTTTCTCCCTAACCCTTTACCTGATAACAGATTAGAGGGCTAGAAAGAATCACAATATTACACACCGGGGATATCAGTTTACTGAGTGTATCAAAGCTTTCGTACTCTGGTACCCCACTTAGCCGCTGAATCCAACAAGAATTCATACGATCTGGTACAGGAGCTCTTATTTTGTGTTCTTACAGTTACCAATATGTTATGATTTACTAGAACAATCGTCTTTAAGGCAGCCTGACTGGCAATGAAAATCACATTTGAAGAAGCTGGACCATCTGCGATCTCAAAAGCCTTTCCAGCAACTATTTTCGCCCGTCATTCAATTTGTTGTGGAATTTCTGTTCAAGATGTTTACAAAATATTGTGTATCGTCCGACAAATTCCAATTTAGAATGAGATTGCGCAACCCATATAATAAAAATCGCCTACATCGTATGACGATTAATCGGTGTTGCGATTATGAAGTTTGTTTCTCACTATTGGGAAAAAATCTTCAAAATATTGCATTTATCGCTCTGTTACCGCTTCCAGCATTCCAATTGCAATGTGCTTTGAATTTTTACTTGACATGCACAGAATAGTGACAAGAGCAGATTCAAAATATCGTCTTTTCCTCACGCCGATAGTACTTAAGGAGGCTAGATTTGATTTATCGGCAACACCGGAGTACAAATTGTTATAGAAAGCATTCCATCAGAAAACGCATGCATTCGTGAAAAGTGATCTAACAATCGCCAGAATGGCTCAAAAGCAAGCTGAAGTTTACTCTGAAGATAGCTCTTGTTCACTCACGTAATAATCGATCTGGCAATCACCGGTTATTGCCTACTAGGACTAAGCAAACGGAAGCGTCTGACCAAAAAAACGAGGGAAAGAGAAATTGTTATGAATCCTGGCAAAATGCATCGCAGAAGTATAGAATAACTGAGTTCGGTCCTATTACATTGAATCGTATCGTGATTAAAGATCATCCTCTGAGCATAAAACAGAACGACGTAAGGATAACAATGCGGGCACCGGTTACTCCATTAAAAGAAACTCGAGTTTGTTCCAAAATCGTAGTCTACTGAATCAATACCGTTGTCTGCCTTACCGAAGAGAAAATACATGTCAATGCTGTGTAGGATAGATAGCATGATCTCCGGTGCTTTATGTGGCAGTCCCAAACCCAACGACGTTTTGGACCGAATCCTGCCGAACACTTCACAAAAGAGTAAGAATATCGGTTGCTAATGTAAAACTGTTTGGACGACAATTCTTAAATGAAAGGGCAACCATACCACTTCAAAACTCTGCAGGACCGTCTTTATGGTATGCTGATGCCAACCAAACTGGGCTATATGGAGGAATGCCTAAGAGTTGCAATGTTCACGGAATGTGGTACTTTAATCGTGTCCAAAGTAGATAATTGGTCATTAGAACCTTTCAGTCAGGATTACGACCTAGCTTCTCACATCACTTATGTTATGTGCGTTAATTTTCCAACATGAGTGGCGGGACCTACAGTTTAAGATCGACACCGAACGACAGATATTTGAGAGGCTTTTCATGTCAATTTTCTATTTACTCTCAGAGTTTATGCCAGAAAGCTGCTGAGAGGAAGTCGCCGAAGAAATATTTGTTCATATTTTCGTTTTGATGTCTAACCTGGTATTTGAAATCGGGCCTTCAGTCTAATAAGCCAAGACACTACTACTATACACACTACGATGTTTGCCTACAATAATAATACAAATTTTTGTGCAAATAAAATGGCTCCATGTGTTTCCGAAAGCATTTTACGCGCTGGACACGAATCTGGAAATCAAAAAATTTCCATCACGTCACGTTTTCGAGAAAAAGGACGAATCCAATATGGCGGTCAAGGTTTATAAAAATTAATCAGATTTACTTGACCTCCATATTGGATTCGCCATTTTGAATTTTTTTTAAATCTGAATTAAAGATTTGTAATCAGCGACCCCATAACCCCTGAGTAACAATTTTTAAGTGAATCCCATTAATTTTTATAATCCTTGACCGCCATATTGGATCCGTCATTTTGAATTTTTTAAATCTGATGGAAAATCTGTAATCAGCGATCCCAAAAACCTGTAAGTAATAATTTTCAAGTAAATCTGATTAATTTTTAAAGATCTCCGTAATGTGTTCTTTTTTCTCTTGCACCCCTTGACATTAACCCACACCCTTTTTAATTTCTTTAATTTCATTCTGTATATGTACTTTCACCTAAGATTCAACCTTAAAAACCATTACAAAGAATCGAATTTAAATTTGTTTTCATATCATCGAGTAACAAAAGACGCATTGAACATAGGGATACAATTCAATTTCTGTTTTGCAAGTGCGAAAAATCGAAATTAATTCATTAAAACACAAGCCTTTGGGGAGGATGCTACCGTAACAAAACCGTAAACTTTACAGGCTACGAAAATAAATCATAAAGTTCAAGAGAAAAAAAAACAATAACAAATCCTAAGCTACAGATGATGGAAAGAAGTGGTCATCGTTAAAGAGTAATTAACCACTCAACCGTATTTTTAGCCATAAAAACAGAAACAACAAAATCTCAATGGAAATTACAATACCGCCCTAAGGACACTAAGCAGAAGGTAACACAATCTCCATTAAAATTATATGGCGAATGAAATAATGCCATGGTATGGGAGTTGTATAAACAAATAAAACATCAATACAAAACATGTTTATAACAAGCCTTTTGGTTATGGTCACAAACAACCCATAGTGCAATTTACTGTCCTATTAGTAGGCTTTCCACATGTATGAGAGCGATGAGAAAAAGAAAAAAACGTGTGAACAAAACTAAAACTATAACAGTAACCGTGGATATCAGCAGCCCGAGTTAACATGTCCTAGTTTTTGTTGTTGTTTTCCTTTTTGTTTTTTTTTCCAATTTTATTCCTTTAATTTGCGGTTATGAAAATGAAATTAAAATTTATTACATCTGCAGGCTTTAGTAATACTCTTCAGTTCATTAAAAAACACAAAACTTTTACACACAAAACATAACGTGTTGGAGTCTTATTTTTCGGTCAAAAAAAAAAAAAAAAATTGGGATAACAGGTTCCACATACTATTTATCCTGTTCGCGCTGCTCTATATTGCGCAATAGTTTCACCGTATAGGCTGTATTCATACATTTTATTACAAATAATTCATATTTTATTTACGGGAAAGACAGAAAAAAAAAGAAACCAACACCTTGTGCATTACAATTTATAAAAGTGTCTCTCTTTGTCTTCGTCTCTCTCTCTCTCTCTCTCTCTCTCTCTCTCCTTGAGTTATATTTGTAATCGTTATTATGGTTTTCATTTTAATTCTTCTTATTTCTTGTTTTTTTTAATTTCTTTGCAGCTTGTCATAAGACCCCATGAAACCAGAGAAAGAAAGAGAGAGAGTGAGATAGAGAGCTTAAGTGTTTAATTATCGCTTTCAAAAACCCTTAAGCTGCAGGTTATCATTTGTCATATAAAGTCTTGGTTAAATTTTAATCATTAAACTCTTGTCTCCATAAGAACTGATCTCATCTGATCTGATCTAAATAAGTTATTCACGTAGAAAAACTAAAATTTCTTGGTTTTTTTTTCGTTTCTTAAACACCTTTTGCCATTTGCCTCTGTCCAATATTTACTTTGTTGCAATACATTTTCATAAATTGTACGCAGAAAAAGTAATTAATGATGCAGCTCAGTATGTAATTGTTAACAATAAATTCAAAATGAAAATTCATTAATTTTAAAAATGTTCGCTTGTAATTCATAAATTGAGTTGGCATGTCAATAGCACGCTTCCTACTTAAGTCTTTTGTTTTTGAAAGCAACTTTGTTGCTTTCAAATCATCGAAATGAAGGAGTGCTTTTTTTGATACCAGCAGCTAGCCTTTTTTATTAAGCCAAGCTCTATAAAAATTTAATTGAAATTTGTTTCCATTTTCATTGCAATCAAAAATTTTGACTAGAAACTGCCGAGTAAAAAGTTTAAAGTGCATTAAAATTACTTTGAAAATAATCTAGAGGAAAGAGGGTATAATACTCGCATTGTTACGTTTTTATCTTTTTAAAAACGTTAAAAACTATAAGCTTGTAGATTGCAAATAAAATAAAAATAAATTTGTGTTTAATGTTTCGATCAATTCTTTATTGTTCGCCCAATTCCGTGTTCCACCTTTAGAAATTGATTTACGCAATTACAATTTACTTTAATTGCTATTCTTCTTTCACACTATTTCGCGTATGCAATAACAACTGTTCGTTATTCTTCTCAGCTTACAACCTTCTTGTAAGCAATACCGCAATTATTCTTTTCATACGCAACGTGTCAGTCTGAATTCCACTTGTCTTCACAAGCAACTGACTGCATTCTAACTGGATCCTATTGCCTACTTTGTCTTGCCTTTTATATTACAAGGGTCAACAGTCTGATGAATGCAGTTAAAGGAGAATGCCTTCGAGCAATATCTAAAAATGTAAACAACTTGTTTTCTTTATTCTTGTTTGTGTATCTTATTTACATGGCTCCAGCCAGAGTAGTTGTTGCTTGTGTATTTGTCTATTCGCTTTTTTTTATCTTACACTTTATTTTTGCTTGTTTACTTCTTTATCCGCTGCACTTTGTTGTTAGCTGTTTACATCTTTTTCCCATATATTTTTTGTATACTGATGTTGTTGCTATATTTTTGTTTATTCATCAATCCTGTAAACAAGTCCATTGTTTTTGTTACGACATTTTTTACTTATTCGCTGATCACGGGAACAAATTTTTATTTTGTTTTTTTTTTTAGCTTTTGTTTGTCATTTTTCACATGAAACGAATCCGTACGTTATGGTAATCAAGTAGATAGTGTGTTGACTTCTTAGATGAGAGCCTTTGGTTGAAAACCTCAGCAAAGACCTCTCAAACAAATCTAAATCATTTCTATTGGTGACTTGCTCTCAACACTCTGATGCAAAAGGGGCTCTAAGACTAAATAAAATTGACGTGAAAAATTTCTAAAATCTATCTTTAAAAGGTTCCACAACTCATTAACACTAAACCTTCACGATATTCCTTCATATATTCCTATTCCTACCAAAGGGGGTCAAATGACCCCTTGCGGTATTTAAGGTAGATTACATATATGTCTCGTTAAAAAAATTAACAAGAGAGGAGTAACTTTTGGAAAACACATTCGATGTATTTTGTAATAAAATTCATAAAGGCAATTGACGATGTAATAATGATATTTTCAAGAAATTCTGACAAGAAGTTCAAATTGGGTCATTTGACCCGCTCATGGTAGGTTTAGTGTTAAACAAATAAAATTATACAAATACAACATGGATGGTATAAGAAGCTAGCCTGTAAGCCTTATTAAAGGTTTGTAATGAAGAATTTGCAGTAGCTGTAGTCTAAGAGGTAATGTGTTGAATTATTAGAGGTAAGGCCCGAGTCCAAATCCCACGTCAGACATCAAAACGAAAATATGAAATAATAATTCTTGAGTGATTTCCTCTCGACAGATTTCTGGCAAAAACTCTGAAAGTAAATAGAAAATTGCCATGAAAAGCTTTAAAAATCTGTCGTTCGGAATGGACTTTAAACTGCCACTCATGTTTCAAAATTAACACACCCACCATAAGTGAAGTGAGAAGCTAGTTTGTAATTCTGACTGAAGGGTTGTAATGACCAATTATGTATGTAATGATGAATTAAGTTAGTAAGTTAGTATGAGGAAATGACTGACAACATGTATTGCTTGGACAGGAAATACAAAACCATCGAACATTGCAGTTTACCCGAGAGAGTTATAAAGCTATCCAAGCATATGGCTCGTATAGAGTTTAATTCGAAAATAATATGAAACTATTTATCGACATTGAACCAGCGGAGTTGGGGAAATAGCGTCACTCTACTGGATTCCATGGTCATGAGTGAATTCACAGCAATAAGCAGTCAAAGAAGTCGCCGTAGTCTAATAGGTAATGTTTTGGCTTATTACCCAAAAGGCTTCGGTTCAAACTCCAGGTCAAGTATCTCCAACAAAACGAAATACAAAATAATATTTCTACGGCAACCTCCTACCAAATCAGCCAAATTTTTGAGTGTAAATAAACTTGCAAAGAAAAGTTTCTTAAAAACATCTGTTGCTTGGAGTCGATATTAAACTTTATGTCCCACTGCGCATGTATAAAATTAACACACACAACATAAGTGGTGCGAGAGCTAAGTAATAATAATGACAAAAGGGTTTTAATGATCAAGTTATATTGTATTAGGGATGCCAATCTTGAAATCCTGAATCTTGAAATCCTGGGATTTAAGGGATTTACAAAATCCCGAATCCCGGCATTTTTAAAAACTTGTTCCGGAATTTTTTAGAATTGTGAATTCATATATATTTTGACCCTACAAACGCTCCTGAAAAAAACGTTCTATATCACTTGACTTCGATAATAGCTTCTTAAATGAGGAAAACCTTACTTTCATTGATAAAAAAAATTGTTTGATG
The DNA here is from genome assembly GCA_014635995.1 of Sarcophaga peregrina. Classification (NCBI taxonomy): domain Eukaryota; kingdom Metazoa; phylum Arthropoda; class Insecta; order Diptera; family Sarcophagidae; genus Sarcophaga; species Sarcophaga peregrina. Next base: position 100,284,116 of record CM025789.1, read on the forward strand.
CCCTCGAAGAATATAAAAGCCCTATAAAACAAATTAAGAGGGTAACTTATTTAAATACTCAACTGTCCAAAGAAATAGATTTAATTACATCAGGATTCTTTCAAGCCTATCAGATCACATGCTAGATGCTTTAATCTCTTTGTTGGAATCCAAATAATTTCCTTAAAACTAATGCATTTGCATATGAATCAATAACTTTTATTTTTGTTGATTTAAGCTTTTTTATTACATTTTGTCTTGCTAATTTGATATTTTATTTTTAATGACATATAATTCTGATATACATACAGTGACGAGCAGAAGTAAGTGCATGTTCACAATACTGAGTTTCGTCATCCACAAAAACTAAACCATACAAGCAAATACAAAAAAAAATTAATTTCAATTCTTTATTTTAATTCTTAGTAAATAGCAGTAAAAAACAGTAATTAATGAAATGAATTCAATGAGTTTAAATGAAAAAACGAAAATAACCCACTAAATTCAAGAAATTAACCCAATTTCAATATTTTGTCCATAGACCCTTATTAGAAATAGCTTGATTTACGCGGTTTGAGATGCTTTCTACCAAATGAGCAATAACATCTTTCGAAATTCATCTTTCGTGTTCAAGGATTCTATGTGAAGCAAACTATTAAACATGGCAGCGAAAATATAATTGGTTGCGGATGCTTAACATGGTGGCATGTTGGCTCTCTATATTTAGCAGATGGTAGCATGCGAAAAAAGACTATCTACAGATTCTGCAAACCCATCTTCCGAATTTTATGGACAAATGTGCTTATCCCGAATAAGAAACTATTTTCCAACAGGATCAGGCGATCCGAAGCAGACAGCAAAAATTCTAAAGATATGGGATGGGAAATAAAATTTTTAATTGATGGAATGGCCGGCACAAAGTCTCGACGTCAATCCGATTGAAAATTGTTGGTCAATCCGGCTCAGACAGTACGAAACAGCCCCAACAAACATGGACAAACTTTGGGATCTTATAAATGCGAAATGGAATCGAATTCCGAAAGATGTTATTAATCATTTGGTGGAAAGCATTTCAAACCGTGTAAATCAAGCTATTTCTAATAAGGGTCTATGGACCAAATATTGAAATTGGGTTAATTTCTTGAATTTAGTGGGTTATTTTCGTTTTTTCATTTAAACTCATTGAATTCATTTCATTAATTATTGTTTTTTATTGCTATTTATTAAGAATAAAATAAAAAATTAAAATTAATTTTCTTTTTTGTATTTGCTTGCATGGTTTTGTTTTTGTGGATGACGAAACTCAGTATTGTGAACATGCACTCACTTCTGCTCGCCACTGTACATAATTGGAACACAAATGATTTTGTTACCAAAATATTTTTATTATTAAGAGAAAATTGTAATTTTCCCCCTGATTTTTCGGGATTTTTGGATCCTGAATTATCCCCAAATATCTCGGGATTTTAAAAAATCAATCCCGTTTGGCATCCCCAATATGTATGCTATATACAAAAGTCAACCTTCAGATGAATACTTAGCATAGGCTTAATGTGTAAGATGCCGAAGAATAATATTGTCAGAGGTGAAAATGTTCTCCACCATCAATATTATTTCGTTTTTCCTTTTTATGGTTATCCTTTCACTTATTAATTGTTATAATTAGCAATATGGTATAGCATGCTACTCTATTGTGTTAACAAAATAAATAAAAAAAATTTTTTTTTTTAAATTTTTTTAATACGCAATCGTCTCCTATGGTTTGTAAATGTCAATGATTTCTTGGATTATGTTCTCGATTTGTGTTTTGCTAGCACCAAACGCAATATTTTGGTTTTGTTAGAGTTTTTACTATTAAACTTTACACAATAATTTTAGATATTTTCATCACGTTCAATAGTTTTCAAGTTATTTGCCCTTTTTTGACAAACTAATTTGTCATTCTTGGCCATAATTGGCAAGTAATCAAAAACAGTTTATGTAGAAGAGACCAATCACAATAACAATAACAAAAACTAATAAAAAAAAAGAAATTTTTTTACTACAGAAAAAAACAAACGACCATTATAAGTGTGTATATGTAAACGCCATATGTTTTTAGGCTCCCACAATGCTTGGCTTTTGTCCGTATTCCTCTGTGATGTCTTGTTCAACGTACAACTAGACAAAAAAAAAAGAATAATTTGCCAGAGTGCTAACGTTATTGTTGCTGTTTTCTGCCTTTTTTTGTTTGTTTAAAGTAATCAATTTTGTTTTTCTTGATAATTTTTTGTATACGATTTCAATGCCTTTCAACATTCTTTCCCAGCATATGATATGCGAGTGATAATAAATTTTATTTTTGATTAGGAATTCTAAAAATACTTAGAAACTGTCTTAAAGTGTAACTGCTACTGCTACTTGATTGCTGCCAGAAATAATAGAAGCTTTGAATTGATTTTGTTGAAAAAAAAAGTGAAATATTATCGCTACTGGTATTACAAACAGATTTTTTTGTCACTCTTTGTCGACATAATTGTTCTGAATTTGTTTAAAAAAAAATTTTTTTTATTTGTTTTCGTTCTATGGTTTTATTACTAGTTTTGAATAACTGTGAGCAGGTTATTTAAAATCGTTTTGTGGTTTTATTACAGTTTTGAATAACTGTGAGCAGATTATTTAAAATCAAAAGACTTAAGCAACGAACATGGTTTATTATTTATTATTCTTGTACGTTTTTTTTTTTTTTTTTTGACTTTTTCATCCTGTTCTTGTTTAGTTTTTATAATTTAATTTTTGTAATAAAATTTAATTTGAAAAGAAAATATCATTTTAGCTCTGAATTTTCAAGTAATTTTGATAATTTTTTTCCATGGGCAGGCGAATTTACATTACAAATCGTATTTTATAGCATATGTCCTCAAATTTAGTTTCATTTTGAAATAGAATTCCTATTTCTAACACGGAATCACAATTAGAGTACTAATAAAAATATTATCAATTGTACTGACCTTATTCTACAAGGGATATTCTTATAATGAGTTCTACCAATTTTATTGCCGTTCGGTATTAGTAAGCACAAATGCATGCATTGTACTTGATAAGCATCCCGGTATTTTTTCTGTAAAATTCATTAACGTCTTTCATCGTTCTAAGATTTTTTTTCTATCGATTCGCCCCTCTCTAATCACAGAATTTATATATTAGACTTGAAATGATTTCTATCCTAAACAATGGTTCTTCAAGTCCGTAATGTCTGGTTAATATTCTTAGATTACTTTCGGAGAAATAACAAAAGTCCCTATCTTTGTAAGTATCAAAATTGAGTTTAGATTGTCAAAAATTCCTATGATTCTCCATGTTTCCCACTGTGCCGCTTATAGGCTTTAAAATTTCTCTTCGCACTCCCGCGTGGAAGCTATCTTCCTAAGAAACTTCTTTGACTGTTCATACATACATCATTACAATCCTTCGGTTAGGATTAGGAACTAGATTCTCACACCACTTAAATTGTGTGTATGTCAATTTTATACGTAAGTGGTGTCGACTCCAAATGACAGATTTTTTTTGGTCACTTTTCTTGGCCATTTTATAACTCTTAGAGTTTTTACCAGTAATCTACTGAGAGGTAGTCATCGTTTCGTTTCGTCTTACGCCTAGTAAGCCAACATTATTACCTAATAGACTACGGCGTCTTAAGTTTGGCCTTTATAATGATCGTTATTCCTTTATGCAATGTATAACCAACCCAAGATAAGTGATGGATGTCTAGCAAAACAGGCTTCATGCCTATGACGTTGAGCTTCTCTGCAAAACGGTTAGAAAATGTTCAGTTTAACTATGGCAATCGAGAACACTTAAGTTGGAGATTAGAAGAGCCGTACAAGACCAATTCAAATTTCAGTAAGGGCTGCCTTTACATTGTGTTGCTCGGAATATGATCATGGCCCCTGCTTGGAAAAATGTGTAGTGTTCAGACAAACTTGCAGGACTGCTAGAGCAGACGCGGGGAAAGCCTTTAAAGATACCATCCATGTGAAGCAAACTGTTAAACATAGCGGTGAAAATATAATAATTTTGGGATGCTTAATATGGTGGCATGTTGGCCCTCTAAATTAAGTAGATGGTATCATGCAAAAAAAGACTATCTACAGATTCTGCAAACCCATCTTCCGAATTTTATGGACAAATATGCTTATCTCGAATAAGAAATTATTGTCCAACAGGATCAGGCGATCCGAAGCACACAGCAAAAATTGGAAAGATTTGGAGGGGAAAGCAATTGTTGGAATGGACAGCACAAAGCACAAAGTCCCGACCTCAATCCGATTGCAAATCTTTGGCCATTCGTGAAAATCCGGTTCGGGCAGTACGAAACAGTCCCAACAAACATGGACACACTTTGGGAACGTATAAATGCGAAATGGAATCGAATTCCGAAAGATATTATTAATCATTTGGTAGAAGGCATTTCAAACCGTGTAAATCAAGCTATTTCTAATAAGGGTCTATGGACCAAATATTGAAATTGGGTTAGTTTCTTGAATTTTATTGAAATGTCCAAAATTGAGTTTATGTGAGTTATTTTCATATTTTCATTTAAACTCATTGAATTCATTTCATTAATTATTCTTTTTTTTACTGCTATTTATTAAGAATTAAAATAAAAAATTAAAATTAATTTTTTTTTTTGTTGTATTTGCTTGCATGGTTTTGTTTTTGTGGATGACGAAACTCAGTATTGTGAACATGCACTCACTTCTGCACGCCATTGTAAGTAGCGGAGCCTACAGTTTAACGTCGACTCCGGACGGCATATTTTTAAGAAACTTTTTCATGGCAATTTTCTTTTACTCTCAGAATTTTTGAGAGAAAATCGCCGAAGAAATATTTTTTTTCCGTACTTCGTTTTTGATGCCTAACCTGGTATACGAACCCGGGCTTTACATCTAATAAGCCAATGCACTACCTACTAGACTACGGTGGCTTCAGTTTTCTTTATTTTAGGAGGTCGATGTTACTACTTTGGATTCATTTCTCTCTGTCGGGAGTCACATTATTACCACGTTTCTCTAATATGAGGCAGGATTTATGTGGTTAGGCCCATTTCAATAAGACCTCACATAATACCAACGTCTGTAGTTGAGTGTGCGACAACAGCTAACAATTGAATTCTTGGTAGTTTTCATGGTCGTTTTCTTTTTGGATTACTTATTATTTCTCACTAGAAGTCGCCGTGGTCTAGTGGGTACTGTGTTGGCTTATTAGACGAAAGGCCCGGGTTCGAATCCCAGGTCAGACATCAAAACGAAAAATATTTCTTCGGCGACTTCCTCTCAGCAGATTTCAGGCAAAGACTCTGAGGGCAAAAATTGCCATAAAAAGCATCTCAAAAATCTGTCGTTCGGAGTCGACTTCAAACTGTAGGTCCCGCCACTCTTGTATAAAATTAACGCACACAACATAAGTGGTGTGAGAAGCTAGGTCGTAATCCTGGCTGAAGGGTTGTAATGACCAATTATGTATGTATGTATGTATTATTTCTCACTAAAGATTCAAGCAGTTTTATTCCAGTGTTCGAAAGCATAATGACATCTGTGTTCCTGGCATTTCCTAAAGCAGTTACGAATTCGACTTCACTAAAATTGATTTAAATCGATTGGCCTTAATCAGGTTTCTTTATAAAGAAAGTTTATTTTCTTATTGTTGCCTTTTTTTGTTTTGTTTTTTCTTTTTTTGGTTACTTTTTGAGTGTTTTTAATTGATGCCGGAAACAATAATAAAAAAAAAAGTTTTTTATCAGTAACTTAAACATCCCTTTTTCCCAGGCTTAAAGTTTTTTTTTTAAAAAGAAATCATTACACCTGTTTTAGCCAAAAATAAATACTCTCCAGTTAACAATAATAATCGTTATAATAATGAACCAGATCCTCATCATTAAATTATACTTTTAATATACGAAAGAAAACAAAAAAAAATGGGCAAAAAAAACGTATCTCAGCACTCTCTCATGATGTTTAATTCAAAAAATGAATTTCATCGTTGGCAATTTCTTTCATATTTTTTTGTTTGTTTTTTATTTCGTTTGCAACGTGTTGCATTTGTACAATGAAACATTTAATTCATAAGTTTGCCTGGCTGTTTTATGTACAATTTCATTTCATGAAAAGGGTTACTTTGCCAGGGAGATGCACTAAAAATGATAATCAAACCCAGTAATAAAGCAAGAAAAAAATGGTAATGGATACTGCCTACTAGGGATGCCAAACGGGCTCGATTTTTAAAAATCCCAGGATTCGGGATTTTGGAAATCCCGTTTCCGAAATTCCGGGCTATTTCGGGATAATTCGGGCTCCAAAAATCGTCTTTCCACTCTCTGATTCCGACGGCTCTAAATTCAAGGTTGGGGTTGGAAGTGATCCGGGCCGCTCAATGGATCCTCGTCAACGATGCTCCTTTCAATCGCGTCTCAATCTTTTCAGACAGTCAGGCTGCGATAACATCTCTGTCAGGTTTCGTGATTAACCCTAGGATTGTTAAGGAATGTTGCCACTGTCTTGACCTAGTTTGGGGGCGCTTCACCGGTGTCTCTTTGGGGTAGGGCCGACGAGCTCGCCAGAGCTGGTGCGCTCCTTCCGGAATCCTCTTCTGTTGAATTGGGTATACCACTTGCTTTGGTCAAGTTGACCATTGCGCGGAGGTTCCTTCGGGGCGACAACCAATCCTAGGTCAATGCGGAGTCCTGCTCCACCGCTAGACTTACCTGGCCCAGGATGGATGGAAGGCGTACCAACCGATTAATTGGTCTCGGTAGTGATGTTATCTCAACTGTAGTGGCCGTGCTTACAGATCATTGCATCATGGGTAGATACGCTGAGAGAATGAGGCTCCCCTTTAACGACTTTTGCCATGGATGCAGGTCCACTGAGGAAGAGGAAAGTGTTATTCACTTTGCCAGTGTCCGTCTCTTGGTAGGTGTTGATATAGATTATTTATCTCCCCATTCCTTGTTAGCTTAACGGAACTATCATCTTTTGATATCAATGGTATAGCTACGTTCATCAAATTTTCTGGCTGATTTTCCAGTGCGGAGTAATCGTGCTTTTGCTGTGCAGCCCTTGCCCTGATTTGGCAGAACTTGGTTAGTATAGGGACTGTTTGCTCAAGTGAGCTTTGTGATATCAGAGCTACCACTACGACCTAAACCTAAACCTAATTAGTTTTATAGGGTTTTTGCATTCTTCGAAGACAATAAATAATTTTTTTATCAATGGAAGTAGGCTTTTCCTCTTCTGAGATGCTATTATCGAAGTGAAGTGATATAGTAGGATCAAAATACTTATGAATTCACATAAATATGTACATAATTGGCCTTTACAACCCTTCAGTCAGGATTACGACCTAGCTTCTCACACCATTTATGTTGTGTACGTTAATTTTATACATGAGTGGCGGAACCTACAGTTTAAAGTCGACTCCGAACGACAGATTTTTGAGATGCTTTTTATGGCAATTTTTACTCTTTGCAAGAAATCTGCTGAGAGGAAGTCGCCGAAGAAATATTTTTCGTTTTGATGTCTGACCTGGGATATGAATTCATAATCTCGTAAATAACGGGACAAGTTTTTAAAACTCCCGGGATTCGGGAGTTTATGAATCGGGATTTGGAATTTCCTGATTGGCATCCCTGCTGCCTACCTACCCGGCTCCGGCTTAAAAATATTTCAATGTTACGCTTAGCAAGCAGCAGCTTGGGCAACTGTAAAATAAAATTTTTCTTCATTTTTTTTTTTCCTTGTGGGTTTCTTAATAAATTCATGGCAACTAAGAACGAACGAACGAACGAATGAATCCAACGTATAAGCGAATGAATTTAAAACGGGCGACATGCTCATTCAAAACTAAAAATATTTTTGGTAATAAAAATTATTCAAAAAAAAAACAGAAAAATTTACCAAAAATTATTCACAACAACAACAACCAAAAAAATTAATAAATATTCATTATTAATTATAGAAAAGCACGCGATTTTATGTTTTCAGTACAAAAAAAAAACAAGGAAAAAAATTATTTTTTTTTAAATTGAAAACTTTTACTATTGAAGCCCTGTATTTGAAGGCAGTCAGAGCAGACAGTAGTAACAGCAGCTGCTGGCTGCTAACTGTTAGCTGCTAGCTGCTCTTCAAATAAATTATCTGCTTAATTAAATTTGCCAAAAAAGCAAACCAATTAAACAGTAAAAAACCTTATCAACGGTTATATTGGCCTTAGTAACCAGAATATTTATTATAAAAAAAAAAAACGAAAAACTTTTTGTTTCTTCTTCTTCTTAATTACAAGAATTCTTGAACAATCATTTTAAAAATGCAATTCTTTTTGTCTGTTTTTCTCTCTTTATGAGATGAGTAAGTGCCTTTTGTTGTTGATATGACCAATGAATATAAAAATGTTCTAAAATTCCAATAATAATTTACAGAAAAAGATAAGCATTTTATTACTATTACGATATTGCAGTCGATAATTTATAAAATTCCTATGCTTTACATAGCAACATTATTTTATTACAAAATAAAAAAAACGTTAAATTTTGAAATGAAAAGGAAGGTGACCTCAAAATGTCCAAAATTGCAAACCACTTACACAGTGCCACAGTGAAAATACAACCGAGTAACAACATAGTCCACGTTGTTCAGTTAGTTGAGTAGAACTCAAAAATATCTCTTTTTATATTTCGCGAATCCTTCAAACTTGTTTCTTTGGAAAAAAGGGTTTTTTTTGACTTTATGCACAAATTTCTGGATTACTTAAACAATTCTGACCCGAATTACAAAATTTATTTCTTGTTGGAAAGGGAGGAGATGGACCTTTAAAACGGTATACATATAACTATTATTCGACTTAATATGCTATACGATTTGAAGAGGTAAACTTGGAAAATTTCGAATTTTTTCATATTTTTTTTTAAGTTTGTCTATTCATAGTTGGAAACTTTGCTTAAAAAGTATACAATAAGTGATAATATTTTTAAAGTCTATTCTCTTGTGAAGAGATTGAGTCATCATTTGATCACATCGGACAAAAATTACGGTAGTTACTATTTAATGAGCCTAACAGTCGTGTTATATTTTTTTATGCATGTCATCTCATCAAATTAACTTTTAGTTGAAAAAATTTTTCAGAATTTTTGATTTTTTGTGTCAACTTTACGTTTGAGTAACCGCCAGAAGTTGGCCAATGTTTGCACAAAGAGAAATAATAAAAAACACAAACATTACCCGACTTCTGCAAGTCGTACAAACGTGAAATTGGTGAGATGACATATATAAAAATATAGCACGACTGTTAGGCTCATTAAATAATAACTAGGGTAATTTTTGTCCGATTTGATCAAACAAAATGCCAATATCTTCACAAGATAATGCACTTTCAGAATATTATCACTTATTTCATATTTTTTAAGTAAGGTTTGCTTCTAAGAACGGACAAATTTAAAAAAAATAAAAAAAAAATTTGCACTTTTCAAGTTTACCTCCTCAAAACTTAAAGCATATTAAGACAGACAAGAGATATATGTATGTACAGGGTTTTAAAGATCCATCTCTCCTCTTTCCAAAAGATTTAAAATTTGGAAATCGGGTTAGAAATGTTTGAGTTATTTGTGCGTAAAGTCAAAAAAAAAAACAATTTTTGTCAAAGAGAAACATAAGAAAAATATTTTTAAGTTCTACTCAGCATAACTCACAACCTAAACTGTGTCATTAGTCGGGTGTGTTTAATTTTTTTTATTTTATAGTTCTTTTAAAGACAAATATCGTGTTCTAAAAGGAATTCAATTGTACGTAAAGAGATCGATGTTTGAAAAGCCTAAACTTCGCGGTATTTAATCAAAACTTGACCGGCGACAAGTGTGCCATACGCTCATGTTAAACAAGGGCATATGAAAATGAAATTCAGTAATTTTAAAGGGTTTATCTTAACACAGCCATGACTCGCTTATGAAGAACATACGCAATATAATTGATCATTACAATCCTTTAGTCAGGCTAATTAACCTAGTTTCTCATACCACTTATGTTGCGTGTGTGTTAATTTTATACACAAGTGGTGTGACTTATAGTTTAAAGGCGACCCCAAAAGACAGATAGTTTTAAGAAACTTTTCATGGTCATTTTATTTACTCTCAGATATCTGCTGATACCTGATATCCAAGTTCTCATACACAACACGAATTTTTATTTAAACTCGGGCCATCGATATTAATTTTCTAAAAAATTTTCTAGTATTTGTAAACAAAAGGTAGCTCAAAATAAATCTAATACTTGGATTTAAATCATGTCTAATTGCTAGGCTATGTTTAGTGTATAGGAAGAGGATTGATAGGTTTCGTATGGACATCTATTGCACTATTACATATCTCACTAAGCACTGCTCTTTTAGAAGCTATCACTCATCTAATATCTAAAATTCTCGAGTTGCGGTGTTAGTGGTTAAACTCCTCCGAAATGAATTGATCGATTTTCATGACATTTTGTGCGCATATTGGGCAGGTCTGAGAATCAGACAATATCTATTTTACATATCCCTAAATGTTAAGAGGGAGTGGCAAATCGTTAAAATATGAATATTTAGGTACATATTGAGCGTAGACGAATAAAATTTGATGGGTAAGTTCGTAGAGCCGATATCGAGATTCCCACCAAAAATGGGAGTAACAACCCTACCCCTTCAAGTGATACCTATAGCTCTTAAACTACTGAACAGATTTTAACCATTCTCTTTTTGTTCGAAAGCTTATCAAGTTTATATAGCAAAAAGTAGGCGTGGGAAAACTTTAAAATTGAATATTTAGGGTTATAGTGGTCGTAAACGAATGCAATTGGTTGGTTAAGTTCGTAGAGTCAATATCGAAAAACTCACCAAAAATGGGTGTGGCAACCCTGCCCCTTTAAAAGATACCTATAAGTCGGCCAATTCGGTGGTTTATAACTACATATGTATTTACATATATAACATTTATGTCTGTTAGTTTTTGATTTGGAGCGATTACAACAACTACGCTTTCATTAGCGTTACCCTCACCTAAATAATGTGCCACCTTTGATTAAATTTTGAACTAGATAGATCTGCGTACCGTAAAACACATATGGTTTACGTTGTGCTTTTTAAGAGTTACTCTGAGGGGGTGGTACAGTGTATTATAATAAATATATAATGCGACCTATTCTAGACAATAAAAAAAATCAATTTTGGGTGGAACGAAGTTCGTTAGGTCAGCTAGTTTTCTTTTTTTATAAAATAAACAAAGAAACTGTAAATTGATGTAAACTGTGGCAAAGTTTCGCTAAAAACCTTTAGGATGCTGCTTAACAGACAAACTCTTTATTCGGATTCGGATTGTCCTAGAGTTGTGTTTCGTTTTAAAATATTATTAGGCCTTTTACTTATAGCAACAACCTAATACCAGATGACTAAACTCTGTCATTATTACTTAGCAGAACAACAATTTTGTAACCAAACAAACAAAAAAGAGCAGCTTGCGGAAGCCAACATTGAAACAATTTTTCTTAAAATTTTCTTAACAGAAAGTATGTACTTTAAGGCTGGTCTTTAAATGTTAATTATTACGGTTTAACCATTAAACGGTATTTAAATTGAATGCCATTATTAAACTTCTTTAATAAACGCACACCTTTAATATTGCTTTTTTGCTTTTCCCCCCGCCGTTCAAGTTGATCGAGTCTGATTCAGTTACACTTCCTATCATTAACAGGACAACACTTTGGCTACTAAAATTTCCCCCAATTTTGAAACAGAAAAAGAAAAGAAACGAAGATAAACAGACGCATATGGACTACTTAACAGTAACCCCCACCGAATTGTTACAAAATAACTGAACATGGAAGAAACAGTTCATAAAGCACCTTATGAAGGGGTTTACAATTTACAATTTACAGTTTACGGTTTACATTTCCTTTTTACAATTTTTTTTTAATATTTTTTTGGCTTTCATTTTCTACACTTCAATTGTATTGATAAGGTTTTTTAACAACAACTTAAGCGATCAGGTGTTACTATTTGTGGCATAAACAAGAAGGAAAAAACAGCTTAAAATTCAAGATACTCTCGATACTTCAATTAAACCTTATTTTGGGATAAACTCTACTTGCCATTCTTCTTTTGTACAAGTACTCATAAGAGTACTTTTGTTTTTTGTTTTTTTTTTCTGCTTTAAAAAGCCCTTCAAAAAACAGGGCCTTAAATGCTTCAATAAGCAAACGAACGTATGAATGAATGAATGAGTGAATGAGTGATCGAATATTTTTACACACACTTTATTCCGGTTTGTCGATGGTTAAGTTTCAGGTTCAATTCGTTTCGATTCGAGTACAAAATACAAAATGTTCCACATTTGATTGCGTACAACAACCTCACAAAATATTATTTCTGATGCGATGCAATGCAATGTATTGCGTTGAATTGCGATATTATTTGTGGTCAAGTGCTTTCGTTATATCCAATGTACGCGACTATATGTTTATTTTACTGTGGAAGTAATTTTATTGAGTACTTTTCTGTTTTGTTTTTTCTGCTTTTTTTTGTGGTAGGCAGGTGTAATTTCTTTTTAATTTTTATTTTATTTCATATCGTATTTGTACTTCAATTCAAGTTTGTTAAGCATTCATACATTCATTCATACATTCATTCATTCATTCATCGTAAATTCATTGATGAATATAAAATTAAAAATTCAAGAAAAAAATTTTTTTCTTCAATTAACAATGCTTACAGGCAGGCGTTATAATGTCTTCAAAGAAAGAAAACAAAACAAAATTATTAACGAAAGCGGCTTTTATTTTTTTTTTATAATAAAAATAAAATAAAAATATGAATTGACAATGAGAAAGAATGTAAAAAATTTCAAATAAAAATGGCTTGTACGGCACATTCTATTAGGATTCCATTGAAAGTAAAACTCATAGAATTCTTGAGTATAAACATACCAAAACTAAAGTTGTTTACAAGGGTACGTTATAGTAAATCGCCATAGAGGATTAGCTTAAAATAAATTATTGTGTAGCTATTCTAACCAACATATCTGAACTTTCCTGACCTTTGCTGAGATTATACAATGCATACACCAGGCTGGTGACTGATTATTTTCCTGTTTATTTGAAGTCGCCTTAGTCTAGTAGGTAGTGTGCTGGCATATTAGACGTAAAGCCAGGCTTCGAACCCCAGGCCAGACATCAAAACAAAATACAAAAAAAAAAGTATTTTTTCGGCGATTTCTTCTCAATAGATTTCTGGCCAAAAACTCTGAGATTAAAACAAAAAACCTGCAATGAAAAGTTTCTCAAAAAAATTTGTCGTTCGAAGGCGACTTTAAACTACAGGTCCCGCCAATTAAGTATAATTATTAACACAGGCAACGTATGTAGTGTTAGAAACTAGGTCAATACTCTAGACTAAAGGGTTGTAATGACCGATTATGTACTTATCTTACTTATAGCGCTATACACTGGTCATTGAGACTCATACACGCCAGCAAATGATAGAGATTGGCTTTTTAACTCTATCTTGAAGTCGCCGTGGTCTAGTAGGTAGTGTGCTGGCTTATTAGACGTAAAGCCAGGATTCGTGTCCCAGGCCAGATATCAAAATAAAATACAAAAATTATTTTTTCGGCGATTCCTTCTCAGCAGGAGTAAAATAAAATTGCCATGAAAAGTTTCTTAAATATCTGTCGTTCGGAGTCGACTTTAAACTGTAGGTCCCGCCACTCATGTATAAAATTAACGCACACAACATAAGTGGTGTGAGAAGCTAGCTCAATAATTCTGACTGCAGGGTTGTAATGACCAATAATGTATGTATATATGTAAGCTGTCGGAACATTTCTGAGAATTAACGATATCTCTATAAACATTGAGGCCTGCAGTCAAGAGAATAACGTTCTATTTATTACGGCAATTTTTCTCTCCACCCTTGTTTTACCATAATCCGTCGCTATAAAAATATATCGCATCTGCCATCTAACGTTTTTCTTTTCAACTAGTGCTTATTTCGTGAATGGTAACACTTTGCTTATGTCTGATTTGACAGATAATTTGTTTTATCCTTCCGTTTTCGCTTCACTAAGTGTGCCTGCGTTCGACTTACAGAAGATACCGATTTTAGCAAAAAAAAAATCATCTTTCCAGATGAAGCTCATTTTGATCTTGGCGGGTATGTAAACAAGCCAAATTGTCGCATTTGGGCACAGAAAACATTGAAAAGGCAACGCACCCAAAACGAGTCACTGTTTGGTGCGGATTTTTGTCCAGAGGCATAATTGGGCCATTTTTTCTTCGAAAATGGTCAAGGAGTGACCATTACAATCAATGGCGATCGGGCCAAGTTGATCGAATTTTTGTTCACAACGTTTGGTTTCAACAGGACAGCCAAAGCTACACTCGTTATTTTGCGTCCTGTTTTTGAAGATTACATTATCAGCCGCAGAGTTGATGTCGTTTGGCCACCTCGAAGCTGCGATTTGACACCGTTGGACTATTAATTGTGGGGTGCCATCAAAGATAAGTGTTACTTCGACAAGCCAAAGACAAATGACGCTTTAAAGGACAATATTCGTGAAGCCATTGGTGAAATACAGCTGCACACAATCGATAAAATACTTAAAAATTGCACCGATCGTGTAGGCTACTGCATGGCCAGCTGAGGTAGCCATTTGAATGAAATTGTTTTCCATTATTAATCGAAAGGATTGTATTTTCAAATAAAAAAGAAGTTCGAGTAAATATTCAGTAGGACCATTTACTTGACGGTAAAGCAATCTTTACGGATGGCACTCGGATAGAGTCTGGCACTAGGGCGTGATTTTTTGTTTAGCTATTCTAGCATAAGGCTGGGAATCTTCAAAAGACATTGGTAACCCGAGCTTTCCAAGCTGAGACTAAGCGCCTGCGTAACGGAAAAGGAGGTAGCAGGTCTTATGTCATACTTTTCGAATAAATTAAGACTTCGTAGTCAGATAAGCACTTTGATCAACACTTTTTTCACCATTCTGGACGACAAACAGACAACGAATACTCTACAAAATGCTCATCCTACCCGTGCTTCTTTATAGTGAAAAGGCATGGACTCTATTAAGCACTAATTCAGCAGCCTTGAGAGTATTCCAGAGAAAAGTCCTACGTAAAATCTTCAATCCAGTGCTAGTTTGTGATGATTTCCGCATCCGATCCGACAGTGAGCTGTATGAGCTCCTCAAAAACAATAGATGTTGTGCAGCGTATTAACATCCAGCAGCTGCGCTGGCTCGACGATTACTTTATTTTCAAATACTTTCGAAATTTTCTTTTAAATAAAAAAAGAAATTTGAGTAAATAATGAGTAGTTTTTCTTAAAGCATTTAAAAGGAAATAAGTTATTTGGCGGACCCTTTAGAATACTGTATAGGCGACCGAACACCAATGTACTCCATGCCATTTTAACTAAAGACAGAAGAGGGCTAAGCCTCAACATTGCCACAGACACAATCGGATCGACTATTTTAGTTCCTTATTTTTTTCTTGAAGTCGCCGTGGTCTAGTGGGTAGTGTGTTGGCTTATTAGACGAAAGGCCCGGGTTCTAATCCCAGGTCAGACATCAAAACGAAAAATATGTCTTCGCCGACTTCCTCTCAGCAGATTTCTGGCAAAGACTCAGAAAATAAAATTGCCATGAAAAGCTTCTCAAATAAATCTGTCATTCGGAGTCGACTTTAAACTGTAGGTCCCGCCACTCATGTTTAAAATTAACGCACACAACATAAGTGGTGTGAGAAGCTAGGTCGTAATCCTGACTGAAGGGTTGTAATGGCCAATTATGTATGTATATGTATGTATAATTTTCTTAATAAACTGGATTTTATAATTCCATCAAAGGACTGAAGGTCTAGATATTCTAGGAGCTAAGGCTTTTGGGATTGAAACTAATTGCTATTATCTAAGCTTCTAAAAAAAATTAAAGTCGTATAGTTTGCCTGGCTGATTAATTGTACAAATGTACGTATGTTTCGCAATAAGTCACTTACAGATGTTAAAGCAGACGAAACCTGGTGGCTACTCAAACTCTGGTCAACTTTACATATCTATCTTCTGAATGCTGCAGTTATGGGGATACTAAGGCACCTTTGTTGAAGGTAATATAAAGGAGAAACCTTATGGAGTACTAATAATAAATAATTAATTAAGCTATAGACTGTACTGATGTGGGGAGATCTTAGCTTAAAATAAGGCCTTGGTAAGCTCATACCAATTAAAGGAGGATTTTTGTAGAATAGAACAGAATTTTATCTTTATTTGTACTAAGGCAAATACAAAGTATTTAATATTATTGCTGATAAGCTTGAGTTTTAAATTCAAACACATTTTTTTTATGCTCTTAAAGCCTCCCTACATATTGTTTTAAACAATTTTTATTTAGCCAAAGCATATGCTGATGTCTGGTGTTTTAATGCCAGAAATCTGTTTCTGAGCAGAACAGGAAATCACTTAAACAGGCAACAGAAATGAAAACAAATCAAAACGAGGTCAGTAAAAACTGGAACACCTTGCAAAATAAATATTTTGTTTTCTGTGTTGTTTTCAGTTGTTTTTTCCTTGTTTTTTATTTGAACAAAAGGAAAACCACTCTGGAATATTAAAAGGTTCTTAAACGGCAACGCCAACGCCAACGCGTATACAATGGCAGACAGGCATAACGAAATCCCAGCAAATGAATGAAGCAACAGAACAGAAGAGAACAGACGTTTATTGTTTTTTTGAATGCCAAATGATAATGATGATGAACGATAACGCAGATTTCCTATAAGACTTAAGAAACAGATTGTAGGGAATGAAATGCAACAGATTGTTGCTTAAAGCAGGTAAATGGTAAGGCAACAACAAATTATAGGATTTTAGAAAATACAAAAACAAAAACAGTCTAAAGGACAATACAAAACAAAACTGAATAGCTGTATTGCTGTATGGCTGTGTAGGGATATGGATTTGGATTTCAAAAAGCAAAACAATGTGAAAAATCAATGCAGCCTGCAACATGTGTTTCTGCCATTCTGAAATGAGAGTGAATCCTTAAACCAGAAAAGTAACAAAAACAACAACAACATCATCCTTACAATTACAATCTTCATCAGTATCAGCATCATTTAGTTCAAATGCAACAGATTGAAATCCAATTCAACAAAAAAAAAAAAATGGCAAATGAACTGAACAGAACAGAAATAAAACAATACGAGGAAGAACATTTGTTTTGTTTCATGTTGCTGCGGCTGCCACATGTAGCAGGTACATTTGTTCAACAAATAAAATTTTAAAACAACAACAGTATTCCAGCAAAAATAACAGATTTTTTCAATGCTAAGAAACAGAAACAAAAAACTCTCATCTTTTGTAAGAAAAATTAAAATTTTGTTTTGTTTTTAAATCCCATGCAACAGGCAGTTGCATTTCGTTTTTTTTTTTTTTGTTTTTTTGTTAAACAACTGCTACATGTTGCACGTTAATATTGTACAAAAGATTTTTGTTAAGTGGCAGCTGGTTTGCTAAACATTTTTATTTCAATTCTATTCCATTAGAAACGTTTTTTCCTTACAATATTTTCTAAAAAAAAAAGAAAAAATTTTTTCTTTTAACACATGCCTCTGCCTGAAAGGTGTTGTGATAAAATCGAAATTCTGTTACGAATCTTAATTCGTTACCATCATCAGTGTTTTTTTTTTTTAGTTTATTTTAATTACTTTGTCAAAGTCAAATGCCAAGTTAAATCAAGTCTTTCAATTGATTTCTTTTTTTATTTATTTCGCCAAAAAAGAAAAAATATTCTCACTCTCCCCCCTCCCCCTCCTCAAATTTACTTTACCTTTTGATAAGTTTTAACGTCAATTTATTTTCAATTTCCAGTCACATTCTATCCAAAAAGCTGTTGTTGTTGGTGTTTTTGTTGTTCTAGGTGTGTCTTCAATTACCAATTCAATTGAAATTTAATTTCTTCAACTTCTTATTGAATAATTGACAAATTACTGGCAATATTGTTTAAAAAAAAAACTCCTCATTTTGATTTTCTGTTCTTCATGGGCATGGTAAACTGCTCGCATTTAAATGATAACACGTTTCATTGTATGGTCACAGTAAATTTGAGAAGTGGGAAAAAGGCCCTATTTAGACATTGTAAATAATTTTTTGGTTAACAAAAATTTAAAAGATACATCGCTGACGCTGTAAGATTACAATATTAAGCGTCTAACCAAGAATTATAGTCCCAAATCGTCTTCCTGCAAAGACGAAAATGGAAACTTGGTTACAGATCCACTAGGGGTGTTAAGGTTGTGTAGGAAACACTTCTCTTTGTCTCTGCGACTGACTAGCATGGTTTCTAGAGGTCTCAGCGGCGGCACCTTTTAACTTCATATTAAGTTCCAAGACCTTCTTTTCATCGTCCCATCCATTTCTGTTAGCTATTTCTGGTTCGGCTTGTACTGCTTCCGGTCGCTGGCTATTTTCTTCTATCATAATGAGTTTTCCCTCCTCTTCTAAACTTGACTCCTTTTTCTCGTCCCTAGTAACTCTTCCGCCGAATAACTCAAGCATATCATCTAGCTTCTCATTGTACGCATCTAATTTGCTTTCAATTTTCGAGAAAAGTTTTTGATTTTCGGCTCTAGAAGTTTCTTGAAAATCAGTAAATTGCTTTTTGTTCTCTTCCCGCATTACTTGCATTTGTTCCATTAGTGCGGCTAGCACTGAAGTCATGTCGAGACCGCTGGGGGTTGTAGGAGCCCGTAATTCACGTTCCTCTTCGTCTTCGAAGTCGTAAGTATCGATATCAATGCCACGATTCCGAAGTTCTTTCCTTAACCGACTTTGGAGTTCATTCTTCGTGCCCATTGTTGGCAGCGCCAATTTTGCCACTCTTAACTCTGAGAGTTTCATCTTCGATCCTTCTCTATTTACTTATTTTTACTTTTAAATTTTCCAATCCCTCTTCTGACCACAATTGCTACGTTTTTACCCTTTTAAAAACTTTAAAAATATGAGTTCGTAGATTCCAAAGAAAATAAAAATAAATTGATGTTTAATTTTAAATTAATTCTTTATTGTTCGCGCTACTTTTGTGCAACTGTTCGGACTTATTCCACGTATACAACGCATGTTCGTGATATTTCTCTGCTTTAAGCCTTTTTGTAAGCACAGCACTAACAACTATTTCCTTCAGCCGCAACTTGTCTCCACACAAGTCTGATTGAATTATAGCTCGAACTCGTGTCTTCAGACAACCAATTTGCGACTTAAAAACAATAAAGCGGCAAGTACTGTTGACCTCCCCGCTAAACTGTTTAAGACCGGATGTAATGAGTAGGTAGGGCGCATGCAAAAATATGGCTAGAGGAAGGTATGCCCAACAATTGGAACCTCAGTGTCCCCTGTCCTGTCCTGAAAAAGGGAAACCCACCGATATGCTTCAACTACAGGGTTATAAGCATTCTGCCTATCGCATATAAGGTTTTTACAGGCGTACTGTGTGAACGACTAAAGCCTGTAGTCAAAACACTGATTGAATTTCATCAGTGCGGTTTAAGACCTGGCAAGTCCACCATCGACCAGATCTTAACACAAGGCCAAATCATGAAAAAGACCCACGCACACCATCTTTTTGCCGACACTATAAGGCTGCCTTCGATAGTCCCATAAGGGATCTTGCTTTTTTGGCCGCAAAGTTTGAGTTCGGTATACTTGCGAAGCTGATAAGGTTATGTAGAATGAGGAATTCCTGCAGCTCCATCAAGGTAGGAATGAACCCCTACAAATCTTTTGATACCGTGCGAGGTTTCAGACAAGGCGACCCCTTATCATATGACCTCTTCAACTACGTCATGAAGAGTATTCTGCAAAAGGCGGGAGTGCATCGCAATGGCATTATTTTTCAAAATAGTGTCCAATTTGCTTGCGTACGCTGACGACATCGACATCATAGGGCGTACCAAGAGATATTTTACTGTTGTCTTTAGTGCTATTGAACGGGAGTCTACTAAGATGGGTCTGGCAGTAAATGTTATCGACAAGTAGAGACATGCGGAATATTAATTCTCAGATAACGGCCGATAACTATACTTTTGATATAATCAAGGAATTTATTTATTTTGGCTCTGCCGTTACCACTAAAAATAATGTCAGTCTGGAGATCAAACGCAGGATTACTCTTGCCGACAGGTGCTACTATGGTCTCAATGGACAATTGAGTAACAAAGACCGCTCTCGTACGATAAAACTAATACTCTACAAGACGGTCATTATACCCCTTCTTCCTTAATGCGCAGAGGCACGGACCCCCTTACGGATTAATGCGCCAGCCTTCTGAGTATTCGAGAGAAAAGTTCTTCGTAAGTGTTGGCGATGATTTCCACATCCGATGCTGTAAGAGTTCCTTAACGATATAGATGTTATGCAACGTATTAATATGCAGCGGGCGCGCTAGCTCGGCCATGTCATTCGTTTGTAGGAGGATGCTCCGATCATTAACAACCCGATTAAAGGCTTTCGACCTGCCGCAACATATCCTTCCAGGCGCCGCTGCTTCTTATGCGCCTACTCCAGTTGGTCACACCAATCCATGACAGGGCTTCCTCGATTTGGTCATTCCAACGGATACAAGGGCATCCTCTTCGCCGACTTCCGCAGATCCCCGTATCAAATACCCGCCGGAGCATCCTCCACCATTCGAACAACATGGCTGAGCCAGCGCGCCTACTGTATATTAATATGCTCTACAACGTCTATGTTGTTGAGGAGCTCATACAGCTCACTGTTGGATCGGATGCGGAATTGACGATGATTTCTCGCACAGAACCATTCGAACGACATGACCGAGCCAGTGCAGTCCGCTGGATATTAATACGCTGCACAACGTCATACAGTTCACTGTTGGATTGAATGCGGAAATCATCGCAAACTCGCATTGTATCAAAGATCTTACATAGGACTTTTCTTTCGAATGCCCACAAGGCTGCTGCATCAGTTCTTAATAGGCTCCATGCCTCTGCACCATAAAAAAGCAAGGATAGAAAGAGCGTCATGTAGAGTATTAGTTTTGTCTTACGAGAGAGGTCTCTGCTCCTGAATTGCCTATTGAGATCATAATAGCATCTGTTGGCAAGACTAATCCTGCGTTTAATCTCCAAACTGACATCTTTTTTGGTGGTAACGGCGGAACCAAGATAAATAAATTCCTTGAATATATCAAAATTAAGACAGACGACTTAGGTGGAGTCTAACTAAAGGGTTTTGTAATGACCAATTATGTGTGTATGTGTGTGTATGATCACATACATACATACATAATTGGCCATTACAACCCTTCAGTCAGGATTACGAACTAGCTTCTCACACCACTTATGTTGTGTGCGTTAATTTTATACATGAGTGGCGGGATCTACAGTTTAAAGTCAATTCCGAACGACAGATTTTTGAGAAGCTTTTCATGGCAATTTTTACTCGCAGAGTTTTTGCCAGAAATCTGCTGAGATCAAGTCGCCGAGGAAATATTTTTTCGTTTTGATGTCTGACCTGTGATTCGAACCCGGGCCTTTTGTCGAATAAGCCAACACACTACCCACTAGACCACGGCGACTTTTGTGTATGATCAGTGGTCATAAAATTATGTTGAGATCAGCAGTGACATGCAACCTCGGCACTCTTTCGATTTTGTCAGCCAGTGAGACAAAGAAATAGTCCAAGCAGTAGACTAGACTGGGCAAATTGCGTCCATGAAATACAGGCAATGAAAGTTTTATTTACAGTGACATAAAGCAATCAAATCTGGAGCCAATGTCAAAACATTTGAGGCTTCTAATTTATGGTGATACAGTTCAAGGACTTGTTTTGTTTTGGGGAGTTTTACGGGGGGTACTTTAACAGCGATCTTGTTTTGTTTTTTTTTTTTTTGTTTATGAAATTATTTTCTAAATGATTGCCATGATAAATTAAGAAACCCGAATAGCAAAACGAAAACATGATTTTTTGTTTAATTTGAATTTCAAACACGAATGGCCATAATTTTAAATAAATTTCTTCAAAATTGATGTTATTTTGGTCAAAACAAAGAAAAGTAATTCAATAAAGAAAAAAACCAACAAGACAAGACAAGAAACGACACAATTTGCATGTCTAATAAAACAAAAACTCAATTGTTATAAATTAACATTTAATTTAATTAAACAAACAAACAACAACAAAAAGAAAACAATAAAAATTCTAAGAAAATAAAGCATTTGACAATGGAATCTACGTTGTTTTCTTGTAAAAAAAAAAAATAGGCACCATACCCCCTGCCTTATCCAAAGGCAAGTTAAATTAAATTAAAATAAAACAATTGGAAAAAATCCCTCTCTTTTCATTGTACGAGACATGAAATGCAGAAAAGGATGTTTCTTGGTGTTGTCGTTTTAATATTGATTTGAATGGCTATTGAATCGAATCGATTTGTTTTTTTTAATTTTAAAAGTAATTTTTGTGGCTCTGATTGCATTTTAATGTTGAAATTAAAAATCAAAAATTGTTTTCTTTCGAGTGGATGTTTTTATTTTTGTGGTTTTCGACGACATGATTAAACGAGCACACGTACTCGGTATAAAACAAAAGCTTTCAACTTGAAATCGATTTGTTTTTCTTAAATAAATATTTAAAATTCGTTTGTTTTTTTTTTTTTTTTTTTGATTATCAATTTAAATAAATGATCGTGAGAATTTAAACAGGCGTCAATTACCAATTTTTGTTTTGTTTTTTTCTTTTGGCTGCCACTCACTGCACTTATGCAGCCAGACCATCAGCAGTCAGTGAGTAGCAGAGTCACAGTCTCATGTAAATTTTTTTTAATGGTCAAGCCATGAATAGTCATCGAAATACACACAAAAATAATGACAAACATATTGAATAACAGAGAGACTCTTTTTTTTTTGGAGAAGACATTTAAAAAACAAAAAAGTTTTCTTTAAAAAAAAAACTCTTTCAATATTTTTACCGCTTTTAGGCTGGTTTTTTTCATTTTTTTTTTGTGATTTCTTGCATTTCGTGTATGTTTTACGATTTCACAAAAAACAACAAAAGAAGAAGAAAAAATATTGTATTCGAACTCAATAAATCTTCATAAACTTGTCACGTTTTCAGTGCAACATATAAATTCTTTTGAAATCCAACCAAAAAACCAAAAAAATAAAATCCACAAAGAAAAATGTCTTGTTTTTGCTTCACCTCAACAAACGATAAAAAAAATGAAGAAGTTTTTTACAGGTCAGCAGCAATAAATTTTAAAATGCGCTACTGTCATAAGGAGAAAAAAATCATATTTTTTTTGAAACACTCAACAGAGTCGTTCCAAAGTTTATTAGTTTTGACCTAAACACAGCTGAACATGCGAGGGAGGAAATAAACGGTTGCAAGGCTACACTCATTTCATATAAAATAAAATTAAAAGATTTGAACACAATCAACACAGTAAACTGATGCCCACATTGAATCCGACTGCAATCAGTATCTACTTAAAAGATTCCTTGCTCACATGATTTCTGTCCGTAAGCTATGCCTCTAGCTTTAGCTTTGGTCTAGCTAATCCAGGCTTTAATATCGATATCAAGACATCCATACTTTCCTTTCTATTCTTCTTTAGCCTAGTGTTCCCTCTACCCTCTTTAAGGAAGATATGTTTAGTCTGAGAAAGATTATGAGATTCTTACACATTCTGTTTATAATTCGCAAAACATCGAAACTTCTGGTATTTATTTTGTATGTAAGAAAGCATTTTAAAAAAGGCTGGCAAAGCTGCACTCATTTAATAGAAAATAAAATGAAAACATTTGACCACATCGATTTATATTGGAGGCAATCAAGCTACTGTTTGTTAAATCCAATGCTCTGAAACTCTCATCAAAGTTAGTGAAAGCATGGCTTTAACAATTCAGTTTCGAATAAAACACTTTCATTATAGTTTTTGATTGTAAAAACCAATTGAGAGGCCTTAACACCCCTCTAAATAAGTCATCCAGGAAGACCCCAAACCTCCTTATCAGAGAGGATAACACTGACAAAGAATATGATCACAGTAATACTGCTTACTTCTTGAGAAAGAATTAGAGTTCTACCTAAAACCCAACAACCCAATACACGTCCACAGACGGCACAGTTTCTAGAAACCGGTATCTAGCAATTCAATAATTCTAAACAATTACTGCATTGGTCAAAGATCTTGGTAAATGAAATAATGCAAGAAGAAAATAATTAAATAATAATCCGCCAAAGCTACAATCGATCTTTTGCGCCCTCTTTTTTAGAAGATCGCATTATCAGCCGCAGATCTGATGTCGTTTGACGACCTCGGGGCTGCGATTTGACACCGTTGGACTATTCTTTATGGAGTGCCGTCAAAGATAAGTGTGACGCCGACAAGCCAGAGACAATTGAGGCTTTAAAGGACAATATACGTAAAGGTATTGGTGAAATACAGCTGCACTTCAGTTTTGGTCTAGCTAATCCAAACTTTAGTGCCTATATCAGGACATCCATACTTTGCTTTCTATTCGTCTTTAGCCTAGTGTTCCCTGTACCCACTTTACGGAAAATATGGTTGGTCGGAGAATGATTGCGAGATTTTTACACATTCTGTTTATATTTCACAATGATTAGTATTTGATTGTTAATACCTTTAATACGTCGAATCTTCTGGTATTGAATTGGTGTGCAGGAAAGCATTCTAAACTCACAATGTTATTATACTACAATATTGGGTTTGTGGTCTGGGTGTATTTCTAAGTGGCGAAGATTTCAAATTGCCACCCTCCAAATACAATATAATTTAGTTATGTATAAATAGTAATGAACTAAATGAGAATTACTTTTGTAATATGTGTTCCACTATAAAAAGTCATTTGCAAGCTATCAATCACTCCTAAGAATAGTTGCACCCCATCAGATTTTTGCTCACATCGCTGAGTCGATCTTTTTATAATTTTTACTGGAGGATAAGAACATCGCAATCAATGTTTTAAGAAATGTTATTTCTGACTGCTAAATACTAGGCTCATAAATCGGAGTTAGTATGGATATGTTTAGGTAATCTAAATCAGTTGCGTAAATAAAAAAATAAAATATGGTAACCAACCATCTGTTGGTCATGTAGAGAGTAAACGATCTTGCCAGTAGGGGAGCTTACACGGCGTTGGTGAAGTCATAATTCTTCTGCGGACTGAAATTGAAGGTCGAGGTATTTAACATCCGGTTGTTGAGACAATACGTTGGAGCCCTTATTCTCAATACTTTGGAATGGTTCATGACGACATCCATAGAATGGCTGAAGAATATTGCTTAAGAAGCTTAAAAGTCTGTAAATACTTAATAACGATTTGAGTACCAGCGTTATCCACCCAGAGTAATTTGCTGAATAGAAATCAACACCTCTGGATATATCATGGCTGCTCTATGTTCATTTAATATTTTAATAATCTTGGTAAAAGCAACAACATTATGGTGAGCGCATTTGTGAGAGGCATGTGTATACCCCAAAGGAAATTTGTTAGTAATATTTTCAAGTGTAACCTAATAATGTGTTTATGTAGTGGAAAACGCAAAATCTACGGCCCCAAATCCCTAAAAACTGCATACTTAACTTGATAAATATTCTTCCAAAAATTTAGATCATTTCTCATTTTTATTAGTGAATCTCGTAAAAAAAATAGTCAATCCTAATGTAATTTTTCTTTGGGTGTATAATTGATATACAAACAAATTCTAAAAAGAAGCGATGAGAACCTGCTTCATTGAAAGCTGATACTCTCTTTTTAACGAACATTGTTGATGTTCGTGCCCTATGAGTGCAAAAAGCTGAAGATGATATTCCCCTGAGAGACGTGTGAAGGAATAAAATTATTTTTAATCTTCTGATTTTGTTCTAATCTTCAAACAATTGGATTGGTTTTGCTACATAGAAGAACATAGGAGAATACATTACAGCGTGTTAAACAATTTCTATGGAGGTATATGGAGGAGAATATGAAGCCATAATAATAAATATAGAGGGTAATTCTACTCTTCTTGAACCTCAGTATTGAAACCCCTCGTTATGCGCCAACTACAGGGATATAAGCCTTCTCCCTGTCGCATATAAGGTCCTTCCTTACAAGCGCCACTTGTGTGAAAGACTGAAGCCACTTGTCAAAACACTAATTCGACTTTATCAGTGTGGCTTCAGACCTAGAAGATCCCCCATCGACCAGATCTTCACACAACACCAAATCCGGGAAAAGACCCCACAAAAAATAAGTCGTCAAACACCATCTTTTTGTGGCGACACTATAAGGCAGCGTTCGATAGCCCCATAGGTTTGGTTAGAGGATGTGTACTTGTCAGCTGTGACAAGTACAGTACCAGGAGGTCGAATTGAACCATTGTACAACGCCCTAGCTTCTTACACCACTCGTGTTGTGTGTGTTAATTTTTGTACATGAGTGGCGGAATATACAGTTTAAAGTTGACTCCGGGCGCTGTCGCTCTCAGAGTTTTTGCCAGAAATCTTCTGAAAGAAATCGCCGAAGAAATATTTTTTTTCATATTTTCGTTTTGATGTTCGACCTGGGATTCGAACACGGACCTTTTGTCGAATAAGCCAACACACTATCTACTAGACCACGGCGACTACTTAAAGCCCCATAAGGATAGCGATAGCCCCAAAAGGGATCGAGTTTTTGACGGAATGTTTGAGCTCGGTGTACCTGCGAAGCTGTGCAATTCCTGCAGCTCTCCGAACCTTTTCTTATCTTGTTCTTTTCAACAAAGAATTGTTGTAAGTAAAGCTAATGGGGGGTGGTCTTTGTTTTTAGAAACCAAATGAAAGAATTAGATGTCGAATTCAGACTTTAAACTTTAGTTTGTAAATTTTCATTTTTCCACCTTCAAGAACAAAACTAATCTGCACATTTTAGGGTTTTAAATAGTCAAACTTCACCTGCTGGAAGTGCCTTTTGTGTAATCAAAATCCTGAATGGAAAAGAATTCTACAGTTTCCTAGAATTTTTGCTCATCTGTTGCTCATCTCTATAAATCCAACTTCCGTTTCTTTCTATTTTTTTTTTCTTTTTTTAAGTGTTCTCTGCTTTCAAATTTTATTTCCTTTTCTAGTCAAAGGACAAAGGAAATTTAATTTATTTTCCTTCTTTTAAAGTCTTTGCTAATGAGGTTGACTACTTCCGTTTGGCATTGATACGATAAAAAACAAAACCAAAAAAAAAAAACTTAAAACACATGCAGATAGACAAGCGTAAAGGATCTAAGAATTGTTTGGATTGTTTCCTTGCCATAGATAAAATGGAATTTGGCAGAAAACATCTTCAGGCATCTGTTGTTGTTAGAGCAACAGGTACTTTAAGGAAATATAATACGAATGTTGGCTGGAGCTAAAGTGTTTTAAAAAATCCAAAAAAAAAAACTCCAAATAAAATTTTTATTCTTGCCATGAACTGTTGCCAGAACACCAGAAACAAAAATTTAAAAGGCGTTTAGAAAAGTTTTTTTTCCTTTTTGTGAAACCTAAAGTAGTTGTTGGCTTTGCCAGCTGTTTAGATCTAAAAATCTGTTTTTATTTCATTATTTTTATCTCGTATAAACGTATCTGTAACAGTAGCACTTTACAAATTCACAAATAGTCCCCAGAGTCATTTGGGCGGTTAGACAAACGAATAAAAACCACAAAAAAATATTTTTTTTGAAGGAAAAAAATGAAAAAAACCCGAGAAAACGAAATGAAATGAAAGAAATTCTTCTGCTACTTACTTGATTGCATTTCACGCATACTAATGAGCAGCTTTTATTACGGATACAATGATTTTAGTCTACCAAAACCATTTTTTTTGGTAGTTTCTTGGCTTGGAACGAAGTTTGTTTTCTTCATTATGTTCGCCTTAAAACCATGAAACATTACATGACAGACAGTGATTTAAAAATTTTTCTGCTTTTTTTTTTGTTTTTGGCTAAAATTTATTACAAAAACAATGTATGAAAGCCAACATTAACAATTTCTTATCGTTTCTTATGATCTCGTTTAGATTAGTAATGGCTTGGGAGATAATCAAACGTCTTTAACTGTAATCTTCCCCTTTCTCTGTTTATCTGTTCCACTTGGCTTAGCAAAACATTTTAAATTCATTTAGAATAATAAAACACTACACTGGATTGTTTAATATTACTTCTACTTATTTACTTGAATAATAATTGCAACCATTTAGTCCGGTTTACAATCGAACTTCTCCCACCACCCACTTTATTTGTGAGTGGTGGGGCCAACAGTTTAATATCGGCATCAAACGACAGATTTTTAGATAGTCTGGCTAAAAATAATCAAACATTTTTATCTGTAAGCTTCCACTCTCTCTCTCTCTCTCTCTCTCTCTCTCTCTCTTTTCTTCCACTCGACCTATCAAAATATTTCGAATTCATTTAGAATGATAAAGGACCACTCTAGAGATCTTAATGTCTACTGCTGCATAGTTACTTAATTAATAATTCCAACGCTTTAGTCAGGATTACAATCAAGCTTCTCACATCACGCATTTTATGTGTGAGTAGTGGGACCAACAGTTAAATATCGGCATCGAACGACTGATTTTTAGATAGTCTGGCTGAAGATAATCAAACATTTTTGTCTGTAAGCTTCCGCTCTCTCAGTTTATTTAATTCACTCGGCATAACAAAACATTTTGAATTCGTTTAGAATAATTAAAAACCACTCTAGCTATTCTTTGCAACTCTTTAGTCAGGATTACAACCAAGCTTCTTACATCTCCCATTTTATGTGTGAGTGGTGGGCCCTACAGTGCAATATCGGCATCGAACGACAGATTTTAAAGAAACTTTCACTGGTAATTTTATTATTTATTTTGTTAGAAATCTGCTGAGAGGAAATCATTGAAGAAATATATTTCATATTTTTGCGTTTTGATGCCTGACCTGGGATGCGAACCGGGGCTTTTCGTCTAATAAGCCAACAGACTACCTAGTAAACTATGGCAACTACATAAGAAGTATATTCTGTCCTTAAATCGTTTAGGCATCCACTGTTTAATTCCGATTTCCAAGGGGCCTATGTCTTTCTAGAAAATATACTGAAGGACTTGATTTTTATTATTTACTCTCAGGATTGTTGGCAGGAATCTGCTGACAGGAAGTCGTCGAAGAAATATTTTTCTCATTTCGTTTAGTTAGAGATGTCTGACCTGGGGTTTGAACCGCGTCCTCCTCACTTCCAATTAGTCAACAGGGTACCTACTAGACTACAACGACTACATAAGAAGTATATATATTCGGTTCTTAAATCGTATAGATATGCACTGTACAATTGCGGGGCCTATGTCTTTCTACAAAATATACTGAAGGTCTTGAATCTAAACAAAATCTGAAAGCTTTAATTGGAAAATCTAAAAATCCACGAAGTTTTAAAAACTTTACTTGTCCAGTGAATTACAAATTCTCCAAGTCAGCATGGATCAATGTCATCAACTGACAATTTTAAAACTGAAAACTTCGTAATAATTTTTGGTTTTAGCTTACTGAGTCCTTGACTAAAAAGGGGCTACCGGTAAGCGCACTTGAATCTCAATTGATTTCTGATGAGGCATTCGTTTCCGCAATGTTTTTGCCGCCGTACGTCACATCGTTAATTCAGCCCATGGACCGGAATGTTTTTGAAATAACAAAATTGTATTATAGAAACAGTCTCTAGGCATTATTGGCTGGAAAACAAACAGAATTGGACCATTGGACTCAGTGTGGAGTAGTATTTCGCAATAAATTTCAAACAATTGTTCGAAAAGTATTTTAAATTTAGTTTCGGCCAAAGATGACACCGATGATTTCTTACTTATTAAAATAAAGGGTCCGCCAAATAACTTTTTTTTGAAAATGTTTTAAAAAAAAATCTTCTGAATATTTTCTTAAATTTATTTTTTTATTTAAAAGTGCAATCTTTCCGGTTAATAATGGAAACTAATTTCATTCAAATGGTAGCCTCGACTGGCCATTCAGTAGTCTATACGATTGGTTAAATTTTTAAGCACATTATCGATTGTGTGCAGCTGTATTTCAATAATGGCTTCACAAGTATTGTTCTTTAAAGCATCAATTGTCTTTGGCTTGTCGGCGTAATACTTATCTTTCACGGCACCCCACAAATAACAGATCAACGGAGTCAAATCGAAGCTCTGAGGTGTCTAAACGATATCAGCACTGCGGCTGATAATGCGATCTTCAAAAACAGGGCGCAAAACATCGTGTGTAGCTTCGGCACGTAGCGCCGTCCGGTTAAAACCAAATGTTGTAAATATCCTCCTCTTCAATTTTTGTGAACAAAAATTCGTTCAACATGGCCCGATAACGATCGCCATTGACTGTAATGGCCACTCCTTGCTCATTTTCTAAGAAAAATGGTCCAATAATGCCTCTGGACCAAGATCCGCACCAAACAGTGACTCGTTTTGGGTGCGTCGGCTTTTCAATGTATGCGTGCTGGTTTTCTGTGTCCCAAATGCGACAATTTGCTTATTTACATACCTGCCAAGATCAATGAAGCTGAAGCTTTCAAAGCTTTTCAAAATGAATCTGAAGATGATTTTTTGCCAAAATCGGCATCTTCTGTAAGTCGATCGCAAGGCCCACTTAGCGAAGGAATACACATCCATATTCGTTCAGCGGAATGATAAAACAAATTATCTGTCAAATTAGACATGAGCTAAGTGTTACCATTCACGAAATAAGCACTAGTTGAAAAGAAAAACGTTAGATGGCGGAAGCCGATAGAATCAAAATACTGGTGATTCCATAAAATGTAGCCAATTAAGGATTAAATAACTGGACTGAGTGTGGAGGTTGCTATACGTATACTTTGTATATGCGGTTGCAAATAGTGGAACGTTGAAACGAAGGAAATACAAACAGTGCCGGATTCTTTAGAAAGCTCTTGTAAATATTCTGGACATTGTCATTGCACAAAATTGTCATATTGTAACTATTTGGGACTGAAAACAAAAACTAAGTAATGAATACAAGGTACCTTGCTTCGAAAAGCACAAGTAAATGATGCCGCCAACTAACACACCGCACCCTACAATGCATTTTTTAAAGTGCAGCTGTAATCTTGTACCTCTTGAGATGAAAATGAGTTTCGTTGCTAAAGATTAAAAACGCAAAATGTTCGGTATTCGTTTGTAATCCTTATCGATTTCTTTAATAGGCCCTATCTAATTATTTTCTTCTTGCATTATTTCATTTACCAAGATCTTTGATCAAAGCAATAATTGCCTAGAATTATGGAATTGCCAGATATCGGTTTCTAGAAACAATGCCATCTGTGGACATGTATTGGATTGATGGGTTTTAGGCAGAATTCCAACTCTTTCTCAGGAAGTAGGCGGCATTACTATGATAATTTTTATTGTTATTGTTATCCTCTCTGATAAGGAGGTTTGGGGTCTTCCTGGATGACTTATTTAGAGGGGAGTTAATGGGTCTGAATTGTTTTTTACATTCAAAAACTATAATGAAAGTGTTTTATTCGAAACTTAACTGCTAAAGCTATGCTTTCACTATGCACCGTAATTTCCTCGATAAAAACGAAGAATTTCGTTGTGATAAAAAAGGTCAAATTTCATGTAGAAAACTGCTCTTAATTTTGTTAAACAATTTTTTAAAATTTTTTAAAAATTTATTGTTTTTTCTGAAATAAATATGAAATCTTTAATGAAATAAAAGCCCACCCTGCACATGCTCACCAAATGTTAGATAATCCCATGAAACGAATTTAATTTCCATTAGAGGAGATGGCGAATGAATTAGTTCAGCATTCTTATGGCAAAAAAATCTCCGTAATAAAGCAGTGAAACTAATAAATGTCATGTCAAATCAAATAGTTTAAAGGATTTACAATCCTTGTTTAACAATAAAAGACATTCTCGAAGTCAGTCGAACATCTTGTGTCTGTGCAAAGAACGGTAATAGTGGAA
The DNA here is from genome assembly GCA_014635995.1 of Sarcophaga peregrina. Classification (NCBI taxonomy): domain Eukaryota; kingdom Metazoa; phylum Arthropoda; class Insecta; order Diptera; family Sarcophagidae; genus Sarcophaga; species Sarcophaga peregrina. The sequence continues at coordinate 100,316,146 of CM025789.1, forward strand.
ATGAAATGAAAATTATTCTGGCAGTTGCTAAAAAGACAAGAAGAGTAGATCAGAGTGTCAAAAGTCACACAGTCATCAATCAAATTTAACAGGCAGAACTAAAATTTTTAACAAAGATTGCTTTGCTTAGAAAAATTTATGTCTTTGAAAAGTAAAAGAAAAATTTTCTTTTCTTGTAAGTAGAAAAAAAAAACAATTTATTGTTGCTACTGTGGCTTGTTTCTGTTGAATTTTAACAATAGCCAGCTCCTACTGCAATGCCAAACAGGATATTCTATGTCCTTTTAGGTGTCAATAGCAAGAAAAAAAAGAAAGGAAAAAAATTGCATCAAAATTTTCGATTTGAAAGACAATGAGTCATCGTGTTATAAACCATAGGTAGTCTGCAAGTCATTCAGTCACTCATTCAATTTAGATTTCTTTCATAAATTCACATCAGAGACAGAGAGAGAGAGAGAGAAGGTAATGTTTGTTTATTTTTCGCATTTATTTGTTATGAAACTAAACAAATATTTACTATTCGCTTTTGGAAAATATTTTATTTTTTTCTTGTTAAATTTCTTAAGAAAATCATGCAAAATTATATTGAATTTCTTACAATTAATTCCCTAGAGTCCATATTGAATAAATGTTTTGGTGCCATGTTATATTTCATTTTGTATTAAATAAACAATTTTTATTCCATCCTTTTGTAATATCTTTACTCTTATTTTCCACATCGATTGATAAAACATTTTATAATTCACTTTTATTTACAATCATCATTAATCTCAGAGCTAAGGCAATCGATTAAATTATAAACAAAAAAAAAAATCAAAGTTTAGTGATTCCAAAGCGTTTTAATAAGTACCCTACCAAGGTTATTATACACTCAGATCTGCGGGCATTAATACGAGTATATCCTGTAAATATTCGAACTTATACCCCTGTTAGCCTAAAACACAGCTCGACATTGATTGACAATTGCTGTCGTATTCCTCACCTCCTTTTACAGCCATATGAGCTATGTTCTCAAGAACTGTTAATTCAAAAAGTTAAACAACTTCCTTCTGAGATACGAATTTATCTTTGCTTTCTTAAGTGCTAAACTTACTAAAAAGGTTCAAGGCTAGAAAACCCATTCCTGTATTTTACCCAATCCATTGACTTCGTTAGAATTCATAACAAATGGTGGCATAAATTGCCAATCAGACCATCATAGAGCTATTCAAATTGCTTTATAGGTAGGTAAATATAAGTAGCCGTCCCCCTAAATTAATCGGATGGACGCACTTAGACCCTATAGGGCCAATTGTAAATGCACTGTTCACATTAACTATTTCCTAGTCCACGAACCACCTAGAGCTTACAATGAAGCGCCGCAAGCTACCGACGTAAAGGTTCTATAAATCACTCAGATCATCGATGTAGTAGGCATCAAGATGTCTCTTTAACCTTTAACAGGCATGTTCCCAGTAGATAAAGAGCAATCTCTTCTACCTCCTCCCCATCCCTGCAGCTTATATAGAAATCGTTCGCAAGGTGTCCCGGACTAATGCGCCTCGCATCAACAAATACAATAAATTTTTAGCTTTGAAGCTGACAAACTTTGCAATGGATTGAAAAATTGCAAAGAGACCCAAAGGATTGTTGTAAGCGAAAGATTATAAGAGGCGTTAAATTGTGTTTCAAAATCTATATCCTATGAGACTTCAAGACTACATACATACATAATTGGTCATTACAACCCTTTAGTTCGGATTACGACTTAGCTTCTCATGCTACTTATGTTGTGTGCGTTAATTTTATGCATGTGTGGTGGGACCTACAGTTTTAAAGCCGACTCCGAACGACAGACTTTTGGGAAGCTTTTCATGACAAATTTATTTATTCTCAGAGTCTGACCTGAGATTTGAACTCGGGCCTTACGTCTAATAAACCAACACAGTACCGACTAGACTACGGCAACGTCAAAAAAAAAACCTCAAGACTACCAATAATAATATATTCAGGAAGCCACCTGATCTAAAAATGATCTAGAAAGAATAACGTTAACAAAGAGTAGTGTGAGTATCACATCCTTAGAATAATTATGACCACATTATATCCAATAAACGACATCTTTTTGTGAGGTACATAGCTTGGCAGAAAGAGTGTTGTCTTCTTAGACGCAAACCCATGGTTCCAACCCCTGCTCAGGCCTCTTAAACGAAACAGAGTAAAAAAAATATTTGCTTTGGCGACATCCTTGCAGTAGTCCTTCGGCAAAAGCTCTAAGAGTAAAGGAAATTGCCATGACAAGTTTCTCAAATTTGTCATTCTCAATGACTTTAGGTCCCGCCACTAATAGAAAAGCCAATAACACACAATGGGTGTGAGAAGCTAGGTCATAAAACAGACTAAAGAGTTAAGTAAATATGTAAATATTCTGGGAATAAGTTTTTTTGGTTGCTTTCCGTCATGGGCATTAACCATTTTGTAAATCTTACATATACAACTTGGTTATTACAATCCTTCAGTCAGGATTACGACCTAGCTAGGTGTACCTACAGTTTAAAGTCAAAGACAGATTTTTTCTGAGAAACTTTTCGTGGCAATTTTCTTTTACTCTCAGAGTTTTTGCCCGTAATATGCTGAGAGAAAGTTGCCGAAGAAATATTTTTTTCATATGGTATTGACACGAGAATACTATGAAACAATCTGGACAACATAGATTAGCTAGAGAAAATAATTCCTGTAAGAATTTACAGCACTGAGCATACAGATCAGATAATAAGAAGGAATTCTTCCTCATTGACGATGGGACGAACAGAACTTTATCTTGGAGTTGAAATTGATATATGCTCTGTGAATCGTATGATGGAGAGAGGAGCGGAGGCTTTTCTTAAAACCTGATGAGTTGCATAAAATCTAGATTTTTGGTTAGGTAACTGCACGGAGGTCGCCGTGGTCTAGTAGGTAGTGTGTTGGCTTATTAGACGTAAAGCCAGGGTTCGCGTCCCCGGCCAGACATCAAAATAAATTACAAAACGTATTTTTTCGGCGATTTCTTCTCAGCAGATTTCTGGCAAAAACTCTGAAAGTAAAAATAAAATTGCCATGAAAAGTTTCTCAAAAAACTGTCGTTCGGAGGCGACTTTAAACTGTAGCTCCCGCCACGTATGTATAAATAATATAAATAATATACATATATTTAATATACACAACATAAGTAGTGTGAGAAACTAGGTTAATAATCCTGACTGAAGGGTTGTAATGACCAATTATGTATGTGTAACTGCAAAATCAAGCAGCTCATGAGTTCTGCATCAGAGTGCATAATAGTAGTCTCAACATAATAATTCGCCTTTTATAATTTAATAATAATCCGATTTTTAAAAATCCCGGGATTTCGAGTTTCGTGATTTCACGATTGGCATTCCTACTGTAGATTCAAAGAAGAGCATTTTCGAAAAGCAATAGCTTCAAGCACAGTATATTTTAGAAATGTCTGAACTGAGATTTGAAGCGTAGCCTTACGTCTAATAAGCCAACATACTACCTACTAGACTATGGCTACTTTAAATCTTAAATAAATTTTTTTTTAATAGAATTTCTGCGTTACATTCAAGAGTTTCCAAAGCGTGTCTTTACTAGGCTGCCTAGATGTCTCGACTTTCTTTCTAAATTTCACTCTGTAATAAATGAGTTCATTTATTTCGTCAATTTCTAGAATTTTTCTTGTCATTGTCGGTCACATTTCATTACAAGATAATGATAAAATTCTGTGTTGATTATTGTGTTCGACATTTATTTGCATGAAATTGCAATCTGTGAACAATCATCAACTTGGCTCAGTTTCCCTTTTTGCCATTGAAGTGAAGTTAACTTTCTATTTAGAATAGTTTCAGTCATTCACTATGATGTCGGCTGTCATCTGGTTTTATATTATACGATGAGGAATTTATTTGCAAACAAATATGACTTTGACGGAAGTTATTGAAATCTTTAGAAGAATACTTGAGGATCTGTGCTCCTTATAAGAAAATATTTGTATAAAAAACTGACTTGTTTGACTTCCTTTTACGATTCGACCATATTTATGTATTTATACTTCCTGTAGTGCTTCCGATAATACAAATTATCTCTCATTCTCTTAAGACACCCAAAAAACCAAAAGGATCAAGACTTGATTTAAAAAACAATCGTAAAAAAATCACCGAATTTTTCTGAATTTTTGGCCAAAACAACAAAACAGCCTGGTTCAAATTAAGCCTCTATAAAAATGTTTCTTTTTTATGAAGCCCCTATAAAAAGTTTAACAAAATAATCGAAAACAACAATAAAAAAGTGGTCAATAATAATATTATGAAGAGGGTTCGAAAAAAAACAGAGAGAAAAAAATCACAGAAGGCGCTCAAGCGCAAACAGCTGTCAGGATAAATTTACAACAAAATCAAAAGCATTTTTGAATTTTATTTTTACGTTTTTTCTGTTTTTTTTGGTTTTTTATTGGGCTTTACCTTTGCCGAGTCCATAAACGACCAACAACACGAATGTTAAATAAATAACAACGAAAAAACGGCAACGAGCACCCATATAAGGAGCAATAAATAAAAGTGCTGAAGTAACCAAGATATTTAAAAGAGTGAATTCGTTAATTAACAAAAAAATTAAAACAAAGGAGACTTTTTTGAAACTTTTTCTTTAACTGCCTATTAACGTTTGTTTCATTCATAGTCATCAGAGGCTATTACAAACCTGCAAATTAGCCAGTAACCTGTGAGGCCTACTATAGATAAACAATACACTGCATAGAGCACCTTATTTCTGATTAGCTTCAGACGGCACTTGATTAGGCTAGATCAAGCACCTGCTTAACTAAAAAATCTTGATCAATTGAACTGAAACTAGGCCTAATATTATCAAAACAAAACTCTCTCAACAGTGAACAGTATCAGCTTCGGAACGACATAGACTTTGTACATCGTATAAATATACAGCGGCTATCCGTACAGAGAACGGCTGCCTTACGTATCGCGCCGATATATCGTACAGTGTACAGCTGTACTTGTGATAGCAGATACAATCTCTGTGGATCTGCTGGCAGCGCATAGCGGATAGAGATTTATAAGGCGAAATCGCCGGGAAATCACATAACCGTTCACTTCAGTGAAAACACCATTTCAGAATGGCAATGACGATGGAACGATAAAGATAGTGGACGGTGGACGGCGAGATTTATTCCAGACATAAAGCCATGGATTGGTCGGAAATTTGGAGAAGTAAATTACTACGTTATACAGATGCTATCGGGTTACGGATATTTAAGGAAATATCTCCACAGAATGGGCAAGACCGCATCCCTTTACTGTCTTTACGAGGAAGGGGAAGTAATTGATGATGCAGAATACACTGTTTTCGAATGTGCACGCTGGCAAAGCTAGCGCTCTGTACTGACTGCGATGATTGGAACGATCACGGCAGCTAACATTGTCGGGGTTATGATTGCGAGTAGAGAGAATTGGACCTCAGTGGCGAATTACGTGGAGCCCATTCTAAAACTGAAAAAAGAGATCTTGAGGCTGTTGAACATGTAGGCACACCGGCATGGTACACGTACAAACGTAATTTCATTCAGAAACCAATGAAGAGGAAATAGTGGAGACACTTAGATGTCTCATCAACTTTCGATACATAATCCGGACGCGGATATGAGCATGCAGCGGCCAAAAGTACTCCACTCCGAAGTAATACCACCGTAGTTCCGGAGTGGTCACAATAGTCTACGAGAAGAGGGGGTATTTAGGGTGTGAGAGCCTCACACACGGAGTATGTGATGACTTCCTCTATGGTGCGGTTAAGTACATTTAACCCTTCTCGCCGTATAATTATACAGCGGCTGCGCTGGCTCGGTCATGACGTTTGAATGGAGCAGGATGCTCTGGCGAGGTCGGTATTTGATGCAGGAATCTGCGGAAATCGTCGAAGAGGACGACATTGTTCTCGTTGGAAGGTTCAAATCGAGGAAGCCTTGAGAATCAGAGGCGTTTGGAGAAAGTGTTACCGCAAGTCGAAATCTGTTAATCGGGTTGTTAATGGCCAATTAAGTAAGTAAATAAGTATCTAAACCAGTCTATTTAATGTGTTTACATAATCTCCACTCCTGTAATGAAAGAGCCTCTAATCTATGCATAGATCCCTATATATTCAAGAGAAAATTCGGTTTAAATTAGCGGTAAAAACTATTTCTAGAAGGGGGTTTGCAAAGTACGCCACTGTTCACAACTTTATGTAAATAATAACAATTACTTTAATTGTTCTTCGTCTTGACGCTCTTATGCGAAAACGCTAACAAACGCAGATCTGCAAACTACAATTATACACTTCACACAAGACTGACTGAATTTTTACTGACCAATTAATTGATTAAGAAATCATAGTTTAAGGACTTTTAAGAAATCGTTCCTTTACTTTACTGCCGTTTACAACAATAAAAATGCATCACAGGCTAACTACACTTGTAAAAATCATGACAACATGACTCAATACTTCTCAGCAACCAAATTAAAGTCCATAAAATCGAAAACTGAGTTTATTTTGTCGTTTTTTTTTTCTTTGTAAAAAGAAAAGATATACGGGACTACGTATGTATGCATAAGCCTTATAATGATGGTTGTGGTGGTGTATCAAGAAACAAAAAATCGAATTTTTTTTTAATAAAAGGATCATGATGGTTAGAGCTGGTGCTGTGGTGGTGGTGGTGGTAGTTGTTGCCGATTTAAGTTTTCATGTGGCCAGAGAAAAAACAAACTGGCTTTAAGCCAGTTCAGTTACTCAGTTTAAAGCCCGTCTTTTTTTACAAAAAACTTGAAACACTCTGCACATACGTAAGCAAAAAAAGCCTTTAGTCTGCTGCATTTTTGATTCTTTTTTTCTTGTTTTTTTTTTGGCAAAGACGGCCTACCGCCATGAAGCCAATAAAAATCAGGGCAGCAGGTTGTCTTTGTTTTTGTATTTAACATGGTGGTATTATTTTCCAATGTATATTGTTGTTGTTGTTGTCTTTTTTATATAAAATAAAAAGAGTTTTACTTACATTTTAGCCAGTTTAAGAAGTTTAAGTTTATAAATCAAAAACAGAAAATTTTCAAAAGATTTAATTACAAGCGAAGAAATGAAAACCAGGCGAACGCTTTTTGTAAGGCTTGTATTCTCTTGTTGTTGTTGTTGTTGCTGTTGTTGTTTTTTTTGGAAAAATGATACATTTTATGCAGTTCTCTATAGACATATGGCACGCGTTTTTGTTGAAAAAAATTTCAAGTTTTTTTTTTTGATTTCTTCACAAAAAATACTCGCACAATACAATCTAAAGGTCAGAACAAGCAAAGATCAGAAGGAATTTTTTTTTTAATTTTTTTTTTGTTCAGCAAAAATTTATTTTTAAAGGGTTTCTTTTGAATTACAAGACATGTTAACAGATATTTGCATAAATTTCAATTGCAGGATTATTTAAACACAAAATTCTTACATTTATCACACAATATAAAACATTCTTTGGATTACAAACTGGCGCTATACTGTGGCCACAAAATTTCATAGCTCTCTGATGTTAATCAAGCTTTTTGCAGAGGTTTGTTACATTTTTTTTTCGCCAATGAGGGGTAAATGTACCTAAGCGCACCATAAGAGAAGTTATCACCTCCTCTATGTGTGGGGCCCTCACCCATTAAATCCCCCTCTCCGTCTCGTGGACTGTTATGCTCACTCCGGAACTACGGTGGTATTACTTCGAAGTGGAATTCTTTTGGCCATTTGGCCACTGTGTGCTCTTATCTAAAATTGACGAGACATTTAAGAGTCTCCATTATTTCCTCTAGCTCTGACAGCGTGCAAATTCGAAAACAGTGTGTTCTGCATCATCAATTAATTCCCCTTCCTCGTAAAGACAGTAAAGGGAGGCGGTCTTGCCCATTCTGTGGAGATATTTCCTTAAATATCCGTAATCCGAGAGTATCTGTATAATGTTGTAATTTACCTCTCCAAATTTCCGTCCAATCCATGGCTTTATGTCCGGAATAAGACTCGCCGTCCACCGTCCTCTAACTTCATCGTTCTATCGTCGTTGCCATTATGAGGTAAACGGTTATATGATTTTCAGCCGATTTCGCTTTATAAATCTCTATCCTCTCTGCTGGGGCGGACACTGTACGATATGTTTATCCCTGTTTTGGAATTTCGTAAAATACGTGTGCCAATATCATCTCTGCCGGCGTGCCTAGCTATAGTGCAGTTTCAAGATCTTTCTTCTTCAGTCTTAGAATGCAATCCACGTAATTCGCCACTGAGGCTTAATTCTCTCTACTCGCAATCATAATCCTGACAATGTTAGCGACCGTGATCGTTCCATTTATTGATGCCAGTACAAAGCGATAGCTCTGCCACCAGCACTTTGGAAAACAGTGTGCTCTGCATCATCAATTACTACTTTCCGTTGCTCGTAAAGACAGTAAGGGCCGGAGGTCTTGCCCATTCTGTGCAGATATTTCCTTAAATATCCGTGACCGTGATAACATCTTATAACGTAGTAATTTACCTTTCCAAATTTTCGGAATAAGTCTCGCTGTTCACCTTCTTCTATCTTCATCGTTCCATCGTCGTTGCCATTGTGAAATGGTGTTTTCCCTGAAGTGACCGGTTATGTGATTTCCAGCCGATTTCACCTTATAAATTTCCATCCACTCTACTGCCAGCAGATACATAGGGATTGTATCTGCTATCACAAGTACGACTGGGGCGGACACTGCACGATATGCCGACGCGATATGCAATGCAGCCATTCTCTGTACCGAAAAAACTGAGTTTGCCCGCTTTTTAACATCAAGGGTTTCGATCCAAATTTTGTTTCCATAGAGCAACAGGAGTCCCCGTCTCGCCGGTAGCGGGCCCCCAATATTCGCCATTAATCTGCTGAGATGTTCAATGATCTTCTGGCCTTTCTCAGCCCAGTACTGAATCTGATACGAAAATGTGAGTCTGAGATCCAGTGTGTCATATTGATTGCTTTGAATGTTAGTCTTCTCCCACATGATTTTAGGTTTGAACTTAGGTTTGAATGTCTCCATCAATTGTTCTGATCGAAAACGCGCTCACTATTTATTAAAAATTTAACAATTTTTTGAGGATAGGCAGTGTGTCAGCATATTAGACGTAAAGCCCTGGTTCAAACCCCAGATCAGACATCAAAACGAAATTATGAAGAAAAATAATTGTTCGGCAGCTACCTCTTAGCAGTGAGGTCGCCGTGGTCTAGTAGGTAGTGTGTTGGCTTATTAGACGAAAGACCCAAGTTCGAATCCCAGGTCAAACATCAAAACGAAAATTTGAAAATAATTTTTGGGTGACTTCCTCTCAGCAGATTTCTGGCAAAAACTCTGAGAGTAAAAAAAAATTGCCATGGAATGCTTCTCAAAAAATGTGTCGTTCGGAGTCGACTTTAAACTGTAGGTCCCGCCACTCATGTATAAAATTAACGTACACAACATAAGTGGTGTGAGAAGCTAGGACATAGTACAATCGGTAAATTCGACCACCGAGTACTGTACTTGTCAGAATTGACAAGTACACGTCCACTAACCTAACCTAACCTACCTCTCAACGGATTTTTAGCTAAAACTCATAGAGCAAATAAAATTGACATAAAAAGTCTCTCAAAAAAGTCGTCTTTAAATTGACGCACACTACATAAATGGTGTGAGAAGCTAGGCCCGTAATCCCGACTGAAGGGCTGTAATGTAAGTGATATTAATGACTCTGTAAAAAGGGGCGTCAGTAGATCTGATCGCCTTAAGATTTGTATATCAGAGTGCGAATGTAGCTTCGTTAGACTCTGAAACGTTCGATCGTATTTTGCCAACCTCTTCGGATAAGCGCGGGTCTTAGTGCTTGTGTAAGGATACCCAGCACTGATGATTGCATGTCATGCTAATAAAACTGTGGATTCCAAGTAAAATTTGAAAGACAATTTCCAAATGCAACCTTTACCGGAAATATGTATTGTGAAGGCTTATGAGAAGGTGTGGCCATTTAGCAATATTTCGATCATCAATCAATATTTCAATGTTGCCCAATTTAATGTTTCCGTATGCTCAACATCGAATGAAGACATCAAAAGAATGCATATTTCTGCTGAAGACAATGCATTTTATGCACCCCTTTTTTTTCGGCTCTCAAAGGGAAATGCATGATGTTCACGCGGTTATGCTGTCAGTTTTATTGAGCCATTCATACCGCACAACATTTCCGATCATTTGTCAATACAAGGCTTTGTTGTCCTTTTTTTCTTCATTAGCTTTGTCTGTCTGTTGTTGGCCTTTGTTAGCATTTCAAAATTGCCGTAATAATGTCTTCATTAAAAAGTTTAGCAATTTTGCATGACTTTTCAATTCCTTTTTTTCTTTGCTCTTTGTTGTTTTTTTTAATAGAGCCTACAGCCTATAAATTTATCAGCGTCTGGCTAAAGGATATTTGCGGAGAATTACTGAAGACAAGAGGCATAAAACACAAGAGGGGAAATTTAAATGTTTTCAATACAATAAGGAAATAAAGTTTATCAATGATAAATAAAGTTTCCTTTTTTTTCATCCTTTCGAATAGACCCGCAAGTCGTAAAACTAAACGTTCGTTTTGCAGTTGGATTCGCTTCCCTAAAGGATAAAGTTTCTAATGCTTTGCTATTTCGAAGAGTTCGAAGAGAGAGACCAAGATATACCGAGATGAGCTATAAAATTGATAGATTTATGGCTACAAAAGGAATAAAAAATAAAATGAGAAGAATTGCTCAATTTGTTTTTATTGCTTTTGGAATTGCTTTACGTTTGTGGCAATAAATTTATAAAAAAAAACAAACTGCCACCAACTGTAGTCTTAATAAAAAAAGAAACAAAAAAAAAGGACATGCAAGTAGAAAAAACGAAAAACATTGAAACAGTGATCCTGTAAACAGATAAGCCCAGCAACAGGACGAAAGGTGCAATTTTTATTTCTTATTTTTTAAACGATTATTTGACAACAACAAAAACAACAACCATTACCACCACCACTACATTATTTAATAATAAAAAGAGAGTGGAAAAAAAGGAATAAAATCCTGGCTGGCTGGCTGGCTCTCCTTACATATGCTGGTTGCTTCTGGCAGGTTTTTTTGTTTACTTCAACTACCTGCTGCCGTATTATGCTTATTGCAAAGCATTTCCAATAGGCATAAAATCTTCTTTTTCACAGTGTATACTTTTCCTAGATCATAGATTATCAATGTTACGGTTTATCTTTTTTCTTCTTTTCTTTTTTTCAAAATTCATAATCCTGGATCACCCATAGAGTCTAATTCTTATTGTAAAATTTTATCTTCCTACCTTCGCTTAGTAATGTTTGGGAATGCCAGACACTAGTGGTAGAAGGTGGTGGTTCAGTGTTTGGTTATGTTGCTTCAAAATATGTTTTCTTAAACGGTTATCGATTTATCTGTAACGATTTGTTTGCTCAACTCAACATTTACTATGGATTTCTAATTATCCCTTTTGGTTTTTATCAAATTTCATACATTATTTTCCCAACAAAATATTTGATTTTTAACAAAGTAGGAGGTACAGTTGCGTTTAACTAGGATTTTATTATGAATATTTCAATATTTCTTTAGTTCCCCGACTGTTACTTACGATCTTATTCTTCTTAGTTAGTTTTGGTTTCATGTACAGTAAGACCCCGCTTAATGCTGGTCCGCTTAATGCTGGTCCGCTTAACGCTGTTTCAGTATTACGCTGAAGTATTGGGATTCCCCTAAATTGCACACTGCATTGATACTTGTTGCATAAGTGTGCAAATGAAACGGCCATGTACCAGCCAAAAGCGGTGCACTATATAGCTCCGGTGTATACTATGAATCTTTGTCAACGCTCTTTTGTTAATCTGTTCTGAAAAAAGATTCTAACGGTATTTTCCACAGTATATGTTTGCGAAGTCGCCGTGGTCTAGTGGGTAGTGTGTTGGCTTATTAGACAAAAGGCCCGGGTTCGAATCCCAGGTCAGACATCAAAACGAAAAAATATTTCTTCGGCGACTTCCTCTCAGCAGATTTCTGGCAAAGACTCTGAGAGTAAAAATTGCCATGAAAAGCTTCTCAAAAATCTGTCGTTCGGAGTCGACTTTAAACTGTAGGTCCCGCCACTCATGTATAAAATTAACGCACACAGCATAAGTGGTGTGAGAAGCTAGGTCGTAATCCTGACTGAAGGGTTGTAATGGCCAATTATGTATGTATATGTTTTCGACAAGTAGAGACGTGAGGCGTATAGATTCTCAGATTACGGCCCATAACTATACTTTGGAATATAGTCAAGGAATTCATTCGTTACCACCAAAAATGGTGTCAGTCTGGAGATCAAACGCAGGATTACTCTTGCCAACAGGTGCTATTATAATCTCAATTGGTAATTGAGTAGCAGAGACCTCTCTCGTAAGACAAAACTAATGCTCTACAACACGGTCATCCTACCCGTACTTCTTTATGGCGCAGAAGCATGGACCCTATTAAAAACTGATGCAATAGCCTTGAGGCTATTCGAGAGAAAATTACGTAAGATATTCGGTCCTGTACGAGAAATCATTGCCAATTCCGCATCCGATCCAACAGTGAGCTCTATAAGCTCCTCAACAATATAGACGTTGTACAGTGTATTAATAACCAGCAGCTAAGCTGGCTCGGTCATGTCGTTCGAATGGAGGAGGATACTTCGGCAAGACGGGTATTTGTTGCGGGGATCTGCGGAAGTCGTCGAAGAGGATGACCTTGTATCCGTTGGAAGGACCAAATCGAGGAAGCACTCCAACTGGCGTAGACGAGCAAGAAGTAGAGACGCTTGTAAGGATGTGTTGCGGCATGCCGATATCCGTCAATTGGGTTAAGACAAAGAAGACTGTATTTTCAAAGCCACAATCACAGTACAAACGCATCTTTACTCGTTGCCTGGTTTAAAACTGTTCCGTTAAGTGCTACAACTTATTGGAACGTATACCGTAGCGTCAAGCGGGGTCTTACTGTACCACGTTCTTTTAGCAGGTGAGGTAGCCTACTAAAGTAGATCCTAGCATGATATCTGCACTTCGTTAAATGCATTACGTTTTGATAGAGACCTTACTACGATCTTAGATTTGCGTGAATGATTTTTGATGAAAAATTCTAAAAAATTCTTTGTCTTCTATTGCATATGACCATAGGAGTCTTGGGTTTACAGTCAAGCACTGTAAAAACTTCATCGCACTCCAGTTGGAATATGCAGCATCTAAAAAAGCATAGTAAAATAGGTGAATAGATTGAAACAAAGAACTTCATTTGCCTCAACTTCTGTTCATGTCATGAATTAAATTGTCCACACCCCTCTGAGGATCATGTGGTTTCTATAAATCATTACAGCGTTACTCTGTTGTAGTTAGTCCTTAAGCGATATTATGCTATCATGGTATGGCTCTATCATGGTATGAATCTAAACCCATTATGTGTTTACCTACGTCCCTTAATCTTCTTTGGGTTTAATTATGTCTCTGTTAGAGGGCTTGGTTTCGGTTGTAGGCTTGAATTTATTTAAGAATTACAATACAATTACAAATTATATTATATTCATGTACGAGCCGAGTGACTTCGACCATATGCCCGGTGTAGTGTCACAGACCACAGCCTCTGGTGGGAATCGAACCCACGACCCTCACGCTAATAGTCTAGCACACTACCCACTAGACTACCAGGGCGCTCGGTTGTAGGCTAGAATTTAACGTTTGTAGAGTATACTTTAACTTATATTTGAATGAAAATGTGATCCGAATACCCAGAAGGAATAGAAAATTTTCTTGTCTTGCTTCAAGACTTATTGGCAGTACCAGAAAAGTCCAGTTCAAATTCATAATGAAAAGGCTTTCGTCTCACACCAATTACCATCTATTCAAAAGAGTGATCATTACAACCCTTCAGTCTGGATAACGATCTAACTTCTCACACCATTTCTGGTGTGTGTGTTGATTTTATACATGAGTGGCCGGACCCACAGTTTAAAGGCGAATCCGAACGATAGGTTTTTAACAAACTTTTCATTGCAATTTTATTAACTTTTAGAGTTTTTGCCAGAAATCTGCTGAGAGGCACTAGCCGTAGATATAGTTCTTCTAATTTTGTTTCTTTGGAGATGGCTGGTTTCGGGTTTAAACCGAGGCCTCGTGTCTAATAAGCCAACACACTATAAACTAGCCTATGACGACAGAAGTGTACGATCAGTACAAAAATCGAATATTAATGCCATCTTGTAGGAAAATGTTAACGTTCTTTAGGTGAGGTTAGAGAACGGGTACTTGTCAACTGTGACAAGTACAGTACCCGTAGGTCGAATTGACCCATTGTTCAACGTCCTAGCTTCTCACACAATTTGTGTTGTGTGTGTTAATTTTATACATAAGTGGCGGGACCAACAGTTTAAAGTCTACTACGAACGCCAGATTTTTTGAGAAACTTTTCATGCCAATTTTAGCTCTCAGAGTGTTTTGCCAGAAATCTACTGAGAGAAAGTCACTGAAGAAAATTTTCATATTTACGTTTCAAGGTCTGTACATACCAGACCACGGACTAGGCTAGAGCTGTGTTGCATTCAGCGACTTAAGAGAGATTTTATGACAGAGATTCAAAGCTACACTCACTATTTGGTGTGGCTTTCACTAGTAAACATTCAGTTCTTGATGAAGAGGCGATGTGCCCACTCGCGCCCAGTTAGGATGTTTTCCAATAATCTTCACACTTTGCTTTGTTGTCTCCTTCTTCTCCCTGTACAAGATACGTTGCATAGTATAATAGGTAAGCTTACCTTGTTCATGTTCAATAGTTTTCTTCCTTGGCAAAGAGTTTTCTCAGCTGGTTCATTTGCTTTCGAACAGTAGAGAAAAGTTTGATTTCGTTCTGGCAAAGAAAAATTAGTGGAATTCGAAGTTAGAAAATCTTTCTCTTTGTCGAAATAGAATTTGCATACGTCTTAGTGGTTTGAACAGAATTTTTTTCCGATTGACATTGACTACTCTCCATCATATCTTTTAGCGAAATTGTGATGCTCACTGGTCAACCGAACCTTGTGCAATCAATAAAACGGACGATAATATTTGCTGGAAATACTTCTTCAGCAATACTCGTACATCTAAAGAAAGAAAATAAAAAGAGAAGAGTTCGTTTATTATTTCTGCAAAAGTACAGTCATTTTACTATTCCAAGAACTCTCTAAAGCCCCTATGGAGTCATCCATTAACAGGCTACATTTTTTCTACTGAAAACTAAAGCAACTCCTTTAACAATAGAGCAGATTCATCTATTTTTTCTAATTCTATTATAATTTCAAACAAAACCTAAAAAAGAAAAAAACGAAAACTATTCATTACAAGGACTCCATGAAAGGATATCAAAAGAAATTACGCCAAATAATAGATTCGAAAAGCAATTCTTTTCTTAGCTATTTCAAGCTGAAAGGACTCTCTCTCCTTCTATGGCGATCAAAAAACAAAAGATGATCTAAAAAGTAAAAGAAGCACAACAACAAAAAAAACAAACGAATTGATCATGCGTAGTGCATGATGACTTCGCCTTCTTAAAAAAACGGAATTAAAAAATGAACGTAAAAAATTGTCTTCTTGTAAGGCACAGTGGAATGAAAAACATCTGCGTAAATTGTGTTTTTTTTTTAAGAATTTTATACACACACATACGCACAATCACACGCACACTGTTACAATTTATTTGTGGAAGAGAAGTACAGTCTTCATCAGTTACTTACACCAGGATATTATTGAAAGGACATGTCGTGTATGCTTACAAGAAAGCAAAGCAAAAAAAAAGAAAAAATACTCAAGAGTCATACAATCAGTAAGTAGGTGTATTAAGAAATAAACGATCGTGTATGGCTAAAGTCCTGCAGTAACTATAATTAACCCTACAAGGATCAAAAGAATTCTTAAGGGAACAGGTTATAATAAAATAATTAAAGTTTCCGATCAATCCAATGTCAGATTGTTGATTTTTTGTAATGGATTCTCCTGGCCCTTGATGGATAGAAGGCATGCCAACCAATTACTTAGTCCTGGTCGTGACGTCATCTCGACTACAATGGCAGTGTCTACAGCAGAGATCAGCAATGAATCGTTTTTCCACTACTCATAAGCCCTCATACAATTTTTAGTATGAGTGAATCAACAGAATTGAAATTCAACTACTCTGATTCATTCGCACTCGCTACAACATTGATTTATAAGTATATGTTGCAATGCAGTATGAGTACAACGTTGACATCAAACTCACAACATTCGAAATATGTTTGATTCATATGCCTACTCATTCGGATTCATAAATTTAGAAAAATATATAAAATACTTACAAGTCATTTAAGTGATTCGAATCATTCATCAAAATTTACAGCCTTTGTTGTTGTTGCAGAAACAAACAAAGAAGACAGGAGAGATAAAAACAACAAGCAAAACATACACACAATCTTCTTGTGAGTATTGCAGTGTTCGTACGCGAATCACTACTTGTCACTATCACTGTCACGTGTGCTTCGTGTAAATGTTAAGTAGAGGCGAGTCGAAGTCAATAACATCATGCGTATTGTTAAGTATGAATACGACGCGTACTTCCAACTTTGAGTATGAGTAGTATGAGTATCATATTAAAATAATTATGAATGCGTATCTAAGTATTTGAAATTATAAGTATGACTCGAATCTACTCATCGTTTTGAATACTTATTGCTGATCTCTGGTCTACAGGTCATTGCGTCATGGGTAGACACGCGGAAAGAATGCAACTCCCATTTAATGACGTCTACCATGGATGCAGATCCGCTGAGGAAGAGGACACTATTATCCATTTTCTTTGCCAGTGCCCCATCGCTTGCTAGGCGTAGATATAGTTTAGTTGGCTCCCAATTCCTTGTCAGCTTAAAGGAGCTATCATCTATTGATACCAAGGATATTTAGCTTCGTTTATCAAACTTTCTGAATGATTTTCCAGAGCGAGGTAGTCATGCTTTTGCTGTGCAGCCCTTACGCTGACCAGTTTCTTCCTTTTCTCTAATATTGGTGGAACTTGGTCAGTACAGGGACTGCGTTCTGCGGTGGCGTCACAACGGGCCACTATGCGGGCTCATGTGAGTTTTGTGACTCTCATAGCTACCACTCCTGACCTAACCTAACCTAAAGGTTTTACGTTTACTTGAACTAAAATTGTTTCGAAATTCTTAACGAATTCATTTACTGTAGAGTAAACTGTGTTTTGAGTAACCGAACGTACTGTACACAGTCGTAGTTATAGCCATTGGAGCAACATACGTTCGCTTGCACGAAAGTGGCCAATTACCGAATTTAGTTTTCTCCAATGAGAAGCCATTCCAAATTGAGCAGTTTGTAAACAAACAAAATGATCGGGTTTACTTGCCAAAGAGGTCAGCTGAAAATTGGCCACCAGAATTCAAGCGCCGCCGTAACGGTCGATGGTAGCTCCCCTCTCGTATTAATCGACCATATTATCGGGAAAATGTATTGAAGTCCTTTGCAGACAAACATTACGGCTATAGACTATGAACATTCTAACAGGACTCGGCACCACCGCACTCAACACGCGTCAACCAAGAGTGGCTTAAAAAGGAGGTTCCTCGCTTCATTACTACCGCACAATGGCCACCAAAATCTACGGATCTCAATCCGCTGAACTTTTGCGCCTGGGGCATTTTGGAGAAATAAGTTCTCACTAAAAAAATACCAAAATTACGATCATCTCAAGACGGCGCTTCGACGGGAATAGGCCAAAATACCGCAGAGCATTCAATTTTATGTCTGACAGGACTTTGTTAATAGCAAAATTTTCTCTGTTAGAGGCAAGATATGGCTCTACTAAAAGTGGCGGTTTGCGTCTTTGGTTTTTATCTTCAGGCGTATGGTTTACGAGAGTTTTGCCTAAAATCTGTCTCTGTTTTTTACAAAGCATCCTGATTGATCCTTTTGAGGGTTAACTTTCAAGTAGAAAAACAATTCAAATAAAACAATGTCAAGGTCATTAAATAGTACATGCCATACAGTGTCATACAATATTATTTTCTAGTTTTTGTTAAAAAAAAAATTGAAAAAAACAAGGAAGCCAACATAGGCTCCACAACTTTAAATTAAAATCGTCGTCAGTTTTTTTCATTAACAGGATGCGTTAAAGAGAAGAAGAAGAATAAAAATCATTAAAAAAATTATTTTACGCATGTGCAGAAGAGCATTGAACGTATGAACGCATATAATGAGTGACGCTTTAAATATGGCTTAAGACGTATGATGTATGAGGACACATGCGTATCCTGCTTAAAGGACATGCATAAAAAAATTATTTTTGTTTTTTTTTTCTTCCTGGATGATGATGTTTAATATGTTTAAAGTTCCGTAAATGATTTATAGAGCATATGTGCCAGATGTGACAAGCGCTAAAATATTGTTGAAGGAGAAGCGAAACAAAAAAACTAAACTAAACTGTCCTGTTGTCATTGATAATAACGATGATGATCATGATGATGAGTATGACATTAAAGTGGCGAAAAAAAATACAAAACAAAAGTCAAATGTTATAAAGAGCGGATAGAGAGAGGAGTGCCAGCGTACGAGCTATTGTCATTTGTTATTAATTGTTTAATAAAAAAAAATTAAGGAAGAAATATTCAAGCATACATATGTGTCGTCTAAGGATTAATACAATATCAGAATATTCAACGCGTGTTATTTTGATTTTCAGGTCATTTTCATGAAACAATTTTTATTTCAAAATTTCCTCCTCAGTTTCATAATGACATTATGACAGCAAATTACAGCTGCTTGGCTTCTTGCTACACTTTCGATTAATTCTCTAGAATTTTTTTCACATAATTTTTGACAATTTCATTATAAATGTTGTCCATTTTATGCATTAAAGCCCAAGCGTTATATAAATCGCGTAATTCTATTGATTCCTATAACCAGCTGAATAAGCACCTTTTCTTTTGCTATTCACGTACTGCACATGACCTTTACAATTGTTTATTTTAATTGCCTTTTGAAACACCCTCTCAATAAAGTGAATGGAAAATTATTGCAAAAATATTTTAAATGTTTACACAAAATAATGTAAAATTACCTTAAAATATTGCCTTAAATTGAATAAAAATAAAGGGGGACTCTCTCTCTATTGATAACTGAAAACCAACCTTAAATCCTTCATCTACAACTGGAGCATATCATCCTTACAATAAACAAAGGAAAACAGGCTTTATTGTCCTGATTTTTCCATGCATATTGGGCTACACTGTATGACAATGTCAAATCCTTTTCAGCCACCCCTATTAATCCTTTCATTTATCCTTTCAAGTATAACTTGAAATCCTTTTCGTTTCGTTTAATTCAGTCTTAATTGTTTAACTTTGTCTAATTCTATTTGTTATGGACTTAATTTTGCCAATTTTCTTCTTTTATTTCCAAATCCTTTCTTCAAGTCGCTGATCATTTTCTTTTCAAAGGAATTTTTCTTTGGCGCCTTTTCTTATGCCTTAAACAAGGCTCATCTGTCGCTAGATTACTTTGAAATTTAAATCCTTTGACTTTATGCAACATCTTCTTCTTAACAAAAGGAATTTAACTAAAATAGATTCACAAAAAAAAAAAAAAATGAAGCAAGGACTCCATAGACAACGTTTGCTTGATTAAATCCTTTACAACGCAGCTGAATACTCGTAGGAAACTAAAAAGAAAGCCTTGCATTTCTAACAATAGATGCTTTGCTTTGGAACTTTAGTAGATTGTTTCATAAAAGAAAATCTTTTGATTATTTAAATTATCATAAGATCCTTGATAAAAGATCTTATGAAACTCTCTTATAATACCAAAAGACTTAGAAAGTCTTACATCTGTCCCACGTTAATATTTTTCGCAGTTAAAAGCAGCAAATACGACAGAAGTCCCTTGGCTGTGAACGTGAAAGGCGTACAACTACACACTCTACACATTATTTTTATTCTTTTATACATATTGGGTGTAGTAAAATGAAATCTATCTTTCATTGAAAATGGAACTATAGGCTAAGAAAACTTCTAAGAGTCGATAAGCATAGCTGACTCTATAAGGTTACCAGATCACTGTAACCTCTTAAAGAATTAGTAAAGGCCATATGAGCTACAGTAAGGACAATTAATGATGAAAATATTGCTAAAAAGGATATTAGTATTCTTTCTAATAGCCAGGTATCTCTAAGAACGCTATGCGTTATAACATTTACAGCACATGGATTCACTGAAGCATTGTGGTGCTCTAGCAAACAAAACCCTTCAGTCTGGATTATTGGCCTAGTTTCCCACACCCACTTACATTTTATGCGTTAATTTTATACATAAGTTGCGGGACCTACAGTTTTAAGTCGATTTCGAACGACAGATTTTTTTGAAAAATTTTTCATAGCAGGTTTTTTTGGATTTACTTTTGTTTTGATGTCTGGTCTGGGGTTCTAACCCTGGCTTTGTACTAGACTACGGCACGACAACATAGCAAGACTTTAATCCTCCTCCAAGTAATACATCCGGAGGCATCGAAGGTTCACATCACCAATGAACACCATGGGAAGATCAGATCTTGGGAAACAACTGTACAACAAAATATATTCTTCCAGATGGTCTTATTTCTATGCAAAAGCAGATGGCAACTCTATCATTCTAAAACTTGCTATATCAGCCGTAATGTAAGCGATACCACAAGGCATTACAACATTCACATCACATGGATTTACTAGGACATAGTGGTATTCCAGCAAATTTCAGAGCAATTGAATTGGATAAACATGGCGCATCACTGTCGAACTCTAGGTTGAGTCCTCTAGCTGCGAAACCCCAATGAAAAAGTACGACGAATACAAAATGAAATCAATATTGCATGAGCTGCGCTTACTTCAAACGAAGAGATTAATTCTGGTCTAGGTTAGATGGAGAGAGTGCGAAAAGTCTGCTCAAAGTCCTAACAATTACGTTCAGTATGGAGTTACAGGCATTAGTGGCCAATGTATTATAGACATTCACATGAGAGGCCTTTGTCCTGGACATGTGGCAAATGGATACTGTAGGAGAAGCAGAGATGATCCACTTTCGGGAACAAAAGTCCAGCCAAATAAGTACTTTGGTTTCTATGATCTGACGAAGATGAGCATTTCAATTCGAAATGGCTTTAGAGGATAAGAAAGTTTGGAGGAAATATGGACAAATTATGGCATGACAATAGTCTATTGTGAACTAAGACAGTCAGCTTTATCCCTCACTTCAAATACCTACTGTTATAGTGTAGCTTGACTGCAAACCCGAACAATTCATTTTCGAATTCAGAGGAAACGAGAAAATTTCCATCGTAATCTTTAAATTTTTCTTTACTAATGCATGCTGGATACCCGCCCATCTCTCTGAGAGGATAACAGCTTTATAATATATTCTAGACAGCAAAAGGTGGTAACCCTATCATTCCAGAATTGGCAATTGGCTTATTGTAGTGCCAGCATTTTCTTAAGAACCCGTGATTAATAAGTAAACTTAAATTTGAAGTCGCCATAGTCTAGTAGTAATCCCAGGACAGACATCAAAACAAAGTACAAAAAGTATTTTTTCGGCGATTTCCTTTCAGCAGATTTCTGGCAAAAACTCTGAGAGTAAAAATAAAATTGCTATGAAAAGTTTCTCAAAAAATCTGTCGTTCGTTTGGTGTGGGAGAAGGTAGACCGTAATCCTGACTGAAGGGTTGTAATGGCCAATTACGTATGTGAGTACAGCTTACGTCTTTCCTTTTATTTAGTGCTCTTCTAAGGTAATCCAAACACAAAGTACAGCCTTTGCATATGTCATCAGATTGTGTAACCAAGATTTATTCAAAAATAAAAACTCTCTCCCCCCTGTTCTGCGCATGAGTGCCATAACATTTCAATTAATCTTGATTCGATTTAATAACCAAAAACCCTATCAAAACATTCTTTTGTCACTCTCACTGTCTCTCCTTTCCGCCATTATTACCATTGAAAAGAAAACAGGATTTGAAAGGCTCCCGAAAACAATTGCATGCAGCATGGAATTGAAAGAGTTGAAAGAGTCAGTAAACAAAAGGTGTCCTTGTAAGCAATTCCAGGCAAGCCAGAATTTATGGTCGTGTTGCCAACATCTGTTTGCGATTAGAACATAAAAGTGGCAATTGCTGTTGCTTGTTTGCTAAAGAAAAGAAGATTTTAAACCAAAACAAAACAGTTCTCCCCTCCCTATTATTAGCCAACATTGCAAATTTGGCAATTGTTGGGTAATTTTCCTTCTGTAGCGTAATTTTATTTTAAACGGCAAAGGATTATTAAGAGTAAAACGAAAGGATTCGTAAGGCTTATAATGAAGATGAGGGACATTGTTGTTTTCGCTCTCTTTTCTCTAAATGTAGAGACAGCTGAATAAATTTGTTTGTAAAATATTGGTTAATATTTCAGTTAAGAGTAGGGAAGGCTAAACAATCAATTGGAAAAATTTAAATTATTACGCCCTGCTTGCGTATCTACACAGTTGAGTTTATATTTCCATGAAAGTCAATTTAAAAATAAAATTAAAGATTTCTGGAAGCTACAACTTCATTAGGAATTATAAAACTTAGAAAAACTTCTTCGGATGAACATGAAAGCCAAGCCCTTAACTATCGCATTTTACCATCTTTTGAAAATGTAAGTCACCAGCGGAGAAGTCGATTTTGATCAAATGCCACTCAAGTCCATAATTATAACACGAGACTTTAAGTGAACTTATTCTGTATCGTTGAACCAATCTGTTTCATTTGCCTAACATACTCAACTGTTTCAAATATATGGCATCAGATAGACTTTGATTAAGCGACTACCAGCAAAGGTAGCACAGCGACTCTTCTTTTCAATTTGATTTCCACAGTCCCTACAGCACAATTCGAGTCCATTACGTTTCCTGATAAGAAGGATTCCATAATTCGGCACCTATTTGGGAACTACTGCCCCCCATCAGTTTACCATTTGCAGTTGTACCACCACAACAAAGTTTCAGTTGAAAGGAATCCAGAACACTTTAATGCTTTTCACATTCCCTACAGCACACAAGAAGTTGTCCGTGCCCTTTGAGCCATGTCCGCTGAATAAACGGCAAACTTCTTAGGAAACGAAAGACAGCTTAGCTTAGAAATCCAACATCAATAACGAACGTCATAGTAGAGGTTCAGCCTGACTCATAGCAGAGATCAGCAATAGGTATTCAAAACGATGAGTAGATTCGAGTCATACTTATAATTTCAGATACTTATACGCATTCATACTTATTTTGATATCATACTCATACTCAAAGTTGGAAGTACTCGTCGTATTCATACTTAACAATACGCATGATGTTCTTGACTTCGACTCGTCTCTATATAACATTTACGCGAAGCACAAAATAAGTATGATTCGCGTACGAACACTGCAATACTCACAAGAAGATTGTGTGTATGCTTTGCTTGTTGTGTTTATCTTTGTCTTTCCTTTCTTCTTTGTTTGTATATGCAACAACAACAAAGACTCCAAATTTTTGATGAATGATTCGAATCACTTATAAGTATTATAAATTTTTTTTTAAATTTATGAATCAGAATGAGTACGCATATGAATCAAACATATTTCGAATGTTGTGAGTTTGAAGTCAATGTTGTACTCATACTCATTGCAACATGTACTTATAAATCAATATTGTAGCGAGTACGAATGAGTCAGAGTAGTTGAATTTCAATTCTGTTGATTCATTCATACTCAAAATTGTATCAGTGCTTATGAGTAGTGAAAAAACGATTCATTGCTGATCTCTGGTTCATAGCCAAATAAATAATAATAAATAGTAGCCTAACACACCTATTTGACTGCGGCCATTAAAGACAAGTGCTGTGATGATTGTTTTAATGATTGAAGTTCATGACAGACCGAGTGTCATGTCAATCAGTCATTTGCTTACATTTTGTACAATTTCTCTGGACTTGCTTGGATCCTTTTCAATAGGATTTTAGTCAAATAAGTCTTTAGCTGATGAAAATTCCTACTTACTTACTTAATTGGCCTTTTACAAACCGATTAACAGGTTTTGGCCTGTCTTAACACATCCTTCCAGGTGCCTCTGCTTCTTGTGCACCTATGCCAGTTGATCACACCAGTGGATGACAGCCTTTCTTCGATTCGGTGCTTCCAAAGCGAATAAAGCCGCATTCTTCGCCAAATTCCGCATACCCCCGTTCTGCAGGAGCATTTTCCTTCATTCGAACAACATGGCCAAGCCCAGATGCTGGATGTTAATACGCAGCACAACATCTATGTCGTTGAGAAGCTCATACAGCTCACCGTTGGATCGGATGCGGAAATCATCGCCAAGATCTTACGCAGGACTTTTCTCTCGAATACTCTCAAGGCTGCTGCATCAACGCTTAATAGGATCCATGCCTTTGCGTCATAATGAAGCACGAGGATGATGCGCATCTTGTTGGGTATTAGTTTTGGCATATGAGAGAGATCTCTGCTACTCAATTGCCTGTTCAGATCTCCTGCATTTGATTCCTTGACTATATCAAAAGTGTAATTATCGACTGTTTTTTGAGATCCAGTATGTCGCACGTCTCTACTTGTCAATAGCAATTATTATGTTTTAAAGTCGCCAGGAAGCCAGGATTCGAGCCCCAGGCCAGACATCAAAACGAAAATATTTCTTCGGCGATTTCCTCTCAGCAGATTTCTGGCAAAAACTCTGAGAGTAAATTTGCCATGAAAAGTTTTTTTAAAAATCTGTCGTTCGGAATCGACTTTAAACTGTAGGTCCTGTCGCTAATGAATAAAATTAACATACCCAACACAAGCGCTGTGAGAAACTAGGTCAATAATCCTGACTAAAGGGTTGTAATGATGCATATTCCAGTCTCCGTATAATTTTCAAATTCCTTCAGAAGGCACAAGACTTTTCTGGAAGCTTTCTGCATATCATAGCAGAAAGGTCTCTGCTACTCAATTGCCTATTAAGACCAGAGTAACATTAAGACCTGTAGGCATAAGTTATCTGTGCATTATTTGGGATGAATCCGGTGATTAACTGTGGTTAACTAAGCATCATCTATAGAAGGGCCTACATTGATTATTGTGAAAAGGTGATCATGCAGTTCATAATTCGTGACCAAAGTCAAACGCAAAAGATCTTCCAGGTCAAAACGTCTACCCAAATGCAATAATATTGGACACCATTTGCCGTTTATCTAATCAGACTTTTGCCTACAAAGTGTTAAATTTTTTCCTTAAGAAAACTTCATAAAAAGGTGTGAATAGCATTCGTTGGAAATGTGGCACAAGAAAAAAAAGGATTTGTTTGCTCATCAACTAGCACTAGATAACAACACTACGATAGTAAAGCGTTTACGTTGACGTTGTGGCAACAGATGTTACACACACGTCTAATGAAAATTTCAACGAAATTGACCATGAGGACTTGAAAAGACAAATAATTTAGTCACGACCAAAAGAAATTATTAAAAAGAAGGTGAGGTTTTTTCTTTGTTGGATAAGTAATGAACGGATGGAATATGGAAATTTTAAGGTCACGTTTATGTGTTCCACACAATTATTGTTTGAGTCAACGACACACCCGGTACGTGGTTTTAAATCCCTAGGAATACTCGTGCATACTTTGTTTTCCGTATGTGTGAGTCTCATTTTTTTTAAATAAGCAGAGTACGAGTAATTCTTTAACAAAGAAGGCTCTCATAAGCAATTCTTTGTTTTTTTTTTTTGGAATTTAAAAAACAATTGATTTCATTTTAAATCTAATAATGTTTTCATTGTTGTTGATATTATTTGCTTAAACCATGTGAAATTCTATTTTAAAAAAAAAGGTCCTTACCAGCCTGTTGCTTTTTTGTTGATCGATCTTTGGTTTTCAAAGAATATTTTCATTGGCAGCTGCATATTTGCATATGCCGCCTCAACCGGACTAGACACAGTGGGTGTCAAAAGATAGTTTTTCCATTTGCATCTGTTCAATAAAACCATTTACAGCTCGTGCCCATCTGCAGATGCATTTGGCATTTGCCAGTGTTATAAGGACCTGTTTGTTAAGCAAACAGGACACTTGCCCGGGTGTATACAGGATTCAGGTTGCTTTCGAACAAATGGTAAAAATTAGTGTGTCTGTGTGTGTTTTTCTGTGTGCGTAAGTGTTTTCTGTTAAGAATTTAACCACAAACAGAGAAACTGTACATTTTTTTTCTAAGGGGAAAATGGAATTTTCATATTTATGATTTTGTAGGAAGGATTTCTTATTGTAATGATTTGAAAACGATTTTCTTTGATTTTAAAAAGTATTCTACAAAGCAGCCGTTCGTTCATAGGCTAATGAAATGCTAAAGAATTATTTTACTTTCCAAACTCTAATAGAAAGATAACATAAGTGAGTAGCTAATGACAGCGACCATAGCGCTTTACAGTATATAAATACGAATTTCACTATCAGCAGATACGCAGAGTCAATTGTCCTCATTGCCAGCATTTTCTATTCTTCTTTACTTCAATCGCTAGTGGCTTCCTGAACTTACCGCGATTGTGCCCTTTGTCCAGTGTCGTTGTCGCCGTTAAATAGTTTTCCTCTGTTAGATGGTTGTCGTTGTAGTTAGTTTTGTTTTTGGTGCTTCTCCAAAGTTGGGACGGTGTTGTTCAAAGGGCCACCAGTCCCGAACCGTTTAAATTTCAACTGGTAGCAGACTGAACTGCGTAGGTCAACTGTAGGCTTAATTCTGGTACCACGGGTGTCGTGAGCCTCAGATATTCGCCTCTGCCCGACAATGGTGAGGACCCCTTGTGGGAGCAACGTGTTGACTGTGGTTTATACCTAAATCGCGGGAAGAGCGCAAACTCATTGTGGCTTTGCACTCTCAACCATTGTGAAAAGCTGAGTTTAGATAGTCTCCCACCCCTAACCAATAGGGAAATCTTGCAAAATTCCAAGGCTTCAAATTGGTACCGACATATGGCGATGCGATCAATGATATGCTCTTGCATCCCATATATTTGCATCATTGTGCGTAGGGGCGCTGGTAGACACATTGTAGTAAAGTGGGGTAAGCCCTCACGGCGATACTCACATAAAGACCCTGGACTAATTCCACTCCAACCAATTAATTTGTCAATTAAAATCAATTAAATTGACTTTACTCTGGCCTTCTATTGTAGCAAAGGGCTGGGCTTGATCTTGAAAGATGCTAAACTATCGTTTAATCGTCGTAGTCTAGTAGGAAGTGTATCGGATAATTCAACATAACGCCACGGTTCAAAATCAAAACGAAATTATGAACAAAAAAACAGTTGATCTGCAATGCAATTTCCAATGATATCCCTAAATCATGTAATCCATATATGACTCGCCTTAGAATGATTCAAAATTTTCCTATGTAATCCTCGGCCCACGTGAATGATGATGGACGTTAAGATTGTCCGAGTAAATTAAAATTTTTAGAAAAAAAATCCCACCACCCAATGAGGATTGTGTGATTTTCAGAAAGGCCATAACTGTCGTCGTGAGAAAACTGCATTGGTCTGGGAACTAATTCGTCATTACAAAACTTTAGTTAGGATTATGGCCTTGCATCTAACACCACTTATGTGGTGTGTGTGTTAATTTTAAACCTGAGTGGCGGCACCTACACTTTAAAATCCGAACGACAAATTTTAGAGAAACTTTTCATGGCAATTATATTGCTCTCAGAGTTGTTGCCAGAAATCTGCTCAGAGGAAGTCATCAGAGAAATATTTTTTCGTATTTGATTTAGTTGGAATTATCTGACCTGGGGTATGAACCGTGGCCTCAGTTCTAATAAGCCAACAGACTACCTACTAAATTACGGCGCCTACATAAGAAGTGTATTCAGTCCTTAAATCGTATAGCCACTACTGTACAATTGGAATTTCCAAGCGACCCATGTCTTACTGGAAAATATACTGACGGTCTTGACATTTCCTCAAATGACTTCTGCAGGAACTGTTGGTCTATGGAAGAAATCGTCTTTCTCCTCATGTGTCAATGGCCTCCTCTTGTCTTAAGAGAACTTGATACATAAACCTTGCTATAATAAAAAGATTTATTCTGCAGTCGCTTTGTTTTCTAAATAAGGATTGTTTAAGCCCAGGATTGAATATTAGTTCTGATTAACCTAAGCGAACCTTGGTCTTTAAGGAAGAGCCTTCATCTACGCTCACCTAACCCAAAGATTAAGGAAAAATACTTTCTGAATGGGAAAATAATCAATTTCGTTTATTATACATATTATAACGGGTGATTTTTTAGCTATTAACTTTTTGGCGACACTGGTTTAAACAGCTCACGCACGTTTCGTATTTCGTTTCACAGGCAAACATCTTCAGTTTGGTCTATAATTTAACCATGAATTGCCTTACAAACGTACAACGCTTGCAAATCACTGAATTCGTGCTCTGTTAAGAAAGTTTATCCCGTGCTTCTTTTATTTTATGGTCAGCTTAATCGATCCACTGAAGCGGCTGTTCAGGCTATTGTGACTGAATTTCGCACCTAACTTACATTGTTGGACTTTAAACCACCAATACGCTTACGAAGAGTGCGAACTGAAGAAAATATCGCAGCTGTATGGGCCAGTGTTAATGATGACCATCAATTATCGATTCGTCGCCGTTCGCAGTAATTGGGCCTCTGTTATTCAACTATGTGGAAAATTTTGCGGAAGGAATTAGGTGTGAAGCCTTTCAATATACAGCTGGTGCAAGAATTGAAGCCGAACGACCTACCGCAACACAGAATTTTTGGTGAATGGGATCTTGGTTAGTTGGCCGAAGATCCACTTCTTAATCGAAAAATTGTGTTCAGCTACGAGACTCATTTTTGGCTCAATGGATACGTAAATAAGCAAATTTATCGATTTTGAAGTGAAGATCAGCCAGAAACATTGCAAAAACTACCAATGCATCCAGGAAAAGACACAGTATGGTGAGGTTTATGGGCTGCGAATCGTAACGTAACTGCTGAATGGTGAGCACTACCGTGAGATGAAATCCAACTTATTTTTGCTCAAAATGCAAGAGCTTGGCTTACATGAAATGTGGTTTCAACAAGACGATGGTGCCACATGACATACAGCACGCGTAACAATGGACTAATTGAAACGCGAGTTCGGTGAACATTTTATTTCACATTCGGGACCGTTCAATTGGCCACCTAGATCGTGCGATTTAACGGCTTTAGACTATTTTTTGTGGGGATATGTTAAAGTCGATCTCTATACAGACAAGCCCGCTTCAATTGATGCATTGGAAGATAACATTGAAGCATTTATTCATGAGATACCGGCCGAAATGTTGGAAGGAGTATATCAAAATTGGACTAAGCGGATGGATTATTTGAGTCGCAATGGCGGTCAATTTTTGCATGAAATAATCTTCAAACATTAAATTATATGTGGACCGTACTATCGATTCAAATAAAGATTTCAAACATTTTTCTGAATTTTATGTGTTTTTTTTTTTTTTGGAAAAATGTTTCTATAACAATCACTGAGGATATCAATATCGTTACATTTCAGAATTTAATGGAACATTGAATTAAATTGAGCTGAGCTGAGCAGCTCTAACAAGCCTTGAATGTCTGGCCATTTTATGGAGCAATGAAAGATTTCATAACATTCCATAACATAACATTATTAAAAATCTTTTCAATGCTTAAAGAGATATTAGAATCTTGAGAAATGAGATTGTTCAGGTTGTTGCTATAATGTAGTCGCTGTAGTCTAGCTGATCCAGATCAGACATGAAAACTAAATATCAAGAAATATTTCTTCGGCGACTTTTTCTTTGTAGATTTCTGGTAAAAACTCTGAGAATAAATAGAAAATTTCCATGAAATGTTTCTCAAAAATCTGTTGTTCGGAGTCGATTTTAAAGTGTAGCTCCAGCCACACACGTTTAAAATTGACACACATAACATAAGTGGTGTGAGAAACTAGGCCGCAATCCTGACTGAAGGGTTGTAATGGTCAATTATGTATGTATGTATGTATGTAGATAGATACAATTTAAATTTTTGTCCTCTTATGAACCTTTTTAAGTTGACCACATTAAATCCAAATAAACCTTCCTTGACTCTTGATATTTTCAATACAGACAAGTTTGCAACTGAATTCCTCTTGAAGCCTTTAAAGGCAGAGCAGCAATGGTGCCGCAAACTTTAAGCAGAACAGTAGAGATGAGCAACTTGTGGAGTTCATTGTATAAGAAAGAGGTCTGTTAAGAGAAATCAATTCAAAGACTATAATACTGTTACGTTACGTGGAAATGGAAATGGTGGAAGCTATCGTCATCTCTTGCGTATGTTAATTTTCTATTTACGTGTAATGGAATCTAAAGTGCAACGTCTATTTCAAACAACTGCTTTGAGAGTGAGAGAAAGAAAGTGAGAACTTTTGACATCAGACTGCGATCCTATAGCTTGGTTTGAACTTAGAGCTCCCACGAAGTTAGCCAGTTCACTACCCAACATTACTAAGGAAACCAATGGAAATTATGAGTTAAAATTAATTGAATTCATATTATTGGAATTATCCTTTGATTGGCGCCATAACACTCACTTTAATTAATTAAGAATTGACAATAAGGGTGTGTGCCTGGCATAAATTAATGATTAGAATTTAAATTAAAACCCTTTTATTAATAAAATTTATAGAAATTAAAATAAAACACAATAACTCACCTTAACATTCGTTTCTAAACGCAGCTGCTTTGTTTTTTTTAGAGAGTTTTGTAATGGAAAAATATTTTTTATTGGGAATTTTAATCCTTTTTCTAATAACCTAAGAGTTTGAAATGCATTTTTTTAGTTTTTTATCGAACCTAATACCAATTAAAGAAGTACAAGCCGTTTATTTTGCTGTCTGCTGCCTTTTTTTCTAGACATACGCACTCTTTATAAATTTTTTTTATTCGTAGTTTTTTTTCCTTGATCTCGAGACAACAATCAGATGGTCAAGAAGAAATTATTGTCTGCCTGAATGAAGAAAAAAAAAGAAACAAAGAGCGATTGCAACTGCCAGGCAAAAACAGAATTTGAAGGCAAAATTTACTACACAAATGAGCAGCAATTCAATTTGCCTTTTAATAGCGCAAACAACAGAGAAAAAGAGAGAGTGAGAGAGACAGAGTGAGAGAGAGACAGAAACATAAACCCTTTTACCTTTCTCTTGGCCATAAGCGAAAAGGGACAAATCAAAGGTGTTATTTACAGTTCTTGACCCTCTTTTTAACTGCTTCTTCATCTTCAAACTCTACATAAGTCCTCTTGAGCATGTCCGTGTTGTCTGATCATTTTCATTTTCTTTCAAAACGATCATCGTTTGTGTGAACTCTTCAGCTGAAGTTGATGGTTTTTCAAGTGACTGACTGACTGAGTGGTGGTGGTGGCATCTGCTAACGCGCATGCGTGCATACGTAATGACCAACTGCCAACACTAATGAGGCAACACAGGGGTTTTCGAAAAATACGACCAAAAAAAACCATCCGACTGACTGACTTAAAGTTTCTTCTTCTACTTTCTCAAGGATGAAAACGTGTGAGAGTGAAGTGAGTGAGTGAGTGAGTGTTTCGTTTTTTTGCATTCATTTTTTATTTCTCTGGCCAAATTCCAAAAACAAAACAAAAGAAATCCTTTAAGTGGCCAACAGAGAAAGAGAAAAGAGATGAAGTGATAAAGCAGAGAAAAAGCAGTTGTTTTTCAAAATACACACAACAAAACAAAATCTGCTCATTTTTTGTTTTTGTTTTTCTGTTACGAAAGGAACACACGTTCAAGAAACCCTTCAGGTTAAAGACATGTGAGGTTTGATCTCTTTGGACTTCTTTTTTTTCCTTTTTTTGAGAACGAAAATAAAAACAATTTTACAGATGCTATGCAAAGCCCAAAAAAAAAACCAAAGAAAACAACGCTATGAACGCATTGAAGGCCGTAAAACTAATGCCACCAATGATTAGCTGCAAGCAATTATTATAGAAATCGAAACATGCTTTAACCACTAAAAAGCAAATCCTTATGAAGGACTATGAATATGGATTTACATGCTAGAGTCCTTAATAATGTCCTTAATAATGAAGACACTTTCAGAGGAAACAACAACGCCTACATCTTTTTTATTGGCAGTAGATGGTGCCAACCATTGCTCGGTATGCTTAGGTATTGTTTGGTAATACAACGACTAAAATCTCGTCCATCTTTAATATCTCAATCCATTTAGATTCCCAGAGATCTGCAAGAAGTTATTTCTTTAAGTGGTCAACATCGGCTACAGGTGCCCTGGTTCCAAATGGCCTGCATTGTATTATCGCCCCACTAGGTAGGTAGGTAGAAAAAGCCGTATCTCCCCCCCCCCCATGGCGTCATAAGCGGACATCCTTAGCCCGCACACAGGATCTATTGTGATACAATAGTTTCACATTCTCCCTTATTCTAGGAACCATTCGGAGCTTGCGATGAAACGACTCAGACTGCTAATATCCATGCATGACAGTTCATCTATATCCTCCAGGTAGTAGGCACCCTGATGTCACTTTCTTCTCCGACCAAGTGCCGGGCATATGCACAGTAGATGAGGAATAGACTCATCCTCCTCCTCATCTTAACAAATTTTACATTAATCATCTGGACTTGTAGATATGATTTGAGTGGCAAACAGTCTCTTTCCAGATATAAAACGGACACCTAGTATCCAAGGTGTAATTAGAAAAAAAGTGTTTAACGATCTCGGCAACATAGTTAGAGAATCACTTTTGGACTACCACCGAGGCACCATAAACTGAAATGTTACGTAGAAAACTATAGAACTAGATAGAGGGATGATCAAATTCAAGTTCCAAATAAAATTCATCTGAATAGGAAAGCCCTAACAGGGCCCTCAACTTCACACGCCAATTTGAACCGCTTAGGCAAATAATCAGGAATTTAGAACAGATGAATGGAACATGAAAACTATCAAAAGCTTGAGATTCTAATGCTTAAGGGAAGAAACTTTTAGAGACACTACTTAGCTTAGAGAGATAAGAGGAACCAGATTTTCACAATAATTTTCGGACAACAAGACGATACGATACCTTATATCGACAAAGCAAGAAACGATTTGATTAGAAGATGGCGATTGAAGTCGCCGTAGTCCAGTAGGTAGTATGTTGGCTTATTAGACTGAAGGCCCGAGTTCAAATTCCAGGTCAGACATCAAAACTTCGAGCTTAAATAAAATTGCCAATGAAAAGCTTTTTAACATCCAGTGTTTCGGCCCAAATTTCGCTGCCATAGATCATCAGGACTCTCCGTCTCGCCGGTAGCGGGGCTCCAATATTCGCCATTAATCTGCTAAGCTGTCCAACGATCTTCTGGGCTTTCTTAGCCGAGTACTGATCCAGTGTGGCTCGTCATATGGAATTGATTGATTTGAATGTAAGTCTTCTCCCACATGATTTTAGGTTTGAACTTGAATGTCTCCATCAATTGTTCTGAGCGAAAACCGTGAGCGGGCTTTTTTTTCTTTATTAAAAATTTAACAATTTTTTGAGGATAAGAACCCATCGCTGTAGTCTAGTAAACAGTGTGTTGGCTTATTAGTCATAAGGCCCGAGTTTAAATCCCAGATCAGACATCAAAACGAAAATATGCATATTTCTGGCAAAAGCTTTGGGCCTAAATAAAATTGCCATGAAAAGTTTCTCAAAAATCTGACTTTCGGAATCGACTTTAAACTGTAGGTTGCACCACTCGCGTTTAAAATTAACGTACACACAACAAAAGTGATGTGAGAAACTAGATCGTAGTTCGGACTCAAGGGTCTGCCGTATTTGAATATGGAAAGCTTTATCACGTCATTTGATCTACTGATCGAACGTGATGCACTGGAGATATGATTTCGAAATTCTTGCAAAAGCAAGAAGAGAATGCTACTGCCTCTTCTATTGTTCGGTACATCAGTTCACTGAGTTTACGTGGTATGAGAAACTAGATCGTAATCCTGACTGAAGGCTTGTAATGACCAATTAAGTATGTATACGGGGCCAAGGGTATTTTCAATGGATTACTTGGCGTGATGATGATGATGAACATGATACAGAACTTTCTGTCATTAGCCAGTATTTAATCGCTTAAGCTTCTAATGTTTGAGGCTAGAAACTCTAATTACCTTAGGGAGAGAAGAAGGACTGGATTTTCTATGAATTTTCGCTTAACAAGGGTATGCGTTAGGCAAGAAACAATTTGGTTAGAAGAAAATCGATTCCTATTTGACTCCAGATAAAAATCGGCTAAAAATTATTTTTTTGTGAGACTGTAACAGAGCATAAAGCCGCTTTTGAATTTTAACATTTAAGGACCTTGTGTTACTGAAAGGATTAAATAAAAAAAGCAAACACACCTTGTGCA
Source organism: Sarcophaga peregrina (assembly GCA_014635995.1). Classification (NCBI taxonomy): domain Eukaryota; kingdom Metazoa; phylum Arthropoda; class Insecta; order Diptera; family Sarcophagidae; genus Sarcophaga; species Sarcophaga peregrina. The sequence goes on from CM025789.1 coordinate 100,350,679, forward strand.
GTTGTTTTTTAATTTTTTTTTTCTTCTTATAGTCGTGTTGGCTAAAAAGGACATCAACAAATCGATCGAAATGCTTTATAGCGAGTATCACTGTGTTTTTCCTGGTTTCCTTTTTTATTTTTGGTTTTTTGTCTTACGAAAGATGTGTTCATTTAAAACCTTTAAGGCAATTAAATTCCTGTGTTCCTTTGCTTTTGTTTTCCGGGTTATAAAATAATAAAAAATAAAACATGGATATCACAGCTGTTAACTGGAAACAACTCTTTCTTAGGGCATCTTAATATGGCCTATTACATATGAAAGGACATTTGGTTTCTGTTGCTGGGATGTGTGTGTTTATTTCAAATCGAAAAAATTTTCAATTGAATTGTAAAAAAGAATTTTTGAAGAAATTTAAAACAAGGTTTCGATTCAATTTTTTTAAGTTTTTGTTTAACACTCTCTAAGCAAGACGCCTACATATGCTGTCTAAGAAAACAAAAACTCGACTTCTTTAAACTCCATATGTTTATGGAAGTATCCTTTGCTCTGTTTTTTTTTTTTTTTTTGGAAGGACAATGTTTTTATTTTCAGTTGTAAAGTACTTAGCACGTGTGAAATTTGCATAAAAAAAATTAAAGAAATTTTGCTTTAAAAAAAAACTTTTTCCTTAAAGACACGAATTTTTTTTTTTCCTTAAAGTCCTCTATGACCAGGTGCAGCACATTTCTCCGACCATGCTGTCGCATTTTCTTTTCATTTCTTTTATCATTTTTATCATCTAAGGTGCTGATTTTAAGTACTCCTGTATGCTTGTATGTTCGCTTGACCATTTGTTAACATTTCATTTACATTGGCAAAGAAAAATCTTTCGCTTCTCTTTCCATTTCTCTGCTTTAATATTTCATATCCTGGATAATAGTAGCACTACTCTAAAGGACACTTTTTAAGTGAGTGTGTCTAAGTATTGTTTGCTTCACTAAACATATTTCCTTTGTTGTCCAAGTCCTTTTGTATGTCCTGTGTGTTAATGGCGTAATAATTTATAAAGTTGTGACTGAAGTACAGAGCCATTAAATCTTTTATGAGGACAATTTATTACAAATCACGTTGCGATTCCTTCTGTTTTTCTTTAAAAATATTTAATATTTCCTTTTCAATCGCATACAATAATTTATCATTTTAAATATGTCCATACGTACGTTGAAGATTCTATTAAAATCTTATCATCAAGAACTTCAATTAAAAAAGATTTCAAAAGAATAGATTTTTTCAAGCATAAGGACCATTTCATGTTGTCGTAAAAGAAACTTTATTTCCAAACGAAGACACATTCCCTATTACAACGTTGCTCTAATGTATCAATAGTATTGGATACTCTATACACATAAAAGCTACTTCCCTTTCAGCATAAGGCAACAATGAAAGCCCTCCGACATTTGCCAGATTTTGGGCAGTTGTTCTTACTTCATTTCGAGATTTGTTGAGTTTTCTCTTCCATTTTCTGCTGATCGACATTTTAAAGTGCAAGATCTGTTAGCTTACCGTCCAGACTTCCTTACTTACTTAATTGGATTAACAATTAACGGATTTCGACCTGCCGCAACACATTCTTCCAGGCGCCTTTGCTTCTTCTGCGTGCCTTCGCCAGTTGGTCACACCAATCGATGCCAAGGCTTCTTCAATTTCGTCCTTCCAACGGTTACAAGGACATGCTCTTCCCCGAATTACACAGATCCCTGCATCAAATAACCGTTTCGTCGGAGCGTCCTTCTCCATACGAACGTCATCGCCGATGCAGCGCAGTCGCTGGATGTTAATACGCTGCACAACGTCTATTGTTGTTGAGGAGCTCATACAGTTCACTGTTTTATCGGTTTCGGAAATTATCGCAAACTAGCACTGGATTGAAGATTTTACGTAGGACTTTTCTCTGGAATATTCTCAAGGCTGCTGAACTAGTGCTTAATAGAGTCCAAGCCTTTCCACTATAAAGAAGCACGGGTAGGATGAGCGTTTTGTAGAGTATTCGTTGTCTGTCTGTCATCCAGAATGGTGAAAAAAACGTACATCGAAGTGCTTATCTGACTATGAAGTCTTATTATTCGAAAAGTATGACATGGTACAATGGGTCAATTTCAACCTTCGGGTACTGTGCTTGTCTTGACCGACAGATGTACGTCCTCTAACCTATGATATAAGATTTGCTACCTACTTTTCTGTTACGCAGGCGCTTAGGAAGCGAATAGTGAACATTGGGAAGCTCGGGTTACCAATGTCTTTTGAAGATTCCCAGCCTTATGCTGGAATAGCTAAACAAAAACGCACGACCCAGTGCCAGACTCCAGCCACGAGCCATCCGTAAAGATTCCTTTACCGTCAAGTAAAGGGTCCGCCAAATAATTTTTTTCTTTTTTAAAAATGTTTTAAAAAAAACCTATTGAATATTTTCTTAAATTTCTTTTTTTATTTGAAAGTACAATCCTTCCGGTTAATAATGGAAAATAATTTCATTCAAATGGCTGCCTCGGCTGGCCTTGCAGTAACGTACACGATCGGTCCAATTCTTAAGTGCATTATCGATTGTGTGCAGCAGTATTTCACCAATGGCTTCACGAATATTGTCCTTTAAAGCGTTAATGTCTCTGGTTTGTCGGCGTAACACTTATCTTTGACGGCACCCCACAAATAATAGTCCATCGGCGTCAAATCGCAGCTCCGAGGTGGCCAAACAACATCAGCTCTGCGGATGGTAACGCGATCTTCAAAAACATGGCGCAAAACATCGTATATAGCTTCGGCTGTGTGGCACGTATCGCAGTCCATTGGCTGTAACGGCGATCCACTACTTTGTCATTTTCGAAGAAAAATGGCGTAATTATGCCTCTGATCCAAAATCCGCGTCAAACAGTGACTCGTTTTGGGTGCGTCGAATTTTCAACGTATGCGTTCGGGTTTTCTGTGCCCCAAATGTGACAATTTTGCTTGTTTCCATACCCGCCAAGATCAAAATGAGCTTCATCTCAAAAGATGATTTTTTTGCCAAAATCGCTATCTTTTGTAAGTCGATCGCAGGCGCACTTAGCGAAGCGAAAACGAATGGTCCATTGGCTTCAACTCCTGAACCAATTGGGCTTTGAATGGCGAAACGAATTGAAGTTGATAGCTCTTCACGCACACTTTTTCTCGGGTGTTCGCACTGTTTTTGGCTTTTTGCGCGTATATCGGTGAGGATACCAGTTTCTTTCACTTTTCTCACAAGATAACGACCATACGAAGCTGGTGGTACTTCTCTTCTTCCAAAATCCGTACGTAATTTTCGCACACATTCTGCAACATTACCATGATTTTTAAAGTAATGTCGCAATATTTCCTAGCGTTTTTCAAGCGCATACACAACCATATTCGTTCAGCGGAAGGATAAAACTAATTATCTGTCAAATTAGACATGAGCTAAGTGCTACCATTCACGAAATAAGCACTAGTTGAAAAAAAACGTTAGATGGCGGACCCGATTCAATACTGCTTCCTAACTGGAAAAAAACAACGATGTCTGCTTGCCGTAAACACATCACCTGACAATAGAATGCACAAAACCAGATTGTGAATCTGAATTCGACAAACCTCACAGTCTTGAAATGTCCGAATACTTCGATCCTAGCAAGACTCCTTTCATAAAACATCAGAAATTTAATTTTCGCCAGTTTCTTCAACACCACCTCCTTCCAACTTCTCAAACTTGCCGCCGCTAAAGTCACCCCACCAGCATACTGGTAGTGATAAATTGGAACCGGTACGACTACAAAGCCACTTTACCATCTTTATATCTTGCTATGGAACTGCATTGAGTCTAAACTTCAACCCTCCATGCAAGTAAGTTTCCTATCCTAGACAACCTCAGCATGGACACAATTTTCGTATGTTTTTCATCGAATTTGTTTATTGTATCCTGCTTGGCAAATAATTCCTCACTTATGCCATAAATAGGCCCTTTCAACAGAAAACAGTTCCAATTTCTTTTTATTCTATGTATAGTAATGCCACCCCCCCTTGATCATGTAAATCATTACGAAATAATTTCTTTCTAAATCTCAACCAATTTCCGTTCGATTTTAAATAGATTTTCTCGTAATCACGTGAGATCATGTCAGTGATGTTTAACTTTCATATGCAATTTTCGCAATTTAAAGAAGATTTTTCGTCAAGCATTCCCACCACTAAGCATAACACCGCGACAGGAGGTACGAAGCCAATATCATCCAATCGTTCCATTTAAGCACATTTGGTTTCATAACGAAAGAATTTTATTTTTTCATTTCCATGGAAATACAATTTTCTTTAAACAGCAACAACAAAAAACATTAACAGAGACAAAGTTTAGAAACATGACAACACCAGTCATCATCAATATGTGGCTCGAGTAGCCGACAGCAAATTATTGTTGTCATCATCATCACTGTGGTCTATTGCTAGTTTGCTGTTGATGTTGCTGAGAAAAGTGAATAAATATAAGAGGAAGAAGAAGAAAAAAATTATTTTAAATAAATTACGGTGATAATGGGTCAAAGAATTATTTTTTTTTTCTTTTTCATTGTTTTTGTTTTTATTTTTAGTTGTAAACGAGTGCCATGCAATTGTAACAAGCAACAGTATTTGCAACATCTTTTTACAAACGTTAACAGCAACAACAACAATAAAGAAAACATTAAAGGGTCTGTTGCAACAATAACATCAGTTGGCAACATACTCACTCAGTCACTCACTTACAGGTATTTACGCCAACAATAAACGAACAATATAATTTGCAATCTAAGACACTCGTGGTGTTGTTCATTACAGCAAAATTATTGGTGAAGGGCAAAAGTAATTTTCTGTAAATACCAGTTCTATGGAAACACAAATTATTTGAAGGATAGATAATCGATTATGAAAGTTAGTACAGAATTTATGAGCTAGATTGCTTGAAACATTCAAAGTCTTGAGATCTGTCTTAAATTTTTAACACACATCCCCCAACCCCCTAAACGGAATATACCTGCACCCTATTATGTCGCTCTGGTAAGAGAAAATAAAAGCCTTCAAATCCGCCTTTATCGTCGATTTGTTTGACCGGCATAGAGAGATGAGATCTATCTTAAGGTTTTGCCCCCTCCTAAATGGAATGTGCCTCCATGGTAGCCGCCTAATACATCGCTCTGTTAAAAGAGAAGAAGAGCCTTCACATCCGTCTTTATTGCCGATTTGTTAGCTCGACATAGAGAGATAACATAGAAGTTATTTGTTAGGTCCTTAACAACTGTACTGCAGCGTTCAAACTCTTGAGATCTGTCTTAGGTTTTTGCCCCTAGAAATGGAGTATGCGATCATGACAGCCGTCTCTTATATCGTTTTGTTAATTGAGAAGAAGACCCTTTACATCCGTCTTTATTGCCGATTTAATAGCCCGACATAAAGAGATAACATAGCAGCTGTTTGTTAGGTCCTTAACAACTGTACCGCAGCACTCAAGCTCTTGAGATCTGTTTTAAGTTTTGGCCCCCAATAAATGGAATGTACCTGCGTGGTAGCAGCCTATTATATCGCTCTGTTAAAACAGAAGAAGACCCTTTACATCCGTCTTTATTGCCGATTTGATAGCCCAACATAGACAGACGACAAAGCAGTTGTTTGTTGGGTCCTTAACAACTTTACTGCAGCACTCAACTGTTAGGTTTTTGCCCCTTATAAATAGAGTGTGCCTCCATGGTAGCCGCCTGCTATATCGCTCAATTAAAACAGCACTCAAACCCTTGAGATCTGTCTTAAGTTTTTGCCCTCTCCTAAATGGAATATGCCTGCATGGTAGTCGCATCTTATATCGGTGTGTTAAAAGAGAAGAAGAGCTTTCACATCCACCTTTATTGTCGATTTGATTTCCCGACATAGAGAGATAACATACCAATTGCTTGCTTTATCTTTAGCCACGAGTTCCGACCTTTTAGGAGGCTTCTTTTGGAGGGATTTCAATACCGTTTATTATCAAAATGTATAACCTTGGTCCCGTGGTCTAGTGGGTAGTGTGTTGACTTATTATACAAAAGGCGCGGGTTCGTATCCCAGGTCAGACATCAAAACGAAAAATATTACTTCGGCGACTTCCTCTCAGAAGATTTCTGCAAAGACTCTGAGAGTAAAAATTGCCATGAAAAGCTTCTCAAAAATCTGTCATTCGGAATCGACTTTAGGTCCCGTCACTCATGTATAAAATTAACGCACACAACATAAGTGGTGTGAGAAGCTAGGTCGTAATCCTGACTGAAGGGTTGTAATGGCCAATTATATATGTATGAAACCTTGATTGTAAATTCGAAGTTTGTATTGACAGTTCCGATCTTATTCAACATTCCCATGTTGTGAAGAGAGCCTATGGCATTAGTTCAACAATCGTATTCAGCTATTTGCCTATCATTAACACAGAAATGTTATCCACGTAGTACGCTGTCTTATAGAGACCTTACGTTGACTAACTTTTTCCCTAGTTTGGTGGATCGTGATCAAGTGAGCTTTCAGTTTCAAAGCTATCACTCCTATCAACCTAACTAGTATTATGACTTCTTCGAAAGTACTTTTGCCCTTAACCAATATTTTTTTTTGTTTTTTTTTGTAGTAAAGTGTGCTTTTAGAAATGAAAAATTATTTGCAAAGTGGATGGATGAATAGCTGGTAAAATGAATGTATGAAACACAACGAATGAATGAATGAATGTATGAATGACTGAAATTGTAGCAAGAAAGGATGGATGGTTGGCAAGATGAATTGCTGGCTGGATGGATGACGGTTTGCTTGAATGAATGGATTAAACGTAAATTAAGCTACAAAACAACAAGCATTAGCTCCACTTAAGAAGCAGATGTTGTACGATAAAGGTAGAAACACAAATACAAGAAAAATGTTTCGTTTTTCTTTTTATTCTTTTCCATCTTCTTCTTCCGTCTTTATGATGGAAAAAAAAGCATACTTAAACAACAAGCGAAAATTACAACGATCTAATTTAGTTCAGGTGTTTCATAGGGTTAAAGCTGGCTTTGGTCTACAAGCAGGTAAGACAATAAAAAAAATTTCCAAAGAAAAAAAAACTAAACACAGTTGAAAACTAAGCCATGTGAGTGATTGAATGTTAGCAGGAAAAAACAAAGAAAAAAATTGCTTCGTTTATATCACCCTCACCGCTTAATAGTGGCCACCATAGCCATCGCCATCGTCGTCATCGCCGTCATTATTTGTTACCAAAAATTAGTTTCAATGTAAGACGCATGGAAAGGGTTATACGGCAATATGGTGTTGCTTTGTTTTCTTGTTTCTCTACAAAATAATTTCAATAATTACGGAATAACATTTGGTTTCATACGATATTCTGTGATCCGCAATTTTATTTTTTGTTAGCGAAACTTAAAAAAAAATTGCGTTTTTTTTCAAATTAAAAATGATGTTGCATTTGATATTTAAAAACTATAATTAAAGAAATTAAAATCGCTCATCAGGAACCACATTTATAATTAATTTTCAATTAAAACCTCTTGCGAATCAATTATAAGAAGAATACTTCTTTTAACAAATAAAATTCTCCTGTTACGGTGTTCGTGGTTAAACTCCTCCGAAATGGATCGACCGATTTTCATAAAAATAACATGCACAACATGGGTGGTGTAAGACATTAATTTGTAATCCTGTTAAGTATGTTAAACCCCCAAATGGCTGGTATGTGGTTAACACCCGAAAATCGTCTCAGAAAGCTGAATCAGCAAGTCAAAGGAAATTATATCTCCTACCTTCTGCTATATGAGCTTTAAGGTTTCAAGCTTCTGATAGAGCCATAACCTTTCTGTAGAGTAGAAAGAGACTATTTGGAAGGGTATACTCGCCGAAACGGATGGGAAGGACATTATTCCAGGGCGTAAGGGCCTGCATGTTATAATATTTTAAGTATGACGAGTATGACGAGTATACTCGTCTTTGACGTGGTATCCCGCACTGCCAAGACGAGTATACTCGTCATACTTTTGAATTGGCAAAATTTCCCAATCGACAATAGTGACTTTTTAAGTATTACTGATTTTCGCAATGTGTCTCATTTTATTCCAGTTTCTTTATTTTATTCATCTGCGTGATTTATTATTTGTTTTTCTACAACAACGTACGCAATATACGCGTCTTAGGCAGTGCGGGATACCATGTCAAAGACGAGTATACTCGTCCTAGGCAGCATACCTGTTACTGTGTTATAGGCTGACTATAAATATGCATATTTGCGTATCCATAGAGATGGAAATGGATTCCGTAGGATGGATTGTGTATAGGTTATTCGTTTCAACGTCTACAAAGATTCAAGCGCTTTCATCCGTAAAGGTAGTAGATTAATTGGAATTTATTTTGGTCAATACTCGGACATCCTCTGCTTTGAGACTGCCAATACCATTGCTGTTAACGAAGTGCAAACATAGGACGTGTGTAGTCTGGAGGCAAAGTCCCATTACAGCTACAATGAGGTCCCTAAGATTTAATAAAAACTTGTGCCGTAGTCTAGCAGGTAGTGTGTTAAATTATTAGACGAAAGTCCCGAATCCTAAAAATATGAAAAAGATATTTCTCAACAGCTTTTTGGCAAAAATTCTGAGATCAAATAAAATTGCTTTTCAAAAATCTGTCGTTCGGAATCGACTTTAAACTGTAGGTCCCGCCACTAATGTATAAAATTAACGTACACAACATAAGTGGTGTGTGAAGCTAGGACGTAATATTGACTGAAGGGTTGTAATGGCCAATTATGTATGTATGCATGTATGAACGTGAGATAACTTATCTGCCACTTGGCAGCGGAATACCCATTTCACATATGAATTCATTCGAAGTTGTCAATGTACTAGCCTTCGTAAGTTCATCAGTTTTTTTGCTGTCGTGAATATACTCGTGTAGAGAAATCCATTTCCATACGTAAGTGCCAGTTCTTAGCCATGGATTTGGTTATGACTGTCCTTTTGATTAGGAGTTGGAGACTATCTAAACTCCTTTGTGAAAGTGGTAAAGATAGTGTAACGCCATGCCCAGCCTGGCAATCTCCCTGCAATTTGTGTATAAACCACAGCCATCGCGTTACTTGCAGAAGGGAGTCTCACCATTGTCGGGGCATAGACAAGGCTCTGGTACGATAGTTAAGCTTCCGGTCAGGCTTCGCAGTCCAGTCTGCTACCAGTTCAACCTCAAACAGTTCGGTTGTGGTGACACAATAAGAAAGGATGATTCAAAGCCTCTAAGCGGTTGCGATTTTATGCAAGGCATTTAAAGATGCCAGTCAATTTAAATAATTCTCTTCCCAGTATTATAACGTCTTGTGAGAATATAGGTTGATTGTTTAAGTCAACACCAATCTCTTGAAGTCGCCGTGGTCTAGTGGGTAGTGTGTTGGCTTATTAGACAAAAGGCCCGGGTTCGAATCCCAGGTCAGACATCAAAACGAAAAATTTTTCTTCGGCTACTTCCTCTCAGCAGATTTCTGCCAAAGACTCTGAGAGTAAAAAATTGCCATGAAAAGCTTCTCAAAAATCTGTCGTTCGGAGTCGACTTTAAACCGTAGGTCCCGCCACTCATGTATAAAATTAACGCACACAACATAAGTGGTGTGAGAAGCTAGGTCGTAATCCTGACTTGAAGGGTTGTAGTGGCCAATTATGTATGTATGTAATCTCTTTGAAGATTATGGTGTATTGAGCTCTATTTTCTTGGCCTAACTTTTATAGAAAATTCCTCTCGGCTCGTCCTTTGCAATGGGCCTTCATATTGTACAGTTAATGGTCAAGACTTTATTTTGAGCCTACAAAACGGGTAATACCAGCCCGTATAAGTCTTAAAAAGCTGCAATTTTATTTTGTCTAATTTTAAGGTCACCTAATAAATGCTTATGCTTGTGTATAGTGTTCGTAGATACATTTCCTTCTAGGGAAAGAATATTTAAAGGACGTCCAGACAGATAAAATTCAAAGAATTTTTAAAATATGTTTCAATATCAGATGCTTCTGATAACATACCTTGGAATGTAATACGATATCGTTGTAATTACGGACATTTTCTTATAATTTGTTAAAAGAAAAACTATCGTTTACATTTGAAAATTTTTCTTTTCAATAGGCCACAAACCACAATAGGCCTCTTAATAATTTTTGTGATAAAAATCTTTGAAGAAAAAAATTCCCTCAAAAAGAAATTTTTTTTGCAAAATTTTAGAGATTAAAACTAATAAAACTATCGAATGAAAAAATCTTTTTATAAATGAAAAAAAAAAACAAATTATTCTTAATCTTGATTTTTCGATTAATTAAGGCATGCAAGTAAGGAAACGTTTGTGTGGTCTTTTATATTTGAAAGGCTTCCTTATCTGATTTCAAAAGATTTCAAAGCAACTCAAATAAAACAGTAGAACGAAACCAAAACCCATAAAAATAGAAAATTTGTTAAAAAAAAACCAAGTCGGCTTAAAATAAACGAAAAAGGAAAACTTCATTAAACGTTATTACACGTTCATATATGTATGTCAGGCGACAATAAAAACAAAAAAAAACTTCATAATTTCTGGCGGCCTTACTCATATATATGCCCAGCTGACATAGTGAGTGTGATTCATTAATTTTTCTGAGTTTCTTTTTCCCATTACAGGAGCCACATTAAACAGTGTTGGTCACAAGAGGTCTTTCTTCTTTCACATTAAACACATTGGACGACAGTTAAAACTGTCTTCAGAGAACGAAGGAGTTCTGTTTTTTTTTTTCAAGAAAATGATTGAAAACTCATAAAACGAAAAATTAAATATTCAAGGGCCACAACGTGACTAAAATATAAAGAAACACAAATTGTCAAGCCTTAAACGAAAATAATTGAATTATTTTGTAAAAGTTTTTCTCTTTTCATTTCTTTGATTGGTTTTTAGGTTTTTCACAATTTTTCTAACAGTTAAAACGGAAATAAAGGCGACATTTTAGAGATCATTAAAACCAACCAGCCAGCCAGCTAACCCATAGACAGACTGACTGCATACATAAATATTATCTTTCGTGTTGCCTTCATTAAAAGGAATTAATTGACACGTTTGCTATGGGAATTAAAAGAAAACAAAAAGAGTTAAAAGCGGTATTTAAAAAACGTTATTAAAGGTTCTCACGTGATAATACGTTAGTTGAGTTACAATAAATTCATAAAACATGCTTAATTTTCCATTAAACTATGTAATAAAAATCAATTACGTTTTTAATTGTATTGATTAATTTTTTAATCAAATAGATTGCTTTTTTAACTGCATTAATTAATTTCTGCTTAATTGAATTGTTTAATATTTTTTAATTGAATTGATTATTTTTTGTTTTACGTCAATTGATTAAATTTTAGTTGTTTTGATTAATTTTTTTTAATTAAATTGATATTAATTTTTTAATAGCATTGATTATTTTTTAATTGAATTGATTATTTTTTTAGTTGAATTGAATATTTTTTATAATTAAATTGATTAATTTTTGTTTAAATAGATTACTTTTTATATTAATTTTTTACTTAAATTGACATTAATTTTTTAATAGCATTGATTATTTTTTTTTAATTGATTTGATTATTTTTTTTTTTTAATTGAATTGAATAATTTTTGTAATTAAATTGATTAATTTTTTATTTAAATAGATTACTATTATTTATTAATTTTTTTAATTAAATTGATGTTGATTTTTTAATAGCATTGATTATTTTTTTTAATTGAATTGATCGTTTTTTTAATTGAATTGAATAATTTTTGTAATTAAATTGATTAATTTTTTGTTTAAATAGATTACATTCTTTTATTAATTTTTATAATTAAATTGATATTAATTTTTTAATGGCAATGATTATTTATTTTTAATTTATTTGGTTTTTTTTTATTGAATTGAATAATTTTTGTAATTAAATTGATTAATTTTTTATTTTAATAGATTACTTTTTTTGATTCATTTTTTTTAATTAATTAGGTATTGATTTTTTAATAGCATTGACTATTTTTTTTAATTGATTTGTTTTTTTCTAATTGAATTGAATAATTTTTTTAATTAAATTGATTAATTTTTTATTTAAATTTACATTAATTGTTTTGATTAATTTTTTTACCTGAATTTATCAATTTTTTTTAATAAAATTGATTAATTTTTTTTAATTAAATAGATTACTTTTTAATTGCATTGATTAATTTGTTTTTACTTGAATTGAATAATTTTTATAATTAAATTGATTAATTTTTGTAATTAAATTAATTCCTGTTTTAATTGCGTCGATGAATTTGTTTAACTGAATTGATAAACATTTTTTTAATTGCATTGATTAATTGTTTTTGATTAAATTGATTACTTGCACTGGCCATTAACAAACGAATTAATGGATTTCGGCCTGCCGCAACACATCCTTCTAGATGTCTCTGTTACTTTTGCGCCTACGCCAGTTGCTCACACCAGTCGATGATAGAGCTTCCTCGACCAACCCTTACAAGGTTGTCCTCTTCACCGACTTCCGCAGATCCCCGCATCAAATACCTGTCTCGTCCATACAAACGACATGGCCGAGCCAGCGTTGCCGCTGAATATTAATACGCTGCACAACGTCTATATCGTTGAGGAGCTGATACAGTAGATCTTACGTAGGATTTTCTCTAGAATTCTGTCAAGGCCATGCCTCTGCGTCATAATGTAGCACGGGTAGGATGAGAGTCTTGTCGAGTATTAGTTTTGTCGCACTAGAGAGATTTCTGCTACTCAATTGCCTATTAAGGCAATAGTAGCAATTGTTGGCAAGAGTAATCTCGCCTTTGATCTCCAGACTGACATCATTTTTTGGTTGTAACGGCGGAGTTCAGATAAATAAATTCCTTGACTGTATCTAAAGTATAGATATCGGCCGTTATCTGAGAATTAATACGCCGCATGTGCCTACTTATCGATAATATATACTTTGTTTTGCTCTCAATCACTGCCAGACCCATCATAGTAGCCTCTGATTCAATAGCACTAAAGGCAGCAGTAACATCTCGCTTGTTACGCCCTATGATGTCAATGTTGTCAGCGTACACAAGCAATTCGATGCTTTTTTGAAAAACAGTGCTATTACGATGGTATCCCGCCTTTCGCACAACACTCTCCATGACAAAAGCGAACAGGTTATATGATAAGGGGTAGCCTTGTCTAAAATCTCACACGGTAACAAAAGGTTCGAAGAGGTGTATTCCAATCCTGACGAAATTACAGGAATTGCTTTACGACACTGTGCATAGTCTAATCAGCTACATTCCGGCAAAAACACGATCCCTTATGAGGCTATTGAAGGCTGCAGTATAGTCGAAAAAATGATGGTTAAACTGATTACTTTTTTAATTGAATTGATTAATTTTTTTAATTGAATTGATTAATTTTTTTAATTGAATTTATTAAAATTATTTTTTTTTTTTCATCAATGCAATGAAATAATTTAATTAATTACCTTTTTAAAGACATTCTTCTATAACTTTCTAATTCCCAATACACGAGGATACTATGATGCTTGAGAGTCGAATTAAAGCTCGTCAGAATAAGAATCCAAAAATCGTTGTAGAATCGAAAACACAACCTAAATCAAATATTTTGAATATGCAGCAAGATCTTGTCTTATTAATTATTAAAAAGTATTCTTGAATTTATCGTTTTAATATTTAAAGGACGACAACCAATCCTTGTTTCTAACAAAACCACAACGGAGTACCTACCTATTCATTAAGTCCTTTTAAATTGTGCATGAATACATAAGTAATCGATCATGTATGAATTACTATATTTTCATAATGAATGCCTGCTTATCGATGAATCTCAAGAGCGAATAACTCACATCATTTACAATATAATGGACTACTACTGCTACTCCTCCGTTGTACATTGTCAGTTAGTGGAGCATAACAGACTTGTGATATCTTAATTGTAATATTCACCCTATAAAATGCAAAGGATAATGATCATGATTATGATGCCAACATTATGAAGTGAAGCAATGAAAAAAAAAATGGGGCAAAAAATTATTAAAATGATCGATTTACGAGGTGAAATGCTTATGTGGGATAATCTACCACAAAATTGCTTCTATGCAAACGAAAATATATTTTTGCCTTCAGCAAAAACACGGCAACCAAAAAAGAAGAAAAAGAAAAAAATAAAAACGAAAATGATCCTTTTTTTATACATGAAAGGACATGACAGCTTCATTTTGTTTTTCCGTTTTTCATCATTTGACTTTTCGTTTATTGTTCAGTAAATGAAATGATAGAAGAATAGGCCGTTTTTTGCCTTTTGTTTGGCCATGTAAACGATATTTCTATTGGGTTGTAATATGGCTTGTATTGTTGTAAGTCCTCTCTATCTATGTCAGACACGAATATTTTATTGACTTATATAGAGACACCAATTTTATTGTTTTTTTTTTCTATACAAAATCTATAAGCGTAACCTCCTATACAAAAGAGAATCGAAAACAAAAGAATTCAGCAGCAGATCAGCTCATCTGCTCTATACGCCTGGCAAGATGGCATTGTTTAACGCCGTAATACAACAGAATAAGAAAAGAATTCTTTTGTAATAATTTTTGTATTTCATTTACGATTTTTATATCCTTGCTTTGATTGTTACTCGATTATTGACAACTGCCTATACAGTAGTCGTGCAGCAGCATTATTTGCTTTAGTGATTACAATTGCCAAAAAAAAAAAATCTATTTGTTATCCTGTAGCCTTTCTTGTCTTGCCTTCCTTCTTAACCAATTGTTGCAAAATTTCTTCATTTTCTTTTTCCTTTCCAGATTTCTATTATTTTCGTATTTATTGAAGACTTTATCGCATAGTTTTGTGGTTTGACTTTTCGAGGGAAAATCCGTAGCTTAATTCGTTGATTTTTGCAATGAAAACTACATGTTTGTGTATCCTTGCAATTGTCCTTTAACCAAACAATTTTTTTCATGAATAAATGCGGTCGTTTTTTCTTTAATCGCCTTTAAAGTGTCTCCATAGGGTTGGAGAACATTCTCTTCTGAATTTTTTAGTCTTTTAAGGTAGCCAACGTTGTCTATTTTAAGTGCTGTTTGGTGGCCTCTGATGCCTTTAAAAGGATCTGTACCTCACCCATGACGTAGATTTAGTCCATATTGGGTTTGCCCAATGCCAAACCTTTCTGGAAAGTTCTCATTTGATTACGTTTTTCATACCCAAGTGATCAGTAAAAATTGAAAGCAATTCTCAGTTGCATACTGAGTGATCGTATAGCTGATGTACTATATAGCAGACATACTTACACAGAACACTAATCAACACATACAAGCAAAACTCGTTAGGCAAAGAGTTATTGATTGCTGATAATTTCTGGGCTAAGAAAAATGTTTTCAAATCAAACCATTTGCATATTGGACTTTAAGCCTAGAGTACCCAGTCAAAAGACCGGTTTCGAACCTTTAATTGCTCTAGGATAGCCTGCTGCTTAAGACGAATCTACTTCTATTGTAATTATCCAACAAAAGCTAAGATGATCTAGAAACCAGTGGAAAGGACCTTATTTTGCCTGCCTAGTTAACTAGGCTTTCCCAGCCAGCTTCATGATATGCAACCAAAATGCACAAACAACAAATGAAGCGACGATGGAATTCTCCAGAAAGCGAAAATACTAGCATTCTTGAAGTAGACTGTTTACGTGGGCACAGATATAAAAAGGCAAGACAAAGCAGGCAACCAGTAGTAAGAGTTAAATAAAGCTTGTGTGAAGACAAGTTGCGTGTGAAGAGAACAGTCGTGGTTTGAAGATCTCCGCTATACAGATCTAACGAACATACATACATACATACATAATTGGCCATTACAACCCTTCAGTCAGGATTACGACCTAGCTTCTCACACCACTTATGTTGTGTGCGTTAATTTTATACATGAGTGGCGGGACCTACAGTTTAAAGTCGACTCCGAACGACAGATTTTTGAGAAGCTTTCATGGCAATTTTTACTCTCAGAGTCTTTGCCAGAAATCTGCTGAGAGGAAGTCGCCGAAGAAATATTTTTTCGTTTGATGTCTGACCTGGGATTCGAACCCGGGCCTTTTGTCTAATAAGCCAGCACACTACCCACTAGACCACGGCGACCACTGAATCTAACGAACAAGTGTTGTTAATTACGCAAACGGTGTAAGCAAAGAAGAATAGTGAACCAGCAATTATTGTTGTATACGTCAAGTTAGACACAGTGACACCCAAAAATTGTACGTACAATAAAGAATTTTAATTGAAACTAAATACAAAATTTATTCTTATTTTGTTTGCTCATATTTAAAACGTTTTTGCAAAAAGGTAAAAATGTAACAACAAATGAAGCGCCAATGGAATTCTCCCGAAAGCGAAAATACTAATTTTCTTAAAGTAGGCTGTTTACGTGGGCACAGATATAAAAAGGCAAGCCAAAGCAGGCAACCAGTAGTAAGAGTTCAATAAGGCTTGTGTGCAGACAAGTTGCGTGTGAAGAGAACAGTCGTGGTTTGAAGATCTCCCTTATACAGATCTAACGAACAAGTTGTGTTGTTTACGCAAACAGTGTCAGCAAAGAAGAATAGTGAACCAGCAATTATTGTTGTATACGTCAAGTTGGACGCAGTGGCACATATAAATTGTGTGTGTAACTAGAATTTTAATTGAAACTAAACACAAATTTATTTTTATTTTGTTTGCAATCAATGAACTCATATTTTAAACGTTTTTTTAAAAAGGTAAAAACGTAACAATATTTTTGGATGGCGAAGGCCAGGATTTTGCAATATTTATCATCGATCCATAAGTATATCACAGAATGGTCTGTCTCTCCTGAAATAGTATGTAACCTACAGATGACTCCATTCACTCTTATCTAGTAAGTCTTGTTTAGAAAATGATTTGAGTTTAATAGCTTTACCTATGGATAGCTAAGGCAAGAACATTTAGCCACTCGATTTTACAGAATAATTGTAATTGTATTTAATTTTTTTCGTACTTATTTTTGTTATTAGGTAGTATGGAATTTGTCCATTAACTGAAATAAATAAACAAATACAAGGCCCTCTTAGAATTGCCGTATTCCACTTATCGCCGTATTCCACTTATCTCCCTTTACCATAATCACAGTCTTGTAAGCTGTGGTACTCACAACCATGTACTTACTTACTTACATAATTGACCATTAACAACCCGATTAATGGATTTAGCCCTCCTACGCCAGTTGGCCACACCAATCGATGACAGGGCTAACTTGATATGGTTCTTCCAACGCAAACAAGGTCGTTAGCCAACTTTCGCAAATCCCCGCATCATATAAATATCTCGTCGGACCATGCTCCTCCATTCGAACGACATGAACGAACCAGCCGCTGATAATTAATACGCTACACAACGTCTATGTCGTTGAGGAGCTCATAGAGATTACTGTTGGATCGTATGCAGAAATCATCACCAACTCGCACTCGACCGAAGATCTTACGTAAGATTGGGACTTCAACACGGAATACATATATCAATTATTCGGCTTAATATTCTATGAGATTTGATGACGTAAACTTGGAAAATTCGAATATTTTTAATATTTTTTCAAGTTTGTCCCAATTCACTTAAAAAATGTTGGTAATATTCATAAGTATAGTATAGTATAGTATAGTATGTATAGTATAGTATAGTATAGTATAGTATAGGTATAGTATAGTATAGTATAGTATAGTATAGTATAGTATAGTATAGTATAGTATAGTATAGTATAGTATAGTATAGTATAGTATAGTATATATAGTATAGTATTATAGTATAGTATTAGTATAGTATAGTATAGTATAGTATAGTATAGTAGTATAGTATAGTATAGTATAGATAGTATAGTAGTAGTATAGTATAGTATAGTATAGTATTAGTATAGTATAGTATAGTATAGTATAGTATAGTATAGTATAGTATAGTATAGTATAGTATAGTATAGTATAGTATAGTATAGTATAGTATAGTATTAGTATAGTATAGTATAGTATAGTATAGTATGTTATAGTATAGTATAGTATAGTATAGTATTAGTATAGTATAGTATAGTATAGTATAGTTATAGTATAGTATAGTTATAGTATAGTTAGTATAGTATAGTATAGTATAGTATAGTATAGTATAGTATAGTATAGTATAGTATAGTATAGTATAGTATAGTATAGTATAGTATAGTATAGTATAGTATAGTTAGTATAGTATAGTGTATAGTATAGTATAGTTAGTATAGTATAGTAGTATAGTATAGTATAGTATAGTATAGTATAGTATAGTATAGTATAGTATAGTATAGTATAGTATAGTATAGTATAGTATAGTATAGTATAGTATAGTATAGTATAGTATAGTATAGTATAGTATAGTATAGTATAGTATAGTATAGTATAGTATAGTATAGTATAGTATAGTATAGTATAGTATAGTATAGTATAGTATAGTATAGTATAGTATAGTATAGTATAGTATAGTATAGTAGTATAGTATAGTATAGTATAGTATAGTATAGTATAGTATAGTATAGTATAGTATAGTATAGTATAGTATAGTATAGTATAGTATAGTATAGTATAGTATAGTATAGTATAGTATAGTATAGTATAGTATAGTTATAGTCTAGTTAGTATAGTATAGTATAGTATAGTATAGTATAGTATAGTATAGTATAGTATAGTATAGTTCTTATAGTATCGTATAGTATAGTATAGTATAGTATAGTATAGTATAGTATAGTAGATAGTATAGTATAGTATAGTATAGTATAGTATAGTATAGTATAGTATAGTAGTATAGTATAGATAGTATAGTATAGTATAGTATAGTAGTATAGTATAGTATAGTATAGTATAGTATAGTTATAGTATAGTATAGTATAGTATAGTATAGTATAGTATTATAGTATAGTATAGTATAGTATAGTATAGTATAGTATAGTATAGTATAGTATAGTATAGTTATAGTATAGTATAGTATAGTATAGTATAGTATAGTATAGTATAGTATAGTATAGTATAGTATAGTATAGTATAGTTAGTATAGTATAGTATAGTATAGTATAGTATAGTATAGTATAGTATAGTATAGTATAGTATAGTATAGTATAGTATAGTATAGTTATAGATAGTATAGTATAGTATAGTATAGTATAGTATAGTATAGTATAGTATAGTATAGTATAGTATAGTATAGTATAGTATAGTATAGTATAGTATAGTATGTATAGTATAGTAGTATAGTATAGTATAGTATAGTATAGTATAGTATAGTATAGTATAGTATAGTATAGTATAGTATAGTAGTATAGTATAGTATAGTATAGTATAGTATAGTATAGTATAGTATAGTATAGTATAGTATAGTATAGTATAGTATAGTAGTATAGTATAGTATAGTATAGTATAGTATAGTATAGTATAGTATAGTATAGTATAGTATAGTATAGTATAGTATAGTATAGTATAGTATAGTATAGTATAGTATTATAGTATAGTAGTATAGTATAGTATAGTATAGTTATAGTATAGTATAGTATAGTATAGTATAGTATAGTATAGTATAGTATAGTATAGTATAGTATAGTATAGTATAGTATAGTATAGTATAGTATAGTATAGTATAGTATAGTATAGTATAGTATAGTATAGTATAGTATAGTAGTAGTATAGTATAGTATAGTATATAGTATAGTATTAGTATAGTATAGTATAGTATAGTATAGTATAGTATAGTATAGTATAGTATAGTATTAGTATAGTATAGTATAGTATAGTATAGTATAGTATAGTATAGTATATAGTATAGTATAGTATTATAGTATAGTATAATAGTATAGTATAGTGTATAGTATAGTATAGTATAATAGTATAGTATAGTTATAGTTATAGTATAGTATAGTATAATAGTATAGTATAGTTATAGTATAGTATTATAGTATAGTATAGATAGTATAGTATAGTAATAGTATAGTATAGTTATAGTATAGTATAGTATAGTAAGTATAGTATAGTAATAGTATAGTATAGGTATAGTATAGTATAGTATTAGTATAGTATAGTATAGTAGTATAGTATAGTATTATAGTATAGTATAGTATAGATAGTATAGTATAGTATGTATAGTATAGTATAGTAGTATAGTATAGTATAGGTATAGTATAGTATTATAGTATAGTATTATAGTATAGTATAATAGTATAGTATAGTATGTATAGTATAGTATAATAGTATAGTATAGTAGTATAGTATAGTATTAGTATAGTATAGTATTATAGTATAGTATAATAGTATAGTATAGTTATAGTATAGTATTATAGTATAGTATAGTAATAGTATAGTATAGTAATAGTATAGTATAGTATAGTAATAGTATAGTATAGGTATAGTATAGTATAGTATAGTATTATAGTATAGTATAGATAGTATAGTATAGTTATAGTATAGTATTATAGTATAGTATTATAGTATAGTATTAGTATAGTATAGTTAT
Organism: Sarcophaga peregrina; assembly: GCA_014635995.1. NCBI lineage: Eukaryota > Metazoa > Arthropoda > Insecta > Diptera > Sarcophagidae > Sarcophaga > Sarcophaga peregrina. The sequence goes on from CM025789.1 coordinate 100,371,223, forward strand.
AGTTATAGTATAGTATTATAGTATAGTATAATAGTATAGTATAGTATTATAGTATAGTATAGTAATAGTATAGTATAGTTATAGTATAGTATAGTAAGTATAGTATAGTATTAGTATAGTATAGTGTATAGTATAGTATTAGTATAGTATAGTTATAGTATAGTATAGTTATAGTATAGTATTATAGTATAGTATAGTAATAGTATAGTATAGTTATAGTATAGTATTATAGTATAGTATAGTTATAGTATAGTATAATAGTATAGTATAGTATTATAGTATAGTATTATAGTATAGTATAGTTATAGTATAGTATTATAGTATAGTATTATAGTATAGTATTATAGTATAGTATTATAGTATAGTATTATAGTATAGTATTATAGTATAGTATAATAGTATAGTATAGTTATAGTATAGTATTATAGTATAGTATAGTTATAGTATAGTATAGTATAGTAATAGTATAGTATAGTATTATAGTATAGTATTATAGTATAGTATAGTATTATAGTATAGTATTATAGTATAGTATTAGTATAGTATAGTAATAGTATAGTATAGTAAGTATAGTATAGTATAATAGTATAGTATAGTATTATAGTATAGTATTATAGTATAGTATTATAGTATAGTATTATAGTATAGTATTATAGTATAGTATAGGTATAGTATAGTATTATAGTATAGTATAATAGTATAGTATAGTAAGTATAGTATAGTAAGTATAGTATAGTATTAGTATAGTATAGTATAGTAATAGTATAGTATAGTAAGTATAGTATAGTATAGTATAATAGTATAGTATAGATAGTATAGTATAGATAGTATAGTATAGTAGTAGTATAGTATAGTATAGTTATAGTATAGTATAGTAGTAGTATAGTATAGTATTAGTATAGTATAGTATAGTAATAGTATAGTATAGTATTAGTATAGTATAGTATTAGTATAGTATAGTATAGTATTATAGTATAGTATAGGTATAGTATAGTATAGATAGTATAGTATATTAATTGCCTACACTAACTAATATGATGAGGCCGTCTTTAGCCATTCACTAAATTGTATTTAAAAGACAATAAAAATTATTTTTATTTTAAAAACGTATTGTAATGAAGACATTAATTGTCCTTGAAAGAAGGGTAATAAAAAAGAAGGGGAAGAGGATAATAAAATTCATTACCAAACGATGTAACAATGTTAAGCCACAACTTATTTGGAATTTTATCGCTTTTTACTTCGTTTGTTGTTTTTTTTTCTTTCATTAATGCAATCAATTACTATCGCGCCATTTGAAAAGCGTTAGAAACGAAAGACAGACGCCTTTTGTGATCACAGCTGTGTGTTCCTTTCCTTCCTTTTTTCAAAGTAATTTACGGTCTTAGAAATTTATCACCGATAAGAGCAATAAAAAATCTTTAAATTTCAATTTTTCTTTGCATATTTAAAATAAAAATAAAATTTTTTTTCTTTCTTTCTAATTATTGTTGTTGTAAAATTTATATTTCATTGAAGGGAATTTTTCGTTTTTTTTTTGCGTTATTTTTTCAGTTCCTTATCTTAAAATAACAGCTTAGGTTTGCACAATCCATTATCAGTTGGATTGTTTAAACAAGACTTGAATTGAAACATTATGACCTGATTTCTTAGGAATTTTTTCTTAATATTTTTTTTAATTTTTATTTATGGCACGAGCCATGGAATTGATGAAAGTCAATAAAAACAAATGCCTCTGAATTATTGATAATTGAATGAAATTATTTATTGATTTTGGGCTTAAGTAAGAATTTTTAAAATCACAAGGTCTTATGCTTTTCCAACACACGTAAAATTCTGAATGCCAACGAATTAAAATGAAGCAAAAAAGATTCTTGGAGCCATTGGAGAGTAATTACGCAGATGTACCTACAGATACGAGTATAATTGAATATTACATCCTATCTGTCAAGATAACAACTAGTAGTCAGCAATGAATCGTTTTTTCTCTACTCATAAGTACTCATGCAATTTTGAGTATGAGTGAGTCAACAGAATTGAAATTCAACTACTCTGATTCATTTGTACTCGATACAACATTGATTTCTAAGTATAGGTTGCAATGAGTATGAGTACAACGTTGACATCAAACTCACAACATTCGAAATGTGTTCGATTCATACGCCTACTCACTCATATTCATAAATTTAAAAAAATGCTTATAATAAGTGATTCGAGTGATTCAAATCATTCATCAAAATTTATAGTCTTTGTTGTTGTTGCATTTAGAAACAAAGAAGACAGTAGAGACAAAGACAACCTTCTTGTGAGTATTGTGGTGTTCGTACCCGAATCATATTTATTTTGTGCTTCATGTAAATGTTAAGAGAGACGAATCGAAGTCAGTAACATCATGCGTATTGTTAAGTATGAATATGACGAATATTTCCAACTTTGAGTATGAGTAGTATGAGTGTGATATCAAAATAAGTATGAATGCGTATAAGTAGCTGAAATTATAAGTATAACTCGTATCTACTTATCGTTTTGAATACTTATTGCTGATCTCTGATAACGAGCAAGCATCTTGCACCACTTACGCTGTGTGTGTTAATTTTATACCAGAGTGGCGGGACTTACAGTCGATTGTACAGTCGATTCGACACTATGATCACTTGGATTTTTATGATCCGCAAGTAGGGTACCTAGTTTTTTCCAAATTTTTGCGTTAATTTTATACATAAGTGGTGGAACTTACAGTTTAAAGACGATTTCGAACGACAGATTTTTTGAGAGAAAACTTCTGAGAGGATTTTTTCTTTTTTCGTTTTGTTCGAGATGTGTGACCCGGGGTTTGAGGACTGTGGCCTCATAAAATAACAAGCCAACACGTTTACTACTGGACTATTGCGTCCACATAAGTGCAAATAATGATGAACATTCTGGACGCCCGAATGATTGAAAAAAATTCAATTTAGTGATGGCCGCTCATAAGCTGTAGCATAAGCTGTAGCTGTAGCTGGAGGCTGTAGGCATCTCACAAGGCTTGGTGGTTTAAATTTTCTATGATCACTTGGGTGTGTGTAAGCTTTCCGCAAGTAAGGTGCCTAGTTTGTTACAAATTTTTCATGGCAATTCTGTGCAACTGGGGTTTGAATCGTTCCACGTATAATATGCCAACACACTACATAGTAGACTACGGCGACTTCATCTAAATTAATAACAAAAGAGAAAAGTTAGGTAAAAATATACGATTTTCGAGAACTTATTTCATAAGTCATTACGGTTTAAATTTAGTTAGACTTACAACCTATCTTATCACACAACCCATTTGCATTCATGAGTGGCAGAACTAAAAGTTTAATGTCTGCAACGAATGCTATATTTTTGAGAAACTATCCATGGGATTTTCAAAGTTTTTACCCGAACACTGCTCTTCAGCAGTTTCCGTCATAATTCGTTATATTCGTGAAGTCTGAGCAGAGGTACAAACCATGAGCACTCGTATAGTAAGCGAAGACACTACTTACTAGTCTGCGATAAATTCACAGGAACAAGTCACTTTATTTCACTGAAGTACGATGCGTTAAAGCAACGACAGAAATTGAAATACAAGCCACTCTGCTCTATTTTTTTTTAGGCCAAAGAGGGATAAATTTACCTAACCGCACTATAGTGGAAGTCGTCACATTCTCCGTGTGTGGGGCCCTCACCCACTAAATCCTACCCTCATCTCGTGGGCTGTTGTGCCCACTCCGGAACTACGGTGGTATTACTTCGGAGTAGAGTCCTTTTGGTCCTTTGGCCACTGCATGCTCATATCCGGGAGACATCTACATACATAATTGGCCATTACAACCCTTCAGTCAGGATTACGACCTAGCTTCTCACACCACTTATGCTGTGTGCGTTAATTCTATACATCAGTGGCGGGATCTACAGTTTAAAATCGACTCCGAACGACAGATTTTTAAGAAGCTTTTCATGGCCATTATTTTTACTCTCAGGGTTTTTGCCAGAAATCTGCTGAGAGGAAGTCGCCGAAGAAATATTTTTTCGTTTTGATGTCTGACCTGGGACTCGAACCCGGGACTTTTGTCTAATAAGCCAACACACTACCCACTAGACCACGGCGACTTCTAAGTGTCTCCAATATTCCTGTCGTCCAGGTCCCTGTTTGGAATTTCGTTTGACACCGTGTGCCAGTGTCATCTATGCCGGTGTGCCTACATGTTCTGCAGTCTTAAGATCTTTCTCCTTCAGTCTTAGAATCCGCTCCATGTAATTCCTCACTAAGGCCCAATTCTGTCTACACTACACTGATACGCTTATGAAAGAAAATCTAATGGAACCATGGGTTCTTTTTGCTGAGCTGTTATAAGAAATTTTATTACGCTATGAAATGAAGGCCTTCATGGGGCTTTAACTTTATTTATGGGCATTAAATTCCCTCGCAAATTAATTTAAATAATTTGCAACAAATTTAAATTTCTTGTAAGACATCCTGTTTCTTTTAAGACATCCTTTATTACACAATTTATTAAATTTTTTTGCAATACGAACTAATTCTTTATTTTCTTGGACAAATTGCTTTTAAAACTTCTGGGAATTTTTATTCGAAGGGTCAGCATTATCATACGTAAGTACACAACTTGTGTAAACAAATAATTTTCTTTTAAAAACATTTTCAGTGACAAATGACAGCAACTGAATAAATAAAGCAAAAAAAAATTTTATTTTTATTTGGAAAAAATCCTTTTTGCACAATTGCAAAACAGCAGCATCATCATCATCATCGATGGTGATCATCTCTTTACAATTTTGCGTAATGAGTTCCAAAGAAACAAACAAATGCGCACAAATCAAAAAATAAGAGAAAGAGAGAGACAGAGAAAGCAAAAAGGAAATTGCTTGTTAGACAAACAGACAAACTACAGCAGTTTTCTTGGCCATATTCCTGATCCTTGAAAGAAGGAAAACAACGTTTACAACGTGAATGCTGTTGGTCATACACTCACAAGACAACGACAACATATGCTGGACATACAGACTCCGTACACACACTTACAAAAAAAGAAATGAAAATCTTCCTTACAAAATACAAAAAGAAAAATTGAAAGAAATGAGGAAAATCTTTAAGGATGACCAAGCAACATGCTGAGATCCTTTCTTTATCTTTCTTTTCTGTTTTTTCTTGTTTTCCATTGAATCACAGGCCAACTGCAACGCAGCATGTGTTTGAAATAAGGACATTAAGTGTAGATGCCGTCTTTAAAATCTTCTTTTAAAATTTTCGTTAAAATAATCTGTTGGGTAATCTAAACTCCAAGTACCAGAATTTAAAACCATCGTTACCAAGCAGTAGGAGTTTAAGTACCTCCCACACATGGTCTTTTAATTTTTTATTTTTTTTTTTATTTTCAACAAAGACACAGTCTTTGTTAAGAATTTTTAGTTTCTTTTTTTTTGATAGAAACACAAAAAAATGGCTTCAAATTAATTTAATTTAAAAAAAATATAGCATTTATTGAAAAAAAGGAAAAAAAGTACTAAAAAAGTACTTAAGAAGTAGTAAAAAGTACCAAAAACAAAATGATGACACGCTAAAGGCCCCATCGTAAGTTACATTTGGAAATTTTTTCGAAAGTATCGAATATACAAGTACTATCTGAAATGTACCAAATGAAAAAGTACCAAAATGCAATTGCAGCCAGATAATTAAAAGAAAATATTCCAAGATAACGTTTTTTACGTACCAAATGAAAAAAGTACCAACTAAACAAATATCAAACGCAAAAAGGACCAAAAAGTAGTTGCATTATCCATTTAGCAATTCCAAAACCACAGTTGTTCATCGTAAGTACTCACTTACTTACTTAATTGACCATTAACAACCCGATTAACGGATTTCGGCCTGCCGCAACACAGCCTTCCAGGCGCCACTGCTTCTTGCGCGCCTACGCTAGTGGTAACACCTTCCCACAAATTCAAAGTCGACCTATTCGCCGTCTTCCGCAGATCCCCGCAGTAACTGCCCGTATCGCCGCAGCATCCTCCTCCATTCGAACAACATGGCTGAGCCAGCGCGCCCACTGTATATTAATATGCTCTACAACGTCTATGTTGTTGAGGAGCTCATACAGCTCACTGTTGGTTCGGATGCTGAATTGGCGATGATTTCTTGCACAGGCCCGAAGATCTTACGTCGGACTTTTCTCTCGAATACTCCCAAGGATGCTGCATCAGTTCTTAATAGAGCCCATACCTCCGCGCCGTAAAGAAGCATGGGTAGAAAGAGCGTCTTGTAGAGTATTAGCTTTGTCGCTCCAGAGAAACCTCTACTACTCAATTGTCTATTGAGACCATAGCAGCACCTGTTGGCAAGACTAATCCTGCGTTTGATCTCCAGACTGACATTATTTTTTGGTTGTAACGGCGGAGCAAAGATAAATGAATTCCTTGACTCTATCGAAAGTATAGTTATCGGCCGTAATTTATGAATTAATACGCCGCACGGCTCTACTTGTCGATAACATATACTTCGTTTTGCCCTCATTTACTGCCAGTCTCATCTTCTTAGACTCCCGTTCAATAGCACTAAAGACAGCAGTGACATCTCGTTTAGTACGCCCTATGATGTCGATGTCATCAGCATGCGCAAGCTATTGGACACTTTTTTGAAAAACAATGCCATTGCAATGCACTCCTGCGTGTTGCAGAACACTGTCCATGACGAAGTTGAAGAGGTCGCATGATAAGGCGTCACCTTGTCTGAAACCTCGGACGATATCAAAGGGTTCGAATAGGTCCATTCCTAACTTGACGGAGCCGCAGTAATTGCTCAACGTCATGTTGCATAGCCTTATCAGCTTCGCTAGTATATCGAGCTCAGACATTGCGGCAAAAATATAATCCCTTATGTGACTATCGAAGGCTTCCCTATAGTCGAAAAAAAAAAATGGTTTGTGTCGACTTGTTTTTCGTGGTCCTTTTCCAAGATTTGGCGGAGTGTGAAGACCTGGTCGATGGTGGATTTTCCAGGTCTGAAGCCACACTGATAAGGTCCAATCCGTGTTTTGACAAGTGGCTTCAGTCGTTCACACAATGCGCCTGTAGTTGGCGCATATTGTATAATCTCCCTTTTTCAGGACATGACAGAGGCCACTGTGGTTGCAATCGTTGGGCATACTTTCCTCTAGCCATATTTTGTAAATAAGCTATTCTATACGCCCCACCAACTCATCAAATCATCGTAAGTGCTGCTTATTAATGACAGACTTGCCAGTTACGAATATGAATCGTTGACCGACAGAAGAATAGAAGCGTTAGTACTTTTCGATCTTACTGGGTGCGATCACGAGCTTCATGGTCGATCTACTGTGCAAGGTATTATTAAGATTGTACAGAAAGTTAGACAGACTTGTAGCATTTCAGATGTGATCAATCGTATGGTGGGAATCATCACAATGAGTGGTGGACACTCCAATTTGTCGCTTCCACAACATTTTCAGCAAGATTCAATTCATTAAAGTGTACTTACTGCTCCGTTTTGTAACTCCACCCATATAAAGTGTAATTCAAGCAGAGCTGGCCATCCGCTATAGATATTGATACTAAAGCTGTATGTTAGAATGTGTGGCTTTCTGATTTTTTTCCGCTGTAAGGAGCCCTTTCCAATCGTTGTTTACCTAAATAAACACACGGGAAAACTAATTTCTTTCAGCAGTTAATGTTGCCCCAATCCTTGCGTTAACAAACTTCTTCCCTAGTTTGATGGGATTCGATCAGTACATTGATTGATAACACAACAGGCCACTACGGGTGCTCAAGTGAGTTCTTGTAATCAAAGCTACCAATTTGACCTAAGCAGTTAATGTACATGCGGGTGGTGAATAATGACTGAAGTAGGATATGAGCGACTGCAAAGGAATGAGTGTCCAACCGTGCAATTATGGATCCAAGACTAAAACTCTTTGGCCAGGGAATGACTAAAAATGGAAAGTGGAATGGAAATCCTCAAGGAATCTATTGTTGCTCTTACACATTGGCTTCCGAGAGTGCCAAGGTACGTATTCATTGTTAAAAGTACAATTTTAAACCTAAAAAGACTACAACTGAATAAATACTCATACATACATACATACATACATAATTGGCCATTACAACCCTTCAGTTTGGATTACAGCCTAGCTTCTCAACACCGCTCATGGTGTGAGTGCTAATTTTTTTCAAGAGTGGCGGGACCTACAGTTTAAAGTCGACTCCGAACGATAGGTTTCTTGGAGAAACTTTTTATGGCAAGTTTTTTTACTCTCAGCGTTTTTGCCAGAAATCTGCTGAGAGGAAGTTGCCACAGTTACAGTCCCATGCTTGGTGTAAACTCTCTTGATCGATATTCTTTCAGCAGTTTTGTATCCGACTAATATGGTCCCAGGAGTATCCCAATCCATATTTCTATCAAATACCAATACACCCAAGAACACATCTCCGTTAGGCTTTCTATTATGCAAAAAACGGTGATAAATCCTGAGAGCTCTTGAGTTTCATTAATCAATTGGTTTGAATTAAATAGGGCATGTCCCTTGCCTATCAGTGATACCGTCAGTGCTGTAGAAGGGCAGTCTTCCAAAGTATGTCTACACTTTTAATGCGACTTGCCAATCGGCCCAACCTCCATTACCAACAGATGCTCCTATAGTCTGAACAGACAATGGAAACCATAATCCGTTCATCTTTCCTGAGTTTAGCATGGAAACATTGAGGCTGCTTTTCATTAAAAAACGAAAAATTCTTTGATTCCATGCGAGTTTAAATGGATTTTCATATCAATTAGCTATTCAACGACTTAAGCGTTGTTCAACAAGTTGGCATGTAGCACCTCATGTCGTTGGGGTAGAAAAGGATATTCTGCTGAGAAGGATATTTTGAAGCGAAGACCTGAAATTCTCGGTATAGTGAACAATGTAGTCTGCTCTGGAGGACGCCTTGTCATCGATTGGTGTAATCAACTGACAAAAGCACTTAAGAAGCTCGAACATTTGAAAGAAAGTGTCTAGGCAAGTTGAATCCGGCAAATGGATTGCATTATCGATCTCCACAGTATGTTTGGTATTAAACTCGAACCAAAAAGATTTGCTTCCAAATATGCCATCACGTGTCTTCCTTCATAAAATTTGAAATCATGATGACCCAAAATCAACAACAACAACAACAAATTCCATTTAAATCTTCAGATGAAACGATGCCGCATTAAATCAATTGGAAACGTTTTAAATTCTTTCTTTTCAGTTTTCTTCGAATATTTGAAATTCAGGTCAAAGGTTTATGCCTTCAAATGCAAGGCCGCCAAATGTGAACCTGCCGGGCGTGACAAATATTCAATTTTCTACGTTCAAAAGACAAAAAAGAAATGAAAGCGAAACAGAAACCGAAACAGAAACATAAATTCCTTAAAGGCATAGTCACGTTGCCATTAAGATGATTAATATCCTGGCAAAGGCGTTACTCTTGACTTGACCACACTGTCTGTCTGTCTGTCTGTCGGGATTTATTTTGCAAACCGAAAGCAATTCTGTTCTACTCTGTTCTGAGCTATGCAGTGCTGTTCTGTTCTGTTCGTTTCAACGCCTACAAAAAAAAAACTCGTGTAGGTTGGTAGTGTAGGTTCGTTTAACAAGGAACGTTTATATGAAACGTTGTTGCCTTATGTCCTTGCTAATCCTGTACATATTTATTGTAAAAAAATTTTTAAAAATAAAATAAAATGTGAAAAAGAATAAGAATTTTTTGTATGTAGAAACCAAAAAAAAAAATAACAACAACAGCAACAACAACAATTTTAAAACAAAAGCAGAGGAGTGCCGGAACATATTTTTTTCGATTACAACTGCAGCAGGCAGGTGCATTTAATTTTATTTTCTGTTGTTATTGCATATTTATTTAGTTTTAAGTATCAGTTTTTGCTGTTGTTGTTGTTGTTGATGTTTTTTTTAATATTTATTTTGTTTTTTATTTTTATTTTATTTTGTTAAATCAACAATTCCAGCCAGCAATTCATAGAGTCTAGACGATTGTTATTAAAATTACCAACAAAAACTTTATTTTCCCTGTTAGCCGCAGAGATAATTTTACGCTATTATTGGCCAAATGAAATGAAATTAAAAAAAAAAAATGGGAAGAATTAGCAAAAGAAAGTTTTTAAATGCATAATTTCGGTAATTGTTAAGGCGGAAACGTTAAAGGTTAAAGGTCAGGTCATAAGTACAAGCAAATTCTACATAAATTCCTGCAAATACGAGGGCGGTGGTAAAATTATTAGATATATAAATGACGACATACATACATAACAGGCCATTACAACCCTTCAGTCAGGATTACAACCTAGCTTCTCACACCACTTATGTAGTGGCAGTTTAAAGTCGTCTCCGAACGACAGAATTTTGTAAAGCTTTTCATGGCAATTTTCTATTTACTCTCGAAGTTTTTGCCAGAAATCTGCTGAGAGGAAGTCGCCGCAGAAATATTTTTTTCTCATATTTTCGTTTTGATGTCTGACCTGAAATTTGAACTCGGGCCTTACATCTAATAAACCAACACACTACCTACTAGACTATGGCGATGACTAATAGAAGCCTCGTAAAACAATCTACTTAGTTTCTGCTGTGCTATCCTCGATATACATTTCGTCAATCTTTACGAAACGGCATAAAAACTCCTCCACGTTGCGACTGTATAACGTCAAACACTCCAAGGAAGATGCCTTGCGTTCAAGTTTGAGGTATCCTTCTTACGGAAACCTTTATTATAAACCATCAAGCCTTGTGAATAACTCCAGGACCGTTAGGGAATAACGCCGCTGTCTCGACCTTCTTTTCTGGGCACTTCCATATCACACTTATCTGTGTCCCCCGGGCACAACAACATTCTGGGAAACTGCCAAGCCAACGAGCTAGTGCACTACTTCTGGAATCCTTCTCAATCGACTTGGTGACGCAACATACCCCGCGCAAGAAATTCTTGCGAGACGCCAACCTATTCTAGATCAAGTAGGAGTCCTGCTACACCACTAGGTTCTCTTGGCCCTCGATGGATAGAAAGGCGCACCAACCAATTACTTGGACTTGGTCGTAACATAATCTCGATTAGAGTGGCACTTGATCAGTACAGAGACAGTGGTCACCTGTGGCGTCACAACGGGCCGCTATGCTCAAGTGCTTTGGTATCGAAGTTACGACTTCAATCTAACTATCTACCTACCTACTTACGTTTACAAAACAGCATAAAATCTCATCCATATTACGGTTCCGTAACGTCAAACACTCCAAAGAAGTTGTCATGCGAAGTCGTGCAAAATTTTACACGAGAAAACCCATTATCACGGGATCTCTGCAACTTCCACAGTGAAGAGCATTCTACAGAAAGCAAGTACTAATGCGATAGAATGACTTGTATGAAGGTGTGCAGTCCCATGCCTGTAGTCGCTACCGTCAGTGCTGTAGAACGACAGTCTTCCAAGGTATGTCTACACTTTTAAAGCGACCCGCCAATTCGCACAACCACTGTCCCCAACAGGTGTGGTCCATTGGAAGTGATCTAGATGTCCTTCCTGCGGAAAACTTTCTCATACTCAAGTGTTGATAGGAAATTTAAACCACCAAGTCTATTTAAATGCCTTTGGCTTCCTCAAACTTTCACATTTTCTATTTACGAGCGAGAGTAAATAAAAATTGTCATGAAAAATTTATCCCAAAAAAAATCTTTCGGTCGGAGTCAACTTTAAACTGTAGGTCCTGCTAGTCATGGATAAAACAAACGCACACAACATGAATGGTGTGAGAAGGTAGGTCCTAATCCTGACTAAAGAGCTGTAATGTTCAGTTAATTAAAGTAGTAAATAAGTAAGTACGTGGCCACAGAGAGTTTCACTTTGATGGTTCAAAGTTCCCAGAGTATTTATAAAGTTTATTTCCAGAAATATCCAGGAAATAATGGCAATTCCTTGCTAATACGGAACATAGTCCAAGAGTTTCGGAAGCAAATGAGAAATAAAACGTAGACAATGATAATAATGTACGAAAGAAGAGACACAGATTGATATCGAGAAAAGGTAATGTTGCAAGATTAACTTAAGCATCTTATTGAAAACGGGCAGAATTAATCATCAGCAAAGGTGTGTTCCATTACGATATTCACAAAGCAACTACAACCACATCTTTGATTATCTGGCAGAAAATGCGAGGGATTAGTTGAAAGGGAAAAACACAAATATTAACCGACTTCTGATAGTCGTGAAAACATGAAATTGACACATTTTATGATAAACAATCCAGATCTCTCAAAAATTCTTAAAACATTTGAACTAAAAGTGCTTTTGATAAGATGACATACATAAGGAGTGCGCACAAAAAAAAACTGGACTTACACTTTTCGTTATAGAAATAAAACTAAGTGGCGAATTTTTTTCGTTTTATATTTCAATTAAAGTAAATAATATTTGAATTATTTTGTGTATAAAATTTTTTTTCTGATCAAGGCCTCAGAGCATCTAACTTTTTGAGCCACTTTTCTTCCAGACATGTTAGGGTGCTTTAGAAAAATACGTATTATTTTACTTGCTTTGTTTTGGTCAGCAAATCCTTTTCTTTTTCCACTTCCATGCTTTTTCCCAATACTCAAAGACTCCTTATATTGTTTTATTCTTACCTTAGAAACGGTTTTTTGGTTAACACCTCCGAGCCTAGCAATCGTTTTTTGTAAGCGGCGCGATTTTTCATTGAAAATTCCAATTATTTTTTTACGATATTCTTTTCAAAAAACTATTTTTGCTATTACAATGACATTTAACAGATGACTAACAAAAACAATATAACGGTATTCTTTTTTTTTAATTGTAATAAAAGTTTTAAGCATAATAGTAGGCCCATTTTTTTGTGCGCACTCCTTATATAAAAAATATAATACGACTGTTATACAATTTAATTAATAAATATTGTAATTTTTATCCAATTGTAGCAAATGATAGCTCAATCTCTTCACAAGAGAATAGACTTTAAAAATATTATCACTTATCGTATACTTTTTAAGCAAAGTTTGCAACTATGAATGGACAAACTTGAAAAATACGCAAAAAATTCGAATTTTCCAAGTTTGCCTTATCAAATCGCATAGCATATTAAGTTGAATAATCGATGTTTGTATACCATTTTAGAGGTCCATCTCTCTCCTTTCCAACAAGATTTAAATTTTGGAAATCGGGTCAGAAATGTTTGAATAATCCAGAAATTTGTATGTAAAGTCCAAAAAAAAAAACAAGTTTTTGTCAAATAAAACAAGTTTGGAGGGTTCGAGGAAAAGGAATTTTTGAGTTCAACTCAACTAACTGAACACTGTGGACCATGTAGTTACTCGGTTATAGTTTCACTGTAACACAGTGTATTAAACTAAAGATTATTTATGGCATTCACAATGTAATGTATGTATGTACAGGCACTTTATAAGATTAAATAATTAAAACATCTTTTTAAAAACACATTTGACACATGAAAAGCTGACATTTTAACCCTTTTTGTTACCCGGCACAACACTAAAAATCCAATATTCAAGAAAAAATAGGGAGATTTAAAGCAACCTGTTCGTAAACAATTTATTATTGAAACATAAAATTTTGTCAAAATGTTAATCATTCATTCGTTCATTCATTCACTCATTCATTCATTCATTCATTCATGCATGCATGCATTCGCTAAAATGTTTTCTTTAAAAGCCCACACTATTTATGTGTTGAAAAGCTTTCGTAATTTACTTTGTAGCAATAAACCAGAGGCAAGAGAGGGTAAGCATGTGCAATAATGTAAAGAAGGAGAAAAAAAAAAGCTACAACTCAGCTGCCTTTTTGCATCCGGTTACGTTTAACAATAATTTCCGTTTATTCCCCAAAAAATAAAAAATAAAAACTACGAAAACTAAAATAAACAAAAACAAATAAAAAACCAAACTTTTGTAAACAACAACAGGAAAAAAAAAACTAAAAGGCAACCCAAAACAAAGTGTGACTACAATGTATTCAATGAAGCTTATTTGCTCTCTCGTTTTGTTTCTTAACTCTCTCTCTCTCTCTCGTTTCTCTCCTTATGATATACAATGAAAAAAAAACAATAACAACCAAAACACTTAAGGACTCTTTCTTTTATTAATTATTTAAACCCCATATGCGTATACAGATGCAAGTAAACACATGTATGCGTACATAAGCATACATTCATACTTATGTGTGTGGTAAGTACTAGAAGCAGCAGCAGCAGCATGTCTGCTGTTCGTTCTCAAAACAATGTGTGCGTGCGTGACCATGTTGTGCTGCTCATCATATTCAACAGGTTGATTTAAACAGCCGTCCTCTGGCTAAACATTTGATTGCTGTTGTTGATGGTTGATGGTTGATTGTTTGTTATAGTTGTTGTTGTTACTTTTACTTCTGCTTCTTCTTTTTTTTCCTTTTTTCATTAAATGTGTCTCTTTTCTTTAACTCTTGTTTTAAAAAAAAGATTGACACGACGACTGGCTGACATTTAGTCACCGTAGAAAAACATTGAAACTCAACAAAAGCTTGTCATCTCACAAGGAGATCCAAACGCACTTACACTCACACTTATACCTATACACTTACTTAATTTATATTGTATGTATAAGTGTGTACAGTGTAGACACTCTTTTGTTTATAGAGAGTTGCCAACAGGTGGAATATTGTTGTTTTCATATATTTTTTTTATGATTTTTTTAAAACAGCCGTAGATTAACGTACTCAGTACGTGTTTAATACACTGGACTAGTTGCAGAAAAACAAAAAAAAAAAACATAAAATGCCATCAGCAGTTAAAATAAAAAAGTGGAGTGTAGCATATGAAACATTGTTTGAAATGAAATTTAATCTGAATTTAATAACAGCGATTAAGGAATTCTAAATAAAATTTAAAAGAAAAAAAAACTCTTTAGCATGTCAACATGCTTAGAAGTTAGGACAGTTAAGCAATCATGTTAGTAACCATCTAGGATTCCATCTCAGAATCGTAGCGTTGCAGGAGCTTATTACAGCAGCTAAAAAGCTAGGCATAGTCTTCTGACATGACGGCAGATAAGGCAATCAGTAGTGATCACTATCACGCATCATTGAATCGTGGTTAAAGCAAATGATCTTTTATGCTCATAGAACAACAAGAATTGATGCGTTAGGTTAGGTCGTAGTGGTAGTTCTGATATCACAAAGCTCACTTGAGCACGTATGGCGGCCCGTTGTGATCCACGGGTGAAACGCAGTCCCTGTACTAACCAAGTTCCGCCAAATCGGGGAAAGGAAGGGGTTGATCAGCGCAAGGGCTGCACAACAACAGCACGACTACCCCGCACTGGAAAACCAGCCTGAAAATTTAATGAACGAAACTATATCCTTGATATCAATAGATGATAGCTCCGTTAAGCTAACAAGGAATGGGGAGCCAAATAACCTATATCTACACCTAGCAAGAGACGGGCACTGGCAAAGAAAGTGAATAACGCTCTTCTCTTCCTCAGTGGACATGCATCCACGGCAGAAGTCGTTAAAAGGGAGTCTCATTCTCTCGGCGTGCCTCCCCATGATGCAATGACCTGTAAGCACGGCCACTACAGTCGAGATGGCATCACGACCGAGACTAAGTAATCGGTTGGTACGCCTTCCATCCATCCTGGGCCAGGTAAGTCTAGCGGTGGAGCAGGACTCCTCATTGACCCAGGATAGGTTGGCGTCCCGAAGCAACCTCCGCGCAATGATCAACTTGACCGAGGCAAGTGGCATACCCATCTCAACAGAAGAGGATTCCGGAAGGAGCGCACCAGCTCTGGCGAGCTCGTCGGCCCTACAGTTTCCCGGAATATCACTGTGCCCGGGGACCCACACCAGAGAGACACCGGTGAAGCGCCCCGAGACTAGGTCGAGACAGCGGAGACATTCCCTAACGATCCTAGAGTTGATCACGAACTCTGACAGAGATCTTACCGCAGGAGCATTGTTAACAATGATCCATTGAGCGGCCCGGTAAATTGCCATCACCTCCGCCTGAAACACACTGCAGTAGTCTGGCAGACGGAGAGAAATATTCAGGTCCAGTTTCCTAGAATAGACACCACTTCCGACCCCAACCTCGAGTTTAGAGCCGTCAGTATATATATCCAGGACATCCGGGGAAACGATCGTACAGGATTCCAGTCATCCCTACTCGGAATCAGAGAGTGGAAACATCTATCAAGACAATGTTCAGCAGGGAAAAAGTCCATGTTCCCAGGGACCACCGGGTCAATCTCTAGAATTGTGGAGTGACCAGAAGGTACAATGTGCCAAAGAGAGAGAGCATTAAGTCTAGTCGCAGCAAACTGATGCGTTATAGCGCTTCATTTTTGTAAATATAACGAGAAAGGGATTGAAATCATATAATCATTGTTCATAACTAGCAGAGCTTGTGTTGGCATTAGCCCCTCATAGTCCTTTTGACAATTTACTCAAGCAAAAAAAATGGCGGCACGGGTATCACACAAACACCATTTTTAGGGCTGCCGGCTATATTTATGGATCCAGCATACTCCTGTTATAGAAAATCACACCAAATCCTCATATTGATTTTCGAGGACATCATGCCCGTCCCTATATTCAGGTAGGGAGCCATCGAATAGGGATCATTAACGAAAGAGAGGAACGTACATTGATGATCTATATTACTGGTTCGAACTTTGATCTATTAAATAGGAATATGAAGCCGTCGCAGTCTAGTAGGTAATGTGTTGACTTTTTAGACGTAAAGCCCGCGTTTGTATCCCAGGTCAGGCAACAAAACGAAATATTCAAAAAAATATTTCTTTGGCAACTGCCTCTCAGCAGATTTCTAGCAAAAACTCTGAGAGAGAAAAGAAAATTGCCATGAAAAAGTTTCTCAATCAAAATCTGTCATTCGGAGTCGACTTTAAACTGTAGATCCCGCCAATAACGTACTAAAATTAACGCTCACAACATGAGAAGGTGTGAGAAGCTGGGTCGTAATCCTGACTAAAGGATTGTAATGGCCAATTATGTTATGTTTGTATGTAAATAAGGGAATAGACATGACTTTTAACCTTTGAAATTCAAAATATGTATTGAAAAATGTTTGAAAATTATGTGAGGCCCAACAGAAATCCCGAAAACGAATGGTCTTTGTCGTTTGAATATTTTCTGTTGAAGAATATCTAACTCAAGAATACCTTTAAGACTCTCTGATTACTGTAGTGTGTTTTAGGGCGCGGTAATGGTTATAAATCATCCTGCAGAATTGATCCAAAGTAGGAGATCTTCAACTATTAGCATTTCTACACTCTCTGATAGGCGCCCTTTAAATAGAAACTGATTTGCAAATCCTAAGACCCACTGGATTGAGTCTTTCGGCGGTTTTGTGTCATAGTAATACGGTTTCCAGGCAACAGGAATATCTCAAATAATTAAGAAATTGCTAGAGCAGGCACATTTCTGCCGAATATCTATACGCCTATATCATATGCAGGATTACGACCAAAATTCCTTCACCATTTATGTGGTGTGTGTTAATTTTTATGCATGAGTGGCGGGACGTACTCTTTAAAGTCGATTCCGAACGGCATATTTTTAAGAAACTTTTCATGGCAATGATCTATTTACACTCAGACTTTTTGCCAGAAATTCGCTAAGGGGAACTCGCCGAAGAAATATTTTTTCATATCTCCTTTCGTTGGAGCTGCCTAACCTGGGGTTCGAAACAAAGGCCTCACATCTAATAAGCCAACACAACACTACCTACTAGACTATGGCGACTTCATGTACCTACATATATGTATATGCAGGAATATACAGTAAAACCCCGCTTAACGAGGGAGATACGTTCCGATAAGTTGCAGCGCTAAATGAAACAACGTTGAACGAGGCAGCTTAATACGTTACTTTGATGACAATCAACTGTGACGCAGGAAAGATGCATTCGTACTGTGATTAAAACTTCCGAAAATACAGTTGGAATCTTTATCCTGGACAGGGCAACAAAAGAGCGTTGAAGAGGATACATATCAGTATACACCCTCGCTATATAGTGCACGCCAACTAACAATACAATGCGCGATTTAGGGGAATTTCAATGCTACCGCGTAATACTGAAACAGCATTAAACGGGGCAGCGTTAAGCGGAGTCTTACTGTATCTTCGTTAGGCTTTCTATTATGCAAAGGACGGTGACAAATCCAGGCCTGTAGGGTTGCCAGAATCAATTGGATGCGTGCTGATTAACTTTCTAAATTAGATCGTAAGATTATCTCTGAGAACTTTATGTATTCCCTCGGCTGATTAGGTAATGGTTTGGCACGAGAATAAACTCTGCTTACCTAAAAAATTAGAGACTCTTGTAAACTTTTATAAAAAAATGTCAATCTCTGGTTGGAAACAGATTTCTCTCTATCGGCTTATTGTTTTCCTACAGAATTATCGTTAGGTTGGTAGCTAGAGATGGTTGCGCAACCAATAGAATTGGATGGACACACTTAGGCCGTATAGAGTCAATTGTATTGCCACATTTTTCCGTTATTCCCTAGTTTCGAAATCCCTACTCGGAGCTCCTCATGAAACGATTTAAGCAGCCAATGTTAATCCCTGACAGTTCCTTCAGATCATCCATATAATAAGCGCCCAAGTACTTCTTTTTCCTCTGGCTAAGAGCTGCGCATGTACCCCGTAGCTGCTTAACCAATAGAATTCGATAGACATAATTAGGCCACATAGGGCCAATTGTGTTACCACAGTTTTCCGCTATCCCCTAGTTTCGAAACTATTCGGTGCTCCTCATGAAACGATTTAAGCAGCCAATGTTAATCCCTGACAGTTCCTTCAGATCATCCATATAATAAGCGCCCAAGTACTTTTTTCTCCTCTGACAAAAAACTGCGCATGTACCCAGTAGCTGCGTAACCAATAGAATTCAACGGAGACACTTAGGCCGCATAGGGTCAATTGTTTTCCGTTATCCCCTAGTTTCGAAACTACTCGGAGGTCCAGAAGAAGCGATTTAAGCAGCCAATGTTAATCCCTGACAGTTCCTTCAGATCATCCATATAATAAGCGCCCAAGTACTTTTTTCTCCTCTGACAAAAAACTGCGCATGTACCCCGTAGCTGCGTAACCAATAGAATTCAACGGAGACACTTAGGCCGCATAGGGTCAATTGTTTTCCGTTATCCCCTAGTTTCGAAACTACTCGGAGCTCCTAATCAGGAGACTTAAGCTGCAAATGTCAAACTCTGACAGTTCATCCAGATCTTTTTCCTCTGGCAAAGAACTGCGCTTGTACCCAGCAGGCGAGGGACAGTTTTCTCTTCCTCATCTCTGCAGCTTCTGCAGAAATTGGAACTAAATATCAAATTGATCACTAAATCGTTAAGGCACGATCACTAAAGTAATTTCAGCTTGATTATCTAGGTCAGAGGTCATCGTTTCATATGGCATATGACAACGGGAACGTATGTGTGCTTTTAAGTAAGCTTTGTTATTACAAAGCTGTCACTACCCCCTAGCATATCCTACTCCATTCCCGAAAACTACTGAGATTTTTGAAAATTCAATCAGCTGAATTTCCTTCATATTTATTTCTTTGTTGTTGTTGTTAAATCACAAAAAACATTTTGTTTATTGCCCTTAGAAAGTTTTATTAATTAATTTGAAAAAAAATCCAAACCAACAACAACAACAACAGCAAGTGTAAGCAATATGACAGACGAAGTAAATAAATAACGACGGACGAATAATAATTGAAAATGTCATAACAGAGACAATATTTGTGAAAACAAAACCGAAAAGACAACCAACAATGTCATTAAACTCCACTTATTGCACCTTCACACCACACCTCCCCTCCACACTCCCCCCACAATCTTAACAAATTATTTGTTGTAGTTATTGCAGCTGCTTTGGGAAATTTTTCATGTGGCGCCCTATTAAAACCAAGAAAACCAGCAAAATAATGAAAATTTTAAAAACCAAAGAAACAATTTTGAACAACAACAACAACAATTGTACAATGTTTAAATGTTGTCTTTGAATTAAATACATACACACTTACCCATACATACATACGTACATGCAGTATATGAATTGAAAGCTATTGGAATGACAACAAATTAGTCGCGTGTTTGCCACATGATGATAATGATGATTGTGGCTGTGACTATGGCTGTGACTATGGCTGTGGCTGAGGATGATGGCTACGATAATGAATAATAGAGAGACGGTATTGCATTGCACTCCATTGATAGACAAACAAAATTTAAAAATGCTGGTAAGATTGGTAAGATGGTAAGCAAAAAAGTAAAAAAGCAACAAAGATCGTTGCTTGACATGATCCCCACGAACATGATTAAAGAAAATTAACAATTTTCACTAGAAATGTGCAGCATGCTGTAGATGCCATCGACGAAAACCGAAAAAGACAAATAAGAGTACCCAAATTCATGGCTAATCACTATAATTATGCGAAAACTGAGGGCTTAAGGTTCTCTACCGAAACACTTTGAACAAAGACATGCAATATTTGCGCTTAAAATTACAATAAAAATGTTGGTGACGCTTTTAAAGCTTAAGAAAATAGTGAAATTATAAAAAATTGTTAATAATGAACCTGATATAAATGATATTCAGCTAGCTGAATTAAAGAATATATGTTTATAAATGAGGATTTTACAACTTTAATAATAGAATTTTTTCATTTAGCCGAATTAATAACCTTTATTAAGTTTTTTCCAAATTCAGCCTAGCTGAATAGCTTTAAAAACACAAATTTTATAATTTTTATATATTTTATATATATATCTTTTCTTTTGTATTCAGCTAGCTGAATAGCTTCAATACCATAAATTAAACAATTTGCCTTGTTTATTAGACTAAATTATGTATCTTATAGGGAATTCAGCAGCTGAATTGTTCTAAATTTAAATATCCTTTAATTTTTCTGATATTTTATATTAAATAAAATATATTTCAATTTACTCAACTATCTGAATAACTTTAAAATTTTTCATTATATAATTTTTCCATACTTTCTATAAACTTATGTACTTTCTTTACTATTCAGCTAGCTGAACAGCTTCAATATCATAAATTTTTCAATTTGCATTGTTTATTATACTAAATTATGTATTTTGTACGGAATTTAGCAAGCTGAATTGTTCTAAAGTTGCATGTCCTATAATTACTGTAATATTGTATATTGTATAAAATATATTTCAGTTCATTCAGCTAGCTGAATAGCTTCATTTCTACTATATATAATTTTATTATTTATAATTTTATATTTAAACATCTTTTTTTCTATAGCTTTTAACTAGCTAAATATGTTCGAATTAATACTGCCTATAATATAATATATATAAGTTCATTTTTCTATTCAGCAAGCTGAATAGTTTTAAAAAATAGGCTTCTTATGAGTTTCGCATATTTTAAAGAGAATTTGGTACTTTTTTTAGTATATTGAGCTAGCTGAATAGCTTTTAAAATTTATTTTTTAAATTTTTTAGCATTGTATATATTTTTTCTATTTTCGAACTATCTACATTGAGTTAGAAACCTAACTTCTATTAACCTTTTAAGATATACTTATAAGATATACCGTATTACGTCTTTCTTAGTGTATTCAGCAAACTGAATATTATAAAAATATATGTCTTCATGCTTATTTTTAAGTTTTATTTTAAATTAGGTATTTACTCGTGTATTAACTTAGCTGATTAGCTTGATTAACACACCTATCGCACATTTTTTAAGGTTTCATATTCTAACATATATTCTTACGGCATACAGCTAGCTGAATTTGATTTAAACTAATAACTTTTAATATATTATTATGTTCTATGTATTCTTAATGTATTTAACAAACCGAATAGTTTTAAAATCATACCTTTTCCAACTATCATGTGGTATTAAGCTAACTGGATAGCTGAAAATTATGCCTTTTAGAATTTCTTTTATAATATAATGTATTAAGCTAGCTGAATAGTTTAAATAATAGACCTATCACACATTTTTTATTATTTTATATTCTATGACTTATTTTTAAGGTATTCAGCTAGCTGAATTGGCTCTAAACTAACAGTTTTATGCATTCTTAGCGTATTTAGCAAACCGAATGTATTCAAAATCGTAACTTTTTTACCAGTTTATGGTATTCAGCTAGCTGGATAGCTTAAAATTAGGCTTTTTATAATTTCTTTTGTATTTTTAAGTATTAAGCTAGCTGAATAGATCTGTCATACATTTTTTTAAAATTTTATATTTTGACATCTATTTTTACGGTAGTCAGTTGGCTGAATTGGATTTAAACTAATAATTTTCAATATATTATTCAGTTTTAGGCATTCTTTGCGTATTTAGCAAACCGAATTGATACAAAATCATACCTTTTCTTACTATTTTATTGTATTCAGCTAGCTGGATGGCTTAAAATTATGCTTTTTATAATTTCTTTTGTATTTTAATATATTTAGCTAGCTGAAAAGCTATTATTTTTATTATTTAAAATTCTAACTTGTAAATTTCAGGTATGCAGCTAGCTGAATTAGCTCTAAGCTAGTAATTTTTAATATATTATTCAGTTTTAGGCATTCTTAGCATATTTAGCAAACCGAATTGATACAAAATCATACATTTTCTTACTATTTTATAGTATTCAGCTAGCTGGATAACTTAAAATTATGCTCTTAATAATTTATTTTATATTTTAATGTATTCAGCTAGCTGAATAGCTTAGAAAATTACAAATTTACAAAATTATTAATATTTTATTACAATTCATACACTTTTTATTGAATTCAGCAAGCTGAATATGTAATTTAAGGGTATATTTTCAATTTCCCATTAAAAATTCATAATAAATCTGATCTGTTTAACGGTAAGTTTTGGCTTAACTTGTTGTACTTGCCATTGTAACTGTTTGCTTAACTGTTGTGGAGTATATAAATCTGCTCCTTAACTCTCTCATTCCCAAGCTATAAATGTCAGAGAAGCATCAATCATTCCTTAAACGAAAAAGTTTAATTTCGTATTCTTTTCCCCCTCTCTCCACTTCCTCAACACTCTTATCTTGAGTATATAGTTCCACGAGATAAGACAATAAATTTTCTTATAAAAAAAAAAAATATTTTTGTTATTGCTGTTGGGGGCATATCTGGCTGTCTGTCCTGTCTGTGCATATATGTTGCATAAAAATGCATATGCATTTACATTTATAATTAAACATTTTGCTCCAGTTCCCACTGAATATGATTTCGTTTCGTTTTTGTTTTTCTTTTTTTCAGCCAAAGTAATTGCAAGAAAGAAAAAAAGAAGAAAGACAAACAGCCCACAGAACAATATGTGCGCGCGCATACTCACTAGTTTTAAAGCAGATTTGTTTTGTAAGCTTTTGTTGTTCTTGTTTTTAGTACAATTTGTACTATGGCCCGACGGACGGATGGACAGACGGACGTACGAACGGACTGCCTATGAAGAATCGTATTTATTTTGTAATTTATTGAACAAAAGACGCTTAAGGCTGTAGGCCATAAACAAACGGCAGCCAGCAAACATGCAGATTCATTCAGTTTCTAAAGAAGAAGAAGACTTGGGCAAGGCTAAAGACGCATACTAATGCATACACACAAATACCCTTTCATTCAGCCGTGGAAGCACCTGTACAGGAGTACTAATGAAATCTACAAAGGCTGTGTGCATAAAACAGATGTCCTTAAGCCCCCCAGTCAGTAAGAACAACAGCCACACCAGCCACACATAGCATGAAACTTAAGAGCAAAGAAAGACAGAGAAAGAGAGAAAGAGAGAGAGAGCGTGAACACCATAAATAAAAAGAGAATTTCTTTGCAAGAGCTATTATTCTTGGTGGCCAATTGAGTGGCAACCTTTTTAAAGAAACAAAAATTGAAAATCAGGAAGACACGTTTTATTCGATTTTTTTTCTTTCTGATTTTCAACCAGATTTTCTGTTATGATTGCTGTTGTTGTTGTTTCACCATATGCATGGGAAATATTGTATTTGATGGCCAGGCTCCATCGATCAATCCCATCGATTGCTGTAGATTGGTGTTGTGTAGATATATTGAATTATCCTCATCATAAACAGACACCAACCAACAGCAACAACAACAACAACAGCAACAGCAAACAACATTAAATCAATAATGAATTGGCCAGTGGAGACGAAACGCTGAGAAAACGACTCCATCAAAAGAAAACATCAGTGAAATTAAAATAAACCATTAAAGCACAACAACAACAACAACAACAACAAACAACCATTGTATGCTTAAAACGTACCGAAAATTGGGGTCATGTACGCAAGTTGAACATGAAAAGCCTCGTATTCGTATAAGCACACACGGCACACACAGCACAGGGGAGTATTTAAGTCAAGCACAGTGGTAGTGCAGCAGAATGTCAAAAATTCATAACGAATTTGATTTTAAATTCAATTGAACTTTTTAAGATTTGTAGCCCATAGTGCAAGAAACACAAGGATTTTCGTATCAGAGATCGGAAATGAATCGTTGTTTATGAAGTCACAACTCGAGCGAATATGGCTTTATTACAAGAGACATTTCCTGGCCTCATAATTTATCGTCGTGGCGCTATCAACTAGACACCAAGATCATTCGATTTGACACCATTAGACTTTTTTTTGTGGGATTACGCGAAAGACCGTGTTTATGCAGATAAACCTTCAACTCTTGAACACTTAAAAGCCGACATTCGTCAAGTTATGCCAGAGATACCGCTCAAAATATGTGTGAAAAAGTGGTCGAAAATTACCTCAAAAGAATCAAGGCTTCCAACACTTCGCGTGAAATAGCCCGGTATATAATGAGGGATAGTTTTTTGCTATTCAAAATTATTATTTTCTGCCTAACAGCCCACTGTGCAATGCGTGTTGTTGAATAGTTTTTTTGGTTGATTTTTTTTTCCCCCATTTTCTGCGTGCTAAAGTTCTTTTGTTTTAAAATTGTATCCACATTTGGAACACAAACAGAAAAAGAAGGCTGCTGCTAGAGTGTGTGTGTGTTTTTGGGAAACCTGCTGCATGCAGCACGTAAAAATTATTAAAAACTGTTGCGTACGTGTTATGTATCCAAACAAACTAAGAAAACAGTCAGTCAGTTAGTCCAACCAGCCAAATACACTGTCAGTCTTTAAGCCAACTCAAGAGGTATGAACAGAAAAAAAAACTGAAAATAAAATCCAGCACAGGCTGCTTAAGTATCCAAAAAAAAAAAATTAAGAATTTAAAGAGAACAACAACAACAACAGCACCAACATGTATAATAAATTTGAGTTATGCTTTGTGCAACCAAAACCAACAACAGCAACATCAGAAAACAAAATTCTTGTTTAAAAAAACTTTAAAAAAAAAACTTAAAAGTGGAGAACATCTTTCACTCGATAGCTGGCTAGCTGGCTGGTTGGCTGGCTGTTCAGTTCGGTCAAGTTAATTTCAAAAGTTGGCTTTTATTTTCAGTTTTTTTGGTCAAAGCCTTACCATGGCGGCTGCAAGTAGAGAAAAAAAAAGAGAAGCCATTGCACTTTGCAACATTTGGTTTCTTTACGTTGCTTTACCTAAAAAAAAAATTGTTTTTTTTCCCCAAAAATTTTGTTTCGCCTAAATTTGACAGAAAAAATAAATTTTTTTTTATGAATTTTCTTGTTGTAGTTTTTGCTTTTGCTTTTGCCAAAATAAAACTACACAGTTTTAGTTGATTACCATAATCGCTCAAATCTTTATAGAAACCCTCAGTCACTGCTTTACCTAACTAGTCCCCTCCCCCCCCAACCTCCTTTAGTTTACTAAGCCATATAAATAGGCGCGTGTCTTTGACACAAATGTTGGTGGCAAGGATTTGTTTTCTTATTTTGTTTAGATTTTTATTTAAAAATAATTCAACATGATTATCATGATCATGATGTTGTTGTTGCTGTTGTGCTTATCATAGTTTCATAGAGTTAACCACAACCTGTTGTCTAAGCTAAGCTCCGCCTAGCATGGCACACTTTAGACCAACAAAATAATGCGTTTTTCCTACTTTTTGGCAATTTAATTTGACAAAATTCGGAAATTCTTGCTTGTGCCATAACGGTTACGCCTATGAAGCAATAGAATTAATCCAGAACCGTTTGTAGTATGGGCATCAAAGATTAGCATCAGAGATCATCAATAAATCGTTTTTTCGGTATTCAAAAGTACTCATACAATTTTAAGTATGAGTGACTCAACTGTATTGAAATTCAACTACTCTGATTCATTCGTACTCGCTGCAACATTGATTTATAAGTACAGTTGCAAAATATTATAAGTATGACTCGAATCTACTCATCTTTTTAAATATTCAATATTCAATTATCAAAGAGCAATGAGTATTCAGAACGATGAGTAGAATCGAACCGTAGTTATAATTTCTGATACTTGTACGACGTATTCATACTTAATTTAATATTATGGAACCTCCTCTGCAACATATTCAAAGTTTGGAGTACTCATCATACTTCATTCATACTTAATAACACGTCTGATTTTGCAACTCAACATTTACTCGAATCACAAAATAATTATGAATCTCCAATGAACACTAAAATACTTGTTGTGTTGTGTATTTGCTCTGCTTGCTGCTTTACCTTTTTTGCTAGGGCTGTAAATAAGTAGGCCTGTGTCTCAAACATATTTCGAAGGGTATGAGTTTGATGACAACGTTTTACGGATACTCATTGCAACCTAGACTTATAAATCAATATTGTATTGAGTGTTAATGTATCATACACAATATAATACATAATTGTTCATTACAATCCTTCAGTTAGGATTAGAACCTAACTTCTCACACCACATATGTTGTGTGTGTTAATTTTATACGTAAGTGGCAGGACCTACTGTTTAAAGTAGACCCCGAACGACAGATTTTTGAGAAGCTTTTCTTGGTAATTTTTACTTTCAGAGGCTTTGCCAGAAATCTGCTGGGAAGAAGTCGCCGAAGAAATATTTTTTTTTTGTCGTTTTGATGTCTGACCTGGTATGCGATCCCGGGCGTTTTGTCTAATAAGCCAACACACTACCCACTAGATCACGGCGACTTTCAAAATATAGCTGGCGCAAGAATTGAAGCCGAACGACCTACCGCAACGCAGAATTTTAGGTGAATGGGCTCTTGGAAAATTGGCCGAAGAAGATCCATTTCTTTATCGAAAAATTATGTTCAGCACCGAAACTCATTTTTGACTCAATGGATACGTAAATAAGCAGAATTGTCGATTGAAAATCAGCCAGAAGCATTGCAAAAGCTACCAATGCAGCCAGAAAAAGTCACAGTTTGGTGCGGTTTATGGACTGGTGGCATCATTGGACCGTACTACTTCAAAGATGCTGTGAATCGTAACGTAATTGTGAATGACAAGCGCTACCGTGAGATGACATCCAACTTTTGATTGACTTCCATGACATATGGTTTCAACAAAACGGTGCCATATGCCACACAGCACGTGTAACAGTGGACTTATTGAGAGATGAGTTCGGTGAACATTTTATTTCACATTCGGGACCGGTCAATTCGACGCCTAGATCGTGCGATTTAACATCTTTAGACTATTTTTTGTAGGGCTATGTTGGAGCTTATGTCTATACGGACAAACCCGCTTCAATTGACGCATTGGAAGACAACATTGAAGCATTTATTCGTGTGATACCGGCCGAAAGGTTGGAAAGAGTATATCAAAATTGGACTAAGCGGATGGACCATTTGAGGAGCAGCCGCGGGAATTGTTTGCATGAAGTAATCTTCAAATATTAAATTATATGGACCGCATCGATTCAAAAAAAGATTTCAAACATTTTTCTGAATTTTATGTGTTTTTTTTAGAAAAATTTTCCTATAGCTCTTAAAAATTACCCATTATATGCATGTATGTATAAGCAGAGGAATAACAAAGAAAAGCAATTGTTGTTGTTTACATCAAGTTGTGAACAGTGGCACACGGAATTGTATGAATAATAAAAAATTTTTATTAAAACTAAGGACACAATTTAATATTATTTTATTTAGAATCTACGAGTTTATATTTTAAGCGTTTTTAAGAAATTAAAAACGTAACCACCTCATAGGGATTACATAGCAAAATAGATGGAGAATGGAGATAATATGCTCTATGCTCCAGTTGGAGCGAAAATACATCTAATTCTGCAGAGCAAACGAACTAGCCAGGGCGGGCGTACTTCTTCCGGATTCCTCTTCAATTAACTTGGGAATGCCACTTACCTCGTTCAAACTTGTCTCCGCACGGAAATCCTCCTGGGAAACCAACCTATCCTGGATCAATGAGGAGACCTGCTCCACCGCTAGACTAACTTGGTCCTCAATGGATAGAAGGCGCACCAACCAGTCACTTGGACTTTTTCGTAACATCAACTCGATCAAAGTGGCCATGCTTACAGGTCACTGTGCCACGCCCATTGCGACTCCCATTTCACGATTTCTGCCGTTTATGCAGATCCGCTGAGGAAGACGAGACTGTTATTCACTTTCTACGTCAATGCCCATCTCTTGCGAGGTGCAGATATAGGTTATTTGGCTCTCCAGCCCTTGTCAGCTTGACGGAGCTATTGTCCATTGATGTCAAGGACATAGCCTAGTTTATCAAACTTTCTGGCTGGTTTTCCAGCGTAGGGTAGTCGTACTTTTGATGTGCAGTCCTTAAAGGATTTCATTACAATTTCAATTTAAAACTTTACAATTCGCTTGAAAATACACTAGAATCACCAATTTCTTTGGTTCGAAATGGTCAAAGCAGGTGAATATTTTTCAAACAAAATTTCCCATGTGTTCGCATACATATGTGAACCAGAAACCATAACAAAAAGAAAAAGTGAAGCAAAATGAAAAATATTCCCACATATATGAAATGTGAAATGTTAAGAGAGGAAAATGGAAAAACATTTTCAAACCATTTCACACAGGATGCAAATGTTGCAACAACGTTCAAACAACAACAGCAGCAGCAGCAACAACAATGCCGGCATCAATTTAAAAACATAATAAGCAACACAACACAACACATGTGACACTTGCTTTTGTGAAAAAAGAAAAGAAAATCTGAAAATTCAAAAACAAAAAAGAATAGAAATTGAAATGAATTTCCCACAAGGATATGGAAAAATATTTTAAAATTTTTCAAAAGACAGAGAGAGACATGCAAAGAACATAAGAACAGAGCAGGTACATACATGCAACAGGCTTTAGAGAGGGAATTCGTTAAAAAAAAACAAGGAGCCTCTATGTGTATAGGAAAAAGTAAGAGCAATAGAGAGATCCTTACATTGGAATTGATTTTCTTTTTAAAGATTTTTCAATGTAATGAGAGTAAGAAAAAAGGTGCAGAAGAAAAGAATTGTTTCTCACTAGCAAATGGGAAAAATTTTTGTTGCAGGTTTTTCCTTCGTTTTTATTTTCTTTACTGCAGCAGATGCTTAACGTTTTAGGATTTAGAATAATTTCAATAACAAAATGTAATGGATGGATGCTCTTGTCTTTAGTTTTTGCATTTTCATGAGAAATCTTTCAGTCACAAAATCACGCACTTCTTTCGAAAGGCATATGGTTTCTGCTATAAACCTTATCCTTTAGGAGCGTCTCTCTTTCTCAATCTCTCTCTAGAATTTTTATAATTTTGTATCGGGTCCACCATCTAACGTTTTTTTTTGCAACTAGTGCTTATTTCGTGAATGGTAACACTTAACTCATGTCTGCTGTGGCAGATAATTAATTTTATCCTTCCACTGAACGAATATGACTTTCGCTTCGCTAAGTGGGCCTGCGATCGACTTACAGAAGATGCCGATTTTGGGAAAAGAAAATCATCTTTTCAGACGAAGTGCATTTTGATCTTGGCGGGTATGTAAACAAGCAAAATTGTCGCATTTGGGACACAACATACCCGCACGCATACACCCAAAACGAGTCACGAGTCTGTCCAGAGGCATAATTGGGCCATTTTTCTTCGAAAATGAGCAAGGAGTGGCCGTTACAGTTAATGGCGATCGTTATCGTTTTGTTCATAAAAATTGAAGAGGCAACATTATGTGCGTTGATTATTTATATTCCAGTTAATACGAGCGAATTTCGATATACAGTAAGAGTGAGTGATTCAACAGTATTGAAATTCAACTACTCTGATTCATTCGTACTCAGTACAAAGTCGATTTATGAGTATAGTTTGCAATGAGTATGAGTACAACGTTGACATCAAACTCATAACATTCGAAATATGTTTGATTCATAAGAAGTCTACTCATTAAGATTCATAAATATAGAAAAGTACTTATAATTCTTATAAATGATTCGAGTAATTCGAATCGTATTATTCGTTGATTAAAGAGGAGGATATTGGCAACATTTGGTTTCAACAGGACGGCGCTACGTGCCACATAGCCAAAGTTACACTCGATGTTTTGCGCCCTGTTTTTGAAGATCGCATTATCAGCCGCAGAGCTTTTGTCGTTTGGTCACCTCAGATCTGCAATTTGACACCGTTGGACTATTATTTGTGGGATGCCGTCAAAGATAAGTGTTGCGCCGACAAGCCAGAGACAATTGATGCTTTAAAGGCTAATATTCGTGAAGCCATTAGTGACACACAGCTGCATTCAGACGATAATCTGCTTAAAAATTGGACCAATCGTGTAGGCTACTGCATGGCCGGGTCGAGGCTGCCATTTAAATGAAATTTTTTCCATTATTAATCGGAAGGATTGAACTTTCAAATAAAAAAAAAATAAATTTGAGATAATATTCAATAGAAGTTATTTGGCGGATCCTTTAACACGGATTTTCCCTTCAAAACGATTTTTGCTACTTTTTAATTGGCAGCAGTTGGTTTTTTGTATTCCCAAACATAAGCATTTATTCCCTTTATTTTGTATTCTGCAGGATCTCCATCTCTGCGAACATAAAATCCTTCAAGAATATTTTTTTTTTTTGTTGTGGAATATCCTGGGAACGGAAGTTGTTTCGCATAACAAAACTACAACTACATATGGTTGGTTGGTGGATTTGTTTGATTCTCGTTTTATTTTTTTAATTTTAATTTTCAAAAAATTTAATTTGTTTTGTTTGCTGTTGCAGGCTTTGCAGATAGCAAATCTGTTCCTTTATCTCTAACCTAACAGGTTGGTTTGTTAAGATCCTTTTTATGGCGTTTTCCTTATTTGCTTTGCAATCTCAAGGGTGCCTTTCTTTATTTCATTGTGGGAAATATTTCTGTTTTCGTGTTTAAATTTGTTCAATATTTGAGTGTTGATTTCCGGAAGTAAATCAGGTGCATTCAAATCTCTCTCTCTCTTTCTCTCTCTCTCTCTCTTTGAAGGAAAACGAAAAAAAAACCTGTGGGTGCCTTCATCAAGAATTCTGACAAGGAAAACGGAAGTAAATACGATGGGAAATAATTTTTTTTATCAGAAATAATAAACAAAAAGGCACCAAACAAATCAATTAAAAAAAAAAGAAAACTTGAGCATCATTTGAGACAACTCCTAAGAAAAGCTTCAATGAGTACATAATAGGGATTAGAAAAATATTTTTGATCCTAAAAAGATTGCTCAAAGTGGTAGATAGGTCGCTACAATCAGTATTACGACCTAGCTCCTCATATTACACGAGTAGCGGGACACACAGTTTAAAATCAACTCCAAAAGACAGATTTTCGAGATTTCGTCTGAAGAAATATTTCTTCGTATTTGGCTATGCTGGATATGTCTGAATTGGGGTTTAAACCGTGGCTTTACATCTAATAAGACAATATATGGACTACGGAGTTTATACTAGTCTACGACGACTACTATTCATTCACGTCATCGTTTGTTTTTACGAATTTCTTACAATCCATTGTCTGGTAGAATAGTCCTGCATACACTCCCTAATCTAACGTCCCTGCGGATGGAGATTTATTAGGCGAAATCAGCTGCAAATCACATAACCGTTCACTTCAGGGAAAACACCATTTCAGAATGGCAACGACAATGGAACGATAAAGATAGAGGAAGGTGGCCGGTGAGATTTATTCTGGACATAAAGCCATGGATCAGTCGGAAATTTGGAGGGGTAAATTACTACGTTACACATATTCTATCGGGTCACGGATATTTTTGGAAATATCTGCACAGAATGGGCAACATCGCCTCTCATTACTGTCTTTACGAGAAA
Organism: Sarcophaga peregrina; assembly: GCA_014635995.1. Classification (NCBI taxonomy): domain Eukaryota; kingdom Metazoa; phylum Arthropoda; class Insecta; order Diptera; family Sarcophagidae; genus Sarcophaga; species Sarcophaga peregrina. The sequence continues at coordinate 100,403,491 of CM025789.1, forward strand.
CAGTAAGTAATTGATGATGCAGAGCACACTGTTTTCGAATGGTCACGCTGGCAGCGCTATCTCTCTGTACCGACGCCGATGATTGGAACAATCACGGCCGCTAACATTGTCGGGGTTATGATTGCTTTTAGAGAGAATTGGGGCTCAATAACGAATTACGTAGAGCGCATTCTAAGACTGAAGAAGAGAGATCTGGAGGCTCGAGAACATGTAGGCAGGCCGGCATAGATGACAGTGGCACAGATGTTAAAACAGGGACCTGGACGAAGAAGATAGTGGAGACACTTAGATGTCTCCTCAATTTTAATTACGCAATCCGGACGAGGATATGAGCATGCAAGGGCCAAAAGGTTTTCCGAGGTAATAACACCGTAGTTTCACAAGAGGGAATTTAATGGGTGAGGGTCCCACACACGGAGGATGTGACTGACGACTTTCTCCGTAGTGCGGTTAGGTACATTTACCCCTCCTCGGTGTAAAAAAAACGCATCTGCACCCGAAAAACCGCTTCTTAGTTTGGTTTCTGCTTCTTTATTCTTCTTTTTAAATTTCCACAAATCTAGAAGATGAATTAGGCTGAATTGAAGCGATGACTTGTCATTATGATTTGTGGTTTATTCTAGTACACCTGCAATTAAAGAAATCCCCACATAGAAAAGTCTAACGGAGTCAAATCACATGATCCCGGTGGTCAGCCAACACCATCTCCACAAATCGCCCGAACAAAATACTCATTGTAGCATGTGTGTGCCATGTGGAGCCATCCTGTCACGACAACATTTCCTTAGTGTGCAGGTCATCCAAGTTAGGTCAAAAATCGTGATAGTCTGGTCAAGATCGTATGGATAGATGATGCGGCCATCATAGCCGTTAGTTAGCCAAAGTTCAAAAACCGCTGTTAGAAAACTTTCAATCCTATAGTCTTGTTTAGATCGGTTCAAGAATGCAACAGAGTATCCAGTATTGCAACAGCGTTTATGCAGAAGCTTTTATGCTGGGAATGCTGGCCGCTGCCTCAACTTTCTTTCTGGGCGTTTCAGTGTCACACTTATCGAGCTCTCCGGACAATGCGACATTCCGAGAATCCGCAGAGCAAACGAGCTAGCCAGGAATGCCACTTAACACGTCCAAACTCCTCCTCCTGGGATGCCAACCTCTCTCGGAACAATGAGGAGACCTGCTCCACCGCTAGACTATCTTGGCCCTCAAATGGATAGAAGGCGCACCAACCAGTTACTTGGTCTTGGTCGTAACATCATTTCGATCACAGTGGTCATGCTTACAGGTCACTGTGTTGCCACGCCCATTTTTGTTGAGTTTGTTGATAAAGACTCCCGTGCTTACAATTCATTGCGTTATGGGTAGATAAGCGGAAAGAATGCGGCTTCCATTTAATGATTTCTGCCGTGGATGCAGATCCCCTAAGGAAGAGGAGACTGCTATCCACTATAGGTTATTTGGCTTTCCAAATCTTGTCAGCTTGACGGAGTTATCGTCCATTGATGTCAAGGACATAGCCTAGTTTACCAAACTCTCTGGCTGGTTTTCAAGTGTGGGGCAGTCGTGCTTTTTGATGTGCAGTTCTTGCGCTGACCAACTTTTCTGTCATTGGCTTAGAGGAACTTGGTCAGTACAGAGGCTGCTTTCACCTGTGGCGTTGCAACGGGCCGCTATGCATGCTCAAGTGAGCTTTTGGTATAAAGTTACCACACTAACCTAAACTTTTATGCTTCCCGGTCCACAAATATATATTTTTGGTATGTTTTATGACTGTGATCAATCAATTTTCTCCTCAGCTGGAGGTGGCAAAGCAGTTTCTTATGTTTCTTTGACAATGGAATAAGGAAATAAGGGATGCAATTCATTATCTCTGCACTTTTTGGAATACAAGGGTAAACTGTTTAGCTTTACCACATTTTTCTTCAAAATTTTTCAATTAATTTTTTTAACAATCTTCACAAAATAGCGCGTTTTGATCATGTAAACCTTTACACAGAATTTTTAAGAAATATCCAAAAGCCTTCCAAGATATTACTGGAATGGATAAAATTTCTTATGGAGAACAGATATTAAATTGAATAAAATTTCCAAGAATTGCTATAGGATTTAAGCTTTTTAAAAATATCAGAAAAAAAAAAACAAAAAAAAAGTCCTCCGATCTTAATAAAAACAAAAAAAATTTTCAATTCCGTTTCATAAAATGAAATTTATATGAGAGAGCATCCTTTAACTATCGGAAGGCAACCAAGCATAAGGACGAATGGCAAAAAAAGGAAGAAAGCATAGTTAAAATTCAGCAAAAATATTATCTTTCTTGTGAAATAAATCCCACCAAAAAGGACAATAAAAAACTGGAGAAAAAACTGAAGAAAAACTGGGGAAAAAAAAATTTAAAAACGGAAACGTGTGCATAACGTGCGCTTATATAACGTGGGAATTTCTAGGAAATCCTTGTACACAGCTTCCGTTTACTTGATTTCCATGTAAATTAAAACAAAAACTAAAAAAGAACGCCTTAAAAAAATATCTCTAAAATACATTTACATTCACATTAAATACACACACACACTCGCAGATAAGAAAAATAAATTCACGTGGAAAAAATACTCTTTACTCACGCATTATCATTGCCAGCGTCAATGAAGTCTTTTTCCTCATAAAAACCCAGAAGAAAAAACAACATTTGAATGAACAACTCAACTGAACTCAACTGAACTGAATGAAAAAGAAAGACTGAACAACAACAACATCAAAGAACAGATCCTTATTTGCACTTGGAGTCTACTTCCGGTTTTTATTCGGATTTCACTTAAAAAAACGGAGGACGCTTTAATAAAAATATTTAAAACAACACCAACACACCAGCGCCATCATATTCTTTCATTTTCACTCTCTCTCTCTCTCTCTCTAGCCTATCCTATTCGTTATCATCGTTAGATATGGAAGATAGTATTAGCGTAGTTGAAAGTGTTGCCATTGTGCTGTTTTTTTAAGCTGTACAAAAATATACTTTTTCTTAAAGTAGAGTATCGCACAACAGATCATTTGTGTATGGCCCTCACATACAGTTCGTCAGATTGAAGTGCCAGAGGATGTCAGGTACTGGCCTCTGAGTGACCTAACCCGCCTTTACATCCTTGAGCCACGCCTCCCTTAATAGCCTACGTGAATCGGTTGCCCTCTGTATGGAATTTCGTTTTTCATCTAGCAGATGTAAATAACGAGACGGCTTTTAATAGACCTCAATAGTACTGGGGTCTACTGACTATGACACAACATATGAGTTGCTCATGTCCCTCACATACAGTTCTTCCGATTGAAGTACCAGAGGATGTCAGACAATAGCCTACGAGTGACATAACCCGTCTTTTTATCCTTGAGCAACGCCTCCCTTAATAACCTACATGAATCGATTGCCCTCTGTATAGAATTTCAGCTTTCATGTCGTAGATGTAGACGTAGACGCCTTTAATAGACCTGAATAGGCATAGTACTGAAGCTTGATGGGCTCCATTTGTAATAAATATCCTGAAAGCCACATTTGTTCCCATAGATATTACGTTCTCCAGCATACCAATCAATGACCGTTCTAAAAAATGAATCAAAAGTGGTTCTATTTACTCTTGTCTTATTATAGGGGACGGAAGAGTCCTCAAGCAAAATGCCACAATATTTTCGGATAGCCAGGCAACTATCAAGGCTCTAAGTTCAAACGTACGGCATTCGCAGATATCTTGACAGGATAGCAGAAAGATATGACATCCATATCGTATGGGTACAGTCTGTTACTCTTGAGTACCACTTCTAAGCCATGCTTTCGGACATGACTTCTCCCTTGATTAGGAGCGGAGCCTATCTAAAACGCCTTTCGATCTTTGAAAATGTAACTCCACACCGAGCCCATTAACTAGACTCTTCCCGCGATTTTGGTCCTAACCACAGCCACCACGATGCTCCCAAAAGGGTCCACATCAACACCAGGCTGGAACCGAAGTTCCAGGGGCTCCTGATTCCCGCGGTACCAGAATTAAGTCTCCGTTCAGACCTCGTAATCAGGTAGCGGGGCACAGTGGGATTTCGGGTAACTGCAGAGCTGATAAACTTGTCAGGTAGGCCAAGACCATGAAACTCTCCGATGAGTTCTCGAATTTGGACGTCGCTATGTGGACCTGCAAGATCATGATTGATAATGCGATCGTCGATACCTTTAACGACAGTTGGGCGGCCACGGGTAGAATGGCTCGTAGAATCTGGCCAAGGCTGGATGAGGGGCATACAATGAGTCTACTTAAACTCCAAAGAGGCGCTCTCAGTAGAGTTGTTGATGTCATTACGTGGCTTTGAATTATGGGTACGCATGCGAGACACCTTCCTAACGACTTCTACAGAAGCTGATAGATGGGGAAAACGGGGACACTGTCTCTCAGTTACTGGGTACATGCCGGCTCTTTGCCAAAGCAGAAGAAAGTACTTGGGTACTTCCGACATAGATGATTTAGAGGAACTTTCGAGTATTGACATTGGCAGCTGCAGAGATGAAGAACAAAAGGAGACTGTCTCTCGCCTACTAGGTACACGTCCGGCTTTTTGCGACAGGAGATGGAAGTTCTTGGGTATTTTCAATATAGTTGATCTGGAGGAACTGTCGAGGATTGATATTGGCAGCCTGAATCGCTTCATTTTGAGCTCAGAGTGGTTTTGAGACTAGGGGATAGTGGATAACTGTGGCAGCCTAGCTCTACCTACCTACCTACTAAGCTCAAGTAAGGCCGCCTAATCGTACTAATAAGTTTAACACGCTCTTTCGTACAAACTGACTCCGTGTATTGATACTTTACTGCCAAATACACTGGATGAGGAAATGGAAAAATTTTGTAAGTTTTGGAGCCTGAGCCTTAAGCAGGCAAGTGAGTGACCGAACTATCATTTTGAACCTTCTGTAGTAGCGGGTATAAGTTGAAGGGATCTCAAACTCGCAATCCACTTTTAAATTAACTGTTCAATTCTAATCTTAATGGTCTATTAAGTAGTATGTTGGCTTATTAGACACGAGTCCGTAGTTCAAACCCCAGATCAGAATAGAGAAAACATTATTTTTGTAGACTTTCTTTCAATCAGGCTTGCGGTAAAAAAATTCTGGTAGTCAATAAAAGTTGCCATGCAAAGTTTCATAAAGTCGATTTTAAACTGTAGGCCCCACCATTCACAGATAAAATTCACATACATAACATGGTTGGTGTGAGTAGGGAGATAGATAGGTTGTAGTCCTGACTAAATGGATTTAATAAGCAATTAAGTAAGTAAGTAAGTTCGTTGACTATCTGCCCTCTTTAGAATTATATTCTAATTAGATACGACCATATGCTCAATGTAGTGCCACAGACCAGAGCCTTTGGTGGGAATCGAACCCACAACCTTTACGCTAATACGCACACTATCCACTAGATTACCAGGTCGCTCTTATAGACGATTTAATTTTAAGCTATGTTATCACGGAAAATATTGCCTTAACCTGCATGGATTGCTAGCAGTTAATCATTTTGCCTTCCAGGTAGATTTCTATGCCACAGCAAGGACTTCTGGTCTGATACTTAATCATGCCTTGGATGGAATGGAAGTTGGCCAGTGGCCTGTAGACAGCCTAATATCTTTGGAGACTTTTATCACAGAGATAAAGTCCATAAAACGACGGTAATTGTGCTCTGGTTTAAATGATTTCGAGAAGATAGTTGGGTTATACTAAATGGATTAACTCGGATTATTTTTGCGACAATGGCAACACTTTTAAAAAGTACTACAGCGTGTGTATCTCACCACCATTAAATCCTTAAGCAATGCCCGTGTAGAATTTTATTGCTCCTGTTGGTAGTTTTTTGTTCTTATGAAAGCTGTTTCTGTGTACGGCTACTCTCTATGTGTAAGAGAGTGTGTGTGTGTGTGTATGTTTACATTATTTATGTCCTTCGAGAGTCCTGGTGGATTTACTCAATTTCAAGTGGTTCTTGTTCTTTTTCTTTCACTTTTTTTTTTTGTGTGTGTTCAAGTGTTTTTGCTGTCTTATGACAAGAAGGGAAAAAAGAAGGAAAAAAACCAAGCAAAGACTGACTGCAACAGGCAGCAGGTTGTTTTCGTTTAAATTTTAAACGATAAGAAAAAATTTGTTCCTGTTTCTTATGCGCTTTTTTTTTTGGTGTTGTTGTTTTTATTTGTTTTTTTTTTTTGTCCAATGGTCTTGTGGACATTTCCGCTTTGTTAGTGCCTGGTTTCGTTTCAATTCTGTTGTTTTTTTCATTCTTTCTTCTTCAGTCCAGGATTTGTTTTGAAAACCAGAAAAAAATGGAAGAAAAAAAACTTTTGAAATATGAAACAGTACTCTGAACCATAAATTATTGTAAAAAACAACAAAAAAAAAAAGAAGAAATTAAATTAAATGAAAAAATACAGCAAAGGATGGCAACTAAAAGGACATTCAATTCAGTTTCTTCTTTCGTTTTTGGTTTCTGCTTTTAAGAAAACTTTCAACTACAAGTGCGGAAGCTGTTGCTTCTCTTACTTTCGGTCTGACGGCCAGTCAGTCGTCGGTCATTTGGAAATAAAAAAAAAAACTCGCGTATAAATTTGATTTGAATCGTTTTGAAATTTATTTCAATGCTTTCGCTTCTATTTCTTATTTTCTGAATTTCCAAGAATTAGTTTTAAAGGATATGCCAACAAGATTGCACCGCAGAAAAAGGATATTCTCAAGGTCTCCATGGGAAGGCAGTAAATTATGTCAGATTAAAAACAAACAAACAACACCACAACAACAGGAGTTTTTTTTCTATCTCTATTTTTTTTAATTTAACGCTTTAAATGAAATGCTTTTTATTGCTTGCAAAGGACAATAAGAAGTTTATATTGTACTAGCTGATCCTACGAACTTCGTCCTGCTCAAAATTGATTATTTTTTATTGCCCAAAACAGGTCAAATTATAAATTTATTGTAATATGCTGTATAAAGCGTTGATGAAGTTATTGTAAATCGCTTCAAAACAAAAACTACCAGACACATAGGTTATATATGTACATATATTAAAGGGGCAAGATTGCCACGCCCATTTTTGCTGAGTTTGTCAATATCGACACTACGAACTTATCCACCAAATTGCATTCGTCCAAGATTAATATGCTCCTAAATATTCAATTTTAAAGGTTTGCCACGCCTACTTTTTGGTATATCGAACTTTTTTTTAAACCATCTATAGTCGGTAAACATTTTTGGTAGGATTGTCGATATCGACTCTACAAACTTACACACCAAATTTTATTCATCTACGATTAATATATCCCCAAATATTCATATTTTAACGATTTGCCACGCCCTCTTACTATTTTGGGACATGAAAAATAAATGTTGTCCGATTCTCAGATCTACCCGATATGCACACAATATTTTATGAAAATCCTGTCGATCCATTTCGGAGGTGTTTAACCACTAACACCGTGACACGATAATTTTATAAATTAGATTTCAAACGGCACGAATATAGCCAATTATCCACAAGGTCTTATCAAAGTTCATCACAATTATCGTTGAGACAAGTTTACAATTTAATTTTGTTTCCTGGAGTTGCAAACTAACTGCCAGAAAACAGATTACATACGTACTTGGATCAGCAACATACATTTTGTAGTTTTGAAAAGGCTTTTTACGAATAAAAGTAGAGGCGATGAGTTCACATCTCCCATTGCTCAACTGCAATAATTTGCAGCCGTAACTGAGCAAAGTACCGGGTAGGCTTTGGATAAATATTGCCTAAATCAAGGCCATGGCCAACAACTTCACAATTTAACAGTGCCAGATTGAGAATGCCAGACCATTTCTACGAATATTGGATCTACAGAAATCGTAAAGAATCTCTTTAATTAGTTTCAACAAGCTTACGACCAACTACAACCCATTGTGGAAATACCAACACATCTTGACAACAGATGCCTTTGTGAATCGAAAGCTGGGATGATTTCTAGAGTTTTCTGGCCACTAATTATTAGCACACAAGACAGGCAATTCCTAAAAGAAATCAAGGAGAGAAGACAGAATTAAAGATAGGATGCAATCATTCTCACATACATGATTGGTCATTAGAACCCGACAGTTAGGAATTCGACCACGATTTTCGCACCGCTTATGTCATGTGTGTTAATTTTATCCGTTATTATCGAGGCTTTGAGTTTAAAAGCGACACCGAACGACAGATTTTTTAAAGCAAATTTTGCAGACAATTTTATTCATACCCTAGGTTCTTAACAGCTGTCTGAGGAGAGAAAGTCGTCGAAGAAATAATTTTTCATATTTCGTTTTGTTGGAGATGTCTGCCCCGTGTTTTGAACCATGGTTGCATGTCTACACACTACGAGACTACGGTGACTATGTGCACTCGTCATTATGTACGGATCAGAGATCAGCAATGAATCGTTTTTTCGGAGTCACATGAAATTTTGAATTGTGATTCATTCGTAATTACTCAAAAGTTCGTGGTTTCAAAAGTATGGGACTGGAATTCGACATCTGTTAAACTAAGTTGTGAAACCAATTTTCTTTTCAGTTGAAAGTCTGACATTGACGAAAATGGATTGCTTAACTATTGCACAACGCATCAAAATTCTCAAAACATAGTACAAAAATGGTAATTCTCCCACAGCAACGTATCGTGCTTTAAGAGGAGATTATAGTTTACATAATCGTCCAACTACCCAAGCAATTGGTAAAATTGTGAAGAACTTTGAAGAGACTGGAGTGGTTACAAATATTGAAAGGCCTGTGCATTATCATTTCGCTCGTTCCGCTGAAAATATCGCTATTGAAAGTGGAAGTGTTGCCGAGGACCCGAATGTGTCGATTCCTCGTCGTTCTTAGAAATAAGGAGTGTTTTACGGCACATTATGGAGTATTTTGCATTTAGATCTACATCTACATCCATATAAAGTCCAGCTTACGCAACAACTGAAGCCAGCTGACCATTTACAACGTCGTAGATACGTGGAATGGGTGCTTGAACAACGGGCTTTGGACGGCAATTTTACGAACAAAATTTTCTTCAGCGATGGTGCAAATTTCACACTTGGTGGGTGTGTTAATAAACAAAATTGTCGTATTTGGGGTTCTGAGAATCCTCAAGTAATTGAAGAGAGGCCATTACATCCAGAGAAAGTCACTGTTGGTGCGCTCTTTGGTCGGAAGATGTAATTGGACCTTACTTTTTCGAAAACGACGATGGAACGACTGTCAACGTCAATTCGGAGGGTTATGGTCATATCGACGCATTCATTCTATAACGTTCTACGTGTATTTTGTAATGTTTTTACCTTTTTTTTAATTCTACGTTGGTTGGGATGAGTCCATCCGTTCCGAAGTTATAGGGAGAACTCTACTTAGAATACACATACACAGTCTTATGGCGTGTCAAAACTTTGAGGGCTTTCAAGTCAAAATACACTTTTTCGACTTAGAATGTTATAGACCAGAGGCGTCGATATGATAACCGACTTTTTTTTGCCTGCTATTGAAGAATACGACTTGGAGAATATGTGGTTTCAACAAGATGGTACCACATGCCACACAACTCAAGCGAATATGGCTTTATTGCAAGAGGCATTTCCGGGCCGCGTAATTTCTCGTCGTGGCAATATCAACTGGCCACCAAGATCATGCGATTTAACACCATTAGACTTTTTAAGGGGCTATGCGAAAGACCGTGTTTATGCAGATAAACCTTCAAGCACTAAACCTTTAAGCACTTAAAAACCAACTTTCGTCAAGTTATGGCTGAGATATCGCCGAAAATATGTGTCAAAAAGTGGTCGAAAATTACCTCAAAAGAATCAATGCTGGTAACACTTTGCGTGGAGGTCATTTAAATGATGTAGTTTTTCACACATATATGTCAACGTTTAAACTTTACAATTAAAAAAGAAATGTGATGAAAAAAATATTTTATTTGTGGGATTATTTACGTTTAGTTTTCGAAACCACGAAATGGATAACCCAGTATTTTAGTGTTCTTACGCGCATCATATTAATTTTGTTCTTTGTGTATATGTTGAGTCCTGGAGAGTCGTAATCGACAAATTCATACGTGTTGTTATGTATTAAGTATGATGAGTAGAGGGGTTCCATGATATTCAAGGAAGTATGAATGCGACGCCGAGGTCTAGTAGGTAGTGGGCTGGTTTATCAAGCCAGGCTTCGAGTCCCAGGTCAGATTTTTGGCAAAAACTCTGGGAGTAAATAAAAAATTGCCATAAAAAATTTCTCACAAATCTGTCGTTCGGAGTCGATTTTAAACTTTAGGTCCCGCCATTTATGAATGAAATTAACGCAGACAACATAAGTGGTGTGAGAAACTAGATTCATAATCCTGACTGAAGGATTGTAATGACCAATTATGTATGAATGCTGCGTATAATTATCAGAAATAATAAGTACGATTCGATTCTCAGCAATAAAAGCACAATTTTATCTCTCTTGGTATCTCTCAGTTTCGAATATTTTTAAAACCGGATTCGTATAATTCGTTGTGCTCCACCTACTACGTTGCTGTCTTACACAAGGACATCCGATATTCCCTACAAACAATTTGACACAACGATACCACATTTGTTCTTAAAAGTCTGAAATAACAGCCTAAAGAAACCAATAAAAAAGGAAAAAAGGAATTGGACTTGGACTTGGACCGAATAAAAGAGAAAATCAAAATCGAAAAAGCTTTTCCTGAAAATACAAAACATTTCAAACAAATCAAATTCAAAATAAAAAAGAAAAAAGAAATTTCTTTTTGGCGCCAAAAAAAAAAACGAAAAAATTTCAAAAATTCTGGTACAGCCTTTATGCTAAAATCCTTTTGGATTTCTGTTTTCGTTTCTAAAGGCAAATAAATCACAATCGAATTAAAAAAATATTAAAACAACAACAACAACAATCGAATATGAATATCCCATTCATAAATAAAATTTTAAAAATAAAAAAATCCTACACTCTGTGCTGTTGTGCTTAAATCCCTTTTGAATTCCCCTCTGTTTCCTGTTTACGCTTTAAAGAGAAGAAGAGAAATGGAAGAAAACCAACCCTTTTATGTTGTTTCCTTGCAAGGATAATGAATTTTGCAAGAATACTTGATTAAGCATAAACAAACACAGTGTAAATAAGGATTATAATGAGCATGAAGGGGCTGCAGGCCCTATATTATTAGGAAATTTTAAAATGAAAACAACAATAGCAAGAGACGCAACTATTTAATGCAAGAAACTACAAATGAATTGGAGTTGTAAGGAGTTATTAAGAGCAGAGCCGTGCAGGAAAGGTTTACATGCAAAATTAAATAAGAAATGAGCAACGAAATTCGGTTTTTATTTCTTGTAAAATTAGATTTTTATCAGGTGTTTTATTTAAGTTTTTTGCTAAGCGTTTTAAAAATTACGAGAAGACTTTATGGTGGCCATAAGTAGTTTGGAAGAATTCTTTCTATCAATGTGTATGTACTCGTACATATCAGAAATCATCAATAAGTATTCAAAAAGTTGAGTAGAATCGAATCATACTCATAATTTCTAATATTTATACGGAACATTCATACTTATTTTAATATCATGGAACCCCTGTCTCTACTCATATTCAAAGTTTAATGTACTCATCATACTTCATTCATACTTAACAACACGTATGATGTTGTTGTTGATTCAATTCTTTATGATTCAATATTTACATACATACATACATAATTGGCCATTACAACCCTTCAGTCAGGATTACGACCTAGCTTCTCACACTACTTATGTTGTGTGCGTTAATATTATAAGTGGGTGGCGGGACCTACAGTATAACGACGACTCCGAACGACAGATTTTTGAGAAACTTTTTCATGGCAGGTTTATTTACTCTCAGAGTTTTTGCCAGAAATCTGCTGAGAGGAAGTCGCCGAAGAAATATTTTTTCGTTTTGATGTCTGACCTGGGATTCGAACCCGGGCCTTTTGTCTAATAAGCCAACACACTACTCACTAGACCACGGCGACTTCTATTCAACATTTACAAGAATCACAAAATATGTATGAATGGGGTACGAACATTAACTCACTCGCTAGAAGATTGTGTTTGCTCTGCTTTGAATCACTCGAATCTCTTGTAAGTATTATAAGTATTTTTCTAAATTTATGAATCAGAATAAGTAGGCGTATGAACCATACATCTTTCGAATGGCATGAGTTTGATGTCAACGTTGTACTCATACTCATTGCAACCTAAACTTATAAATCAACGTTGTAGTGGGTATGAATGGATCAAAGCAGTTAAATTCGAGTCACTCGAGGATCATTTATAAGTATTTTCCTAAAGTTATGAATTTAAATAAGTTGGCTTCTTATGAATCAAACATCTTTCGAATGGCATGAGTTTGATGTCTACGTTGTATGCATACTCATTGCAATCTAAACTTATAAATCAATGTTGTAGTGAATATGAATGAATCAGATGAGTTGTATTTCAATATTGTTGACTCGCTTATATTCAAAATTTCATGTGACTGGTTATGAGTAGCAAAAAAAAAGGATTCATTGTGGATCACTGGTAGATGGTACATATGCCTTTGAGTTTTCTGATATTAGTAAAGTTGCTTCTAAGTTTTTTGGATTTGGTCTACGTTTGCTTCTTCTCCACAAGTCTTTGATCCTGTTGGTTTTCTCTATCCTCGCAGGTTATATACAAATACATGAATATATTTTTCACCTAAAGGTTAACATACATACATAATTAATTGGTCATTACAACCCTTCAGTTAGGATTACAACCTAGCTTCTCCCATCACTTATGTTGTCTGCATTAATTTTTATAAATGAATGGCGGGACCAATAGTTTAAAGTCGTCTCCGAATGACAGATTTTTTAAAGATACTTTTGAACGCAATTACATTTATTCCCAACGCTCCTGACAGAAATCTGCTGAGAGGCAGTCGCCAAAGAAATATTTTTTTTATATTTTTGCTTCGTTGGAAAAGTATGACCTGGGGATTGAACCAGGGGATTACGTCTAATAAGCAAAGATACTACCTACTAGACTGAAGAATAGCATTCAAGTAGTTTGTAAAAACCTTCTTAAAAGCCTAGGTTTCAACCAGGATTACCGGTTAGCCAGGGTTTGTTACGTCTTTGAAGTTGAAAGGAAAACTTTCTAATTGCTCAGACAATTTTAAAATTTTCTACAAAATGTTGGCAACGTGCTTTAAAAAATTGAATTGGGCGAACGTAAGCAAAAATACTTGAAAAATCAATTTATTTTGGATTTCAAATTCATTGCAAAAATGATCAAGAAGTTTAAAGAAATAAGAATTCTAAGTTAGCCTGCTTGTGAAGGATTAACTATCAAGTTACCTAATTTATAATTCCGAAGGATTTGGATAGAGAAAAAGTTTTCAGTAGAATTGTATCTACCAGCAGCGATAAGCACACGGAAAAATCCCTTCTGGTTTGCCTATCATACTGCTGTGCAACTGTTTAAACTTGACCTTCTCTTTCTTTTCAATTGCACGGTGTGAAAATACAACCAGCAACCAACATAGTCCAGGGTTCGAGCCCCAGGCCAGACATCAAAAACAAAATACAAAAAGTATTTGTTCGGCGATTTCCTCTCCGCAGATTTCTGGCAAAAACTTTAAGAGTAAATAAAATTGCCATGAAAAGTTTCTCATAAAATCTGTCGTTCGGAGTCGACTTTAATTTGTAGGTCCCGCCTGACTGAAGGGTTGTAATGACCAATTATGTATGTCACTACACAGTGTACATTGTTCAGTTAGTTGAGTAGAACTCAAAAATATTTTTTTTTATACTTCTCCAACCCTCCAAACTTGTTTCATTTGACAAAAACTGTGTTTTTTTTTTTTTGGACTTTACGTACAAATTTCGGGATTACTCAAACATATCCGGCTCGATTTCAGAATTTGAAATGTTGTTAGAAAGGAGAGAAATGGACCTTTAACATGGTATACATATATCTATTATTCGACTTAATATACTATAAGATTTGATGAGCTAAACTTGGAAAATTCGAATATTTTTTCATATTTTTTCAAGTTTTTCCATTCTAGTGGTAAACTTTAATATAAAAAAAAAAAAAAAAAAAAAATATAAAAAATAAGTGATAATATTCTTAAAGTCTATTATCTTGTAAAGAGACTAAGTAATCATTTGATCAAAAATCCGGAAAATTTTTGAACAAAAAGTGCATTTGATGAAATGCCATACAATGTATATAAAAATATCACTCGACTATTTATACTTTTTAATTAACAACTACGGCAATTTTTATCCGATGTGATCAAGTGATGACTCAATCTTTTCGCAAGAGAACAGACTTTAAGAATATTATCCTTTATCGTATATTTTTTAAGTAAAGTTTCCAACTATGAATGGACAAACTTGAAAAATTATGAAAAAAAAAATTCGAATTTTCAAAAATTTACCGCATCAAATCTCATAGTATATTAAGTTGAGTAATTGACATATGTATACCATTTTAAACGTCCATCTCTCACCTTTCCAACAAGATATCAATTTTAAAAATCGGGTCAGAAATGTTTGAGTAATCCAGAAATTTGTGCATAAAGTAAAAAAAAAACAGTTTTTGTCCAATAAAAAAAGTTTGGAGGGTTGGAGAAATATAAAACAAAATATTTTTAAAAACTACTCAACAAAACTCAGAACCTATAGGTACTATGTTATTAGCCGGGTGTATTTAATTTTATTTTTTTTAATTTTTGTGGTATAGTGTTATTTTAGAATTTAAGGAAAAAAATTTCCTAGATTTTTTCAATTTTTTTCTTTAATTTTGAACGTAATATTTTTTTCTAATATTTGATTTTAAAAAATATTTAAAATAATTTTAAATAAATTTAATAAAAAATAAAAATATATATATAAAAATTTGCAATATTTTTAATATCATTTTCTGTTTTTTTTTCTTTTTTCTAACATTTGATTTTGAAAAATATTTAAAATAATTTTGAATAAATTTAATAAAACAAAAAAAATATAGTGATTTGCAATATTTTTAATATCTTTGTCTGTTTTTTTTTTTTAATAAACAAAAAATAATTTAAAAATAAATAAATTATTTAAATAAAAATGGCAAGGAATGCTGTCGTCCTTTTTTTAATTTTTTTTTTATTAATACTAATTAAATTCCTTTTTTTTTAAGTTTACCAAGAGCGGAGTTCGGAAAATAATTATATTTTCAAAAACAATTAATTTTTGTATAAATAAATAAATTTATTTATTTCGTAGTAATCAAATTACTTTCTTTTCTTTTTTCCTGTATTGATCTGTTAATTACAAAAAATTAATTGTTTTAATACGACATAGGCGTCTTTGAAAGTAGAATTATTTTCCAAACTCCGCTCTTGGTAAACTACAGCGCCTACATGCGGTTCCTTGTAAAACCTTAAGACTTCTAAATTAAAATTCTACCTACTCCCTTAACTTCTCCTTTCTAATAATATTTTTCCCCTCTTTTCTATTTTTATTTTTGTCCTTTAAAATTAAAAACCGAGTATTTAAATTTTTCTTTAATAATATTTCACTTGAAAAGAATTTATTTTCTATAAAAAAAAAATTTTTTTTTTCATAAAATTTCCACTCTTAAGGGGAAATGAAACGAAATTTTCCTTTAAATAAAACGTACACTGGCAACACTTAACTAAAACAGTAAAATTTAGTACCTAAATAAGCCAAAGAGAAATGCACTCATTAAACAACAACAAAAAAAAATACAAAAACAATTGTTAAAGAAGATGCAACATTTTGTTTTTGAAAATTAATAATGAAATAAGAAACACATGAGCTTCAGCATACAGCCAGCCGGCTTAGTGCGATACAAAAACATTTCCATCCACAAACTTATACGAAAATTTATTTTGAAAATAATAATAACAACAACAATACAATTGGCATAGGAAATTATACAAACAATTCATTTTGTTGTTTGAATGACCAAATGAATGGTAAAAGAAATGAATACAATCCACATAGGAACTCGCATACACACACACAAGCACACGCACGCAAATAACAAAAATCCACTATTTAAGAGTGTTTATTTATACAATAAGAGTGTATACAGCATAGAGAGAATTTGTGTAAGAGAGTTTTTGTATAGGAAAATTACTCTTTTCAAATGAGTATTTCGAAAAACATCTGCCTTTTATTATACGCTTAACATATGCAAGAGTAAACAGTATGACTAGATGTTGTACGAGAAACAGTTTTCTTACTTTATTTAACATTCAAAGCCCAACTACAGAAAGTGCATTTGTAAATTGAGCATAAGTAAAGGAAATTGTTTTTGTTTCTTTACGTTTCGTTATGGGAGAACATGATGAGTTTTATAACATTTTATGAATGAGCGCATCATTTTATGCAGTTTTCTTGTTTTTTTTTACATTACAGCGGGCATGTGGAGGGTAGCAAACATGTTTAACATTTTATTGTGGCCGAGCAGCGTCAACAGAACTTTACAAAGCGGCAGTTTTAAATTGTAGCTTGTGTGGTAAACGTCGTCGGGTCGTGAAGCCACCGCAAAAAAGAATAAAAAAGAAGAGAACAAAAATTTCTTTCTACTACTAAGTGGAAGATATTAAAAATAAAACTTAATTTATTTAAAAATGAAGAAATAAATTTATAAGAAAACAAAAATTAAAAAAAAGTGAAGTTGGTTGTTTGTTGTTGATTAAGAAAACAAAACAAAAAAAAGTATTCTATTTAAATTATAAATTTAAGTGAAAATAGAAACTTTCTATTTAAAAAAAAAAAAGAATTAAGAAAAGCAAGAAAGAAAGAAAAAAAAACTATAAAAAAATTTAAAAATGCATTCCTAAAGCAAAATATTTAAAACATCCTAAGCATCCAAAAGTATTTTAAAAAGTGAAATTTTATTAAAACAAATTACTTACGTTAATTTAAATTTAAAAAAAAAATTAAATAAAAACGTGCTTTTTTTTGTCCACAAAAAAGAAAATAAAAATAAAAATTAAAACAAAAAGAAGCAAAGAAATTAAAGATTTAAGAGAAGAATTTTTCTTTTTGACAATTTGTGCGTGTAAATTTGCAGCAATACCGTTACTTAAGCCATTAAAGCAAATGCAAATAACAACAAATAAAGTGGAAAGCAAAGGAAAAAAAATTTAACAAAAAAAATGTCAAAAAAACATGTGCTGCCTATGCTATCGTTTTTTTAAATAAAATTTCAAAAATTTCTTTTTCCTCTTCAATGAAAAATCGCTAAAACTTAAAAGGGGAAAAAATGCCCGAAAGCTTAAAAAAATTTAAAAAATACTTATAACACCTGCTAAAATAAAAAAAAAATATTATTTTAATTACTAAAATAAAATTAAAAACGTTGGATTAAGAAAATTTATAAAGTTCATCAAGAAAAAAACAAAGAAAATTTTTAAACATTTTTTTACTACTTTTTTTTAATGCAAAAAAGTAGCATTTTTAATAAAGAATAAAAAAAAATATCCAGAAAACATTTAATCAAACACTAAACGTACAACACGCTTGCTAGCTTGCTTGCTTTTTAGAAAGGGATTTGGAAAAACACGGATTACTAAAGTTTTTCCAAATTTCTTTAAACCTCTCTGACCTCAACGAACAAACCCATCATCAACCATCTTTTAGCATACAAAGCAAGTGCTGGCCTGGCCCTCCAAATACAAAAAACAACAAAATGCATTGGATTAAATTATTCTTAAGCGCTTTTATAGCCTTAAATCTCATAGTCCAAGAGGTAAGTTCCAAGAAAATACAACAAAAAAAAAAAAACAACCAAAATGTTTCTAGTTTTTCTCCCCTAAAATATGGTTTTCAAGATCAGTGGTAACACTTAAAAAAGGAAATTTAAAACCCACCACCACCATCTCAACCACCATTATCATTAATTTGTTGTTGTTGTTGGTTTCCTTCTCTAATTCTGAAAACTGTGTTGAGTGCATGGTATGGTAGGGTGGGTTTTTTTTTTCTATTTTCGAAAACTGCATGTGTTCGGATTTTATTTTGAGAACCAAAGCAAACAACCTGTAATTAAGGCAAGTCATTTGGACAAGTTTATTTCTTTTTGATCAATTTTAGAATTTTTAAACTCAGAATTAAGCAATTCAAGCTTTAGATTTCTTGAAATTAGTCTAAATTTTGTAATTCGAACATTAAAGAGGTGGCCTCCAGTGATGTTCTATTTGCAAAGGAATTGAAAAATGAGTGAACAGTGCAGTGGTGAAGTTACTGGTTGTCTGAGTTATGAATCGTGTGATTCAGATGATTAATGCCTTGTGGACTTTCCTAGGGAAGTTCAATATCCGCTGTTATTGAATTCTTCTGCTTCTGGCAATGATTTGACAATCAAAAATGTTTATAATTTTCAATTTATTTTCTAAAATCTAATTAATCTAATCTAATTAATAAATAGGTACTCATTTTGAATAGCATTATTGCGTCTATCCGCACCTATTTTATGTGTCAAATGGGGCACAAAGAAAGAGGATATAATTTTGAAGGAGAATGGCAGAGAGCCAACAATAAAAAATTTTTTAATATTGCTTCAAATTCCTCTTTAGTAATTTAAATTTCTGTACTTAACCTTAACTCTTTGCTGTCGATGTTTATAAACTTCCAAATCACTTTTCTGCGTTGGAAATATTACTTAAAATTTTTGTAGATATAGTCTTTTGTAGCTATAGTCTAGTAGGTAGTGTGTTGGCTAGTTAGACGTAAACCCTGGGTTCGATGGCGATTTCCTCTCTCATCAGATTTCTCGCAAAAACTTTGAAAACGAAAAAATTGCCGTGAAAAGCTTCTCAAAAATCTGTCGTTCGGAGTCGACATAAAACAGTAGGTTCCGCCAATCATATATAAAATTAACACACACAACATAAATGGTGTGAGAAATTAGGTCAATAATTCTGACTGACCGTAAATAGTGTTTTCCCTACTTTTTCTATGCAATTTAAAATTATTTTATATTTGTTAAAAAAAACCTATTTTCTACAAAATTTATAAGAAGTTTCCTTTTCTTTTTTTATAAAAAATTATTTTTTTATTTTTACAAAAAAAATAATTTATTTTTACAAAAAAAAAATTATTTTCTTTTCAATTGAAAATTTTATTTTTCTATTAAAATTCCTTTACATCTGCCTATACAAAATTCTTTTTTTAAACTTTAATAATTTATTTAATTTCATTAAAAAAAACCTTTATTTCTATTCAATATATTATTTTTCTATTAAAAACTTTTTAATTTAATTTTAATTAAAAAAGAAACTTGATTTTATATTAAAAATTTCATTAAAAAATATTTTTTTCTATTAAATTTTCCATTAAAAATTCCTTTTTTTATATAAAAACAATTCGACTTTTTTCCTTTAAAAAATGAAAAAAGTTAAAAGTCTTCTTTTTTATTAAAAATTTTAATTTTTCATTTGAAATTCTTTTGTTTTTCAGTTGAAAATGTTTTCATTTTCATTAAAATTGTCTACTTTCTATTAAAAATGTCTTGTTTCCTATTAATTGCCTTTTTTTGCATTAAAAAAGTACTGTTTTTAACTTTGGCATTATTTTTCTTTTAAAAATTCTATAATTTAATTAAATTTCGTTGTTGTTTTTACATTTTTCCCTTAAAAATTTCTTTTTTTTATTAAAAATTCAAAATTTCAGCTTTTTGTTATAAATTTTATGTTTTTCTTAATATTTCTTTCTTTTTTGTACTCGGCATTATTTTTTGCCTTTGGCACTATTTTTCTTTTAAAAATTCTATAATTTAATTAAATTTCGTTGTTTTTTTTTAATTAAAATTTTTTTTTAATTAAAAATTCAAGCTTTTTGTTATAAATTTTGTTTTTCTTAAAATTTCTTTCCTTTTCGTACTCATAATTCCTTTTTTTTTTTGTAGTCCAAGTTTTTATTTCTTATTATTTTTATTTAATTTTCTATTAAAAATTTAATTTTTTATTTAATTTTCTATTAAAAATTCAATTTTTTATTTAATTTTTTATAAAAAATTAAATTTTTTTATTTAATTTTCTATTAAAAATTTAATTTTTTTATTTAATTTTTATTAAAAATTTAATTTTTATTTAATTTTCTATTAAAAATTTAATTTTTTTATTTAATTCTCTATTAAAAATTTAATTTTTTATTTAATTTTTATTAAAAATTTAATTTTTTATTTAATTTTCTATTAAAAATTTAATTTTCTATTAAAAGTTTTATTTTTTATTTAATTTTCTATTAAAAATTTAATTTTATATTTAATTTTCTAATAAAAATTTAATTTTTTATTTAATTTTCTATTAAAAATTTTAATTTCTATTTAAAAATCCTTTTTTTTTCTGTCTCTCTATTAACCACACTGCTTCTCTCTCTTAAAAAAATATTTTATTTTCCTGTTAATTATGCCGTTTTTTTTTGTGTGGTGTGTTAGTTTTGTTCTTGTGTTTCTGTGTTAATTTTGCTTTCTTTTGCATACAATTTATCTCTCAAATAATAATAACAACAACAACATTCTTAATTTCTCTTTTCTCCTTTTTAAGCTCCAAAAAAATATCAAAACATCTGCTTTGCTTTGCTTGCTTGCTTGCTTGCATGCTTTCCTTAAATTTCTTTTATTTTTTTTTGTTTTCTTATTGTTTCCATTACGATGATGATAACAGTACACATTATAAAATGTTGCCAATTTTTTGGCTCTTAAGCTTTAACAATATTGTTGTGTTTGTTTGCATGGTGGTGGTGGTGGTGTTGGTATTTAGTTGTTGTTGTGTTATTATTTTGTTAAGCTTTGCGTAGGTCATCGTCTTAGGCAATCATTGTCAAAAACATAAGGCCTGGCTGCTATTAAAGAATTTGCATGTGTTTTAAATGTTTTTTTTTCTTCTTCTTCTAAAAGGAACTCCTATAAACAGCAATAATAACAACAACAACATTAACATTAACAAGAAAGAAATGAAGACTTTTTTGTGTGAAGTATTTAACCTTAAACAACAACAGCAAGCAACAGAAGTACTCTTGTCAGGTTTTTTTTGTGTTTTTTTTTTGCTGTTAAAACACACAGGCAGGCAGGCCTGTTGCAATGTGTCTTTTTGGAGTTGTTTTGTTGATATTCAAGCAGACTGTTGCTGTTATTTCTTCTTCTGGTATAGATCAAGCTAAAGCTGTCTGCTTTAATTGTGCTGCTATGATGATGCCTTGAAAAAATTTTTGTGCTTTTTTTTCTGTTTTGTCTGTTAATGTTGCTGTTTTTTGTTTTTTTGTTGCAGCCTAAAAATTATCTCCTGCGGTCTTATATCACAAGTTTTTTTTTTTTTTTTCTTGTAATTTAACAGGCAGCTGGAATTTTTTTTGTTATTTTTTTTCATTTTAAATGCAAAAATAATTTAATTTTTTTTTAAATTTATTTTTTGCTTTTAACTAGAAAGAAAAAACCAGGAGAATAAAAAAAGAAAAGAAAAACTAAAACAGATGTTTTAAGTTAACATAGTTTTAAAATAAAATTTTTAATTAAATTCTTTAATTTATTAAAATTAAATGAAAAAAGAAAAGAAAAAACAATTCCATTTCATAATACCTACAACCAACCGTTCATTCATTCATTCCATGCAATTCATTCAGCCATCCATCTTGTTTACTATCGGGTGTGCTCTCTTGGTTTTACTGTTTTTTGTTTGTTTTTCTTTTCTAATTGCAAACCCTTTATGCTGTTTACTTGCATACACACATATTTGGCTTAATTTCAAATAACTGTTGATTTAATCATATGCCTGCTCTACTCGTCGTTATGCTCTCTATTTATTTTTTTTTTTCTTCTTTACTTGTATTACTCCTTTTAGGTTTTTGTGTGTGGCTCTCTTATTTTTTTTCTGCGTGCCTTTGTTGTTGTTTTTTTGTTTTGTTTTATAATAATTAATTATTGCAATATATTTCTGTAAGAGTTCATGCTTGTACATATGAATGCATATGTGTGTGTGTGTGTTGTAAGTTGTTATTTTTGATGCTCTTCTTTTTCCTTTTTTTTTTTATTCGTTTTCATATTTATTTATACCCCCCGTAATTTTTATGTGTAAGCCTTGTTGTTGTTGTCAATCGTGTGTAAGTACTAGTTGCTGTTGTTGTTTGTAAAGTTACCACTATTATTTTTCATACTCTTTTACCATTATTGTAATGCATCAAGTAAGTGGTGTGGTGTGGTGTGTTGTGATGTATGTGTGGGTAACTGTGTTGTCTACTTAGAAAAATAATAAAACAAAAAAAAACCTGCCGTAAAAAAGAAGGTATTTATTCAACCTGTCACAATGTTTTTCTTCTTCTTAATTTTTTTTTGTTTTATTTATGTATGTACGTATGAATGAATGTATTTTTAAATTCAGTTACTTTTTGTTTTTTATTATTTATTTTGTTATTGTTTATAATTTTTCAAGCCTAAGAACTGGTAACGTTGAGCTTGAGTGATTTGCACTCTTTTTTTCTGAATTTTTTTTTCTTTCTGTTTTCCTCTATTATTTATTATGAGGTTTTTTTTTTCATTTTTTCTTGTAATAGAAATTGTTATAACGTAAAAAAGAAGTAGCAGCAGCAGAATAAATGTAAACATTAAACTTTGTTGTTGGTTTTTTTTTGTTACAGGGTGTTTAATGTCATTTATTTTATTTTCTTTTCTTTTTTTTATTTCCTTTTTAATTAAAAGAAATCTGTTAATTATGAAATTTTTTCATAAGAAAAGTCGCGTAACTCCATGTCATTAGTGATTACTTTAAATTTCATTAAAACATTTTGACAGCCAACGTACGAGATAACTCGTAGATTAAGTTCACCTCTAGGATAGGCTAAACTACGAGTTATCTCGTACTCATTAATGTAAAAAAATCAATTTTTCGTTTTTTTCCCCTATTTAACGTGTTTAAACAAAAAAATATATGAAAACCAATTGGACAAAATAATTTCGAATTAGAAAGACGCTTCCAATTGGATATTTCCCATAAAACTTACAATACAGTCGTAATTCTATAATTTGAACTTCTTTACTTGAATTTTCTGTAAGTTGTTGCACAGGAGAAAAATTCTATTAGGTTTTGCTACTTTAACTTGAAGTTTCTATAACTTCAAGTTTTTTTCTGGACAATGGTTATTCAATTTATTAAAGTTCGACTGTATTTTAATGAAATTAGAAACCCCTAGGCAGTAATAAAACCAAACTAAGCATGAAATTTATGATTTAAGCCATAGTACTTGAAATTATCCTTCCTCAAATGGATTATATTGTACATAAACTTGTTAAAAGTTTGAGGTTAATTGCAAACGAAGCCAGCCTAAGCCTTTACATAATTATTACAATTACTTCTATTAGTATACAACAGATATTGTAGTCTTGGGAACTATTAATTTCATTTTAAAATGACCCCGACTGTTAACTTCATTATATACATCTTTCCAATGCTTTCCTAGTGACAATGTTTGTCCCTTTAAGTAGAAACTCTCTCAATTAAGATTACAAAGCTTCAGCAGTTGTGGCTTAACAAGTGACAGCTCATTCATTTTATAAATCAAAGGTCTTGCCGTAGAAGAGGACATTATATTACAGTTAATAATGAAGGAAATTGTCAAAATTGTTTATATTTAACGATATAGCATACATACATACATAATTGGTCATTACAACCCTTTAGCTAGGATTTCGACCTAGCAACAGAATCTAAAACTCTATCGTTTAATCGCTTATAGGTCGGATTATTGAGTTTACAGGAAGAAAACTATAAAATAAGGCGCATTTTCTTTTCTTGTTCGATTTGAAAGCATTTCCAAAGTAGGAAAGTTTTACCCAGGTTCCATTTTATTAAATTTGGTTAAAAATAACGAATTGCAATTTTTTTGCAGAACGTTTTTTTTTCCCCCAAACGCCATCTAGCGTAGCACATTTGAATTCTTTACTACATTCTTAAATATCTAATTGGAATATTAGGGACCATTTTCAGAATATTTTATTTCTTAAATTGGAATTTCAACTCTTACCTTTAGACGTATTTTTAATATTCCATTCAGCATCGATTTTCAAATTGTAAATACTTTTTTTAGCACAAGAATTTTTAACACTTAATTTTTAATTTTTAAAGAACTTTTCTTAAAAGAATTTTTCTTATTTTAAAATTTTTCAAATTTGATTTTTTTGATTTTTCAGTATTTCTTATTAGAAATTAAAAAAAAAAAAATATTAAAAATATTTCTTCTTTTTTAGTTTCCTAAATATTAAAATATTGCTTAAAATAACTTCCAACTTGACACATTTCCTTAGAAATGAACCTTTTCTACCATTTTTTAATTTAAACCTTTTAAAAAACCGCTAAATTGTTTAATTTATTTTGTTTTGTTTATACACACTTTTGTTTTTACTTATGCAAATTCCTTGACATTTTTTTTTATTTTAATTTTTTTGACTATATAATAATTATTTCCATTTCCATTAATTATTTCGGATTTTAATTTAACTTCCGTTTTACTTCCTCTTATTTTTTTTATTCATTTCTTTTTTTTTTCTTTTTTATAAACACAAGACTACACAACAAATAATAGATTTCGATCAAAATTTTTGGCTAAGAAATCCCATTAAAATAATTAGCGAAAGACGACTAAGAAAAAACATAAGACACACACAGGAAAAAAAGTAACCAAAAATAAAGACAATTTCTTACTATTTAAACAACCATGATAACATAACATAAAACACAGCAACAACACAACACAGAAAAAAACATGCCGCCTGTTTTAATAGCAACAATAAAATCAAAAACAATTAAAATTTACTCTTGCTTAACCAAACTATACATAGGTTCTCTTGTTTTTTTTATTTTTCTCTTTCCAATATTTTTTGTGCGAGAGTTAAATATAACTTTATCCACAATTCATTAAATACAATAATAACAATATATAGAAACAGTCAAGTGACGTGAAGCAGAAGCTGACGGAGAAAAAGAAGAAGAAAATTGCATACAGCTGTTTTTCTTCCTATAACTGCTTAATATATAGCCTGAAGGGCTTTTGATGAAGTAAAGCAAAAAAAACAAACAAAACAAAACACACAAAATTGAAAAACACCGTTTCATCTTGTTGGAGATGGTTGGCCATGTTGATATGCATGTTGTGTGCATAAGCATGTGTATGGGTGTGTGAGTGTATGTTTGGAAGTTTTTCATGATCATTGAAAAAATATAAGAGTTTGTAAACAACATAATCAAAAGAGATTTACACAGAGACAGAGAGAGAGAGAGAGAGAGAGTGTTTGTGTTTGAGAAATTAAAGAGAACTTGTTTTATATTTTTGTATTCTCTTACATTTAAAACTTGTTTTAGTTTTTCTTTTTTTTTTACTTTTGGAAAATTAATGTGTGTGCGTGCAAGTGTGTCTGTTTAGCAGAATATCATCAGCACACCATCAGTGTATTACTTTACAGACGAGACTAGGCACACATTAAAACAAACCATAATACCCCATCACTTTACTCTTTGCTTAACTTTACTGTAAAATGAAGTTATAGAAACTGCTTATAATGGATGATGATGATGATGGTGATAATTCTCTAAATGATCATTTCATTGTTTGTATAACATTATCTTCATTAAGAAAAATTCAATTCTTCTATTTTTAATTTCATTTCTGTGTGTGTGTGTAACTACTGGCTGACTGGCCGCATAAGCTTAAACTAAACCCCATGCTTTGGGTTATTATTCAACATCATTATCATATTTTGAAAACGTCATCGTAAACGTTAACATCATTATTGTTATAACGTTTGGAATGATCATTAAAGTTGTCGTTCGTACGTACGTTCGTACATTCGTTTGTTTGCTGAGTTGTGCTGTGTGTTGTGCTGTGCTATGGTATGCTATGCTGTGTGTGTTGTATTGTGTTGTGTCGACGTCTTTCTATATGGATGTGTGTGTGTATATATGTGTGTTGACCGGCAAATCGTATGCCGTGGGAAACAATTCGGTTTTACTTGAAACATTTTTTTATATTTAGCCAGCCTGTTTGTTGTTTGTGTTGTTGCTATTAAGCTTTGTTGTTGTTAAGCTACAAAAAGCAGGCAATATGATGTTTGAGTTGATTTTTATTTTTTTATTCTTCTTTGTTTCTTCTCTTTATTTTTTTGTTTTGTTGTATTTTTATTTCAATATAATTTTTTTTTTGCTTTCTTGTTTATGGATAAAACTATGTTTGTGTGTGTGTGTGTGTGTGCAAGAGTGTATATATTTGTTGTTATTTTAAGTTTTGCTTTGCCTAGTGTGTCTTTTTTTGTTGTTTTTTTTTTTTTGCTTTACATATTTTGTTTTGGTTTTTTTTCTCTCTCCGTTTTTAGCCTTAAATCGAGGAGTTTTACACATATTTTCTTATTGTTATTGTTGTTGTTGCTGTTATACTGGCAAGTATTTTAGTTTTTTTGTTTTTTTTGTTTAATGTTTAACCGTGTTTCTTTTTGTATGCTGTTGTTGCTGTTTATTGATAGAATATAAAGGGTGTTGTATTGTATTGTTGTGTAGTGTAACAAAGCTCTTCTTCTGCTTGTTCTTCTTCTTCTTTTTGTGTTGTGTTATGATTTCTTGGTTCTTTTTTTATTGTGTTTCGCTATGATCTTTTTTATCTGCCATAAAATAATAAATTCTTGTTTTTAGTTTTTGGTTATTGTTGTTGTTGTATTTTTGTGTGTTCAAGTCATTTAATTTGTTATGATTTTCTGTATTGATGTGGTCGGTCGTTTGATCGTTTTGTGTTGTTTGTTTGTAATGCTTGGTTTTGTATTTAGTTTCGGCTACAAAAATCCCATTTAATGATTCATAATTTCATTATAAGCCTTTAATCGTTATTGTTCTTGTTCATAACAATAGCAACAACAACAACACATCAACACTATTAACACCATACAGGAAAAATATGTTTTAGCGCCAGTTTGAAATAAATTAAGCGTTAATTTTTTTTCTTTTTATTTTTTGACTTGTAAATTTTAATTAATTTATATTTTTTATTAATTTTATGGTAATTTTTGTTGCAAATTGTCGATAATCTTTGCTGGAGGTACCTTTTTTATTTTATTTTTTTTTTATTAATAATTTGTATGTAGGTTTTAGGGATTTACAAAATCCCGAATCCCGGTATTTTTAAAAATCTATTCCGTTTGGCATCCCTAGTAGGTACCTATTTCTGTTTTGTATTCTCAAGTGAATCTCCATTTTTTTAAGTACTTATTTGGTAGATACTTTTTCCATATTTGCAATGAATTCGATTATGGTACTTTTTTAAATGTTTAATTGCTTGTAAAATAGGTACCATTTCGGAATTTTTATCCTCGACTAGGTATTTAATCTTATGCTACCTATTTATGAGTTGAATTTTTTCCTTTCCTTCCTTTTGTTACATTTTTTGACTTTCAAGAAAGTACTTTTTTTTGTACTTTTCACGGTACCATTTCCATTAAACAGTTACAATTCTCAATTTATCTATTGAATTTAATGGCTTAACTTTTATTTTCATATAAATTTGTAGTTATTGAAAGAATACTTTTTTTAGTACTTTATTTCGTACTTTTTTTAATGCAACAATTATTTCAAATATTTGTTACTTTTAAACAAATTTAAGTTTTAAATTTTTTGAAATTCCAACCTAAATTTTTTTACATTTTAAAAAAGGTACTTATTTGGCACTCTCTTGGTACCTTTTACTCAATGCATCAAACAGTTAGAATTTTCAAGTTATCTACTCAATGTAATGTTTTCAGGTTTCATTTTCACTTTACTTTTACTTTTTAGTACTTTTTTTGGTCCTTTTTTTAAGGCATGAAATACCTTTTAATTTAAATTAAAAAAAAATTTTTTCCACATTAATTTTTTGCATTTAAAAAAAAGTACTTATTTGGTACTCTTTTGATGCATCTTTTTGAAAGCATTAAATTATTGAAATTTTCAATATTTCTAGTTAATTTTACAAGCCCCAAACTTCTTTTATTTTCATATTTTCGTACTGATTTTTAAAGAGATCAGCAATGTATTGTTTTTTCGCTACTCATAAGTACTCATATAGTTTTGAGTATGAGAATGTCAACAGTATTGAAAATTCAACTACTCTGATTCGTTCGTGCTCAGTACAACATTGATTGATTTAACAACATTGATAAGTATAAGTTGCAATGAGTGTGAGTACAACGTTGCGATCAAACTCATACCACTCGAAAAATGTTTGATCCTTAAGCCAGCCGCCTACTCATTTAGATTTATGACTTTAGAAAAATACTTACAAACGATACGAGTGATTCGAATTTAACTCTTTTGATTCATTCATACACTACACCGTTAATTTATAAATACAAGTTGCAACAAGTATGCGTACAATGTTGATATCAAACTTACAACATTCGAAAAATATTTGATCCTTAAGCCAGCCTACTCATTTAGATTTATGACTTTAGAAAAGTACTTGCAAAACTAATAAATGATCGGAGTGATTCGTATCGTTTATCAAAATTTCCTGTCTTAGTTGTTGTTGCATTTACAAAAGAAGAAAACACAAAGACAATAACCAAAGCAAATACACAATCTTCTTGTGATTGGAGTGACTCGAATCGTTTATCAAAATTTACTGTCTTAGTTGTTGTTGCATTTACAAAAGAAGAAAAAAGAAAACACAAAGACAGCAAGCAAAGCAAACATACAATCTTCTTGTGAGTATTGTAATGTTCGTACACGATTCATAGTTATTTTATGCTGAGTTATGGAGGAGAGTCGATATTAACAACATCATACGTGTTTGTGTTGTTAAAATATGAAGTATGATGAGTAATTCAAACTTTGAATATGAGTAAAGTTGTGGTTCCATGATATTAAAATAAGTATGAATGCGTGCGTATAAGTATCAGAAATTATGAGTATGACTCGAATACTCTTTGCTGTTCTCTGGTATTTTCAATATTTCAAGCTAGTCTTTAGTAAATTTTTATTAGATTTGCTTAATTTTTTTATTATTTCATCTATTTTTCATAGATTTTTTATTTTTTGTTTTTTAACCATTTCAGTACCATTTAATAAGCAATTAAATGCTTAAATGAGAGCCTTTTTTATGGCCATAATTGCCTACGTGTGTATGACAATTAAATTGTAACTTTTTTTTTTGCCTCCCTGTTATTTATTAAAACAGTTATAAAATAAATCTTTGTTATACTTTTTGTTTTTATTGTTTCTATTCTTCTTCTTGCTTATGTTGAGTTGTTTTTGTTGTTGTTGTTGCTGCTGTTACTGTTACTGTTTCTTTGAATGCCGTTTACGACGTGTGTATTCACCAGAGTATTTAACTACATACTTGAAGCAATTTTGGCCTTTAAAAAAAGCCTACTTGAGAAGAAGAAAAATGCTAGTGAGAAAGAGAGTGAGAGGGAGAAGGTTAAAAAATAAACAAAAACGGAAAATAAAGCAACACTTGTTATGTTTTATTGTTCGTGTTGAAATAGAGAGCCCACCACCATTTTTGGTTTAACTTAATTAACCATTTTTAAATACTTTTAAACGTTTTTTTTTTCTTCTTTTAATTGCTGTGTGTTTTGTTTTGTTTTTGTTTTGTGTTGTATTGTACAAAATCAAAGTGTCATAATTTGTTGATGTTGAAGTTTAAGGCCTCTGTGGTGAGTTATGAAATTTGTTAACAACACACAGAAAAACAAAACGAAAACCAATTACTTTTATATTCTAAATGGAATTAAATTGTTGAAATGATTTGATTTTGTTATCTTTTTGACAGATTTAATGTCTTCTTTTTTGTTTTTTTTTTTTTTTTTTGATTTAATTTTTGCGTGGTGGTATAATGAGTTGAAAAAAAACATATTTTTTTGTTTTCTTTTGTGTGTTTAATTGAAATACATCGAATTCTGTTTTTACACGGTAATTTAATTTATGCGAATTCGAATTTATGCGATTTTAAATGAAAAAAAAAAAATTTTTTTTAATTTTTTTTAATGTTTTTTAAAAAATTTGTTTTAATTTATTTTTAAAATTTTTTTTAATTTTTTTTTAATTTTTTTTTATTTTTTTTTTTAATTCTTATAAATTCTTTTTAAAAAATTTTTATAATTTTTTTTTAAATTTTTTTAATTTTTTTGAAAAAAATTTTATAATTTCTTTAAAAAAATTTTATAATTTCTTTAAAAATTTTTATAATTTTTTTAAAAATTTTTTTTTTTTTAGATTTTAAAATGTTATGATACATTTAAAACTATCGCATGATTTTAAGGTTAAGGTTAAGGATTTTAAGTTTGCACCACTGATATAATCATTATTGTTAACCCTAACTGACAGGTTGTAAGGACCAAAGCTGATGAATTAGAAAGTGACAGTGATTTCCCTGCTCTTTGAAAAGCTTTTTATATGAGAATCTCTTGTAGTTTAATCCGGACACCTAATACTATCAGAAAATCAATCGTTCTAGTTTGTTTTCAATTGGAAAGGTGATTGCTTAGCATCAAATTTCTCTAACTATGCTAATAAAAGCCTTCAAAAGTCAATTCTTACTTATGTTTCAAATAATCTTTTATCTTTAAAAGAGCTGCTGCTTTTTAATAACTGGCATTTTCATATTCTTATTCAGTAAAAATAACAATTAGAGCCATTATTACAATGGTCCGCCGTTAAAGTTGGCGTTAGTTAAAGTTACCTTTAGCTAAAGTTAACGGTAAAGTTAGCTTTAACTTATTTTCGTTATTAAAACAAACTTAACTTTTTCAAAAATATGGCAATGCTGGAGCAAAGTCGATGAAACTGTTCAATTAAACAAGTCTTTTTGTTTTAACGCAGTGGCAACAGTGGATTTCATTTTGTTTAGATTTAAAATTGCCATATCGAAAATAGTATATGATATGACAAATTCAAACTTAAAGTGACGTTTAAATGTTAATGGTAGGATGATCTCTCCTTTAGCTTAATGCTCACTTCTATTTATATTGGGTACTCATAATAATGAAAACCTATTTATCTCTCCGTTAAAATCCTCCCTTTAGTTAATTTTGCGGTTTTTCAGGATTTTGAAACGAATCATTAATTTTTATGTGAAACTAGGGTATCGTTTTATGCAATTTCAATTTAAGCGTTTCTTTTTTTTTTTTTTTATTTTTTTTGAACGCATCTATCACATAAAACGAGACCTGAGTGCATACATTAATGTGCTTATAAAAATTTTATTTAGTTTTTGTATAAAGACTCTCGTAACAGTTTTATTCTATGAATTATTATTTTTTTCTTTTTACCTTTTTTTACACACTTTATTTTTATTTAAATTTTTTTTATTTTTTTTCTAATTTTTTTTTTAATTTATTTAAGTTTTTTTTTTTTTTTAAGTTGAAGGAACCAATTCCCTTCTTTTCTATGTACTTCAGGATTTTTTTCACGGTTTCTCCTGGAACGTTTTAGCCGTGTAAAAACAGTATTAAGTGTAATTTTTTGTTTGTTTTTTGCGTGGTGGTATAATGAGTTCAAAATTGTTCGTTTTTTTTTAACATTTTAATTAACATATTATCGTTGTCGTTGTTTTTTTTTTTAAAGAAAAATAAAAATTATTGTTTTGTTGTTAAAAAACCGTATGTAAATTAAATTTTCGGTCTTTATTATTATTATGGGTTTTTATTAATGAGCTTTTAACAAGTTTGTGATTTAATAATAAAACGTTTTGCATTTTAAATTATTTTGGATTGAAACATTTTTTTTAAATCCTTGTTTATTTTATTATTTTCTTAAGACAGGTTTATTCCTCTTCTTGTTGTTGTCGTAAATGTTTTCTTAAATTATTTAAAGAATTTTTAAATGTAAATTTATTTGTTTGATTTTATTGCATATTTGTAAACGTTTTCGTTTATTTTTTATTTCAATTTTTTTTTATATTTTTTTTTTTTGGTTAAAAAATACCATTTTGAAAGATTTATCGTCTTGTTGCAGAAGCTGGAATTTTTGTCTGTTTGACGTTGTTGTTGTTGATATTTTTTTCTCTTTCCTTTTTGGTATACCAGACACCACACCAGCCAGCACTAGCTAGAGCCCAACCATTACCATCACCAGCACCAGTGCCGCCGACAAGTAATACGGCCAACAAACAAACCATTTAACCCAACAGTTAAATTTAGCCAGCCTTGGTATCTGTCTCCCTCTCTTTCTCTCTGTGTGTGTCTGGCAATTTGAAGGAATTTTTTTTTCAAGCGTAAAAAAATGTTTAAACTTCTAAAACAAAAAAGAAGGAAATTGTTTTTAAAAAAATTTTTTTTTTAATTTTTAAGCTCGAAAACAAAATTTTTATAGCAAAGCAAAGAAGAAAATCGATATAAAAGTCTTAATAAAAATTTATTAAAAATAATTCGAAATAAAATACTTATTCTTTTTTAATAATTTTTTAAAAAAAAAAAAAAGGAAATTGTTCTCAAAAAAAATTTATTTTTTTAATATTCAAGCTCAAAAAAAAAAATTTTATAGCAAAGCAAAGTAGAAAAATTAAATAAAATTCTTAATAAAAATTTTTTCAAAATAATTCCAAATAAAATATAAAATTTTTTTTTTTAATAATTTTTTTAAAAAATAAGGAAATTGTGCTAAAAAATTTTTTTTTTAAATTTTCAAGCTCGGAAAAAATGTTTTATAGCAAAGCAAAGTAGAAAAACTAAATAAAATTCTTAATAAAAATTTTTTGCAAAATAATTTCCAATAAAATTTTAAAATTTTTTTTAATAATTTAAAAAAAGAAGGAAATTGTTCTTAATTTTTTTTTTAATTTTCAAGCTCGAAAAATATTTTTTATAGCAAAGCAAAGTAGAAAATCGATATAAAATTCTTAATAAAAATTTATTAAAAATAATATCAAATAAAATATTAAAATTTCTTTTAATAATTAAAAAAAAGAAGGAAATTGTTCTTAAAACTAAAAAAGTTTTTTAATTTTCAAGTGTGAAAAAAATTTTTATGGCAAAGCAAAGTAGAAAAATTTAATAAAATTTGTAATGAAAATTTATTAAAAAACAATTTCAAATAAAATATTAAAATTTCTTTTAATAATTAAAAAAAAAAAAAGAAGAAAATTGTTCTTAAAAAAATTTTTTTTTTTTAATATTCAAGCTCGAAAACAAAAAAAAAAAAAAATTGAATAAAATTAAATAAAATTCTTAATGAAAATTTATTAAAAATAATTTCAAATAAAATTCAAAAATTTTTTTTAACAATTTAAAAAAAAGAAGGAAATTGTTTTTAAAAATTTTTTTTTTCATTTTTCAAGCTTGAAAATAATTTTTTTATATCCAATTTAGAAGAACTAACTAAAATTCTTAATGAAAATTTATTAAAAATAATTTCAAATATAATTTTTATTTTTTTTTTTTTAATAATTTTTTGTATTTTTTTATTTTTATTTCCAGGTCCATACGTCCGGCTTATTTGAATTACGTTTAAAATATTTTAAAAATGATTACGGTCGTGATAGCGAAGGTCATTGTTGTACTGGTCAAACGGACGCGGCGACGGGCCGTTGTATCGGCGGTTGTAAAACACGGTTTCGCGTGTGTTTAAAACATTATCAAGCGAAAATCGATACGACATCACAGTGCACGTATGGTGATGTTGTTACACCCATATTGGGTGAGAATTCCGTTAATTTAACCGATTCGCAAGCCTTACAAAACAAAGACTTTACAAATCCCATACAATTTGCCTTCAATTTTGCCTGGCCGGTAAGTAATGTTAATTTAAAATTTTTTTTTTTAATTTAAATTAAAATCCCCATGCATTTGTAGCAGCAAACAACAAATCATGGACAGTTCGTTTCGTTTCGTTCTTATCTTCTTATTGATAAAAATAACTTTTTTTTAAAACAAATTGTTTAAGCGTCCTTGTATGTATTTTTCTGTGTATTATTTACTAAAAAAGCATATGCTTTTTTAAATCCTCTCTTTTTCAGTTAAGAAAAAAGCAAAAAAAAAATATTTGCACACCAGCAGAGCATAATTTTTTATATTTTTTTTATCAGCATTATTGTGAAACCTAAAACGGGGGGAATTGTGTTGTCAAACAAACAGGGTTGAAATTCATTGAATTTTTTTTCTTCTTTCTTGTTCTTCTTCCACTAAAACATCTGTCAGCTATTAACCAGCCATAAACTCCTCTAACTTAGCATACATATAGTACGTATGTATGTATGTACATATAGTATGTCTGTATATATGTACCCTTACAATGTGGAAAATGACTTTTACGTCGCCGTAATATACTCAATATACGTACATAGTATGTGTACATACAAGGCCTACGTTATGAAACTTTATGTAGAATAGTGGTTATATTAGCGCGTGCGCGCATTTATAATGTAAATATTTAAAGTGACACATAATGTGTATAAAATATTATGAAGAATGAAAAAGAATTTTCAACCCTCTATAAAGAAATACGTTACTTTTTTTCCTTTCCTTCATTTTAAGCCCAAAACTTGTTAACATTGCAGAGTATATACTGAACACCTTACTTTAAAACATATAAAATTAAATTTTACTTAAAAACACAGACTTCTCAAATCTATAAAATTGCTTAAATTCAAGCTTGAAAAAAAATTTCCCTAAAATTTCCCTTAAGGGAAATTTTCTTAAAATCCCATAAAACTATAAAATAATATTCAAAATAGCTACAAAACACTATTTCTTTTAATTATACCGCATAACAAAAATTTCCCTAGAACAAAATGTATTTATTAAAGCTATTTTTTAAATGATTTTAAAGTTCTGATAGATAAACAGTTTCAGAAGATAACATTTACAGAAATTAGATTTGCTATTAATAAAAGGTTCTCAAATCTATAAAACTGCTTAGATCTAAGGTTGAAAAAAAATTTCCCTTTAGGGAAATTTTCTGAAAACCCCAAAAAACTATAAAATAATATTCAAAATAGCTATAAAACTCTATTTCTTTTAATTATACCGCATAACAAAAATTTCCCTAGAACAAAATGTATTTATTAAAGCCACTTTTTTAAATTATTTTAAAGTTTTGATAGATAAATGGCCTTCAGAAGATGACATTTACAGAAATTAGATTTGCTATTAATAACAGGTTCTCAAATCTATAAAACTGCTTAAATTCAAGCTTGAAAAAAAATTTCCCTAAAATTTCCCTTTTATGGAAATTTTCTGAAAATCCCAAAAAACTATAAAATAATATTCAAAATAGCTATAAAACACTATTTCTTTTAATTATACCGCATAACAAAAATGAATTTATTAAAGCTATTTTTTTTTAATTTTTATTTATAATTTTAAAGTTCTGATGGATAAATGGCTTTCAGAAGATTACATTTACAGAAACCAGATATAAAATTGAAAGTTTCCTTTTCGATTTTTGATTTGATTTAAAAAAAATCCCATGAAGGGAATTTTCACTGTAATTTCAAATTTACAGTGAAACAAAAAATTTCCCTAGAACAAAATTTTAAAATTTCTGAAATTTTTTACATAAAAATTTAAATTTATTGTTTGTTATAATTCCTTCTTTTTTTTTGTTTGCTTAAGTTTTTGAAAACTATGAATTTCAAATACTGTTTATAAATGGGCTTGACAGGAAATGCAACAGACTATTTGGCAAAACTATTGCCAGTTTTTTGTTTTTTTCCTCTTCTTTCTGTATGTGTGTCTTCCAAACAAATGAATTGTTTTTGTGTTGAAAACAAAAAAAAAATAAATTCAATTTTATCTCAATATTTTCTTTGTAAGACAAAAAAAGACACACACAAAAGTAAATAAAAAAAATATTTTAATTTAAATTGTTTTACAAAAAAAAACTAAGTAAAACGAAGTTATAAAAATATGATCGCGTGTTTCAAGATGCTCTATCAATGCGTCAACATCACAGTTTGCACAGGAAAATAAGAAATACAGACAGCAGAAAGGAAAAAATAAAATTGAAGCAGCTAAAAAAGACAGCAGGAGCTTTAAATTATCAATGACACAACAAACAACCAGTAGTAGTCAGCCAGTTTAACACAGGGCCACAAGATCTCCCCACAAAAACCCCATATATTCCTTGGTATCCCTTATATAAACTATAAAAATACAAGCATATGTACTACGTACATGCTCCTCTCGTACTTAATGCTAACATGCCGCGAGACACAGTCATCATTGTCGTCGTCATACATTGAACAGAACAACACAACATAACATTAAACAACAAAAATAACATCATGCCATGGATGTAAATTATTTTTAAAAATAAATTTTTGTTTTTGTTTTTTTGTTTTTTGTCTGTCTAAAGTTCAAGCAAAAATGCTACTCCTTCCCTAGTCCCTAATTTACCTCAAAAAAGAAAGGGAAAACGAAGTGAAGAGCATTTTTTTGTTTTTTTTCGTTAAAAATAGATTTGATTTGCATTTTCTGTCACATTTTGTTTATCTTTTTTCCCTTTTTTGTTTTCAAGTGTTTTTTAGGCAAGAAAATAAATTTAAAATTAATTAAACAAAGATTTCTAAGAGATAATGGGTCAAGGAATTGTGCTTTTAATCTTAAACAGCAGTAGCAGTTAGAAAACACGTGCTTTTTTTCGCTTTTCTTTTTGGCTGAAATTCAATTACACATGCGCGCAATTATTTCTCATTTTAATGTTGTCTACACACACACACACACACACATAATACCTCTTAAGGGTTCATTTGCCCTTGCTCTGTCTCTTTCTCCATCACTCTCTCTCGATCTCTCTTCTACCCTGTGTGATAACGTTAATGATGACAATACAATTACAAACCGTAATTCATATGTGACTAGGCATTATTATGACTAGTCATTATTAAAAAAACAACATTGGCTGAACTGTGCTGTGCTGTGCTCCTCTCTTTCTTGCCAAGGGTGGCTTAGCCAGACGTAGAGATAAAAAACGTACATACGTTATAAGAACCACAACCATAACCGGTACTCTGTACCTACAACTAGAACTCTTTATTGTGTTTAGCTATACTACCAAACAACGTATTTAAGTTAAGCTTGAGTGAGTTTTTAATTTTTATAATCTTTATTATTCTCTCGTCAATTTCTTTTTCTACTTGCAACGGTTAAAAAGTTAATGGCTACCGTCGTCGTAGTCGTCGTCGTCGTCTTAATTCAATATAAAATAAGATACGCTCCTTAAACTAACCTGGTATTATTTTATAGAGCAATGGACACAGTATTCAGGGTGTTCAAGCCAAAACAATTTGCACTCAAGCGTTAATATTTCATTTTAAGAGTTTATACATGACTTTTCCGTTCTTTTTTTCCTTTTTTTCTGTTCTTTTTCTCCATCTTGTAACATCTTCTTGAAACACGTGCTAAAACAAAGTAATTTATTTACATTTTTGTTGTAGTTTTTCTTAAAACAATTCACTTTAAACTTTACTTTTGAAGTAATAGAGGGGGAATAATTTTGTAAAGTAGTAAATAACTCAAGCAAAACGAAAGGAAATGGAGAATAGTTTTCGTTTTTCTTGTTTTTTTTTTATCTTCCTCTAGTGTTTTTATTCTTATTGTTTATTGTTTTAAGTGACAAAGGAAATAAGGCATTAAACGAATTTTTAAGAAATCAGTTTTTGTTCTGTCATTTTAATGAATTTACTTCAAGGGAAATTTTTGTTTCTTAAGAAAAATTGAAAATTTTTCCATTTTTATTAACAACAATATTAAAATAAATAAATTCTTTGGTTTTTATAAAATTTCCCTTTTGGGAAATTTTAAGGGAAATTTTTTTCAAACTTGTTTTTAACTTAATGTATACTTGTTATTAATAAAAAAAAACACAATTTTTCATGTTAATGTCTAAATTAATAAATTTCCATAAAGGGAAATTTTTATTCCTTAAGAAAAACTAACAGATTTTATATTTTCAAAGGTATTTAAAGTTAAACTTGTTTATTGCAATGTTTTTATAAAATTTCCCTTTTGGGAAATTTTAAGGGAAATTTTTTCCAAGCTTGTTTTCCACTTAGTGTATACTTATTAATAATAATAAAATAAAATTTTTCACGGTCAAGCTTATATTAAGAAATTTTCCAAAAGGGAAATTTTTGTTTATTAAGAAAAACTAAAAGATTTTATATTTTTAAAGGTGTTTAAAGTTAAACTTGTTTTTGAGAATATTTTTTTTTATTTATTATTTGGTTTAAATATTTGATGGCTTCTCTTATGATAATAAAAAAAAAGTTTCTCAAGTTTTGACTTAAGTAAACAGTTTTTTGAAAAGGGAAACTTTTATTTCTATTGAGAAATAAATGGTTTTTAATTTAAATTTTAGGCCTAAGCTTGAATTGATTTCCTTAAAAAGACATCTTGTCGTTTCTCAGCTATTAAATGTTTTAAAGTAACACTTTTTCTTTTTCTTCTTATCTTAACAAAGTATGTAAATTTTTCGTTTGTTTGTTTGTTTGTTTAAATTTCACGAAAATTTATTTTATTTCTGTAATTTTATTTGAATTAAAACCCACGCCTTTATATCGAATTAGATTTACCACTAGAGTTTAAATGAAAAACGAAAGTTTTTCTTTTGTTGCCTTTAAACACATAAAATTTGTCTTTATTTTTACTGTCTTAGTTTGTAATCTTTTTGATGAAAAAAAAAAATACAATTTTTTTTTGTTAAATTTTTACTAAATATTTTATCTTTAATAAAGCGAGAGACACAGAAACACAACATACAGCAAGACGACACCTCTGCATTTTATTGCTGTTTTTTTTTTTTTTTGTTGTTGTTTTATGGA
The DNA here is from genome assembly GCA_014635995.1 of Sarcophaga peregrina. NCBI lineage: Eukaryota > Metazoa > Arthropoda > Insecta > Diptera > Sarcophagidae > Sarcophaga > Sarcophaga peregrina. The sequence goes on from CM025789.1 coordinate 100,442,313, forward strand.
TATTTATGCACATCACATGTTTGTTTTTGTCTTAATGTTGTTTTTAAAACCAGGCTGGAGGAGAGTGGTGTGGTGGTGTGTATGTGTGGCTAATGCAAGTCTGGTTTTTATGGTGTCATCTTTTTGTCTATTTTTTTTATTAATGATTAATACTAACTCCACCACCACCATACCACAGCGTATGTTGTTTTCTCAGTATTATAAACTGACCATATTGTGTTTTATATTATTGTGTATACAACATTCATACATTCACCACGCCACTCATTCATTCACTCACTCACACACGCGCACATTCTGTAATCAAGTGTAAATTGAGGGCGCTGTAAATTTCATTACAATATTCAAATTGTTGGCTCTCACAGTCGATGTATTACTGCTGCTGCTGCCTGGCTGGCCCGTCTTTATGTTTTTCATTTCATTTCACGTTTCATTTGCATATAAAATGCAGCCATAATGACTACACAACTGTTATAAGCTAGTTTCTGTGTGTGTGTGTGTGTGTGTACATGCATCATAATCATTGTATTGTTGGCGAAAAGCATACGTTACTACTACTACTACCACTACCACTACTGGTTATTTAGTAATGGATTAGCTTTTGCCACCACACTTCTCTTGCTTTACATGTGTTGTATCTCATCTCCCCGGCTGTTGTAAGTTAACACTTGACTGTGTTGTGTAGGCGTTAAGTTTCTTTTTTTAAATATTTTGTAATACTTCTTCTATGTTTTTTTTTCTGCGTTTTTTTTTTGTTTTCCCCATTTGTTAAGGCGTTAAAATGCATTTGCATAAATTAATTTTCTATTATTCATTTCAAATTTATTAATTTATTTGTTAACATTTTTGTTTCTTTCATTCACAGGGTACTTTTACTTTAATCGTAGAGGCTTTACATGATACCAACAATTCGGCCAATGCTCGATCTAGCAGTAAGTATATCCATCTATGTATAATACAATAACAACATTTTTTTATTTTCTTCTTAATCATATCCTTTCTTAATCAAACTCTAAACCATATCCTGCTTCCTGTTGTCTAAAATCCTTATAAAAACAACCGAAAAAAAAATTTAAAACGTAATGATGTCATGTTTGTTTTTATTTTTAATCGTTTTCCTTTGAAATTTTGTTGTAATTTAATATTTTTCAGTTGACACTTGTGCCTTTAAAACCTGATTGTTTTTTTCTTTCCTTCTTTTTATGTGCTGCATAGAATGTGGTACAATTTGTGTTGAAATTTCCGGCCTTTTGTAAGGTTTTAAAATACCCTTCTAAGTAAACAAATGAATAAAAAAAAAATTCAATTATTTTTTAAGTTTTAAAACTGCTGATAGAGTGAGGCATTATAAACAAAACGTAACTAGAATATGGTTCGTGTTAAAAGGATCTTCACAACATGGTTGTTTAGCACTTGCAAGCATTAAACTATGCACTCTCCATCTCATTGGTTTAAGAGAAAGAATTTCTTATAATGATAACGAATTTTTACTAGGCTCAGGTGCTGCAAAGCAAGTTGTACGGTTTGTCACAGCAACCGTCTTCCAGTTTCGTTTTATTCTTCTCAATATCTTATGAAATTTCCTTAGAATTTTTCTTTCGCTACTAAATTAGGATTATTAAAATCTTCCCATGCTTTTTACAGTTTTTTACAATATATTTCAAAATTTTCCTGCAGTTTAAATAAATTTTTAAAAAATTCCCTTTAAGGGAAATTTTTGTTTGCCATTTAAATTTACAATTATTTTAAGTTTTATTGCTTTTTCACTTTTTCTAACATGTCTAAAGGTTTTTCTTTTTAATTTTAATAGATTTTAGAAAATTTCCCTTTCAAAGGAAATTTTTCTTTGCGTTTCAAATTCAATAAAATTTCTTTATTTCCATTTTTAGCAATGTTTTTATAAAGTTTTTCAACATTTTTGTTTAATTTAAATGTTTTTGACAAATTTCCCTAAAAGGGAAATTTTAATTTATGATCAACCTTATAAGTTTTAAATAGTTTTCATACATTTTACAATATTTGGCAACATTTTCAAGATTTTTCTTGTAATTGAAATAGATTTTAAAAGATTTCCCTTGTAGGGAAATTTTAGTTTGTGTTTGAAATTTATATATTTCTTTGGTTTTTCTAATTTTAATAACTTCTATAACAGTTTTAGTGATTTTTCTTTAAGTTTTATGCAATTATAAAAAATTTCCCTAAAGGGAATTTTGTATTAAAAGTTCAATATTAATATTTTGAAATTGTTTCCATAATTTAAACATAGTTTAGAACAGTTTAGAGAATTTTTCTTTTCATTATAGGGATTTTTATAAATTTCCCTTCAAGGGATATTTTTTATTTAAGTTTAGAATTTCAATTTTTAAAATGTTTCTTTTATTTTCCTGCATTTTATAACATTTTTTTAATGAGTTCTTTGAAATTTCCCTTGAGGGAAATTTTTTTCTTTTTATAATTTTTCAAATTTTAATTGGTTTTTTTTTTAAGTTTCCATGGTACATTTATATTCTTAATGATTTGTATGCACAGTATATGTATTTTAGATTTTAATAGTTATACAAATACATTCCTTAAGGGAATTTTTTTCTTTATTGTTTTTATAAAATGTTTGTGTAATAATTTCATGAAAAAAGTCCATTAAATTTGTATGAACTTGGTTTTTTTTTAGAGAGTTCATAGTAGGGGAATGTATTTTATTTGTTAGATTTTCTTTAATTTTATTTGTAATTTTGTATTGCTGCTTAACTCCTTCATGGCTGAAGAATTTTAATTTAAAATTATTTCTGCCTAAACTAAAAGAACCTCCTCCTTTTTTTTTGTTGTTGTTGTGGTTTTTTCTTTTTCTGGTGATTAAGAAAAGAATTTCATTTTATTTGATATCCTGCTGTGCTTTAGTTTGTACTTCATTGGATTGCAGACGTACGTAGATTCATATGGTGTATGTATGACGAGTATTTTTGTTTTTCTTACATTCTCATCCTTTTGCTTTGTTTTTTTTTATCATTATTTTGCTGTTGTAGTTGTTTTATTTAATCTTTTAAAGATTTTTATCTTGATTTCTGTATTTTTTCTTTCCATTTTTTTCATTATATTTCACGTGATTGTTGGTTTTGCATTGCTTTGCTTTGGTTGGCTTGTTGAGTTTGATGTAATACACTCACTCACTCACTTGCTGCATTCAACTAAGTTAAGCCAACAAACAGCGAACAAATCCAAAAACCAAAAAAAAAAAGGAGAAAAAATGAAACGAAAATTTTTAATCTCCTCTTTAATTCTGTCGGGAGATTTTTTTTCTTGTTTTTTGTTTTGCATTTTCGCCTGTTTTACGTGTTGTCAAGGATTAATTTCATTTATTTTAAACGTTTTTCATGTTTAGATCTCCCGCATACCAATACAAATGCATATATGTTTATAGCGTGTGTACATGAGTGTGTGTGTGAGTGGTGGCTTGTATGCATGGTGGTGTTAATGTTAAGTTTTAACTTTTTATACAGGTTTGTTGCTTAAGTCTTTCGTTTATTCTCTTTATTTTTTTCGTTTTTTTAGATTTTCTGTAGATTTCGTTGGGTTTTGTTTTGTTTTTCGCGTGTTGTTTTTATTTTTTTGCCAAATACTTTAAAAAGCAACATTTTTATTCGGTTTTTATTTGTAAAGCTGCCTTGCAAGTTTACGCCTGTCGAACTCTGTTTGTCTGCAACAAGTTTGTTACCGTGGCTGTGGCGTAAAAATGAAAAAAAAAAATTTTTTTTTTGTAGATTTTGGTAACAAACGTTAAAAACCATTAAATATCCTGTGAAGTTAAAAAGCAACAGAATTTGTTTCTTTTTCTTCTTCTACTTGTACATGATAATGTTTTACTCTCGTCTTCACTATAAGTTTTTATAACCATTATAACAATTAATCTTTGCCAATGCCAATGTTGTTAACAAAAAGCCCGCACCACTTTTGTTGAAATGCTTTGTGTTGCTTGTTTGTTTGTATGTTTAAAGAGATGCCTTGTTTTAGGTCGTGTTAAATGCTTATCTTTTAATTTTTATTTCAAAAAAAAAAAAACAAAAAAACCAAGAAAAAAGAAGAATGTGTGGGTATGGGTATGGGTACGGGTATAAAGGTTTTAAAAGGAAAATTCTTTGGAATTTCTGTTTTTTTTTTGTTTTCATTTCGTTTTGGGTGTTTGCATTTTCAGAAATTATCGTAATTATTTCATTTAAGTTTTACAGCCTAAAGCTAATACAACTTATCTGTTGATTTGTCTTGTGTATGTCATTGGAAACAACTTTTTATAATTACATATTTGAAAAGCAAAAGAAACATATTTTCTAATATCTAATATAAGTTCCTTGTTCACACACACTCACATACTCATACAATGGAAATAAAGTGCGTTTAATTCCAGCCATAGCAGCAGTCGCAGTCAGTCAAATAGTAAGCTAGCCGGTCCCCAGCCATGCCAGCCATCCATCCATTAATGTGTGTTTTGCACTCTCAAGAGATAAGGAAAAAATTTAATATTTTTATAATAATAAATACTTAACACACACATAGACACATAAAAACACATGCATATATGTATGTACACTGAGTGCCAAAAGTAAGTAAACACCACTGAAATAATTCATTGTTTTAGGAGCAAGAGAGAGAAAAGTTTATGAGAATAGTTGAATAAATTTCCACAAATAAAAAATTTTTCTTTTTTTTTTACTTTTAAAATGTTAAAACAAAAATGAAAAAACAAAATTATTGTAAAAAGAAAATTTAAAATTAAGTATTGTGAGTGTTGACTTATTTATGGCGCTCAGTGTATATACATACAGACCTGTAAAACATTAACAGAAATTAAATAGATAAACAGCGGCATAGATAGGTTATGCTTGTACGTACCACCATATGAATGCATACACGACGACGTTAGTATTGATAAATACATTAGTAAAGTTGTAGTTGTATTTGCTATTTTTTTTTTCTAATAACCTGTCATACACACCACCACAAACACCACCATACACCTATTGAATTTGGCACAAACTTACACACATACACACAGAGAGAGATGCATATGCACACCTCGAAATCCAAATCAATTGCTTTGAAAAGCACTCTACTCTAGCACCCAATTTAACTTAACTTGCAACATTTGTTAGCAGCAACCAGTAAACGAAGACTTAAATGTAGACGCAGAAAAAATTGGAAAAAAAATATCGAAAAATGCCACGCAAAAATATTTTTCTTTTACTTCTCTTGTGGTACTTAATGCCTGTGTGGTGCCTATGTGTGTATGGCAAAGTGTGTTTGACTAGAAAAATTACTAAAGAAAACGCAGGTTTTCTAAATTGTTGTGGTATTTTAGTGAAATTCTTTTTTTTTATTTTGTCTGTTACTAGCCAGCCAGCCCCCTCCTCCTCTCCATTTCCAATTGACTTGTATTTTTCTTCTTCTTATTTTTAGTGTCACTTTTTTTTTTTTTTTGGTGGATTAGCCAGGCCTATGAGTTCTTAAACAGGTGGATACTATAAAACATATTGAATTTTGTGTTGTTTTGGAAGTTAATCTTTTAAATTCTTTTTTTTTATTATTATTTTCAAATACATACGTCGCAACGTCTGTATAACTAGTTTTAAGCGAAAAATTCCTCTAATTGTTAGCCAAAATGGAAAATATTGTTAAGCCTATTAACAATAAATAGTTTTTTTCTTCTCTTTTCCTTTATTTTCTTTTTTATTTTTATTATTAAAAACGAATTCCATAAAAGATTTTTTAAATCATGGGATAAATTCCTTTAAAGCTTCGTTTTCCATTTTTTTTTTTGCTTTGGTTTTGAGAATTTTTAAATTAATTTTTTATATGCCATAACATAGAGAATATTTTTATACATTATTTCGTATTTATTAATTAATTTTTTTTTTTCATTAAGAATTATTTTTAGAAGCTCAGCATATGTATCCTTTTTACAAGAGCTTCTTTTCTTTTGCTCTCAGTCCCATAGGTATTTAAAAAGCTTCTAATCTTTGTTAGTCTAGGCTTTTATTCTACATAGTAGCGTAAACCAAACCTTAGCATTATTCATTAACAAGTCGTGTCTTTGGTATTCTAAGGATGATAATATTATGACTAGATAACATCACATTTTTGTATTTCAAATGAAAATCCATTTTCCATCTCCATGCAGCAATTTAATTCAATAAACATTTTAATTTTAGTTAAATATATTTTAAAAATATCACACCCGTTACATTCATCTTTTTATTCGGTTTCTCCTTTCCTTAATGGTTTAATTTCAATCGAATTAATTTAAAAATATGACACCTGTTACATTCATCTTTTTTTCGCTGTCTTGTTTCCCTAATCGTTACCATTTGAACTGAATTAATTTAAAAATATCACACCCGTTACAATCCGTTCCCTCGCGAACACCATCGTATACGAGATTATTTTCTGGATATTTCCAGTGCAATGAACAACCCAAGTTGTTGAATAAATTCTGTTTTTCTAAATGTCACACCCGTTACATCAGTTTCATATGCATATTTTGATAAACTAGGGCCTTACAGTATTCCCTAATTTATTTATTTCATATCTCTAATGTTTTAAGGGTTTAAATGTCATACCCGTTACACTAGTAATCTGTTTCTTTTAAATATTATTTGCAATGTCTTACCCGTTACACATAACTTTATCGTTTTTTTAATACCTTAACGAATTATTTAATTAAATTTTTCTAATTCTGCTTTTCTTTTTTCAAGTGTTCTATTGCAATGTCACACCCGTTACTTAATTCTTATATCCAATATTAAGTGTTTCTAGACAACATTTACGAAAACATTTAAATTTAGATTCTTTTTGCTATATACATATGCAATATCAAAAGACACACCCGTTGCATATGTAACCAATAATTTGTTAACATTAAAGGGGAAATATTTTTAATTAAATTTTAATATTTCTTTAAATAATACTAAATCACGTTCTTTATATAAGCATCTTTCCGTAATTACTTTTTCAAATAATTTATTTTATTGTCACACCCGTTATAAAGATATAATAATTTAAAGGAAAGTTTGTTTTTGATTTATTTTGTGTCACAGCCGTTACACAAATAATTCAACATAATGGAATTGTCTTTAATTGGATTACATTCTTAAAAAATTAATTTTTTTTTAATCTTGCAAAATTAATTAAGAATTTATGTTGTTAATGCCATACTCGCTACATTTTTTTTTTAATTAATTTTTATATATTTTTAAAATGTTTTCAAAAAAAGAAAACTTTGGAAAGTTTGTTTTTGAAATTTTATTGTCTTTAATTTGATTTCATTTAAAAAAAATAAATTTTTTTTTAATCTTGCCAAATTATTATTTAAGAATTTATGTTGTTAATGTCACACCCGTTACATTTTTTTTTTTTTCTTAAATTATTTTTATAATTTTTTTTTTAAATTTTTTAAATATTCTCCTAAAAATAAAATTTTGTTATTCAATTTTAAACTTTTGCTTTTGTTTTCTTGTTGATTTTTTTTGTTTCTTTTCATTTTCGTTTATTCGTTTACATTTTCTTTTTGAAAAGCATATGCATGCGAATGCAAACAGGCAACATTATCAATAATTTGCTTCTTCGACATTGCGGGAGATTTATGCTGTTCTTTTTTGTTATTATTTTTCGTATAATTTTTTTTGTAGATTTTTTTATTTTTTTGTTTGGTTTTTATTTTGCTTAAGACCTTAAGTTTTTTTCTGTTTTGTTTTGTTGCTGCATGTTTTGTTGTTTCGTTTTTTTGCATATTTTATATGTATGACTGGCTGTATGTGTATAATACCACATGCAACAAGCAAACCATTCAACCAGTCATGCACCTGCAATTTACTTTATAGACCATGGCAAGCAAAAAAAAAAATCGAAAAAAGGCATTTTGCCTCTTCCATCCACCACCACCATCATCATCATCAGTACCATTAACATCACTGAAAGAGAGTATTTGATTAGTGGCCTGGCAACCTCATAAGCCTCTCTTGCTCTCTCTGTCTCTGTCTTTACTAAGCTGGGCTCTTTTTTTTTATTTCGATTTAAAGAAAGAGGACAGGGGGGGGGGGGGGAGGCTTTATAAAATAACACCTGAATACTGAATGTTATACCAGCAGCATAGCATATACAGGCAGAGTCAGGCTTTCAGTCGTTCAATGTTGTGTATGAAAATGTTGGTTTTCGATCGTTTGTTTATTGAAAAACAACCGTTTTTGTTTCTGTTGTTACTGTTGTTGTTGTATTATTTTGTTGCAAATTGTAAAAGCCATACAAAAACGTTTTTCTGTTTGTTTTTCTTCTTATTTTCTGTCGTTTTTTGTTTTTTTATTGTTTTTTTTTTTGCCCCTTTATGTCTTTCATTTCAAGCATTTAATTCATTCCCATTTATTAATGATTGTGGACAAAATAGCAACAAAAACAACAACAACAGCAGAAAAAATTTAAATAAAGAAAAAAAAACAACACAAACACAAATCGTTTCAACTCGTGTGTTTAGAGTGTGTTTAAAGTACGTTCATGGAAATGATTGAAGAAAAACAACAAAACAACAAAAAAAAAAATCATAAATTTTCCAAAAAAAGCAAAGAAATTAATTCTTCTTCTACTTAAAACAAAATGATGATCATCCTCATCCTCATTATCATCATTATTAATCTCTGAAACAAGATAGAGTATCCCTGCGTATCTATCGTTGTATCTCTTGGCTTCATTAAGAATTTGTTATAATTTTTGAAAATTTCTTCTTCATGCTTATCTTTTTCAGACCAGCCTCCTTTTTCTTCTCTGTTTTTTTTTATAACTTGAAGGCCTTTTTTCTTCTTCTTCTTAAGTTTGATAATTAATCGCTTTTTTTTGTTTTTGTTAACAACCTCTAGCTTGTTTTCATTTCATATTTCATGGGAATTTTTTTTTTGTTTTTCTTCTGATTTACTAACGTAACGTTTGTTTAATGTTTTTTTTTAAATTCTTTTTTTTTCTCTCATCTTTTTACAGATTTATTGATACAACGTTTATCGGTGCAACAGGTATTGGAAGTCTCACCCGAATGGAAAACAAATAAATCGGAATCCCAATATACTTGGCTGGAATATGATTTTCGCGTTACTTGTGATCCCCACTATTACGGTGCCGGTTGTGCTAATCTTTGCCGGCCCCGTGATGATCAATTTGGCCATTATACATGTTCAGAAACGGGTGAAATAATATGCCTATCAGGCTGGAAAGGCGATTACTGTGGTAAACGTAAGTATCAAATTATTTTTTTTAAGTTTCTTAACTGTTCAACAACAAGTTGTTTTAATTTGGAAAGTGTTCTTAGGACTAGATAGCAGGGATATTCAACCTTAATTCCTATTAAACACATTCGTTGCCAAGGACGAGTATACTCGTCTTTGACAGTACAACCCACATTGCCAAGACGAGTATACTTGTTCTGTAAAAAATTGCTAATTCAAAAGTCTGCATATTACAATATATTTAAAGTAGGACGAGTATCCACGTCTTTGATAGAACATCCCATATTGTCAAGACGAGTATACACGTCCTAATTTAAATATGTATATTATAACATGTAGACTTTTGAATTACCACCATTTTTTTTTTTGTCAATCGACAATATTGAATTTCTAAGTGTTGCCAAATGTGTCTCGTTTTATTTCATATTCTTTATTTTATTCATCTGCACGATTTATCATTTGTTTTTCTGCTGAAACGTACACAAATACGAAAAAGGTTTTCCTAAACAATAACACTCAAAATAGAAATGCCAATGGGCATGACGACTTCATATAATTTAGGCTTGGCATCAAATGCCCTCATATAATGGGAAAATGAATCATCTTTTTTGTTAACCTATCTGACGACCACATTTTATAAGCAATTCTCTTTAAACGGTTCATGTCTTTACTAAGTTTCATAGCATTGTACAGATACCATCCTAGTCGTTGACCCAGCAGCATAAATTTTGTGTATTTTCAAGCTTGGTTTGAAAATATCGTTTATTTCAATGCCAATAGCTTTAGCTTTATTTTTTCATTAGAAAATTGTTGACAAGGAAACTAAGGCTAAGGTTAGTCAAAAAAAAACCTTTAAAACCTGCTTGATTTACAGGCATTACTCTGTGAAAATTGTCCTTGTGTTGGGAGAGAACTTTCATAAAGGGTGAACTTACTTTAAGTTTAGGAACGTAACGTTGTAATTTAAAACTAAACTCAGAGTTCAGAGTCCTGAGAAAGTATTGTTTGTAGCCTAATTAGGTGTAGCTTGTTCGGTTTTGGAGTCTCCGTAGTCTAACAGGTAGTGTGTTGTCTTATTAGACGTATGGCCACAATAGATATCAAGGCGCAATATGAAAAAATATTTCTTTGCTGATTTCCTCTCAGCAGATTTCTAGCAAAAACTCTGGGAGTAAATAAAAAACTGCCATGAAAAGTTACTCAAAGAAATCGATCGTTCGGAATCGACTTCAAACTGTTGACCCGGCCGCCAAGCATAAACACACAACATGAGTGTTGTGAGAAACTAGGCCGTAATCCTGACTGAAACATAGGAATGACCAATTATGTATGTATGTACACTTAGCGCCATAAATGAGCCAACAGCCACTATAATTTTAAATACTTGTGGGACAACAATAATTTTATTTTTTGTTTTCACATTTTCTAAGTAATAAAAATTAAACGTTTTTATTTTTGGAAATTTATTTAACTACATATTCTCATTTACTTCTCTCGCTATCCTAAGAAAATGAAGGATTTCGGTGGTGTTTACTCACTTTTGGCGCTTGACACTTTGTAATAAATGGCAAATATTTGCCAAAATGAAAAGTTTCTCACTCAAAATACTTAAAAAGTACCAAACTAAGTATCAAAAATAGTACTTTTTGTAATCTTTTTGCTTCTTTTCTTTTTAAGGGAAAAAAGTTGAAGTAAAATTGTCCAAAAGTACCAAACAGATAAGGACCACAATAAGAAACAAATTTTAAACTTGAAGCCTTTTTTTTGCTTCTTTAGTTTCAAAAACTGTGGCTAATTTAAGGGTTTTTTTTATTGTTTTTTTTTTTTTTTTGCATTTGTTTTTATTTTGTAAAGCAGATGTATTTTTTTTTAAATAGTTTTTGTTGTTGTTAGTGTTGGTTGTTTTATAAACATAAAACCGGTATTGTTTTTTTTTGAATTTTTTTTTTTTACTCTCTGCTCTACTCTAAAGAGAAGGTGTGTAATCAACATCCGTCATTCAATTCAAGATAATTTTTCCCTTTGAAACACCAATACATACTTACTCGTATAGCAGCAACTCCAAAAATACTAAAAAAAAGTACCCAAAAAATAACTTCATCCTTTGGTAACCAAAAAAATTAAAAAAGAATGAAAAAAAGGGTCTATCATGGTTGGCCTTACTATAAGGTACTACTGCTTAGGCAGTTGCTGCTGCTGCTGCTTGCTTGCTTTAGCATGGTTAAACACACACTTCCTTTTCTCCAAAACAGGTATTTTCTTATTGGCATTTAACTGCTGCTGTTGCTTCTCTTTTTTTCCTTTTTGTTTTAAAACAAAAAGATGAACCCAAAAAGGGATTTTTTTTTCCTTACAAAATACTTGGACAACGTAGTAGTGATCATCATCACTCTAATGATCATCATCATCATCATGCTCGATTATTTCATGATCAGTAGGTATTTCTCTGCTTTTATTTCTTTAAGCAGCCAACCAACCAACAGGCTAGCAGCAGTCAGAGCATATTAACCATTAGCCTTAAATGCTTAAGTAGTTGAAAAAATAAAATAAAACAGCAGCAGCAGGCAGCAACAGCTTATTGCGCCTGCAATGTATTTTGTTTGAATACAGAGTGAGAGAGTGTATGTGTATGTGTTTGTATTTTAAACATTTTACCTGCCTTTTAAGCCTCTCAATACCCTTGACAGGCCCTAATGCTGGCGTGGGAAGATTTTTACAGCCTTTTCTTGTTGGCAGAAGAAATAAAATTTCAAAAAAAAAAAAAAATGCTTTTCAACACTGTATGTGTGTATCTCCTTCAAATGCAACACATACACACAAAAACACACACAACAGCAAGCAGGCTTCTCTCTATAAACACCATCTCTTCAGTAACAACACCACCACCACAGCTATTCCTACTAAAAAAATCGTTCGTTTACTCTCGGTTCAATATCTTTTAAACTCGGTGTCCATAAGAGAGTGTGTATGTGTGTGTTTAAAATATTTTGGGTAGCCCAGCCAAGCAATTTGAAATCTGTTCTGTTCGGCTCTGTTCGGTTTTGTTGTGTTCTTTTGTTCTTTGCATTTAAGAAACGGATGCTGATGTTCTTTTTTTTAAATAATTTTTGTTGTTGTTGTTGTTGAAAACAAAATTTTCTAATAATTTTTAAAAATGTATTGTCTGTTGTGTGTGTGTGTGTTTTTATTTCATTCATTTCGGGTTTTCTTTTCAAATGCAAGAAACAGAACCCAAAAACACAAAAAAAGTAAAAATTTTCTCACACATTTTTTTTAATTTTTTATAAATTTTTGTTATCAGAGAAAACAATTTTTTTGTTTTTAATTTTTCAAAATTGTTGTCTTCGTTTAATTTACGATAAGAAAGGTTTACTCTAATGATATATTGATTGTGTGATTGTATGGAATCTCAAACCAGTTTTGGTGGCTGTTTTTTTGCCCTCTTGGAAAATATTTTAGAATTTCTATACGAGATGACACATCAAATCTATCTTTGTTGTTTGATCTCCATCCCCACCAATCAATGATAATTATTTTTTAATTCATTATTTAAATTTTTATATTGAAAACCACTACTTTACATATAGTTTAATTTCATTATTTACTTTTTTATGGTGCATATATTTCCATAATACGTCCGTTATAAGTGTACTCTCTGTACTTTTTTTGAAGTAAACAAGTGTATACGCGATAAAAGTAACAAGTCGATTGGACGTCAAAAAATAGCACCAATTCTAATCGTAAAAAAACAATAAACGGTGCATCAATTTAATAAAATTATTTAAAACAGATTGTTTGTATTATTAAATAAAAAAGTTTTAAGATTTGTGCATTAGGATTTAAATAATGGGCCGTGCGAAACATTGTACGGCTGAAAAATGCAAGCTCATAAAAACGTTGTTTTCCGAGGGGAAAACATATTCTCAAATAAGAAATGTATTTGGATGCTCCAATAAAATGATCAGAAATGCCATTACATACACATATAAAGTTGAAACTCGTGGACGTAAAACCGTGACGCCTCCACTAATGGTAAAACGAATAGTTCGCCAAATAAAAAAGACTCCATTTATGTCGGCTGCAGAGATAAAAAAAGAATTAAATCTGCCAGTAAGTACTGAAACCATATCTAGAAGACTTAGGGAGCACAATTTGAAAGCACACAGCCCAAGAAAAGTACCTCTTTTGACACCAAGGCATGTGGCAAATAGATTAAGGTTTGCTAAAACTCACATAGATTGGCCTGTTGAAAAGTGGCGTAATATTCTTTGGACTGATGAGTCCAAAATTGTTTTATTTGGTGGAAGGGGATCTCGATCCTATGTAAGAAGACCTCCCAATACGGAATTCAATCCAAAATTTACAACAAAAACCGTAAAACACGGTGGTTCTAGTATTATGGTATGGGCTTGCTTTTCATACTATGGTGTAGGACCCATTTTACCATATTAAAACTATAATGGATGCCACGGAATATGTAAAAATACTGAATGAAGTGATGCTGCCGTATGCATCTGAAGAAATGCCACTGATTTGGGTCATGCAACAAGACAATGACCCAAAACACACTAGCAAAATAGCCAAAAAGTGGTTTCAGGATAATAGAGTTACTTTAATGGAATGGCCATCACAGTCTCCAGATCTGAATCCCATTGAGAATTTGTGGGCAGACGTAAAAAAGAAGGTTTCAGAAATCAAACCGACCAATAATAATGACCTTTGGATCACTGTACAGCAGGCATGGGATCCATTACCGTAGAAAGGTGCCAGAACTTAGTAAATTCAATGGGAAGACGATGCTCAGCTGTTATTACCAACAAGGGTAACCCTACAAAATACTAAAAATAATGTGTAAGCCTAACTCAACATAAAAGTACTAAAATTAAAAGTATTAATTATTTATTTCAATTTTTTCTTACAGATAATAATTGAGCGGTGCTATTATTTTGACACGCCATTTTTTGACTTTTTTGGAAAAAGTTATTTTTTTTAGGAAAATGAATTTAAATACTTTTGTTTTTTTCTTTAACATATTTTTAACTTATTTTTAAGTTATATAACCCAATATATAAACAATATTTTTAATTAAAATAAGTTTTATGATTTATTAATGAAAAGGTAAGTGAGTGGTGCTATTATTTAGACAGCAGCTGTATGTACATACATACTTACTTACGTACATATGTGATGTGAAGTATGTATTACCTGCCAGTCTGGCCACCATCATCATAATTATGATTTAATTTGTTTACAGAGAAATTGAACACGAAAAAAAATTGGAATCCAACATTTTTGATGAGTCATTTAAATTGATTTGAATTTTAAATTTCAATTCTTTTTTTTTTTTTTCAATTTTCAAGTGTTTTCCGAAAATACATTTTTTTTTTTAACATTTCATTTAAATCTTCCAACAAAGATTTCTTTAATAAAAATTTCATTTAATATGGAAGTCTTCAAAAAATACAATTTATTTATCAATGACAAATACAGATAATTTGCAATTTAAAAGCACACGTACATCAGATTTGATGTACCTTTTAGTAACGGTTTGTGTCTTTAATAACTTTTGTATATGATATGTATATGAAGGCTACTATTTCTTATTCCTATGTTTGGGTACTAAAGTAATGCAATCAGATAAACTATTGTAATGTCCTTAATACATTCAGTGTTATCCTATAATGTCCACGAAAGCTCTGCTTACCTAACGTTCTCCAGGAGACTAAACATCTGTTTCATATTCATATAAACCGACAACATTATAATTTCAGTATTACAGCCATTGAAGGGTTAACATGTATATTAACACATTTGCTGCCAAGGACGATAATATTCGTCTTTGACAGGGCATCCCACATTGCCAAGACGAGTATATTCGTCCTACTTTAAATATATTGTAACATACAGGCTTTTGAATTTGCAATTTTTTTTTTTTGCCAATCGACAATAGCGAATTTCTAAGTGTTGCCAATTTTCGCGCAGTGTCACGTTTTAATATATTTTCTTTATTTTATCTATGAGCGTGATTAATTATTTGTTTTTCTATTAAAATGTACGCAAATACGAAAAAGGATATCGAGTGCTTCTGCCTTCCTATTGCCAACGACGAGTATACTCGTCTTTGGTTTTCTGCTTGTAAATGATTATGTATGTGCCTCAAAATATAAATGGCAATGGTAATGACGGCTTCATATTATTTAGGCTTGACAGCGAATGTGTTAATAACTCCTTCTGATATTCGTAATTAAGCAATGCTGTCAGGGGAAACCGATACCCCTTAACATGAAGCTTAGTTTTCTGTATTTAGAAACTGGTGATTAAAAAATTTTCTTTTTTCCCCTTAACTCATTCGATTATCATTTGTTATATAGAACTCTCACTAGAAATTATTAAAACGTACTTTTTATTTTCTTTTAAACAACAAAAACGTACTTTTCCGAAGTTATTTCTAAAGAAAAATTTTCGGTTTTCCTCTAAATCCATTAAAAAGTACTTTTATCTGTCTAAAAGCATTGAAATTACCAAAACATTTTAAAAATAACAAAAGAAAAAGAAGTTTTGAAGAGAATACCAAAAGAAAAAAAGTACTTTTCAATCCAAAAGTACATTCTTCTTTAAAAACACTGGAAAGTGACTTTTTACTAGAAAATGTACTTTTGTAGGAAAAAGCAAAGACATTAGAAAGTACTTTTCAATCCAAAAGTACTTTCTTTCTAAAAACACTAAAAACTACTTTTCGCAATCAAAAGCATTGAATTTACCTGGATTTTTTACAAATACAAGAACATTCTCTTCAAAAGTACTTTTCAAGAGAAAAATAAAGTTATTAAAAAGTACTTTCCTGTACAAAAAAAACTACATTGAAACTACCTTGACTTTTTAAAAGAATATTGTAAAAAGAACAAGAATAAAATGCACTTTTGAAGAGAAAACTAAAAGCATTAAAAAGTACTTTTCAACCCTAAAATACTTTCTTTCTGAAAACTACTTTTCACCACCAATAGCATTGAAATTACCTGGAGTTTTTACAAGCGCATTCTAAAAAATACAAGAATATTTTGTTCAAAAGTACTTTTGAAGAGAAAACCAAAAGCAAACAAAAAGTACTTTTCTACCCAGAAGTACTTTCCTCTTTAAAAAACACAAAAAAGGAGTTTTCACTACCAAAATTATTGAAATTACCTGGAGTTTTTACAAGAACATTTTAAAAAAACAAGAATATTTTGTTCAAAAGTACTTTTGAAGAAAAAACCAAAAGCAAACAAAAAGTACTTTTCCACCTGGAAGTATTTTCCGCTCTAAAAACACAAAAAAGGAGTTTTCACCACCAAAATTATTGAAATTACGTGGAGTTTTTACAAGAACATTCTAAAAAAAACAAGAATATTTTGTTTAAAAGTACTTTTGAAGAGAAAAATAATATTATTAAAAAGTACTTTTCTATCCAGAAGTTGTTTCTTTTCTAAACAATACAAAGAAAAGTATTTTTCGCCACTAAATGCATTAAAATTACTTGGATTTTTTGCAAGAATATTGTAAAAGAATTTTTTTGTGTTTTTTCTATCAAAAAAATTTTTTTGTAGACCTAAAAGTTGTAGTTTCTGTTGATTTTATGGAAAAAGTACTCTTTTTTTTTCTCTGAAGAAAATTTTAACATTTTGAAATTTCAAAAAGTTTGCATTTGTTTTGCTTAAAATGTTTCAAAATTTCTTGTTCTAATTTGTTAATACATGTGGTGCTAGTAGTGAAAGTTCTTTAATTTTTTTTTTTTTTTTTTGACTTCCTTTCCCAATAAAATATCTTTCGTTTGTTAGCAATTTTTCAAATTGTTTTAATTTTTTTTTTTTAATTTTTTTTGTAGTTTTTCAAACAATTTTTCTGTGTTATCCTTGAGGGCGTGTGAACATTTTTATTTAGTCTATCTTTTCTATGTCTTTTGCCTCTCTCTTGCAGCAACAGCAGCATGTATGTGTTTTAACAACGTACGTCTGTCTAGCTTTTAAGAAAAATTCACATAAAAACTCACCCAACCAGTATTCACTTTCTATATGTTGTTGAAGGAAATCAGTAACAGCAGCGACAGCAGCAATACCAACAACAACAACAAGGAAAAAAGGAAATTTTTTTTCAATCATTTTACCCATTACACCGATGTTATTGGCATTCAAAGTAAAAAAATCTATCTTTGAACAGCTTTTTGTGTGTGAACACACAACGAAAAACTAGAGAGGAAGAGAGTACATAGAGCAGTGAAAAAAAGAAATAGAAACTCCCAAGAAAACCTGAAATTTTCTTAAGAATTTTTGTTACAATGCTTGCGCCCTACCACCACCACCACCTCAACCACCTTCTCCTTTCTAAGGCAGCAGCTCCATTCCTCTAGACGGACATCTTTAAATAGTTTGAAAAGCTTTTGAAGAAAATTCTTATTGAATGAAAATCAAAGAAGGAACAACAAAAAAAAAATTGATTTTTTCTCCAATAAACCAGTCCTTAATTTGTAGTTGGCCGGTTGATGGGTTGGTTGGTTGGTTGGTTGTTGTCTGTGAATGCAACTGTGTATGTGTATGCCTGTAGAACGTTTCATTTTCTTGCTTCACGGCACGTTTTCTGTTTATTTAGCCGTTTTTCTTTTGATTTTTGCAAAACATCGAAATAAAAGGGCTTTAAAACGTGTTTTTTTTTTCTTCTTTTTTTCCTCATTGTGCCTGTGTTCTTTTTCCTAAAGATCATGGGATCTTTTTCTTAGTTTCTTCTTAGCCATGTTAGTTAGATTTGGTCGTCGTTTTTTTGTTTTTTCTCCTTCGTCTCTTAAAGTTTTATAGTTTTTTTCGTAAACATTTTTTTTATTGTTTTTGTTGTTGTATATCTTTATTATTAATAATGTTTTTTGGTGTCTCATTTTAGCCAAATGTGCCAAAGGTTGTGAACATGGTCACTGTGATAAACCCAATCAATGCATGTAAGTATTACAGAATTTTTTTCTATATTTTTTTTTTATTAAATTTTCCTTAAAAAATCCCCTTCTTTTCATTTTCCTTTCCCTAATTTTTATAAGCAATTGTAGATATGTTTTTTTATTCAAGGAAAATTGTTTTTTTAACACATTCGCTACCAATGACGAGTATACTCGTCTTGACATTCAGAGATATCCTCTCAGAGACGAGTATACTCGTCAGTGGCAATGGGGGATATCCTCTCAAAGACGAGTATACTCGTCTTGGCAGTATATTATCAAAGACGAGTATACTCGTCCTACTTTAAATATTTTATAACATGCTGGCTTTAGAATTAGCAAACCTTTTTTTTTGCCAGTCGACTATAGTGACTTTCTATTTGTTGCTAATTTTCGCAATGTGTCTCGTTTTATTCCATTCTCTTTATTTTATCGAGCTGCTTGATTTATTATTTATTGAGTCCTTCTGCCTTCCTATTGCCAACGACGAGTATACTCGTCTTTGGTTTTCTGCTTGTGAAAAAACAGGGTTTTTCGGTAAACAATAACACTCAAAATATAAATGGCAATGGGAATGACGACTTCATATAATTTAGACTTGGCAGCGAATGTCTTAATGTCACAAAATTCCATTTCTTCCAAGATTATAAAAAAATTAACCAAAATCCTCTTGGAAGATATCCTTTTTTCTTTCAATGGAAAACACTAAAAATTGATTGCTCTTTGGATAGACAGTCGATTGGACTTCTATTACTGGCCATAAGTACTGGGTACTCTACTATAGTCGCCGTGATCGGTCAAGTAGGTAGAGTGTTGCCTTATTAAATGTGACAACTCGGTTCAAATCCCAGATCAGGAATCTGCAATTAAACGAAATATGGAAAAATATTTCTTCGGCGTCTTTCTCTCTCAGCAGATGTCGGGCAAACACTCTGAGAGAGTAAATAAACCTGCAATAAAAAAGTTTCTCAAAAAAATCTGTCTTTCAGAGTCGACTTTATACTGCAGGTCCTGCCGCTCATGTATTAAAATTAACGCACAAGACGTAACTGGTTCGTGTGAGAAATTAGGTTGTAATCTTGACTAAAGGATTGTATTATAGCCCTTTGTCGAAGCGTATAAGTTGAAAATAGAGTTTCTGCAACACATTTCTGGCAGGCACATATTTTGCATGATCAAGACTGTCTGTGTCTCAAAGCCATTATCACAGTAAAATACCGCTTAACGCTGTTTCAGTAGGACTCGGTAGTATTAGGATTCCTCTAAATCGCGCATTGTATTGATACTTGTTGTATATGAGTACAAATGAAACGGCCATGTACCAATCAAAAGTAGTCCACTATATAGTGACGTTGGGTACTTTGTATCTTTTTCAACACTTTTTTTTTGCTAGTCTGCCCATAATAAAGGTTCTAACTGTATTTTATATGTACGCGTTAAGCTGCCTCGTTTAACGTTGTTTCATTTAGCGCTGTAGCTAATTGGAACGTATCACCCGCGTTAAGCGGGGTTTTACTGTATATAACTCGTGCAACCTAACCTAACTTAAACTAAATAAGCAGCTAAGTATACTTCTCATTAGAAAATTGTGGAATTTTCTTTTTCAACTCTTGGATTAGGGATGTGTTGTTGTATATGTAAGACTTCAAAAGTGTGCCTAGATCAATCATTTCGCAACATTGTGCATCATGATTCCAAACTGTAGCTTGACAAAACTCAATTACTGCAAGAATTACAAGCCACAGCAATAATACTAATTTAATCACTGTAAGTAGAGTTACAAACCTAACTTTAACATTAGTAAACCTAGTTTCTTGTCGCAATGAAATGTTAGCATTTCTAAAATATTTGCTATTTAATCACGGCTAAATAAGAAGCGTGATTTTGGCCTTCACATTGGATTGCAAATTCATTTCTTTGTACTCTCGTTCAGTTGAATTCCTTGTTTACATGCCTAGAAATGCTTATCGGCATTTGAGCTAAAATGTAGTAAGACTTCAAACCTTAGCTCAGACATCTTGTAAGGAAAATAGCGTCTGGGAAAAGTTGCTAATGCTACTTAAATCTGACTTTCGGATACTCTTCATTAAAAAATTAACTTAAATCTCGAACATAAATGAGAAACTGAGTTCAAAAACCTGACATAGTGGTCAGTAAGGTTCTTAAGCAAGTTGGCTTTGTTTGTTTTGAACTCTACTGTATATTTCAAATTAATTCTATGATTTATAATTGCATCTTTGGGTTTTTGTTGTTATTTTTCATTTTTGAAATTTCTTAAAAGTGAAATAAAACCAGTAGTAGCCAGCTGCCTTCTGATTTCACAAAAGTTTTCTTAAATTCTGACAGCACGATATATGTATGAAGGCCTAACTCCTCCTTCCCACTCCTTACTCTCCATATTATTAGACTTTGGATATTTACAGTGATAATGATTATGATGATGATCGTGATGATGATCATGATCGTAATGATAATGATGAGTTTTGTGTTGTATTATTATGGGCTATTAAAATCATGTAGTGAATATGGTTGGTTAGGGGGGAGGGGGCTACTAAGGTGTTTAAAGTGCTTTAGTTTCTGATTCTCTACACACGAACAAACAAACCTCAAGTAATATTAAGTGTGTGAACTTTAAAATTAAAAACTAGAAACAAGAAAAAAAGCAAAAAAAAGCTCTTTTGCATATATTTTTTGCACATTTTAAGCCATAAATAGCACTCCTCTCATTAGAAATAATAATAAAAACAGAAAATAATGGGTCTTGGAGGAAGGCAAGTGAAGAGAAAAAACAAAAAAATAAAAAATATTTGAAATGACACACCTTTAATGGTTTATCTATTAAGAAATAAACAAAACCCAGAGAAGAAACAACAAGAAACTCTAAGACTTTTTGTAAAGAAAAGGGCAAATGTTTAGCGTTTTTTTTTTAAGGTAAAAGTAAAACAAATTTAATGACAGTTATTTGAGGTTTTTTTTATTATTATTTTTTATTTTTTAATTCATTTTTATTTTTTTTATTTTTATTTTCAAACATAAAACTTTACTTATGGATTCGTTTAAACAAAGGAATGTGGTGTCTATGAAATTGATATTGAAGAAGAAATTTTTTTCGGTTTTTAAAGGTTTTTTATTACCTTGAAAAAAAAAAAAGAATTTTTGTTGTGAACATTATTCCCATCATACAGTTAAAAATTATTAAATGAAGAGGAGTACTCACTTACTTACTCACTCACACGCTCGCTCACTCACATGCTGCTCTTTTACGAGTAGTGACTAACTGGCTCATGTTTGTTGTTGTTGATGATGATGAGTAGAGTGCCAGAGCAGGTGTAAATTTACATTAGTTTGCTTGGTTAAGGAATTCTTGGTTTTATTATATGAAATTTAATTTCTGTTGTTGTTCAGCTGATTTGAAAAAAGAAAAAGAAATAAAAATCAAACAGAATAATAATACTTTGTTGTTTTAAAACAAAAAACAAAAACAAAACAAAAAATAAGAAAAAAAATTGGGAAGTTTCTTATTATTTTTGCTTGAGTTTTTTTCGTTTATTAAATTGCTGAATTCAGCAATTTTGTGGTTTTTTTTTTTTGTATACTTAAATAGACAGACAGACAGAAACACACACAAAAATACATTTTAACATGAAGCCTTTTTTTTCTTCTTCTGAACGCCCAGACTCTTTTTCATTCAACACTTAGAAATTATGTTCAAAATTTCGAACGGAAATCGCACATTAAGTTTGAAATTTAATTTTTTTCTCAATTTAAACGAAGAGAAGTAATTATATTATGTGGTTATTTACCAAATTAAAGTTTTATAATCAAAAATATTTTATTTATTAGAACCTTTTGTGAAATGCTTTAATTAACAATTGAAAGAAAGCCCAACCAATCAGCCTTCACCTAATATTTCTGCAAACAAAAACCCAACCAAGACGATAGACTTCTCACAAACCAACAATTTTGTATGCAAATATTGAATTTAAAAAATGATGACATTTTCAGGGGAAAAAAAATGTTCTTTTTTTTTCACAATTATTCCCACTAAAGAGGCGTGTTGTGTTGTGTTATTGCATTTAAATTTGTGGTTGCAATTGCATTGTGCACTGTGCACTGTTACTACTGCTATTACACTTCTCTAAAGCAATATTTTTTAATTTCTTTGTTTCTGCTTAACAAAAACAACAAAAACTGTTTAAATCGTTTAACTATAAACTCCTCAGTTTGTTGATATATTCACCACGTATGTATGTATCAGTGTATCAGAGGTATGTTTCAGTAGGTACCTTACGTAGTACATCCCAATATCACTATCACTTAAGGTTTAGTGTAGTGTAGTGTAGTAGTAGCCGTATTAAATAAGTGTGTATGCTTAACAGTTTTTTTTTTTGTTTTGTTTTGTTGTATTTCTTCTGTAAGGTAAAGTTGTTTGATTTTATGACATGTTGTGTGTGTTGAATTATTAAAACATTCCCACACTTTTGTCTTCATTTTCATTATATTGTTTTTGTTAAACAAAAAAAAAAAAGGTAATTTTTTTTTATGAAATTGTTGACACATGTGTGTTGTGTATTGTGTATTATGTGTACACCAGTAGTTATTACCATCACCACCACCACCACCACCAACTTCAATAGGCCACAATATAGGCTCTCTTTTTTTTTCAACAAATTGATATTAAAAATTTTAAAATACCAAACAAAGCCATGGATTCTTCAACGTTTCGAACAAATAGAACACATTATAATTAAAAAAAAAAAAACAAAATTAAAGAAAAATGGGAAGGGTTTTGTTTTGTTGTATTCACAGGAAAACCTTAAGTAATTGATTTAAGGTCGTTTGTTGAGTTTAGCAAATGATAATGCAAAAAAAAAAGAAAAAATAACTTAATAAAGACATTAAAATAGTAAAAAAAAATTCGCAATAATCTTCTCTTAATTGTTATATTGTATTTATATTTTTACTTATAAGGAAAGTAAAAAAATATGTGAATTAATTTCTTCACATTGTAATTTACATTAGAAAAGTTTTCTTTCAGAGAATTAGGTTTCATAAATAGAGTGAAGAATTTAGAAAAAAAATATTTTTTTTCTTAAATTTGAAAACAAATCTTTTTTTGTGTACTTCTCCATTATGTGTTATCAATTGCCATACATACATCCTAATTTATTGGCTGTTTTGTCGGTATCAGTTAGAATCTCTCATGTCCCTGGGATTTCTAGTCCTGTCTTCTCTGCTGACATATTCAAAAGATAAAAAAATTAAATAAAATATAAAAAATAAAAACAAAATAGAAAAGATAAAAAAAGAATAAAAAAAATAATTAAACAAATATATATACATATATAAAAATAATTAAAAAATAATAAAAAAATAAAAAATAATACAAAATAAAAAATAATACCAAAATAAAAAATAATATAAAAAAAATATAAAAAATAATAAAAAAAAATAAAAAATAATAAAAAAAAATAAAAAATAATACAAAAATAAAAAATAATATAAAAAAAAATATAAAAAATAATAAAATAAAAATAATACAAAAATAAAAAATATGAAAAATAGGAAAAGATAAATATAAAAATGATTAAAAAAAATATGAAAGATAATTAATGAAAAATATAATAAATAATTAAAAAAAATATAAAAAATAATAAAAAAAAACTATAAAAAATAATTAAAAAAACTATAAAAAATAATAAAAGCATTAAAAAAAAAATTAATTTAAGCATTTGGAATATCAAAACAATTATAAAATAAAAAGGCAAATAAATAAATAAAAAATAAATGCAATTAATTAAAAAACAATAAAAATGATTCAAAAAATTTTAAAAAAATGCAAAAAAAAAAAAATTAAGAAAAATTACAACAAAAAAAAAAAGAAGAAGAAAAATATAAGAAAAATACTTAAATAAAATGGAAAAATATAGAAATAAAATGAAAAATTTTAAAAAATATAGAAAATTAAAGCAAAATATATAAAAAACCTATAAAAAAAAATTTAAAGAATTAAAGCAAAATATATAAAAAACCTATAAAAAAATTTAAAAAATAAAAAATATATAAAAATGGTATAAAAAATTGTAAAGAAAATAATAAAACAACAAATCTAAGATAAAACATAATAATAAAAATAAGAATTAATAGAAAACAATAAAAGTTTAATAATAAAAAAAAAAAAAATAACAAAACATACAAAAATTTAAGAAACTATAAAACAATACAAAAAAAATATTGAAAAATTATAAAATATTGTTAAATAAAAATCAAGAAATTATATGAAAATAAAAAAAAACAAAATTATAAAATTACAACAAAAATATAAAATAAAATAAACCAAATTAAAAAAGAATTAAACATTAAACAAACGTAAAATATAATGAAAATTAAATTAAAATAATACCAAAACATATTAAAAAAAAAATAAATAGGAAAAACTAAATAAAAAGTTGTATAAAAAATTGAAATTAAAAGAAAAAATTACCTTTACCTTTTTTTTAAAAAAAATTAAATAAAATTAATGGACATAAATTAAAGTTACAATTAAGTAAATAAAATAAAAGTGTGAAAATGAAGACTTAAATTAAAAAAAAATTAAATATAAAAAAGAAATATAGAAAACAAATAAAAAACAAATGAAAAACAAATAAAAAATAAATAAAAACATATAAAAAAGAAATAGAAAAAATAAAAAAGAAATAGAAAAAATAAAAAAGAAATAGAAAAATAAAAAGAAATAAAAAAGAAATTAAACAAATATAGAAGAAAAAAAAAATAATAAAAAAGAATAAAAAAATTTAAAAGAATATTCAAAAAAGAAAGAAAAAATATTAAAATAAAGTAAAAAATTAAATTTAAAAAATAAAATAAAAAATAAATATTAAAAAAAGAATTAAATAAATGCAGAAAGCGGCAAGAATGAATATTAGAATAAATATGCATATTTATTAAAAGATCCTTATTGCCATTTTTCACTGAGTAGGAAAGGGTCGTCTGAACAATTGGCCATAACTTATATAAAAGAAAATTTAAGACATTTTGTATATAGAATAAAAGCAATGTTAATATTAAAAAAAAAATGTTTGGAAATTTTTTTAATTTAAATTTGAAATTTTTGTTCCTCTTTCGTATAGCTTTGTAATCTTGTTTTTTTTTTTTTTAAGTTAAATTTATAGTAAAAATTTTAAAATTTAGCCTTTGAACTTGTATTTGAAAGAATAATAACTTCTCTGATTTTTGTTTTTTAATTAAAAAAGTTGTTTTTTGCCAACAACCTTTGACCTTTGAAAAGAAAAGAAAATTAACCAAAATATGTGTGTGTAACGACAGCAATTTCTTCCGCTGCTTCTAATAACACCCACTCACTCATTCACACACTCGCATAATTTTTTTTTTTTTTAATGAATTTTAATAATAATTTTTAATTAAGCAAAAACACAATAATTTTGTTTTTTTTATTGCTTCAAACCACTAATAAAAATTAAATAATTTTTTTTGTATTTTTTGTATTACTTTTAGTATTTAGCAACAAGAGTAAGACTGGTTTCCTTACAAAAAATAAAAATTAAAAATAAAAATCAATCCCCCCTCAATATCTCTATGCCTCTTTATTAAGTATATTCGTGTGTGTGCATGCATATCAAGACGTTATTTGTTGGTCGTCCGTATGGCTGTCTGTCTGTCTGTCTGCCTGTGTGTGTTTGTTTGACTGTCGTATATATTTGTTTAAATGTTTTAAATTAATCGTGAGAAATAATTTGCAAAAATGGTCACATACAATACAAAATGCGAACGAACACTCGCTCTGGATACAAGTACTACTACTACAACTACTACTCAGGCCCCACACTTTCCTTCTCTTCTTTGTAAGCGCAATGCAAACACCAACACAAACAGTTTATCACACGTTAGTCACCATTTCATTTGCTGCTTTGTAAACCAGAAAAGAAGAAAAATCGTAAATCCAAACGCAATAGGCTTGAAAATAAAAATTTCTTTTATGGCATTTGCCAACAACGACGACGACAACGGGGAGAGTATTTAAATATTTTCCTTTTAAAATATTTTTGCAGTTCTTGTCTGTCTGTCTGTCTATCTGGGGAGATTAAAATACTTTTTGGGATTTTTTTTTTATCTGTTTTAAATACGTTAAGATTTGTTTAATATTTCTTCTTTATAGACTCTCTACTCCTTTTTTGTTTTGCAAATACTTTTGGCCATCCATTGTCACAGGGAGAGACAGACAGACAGAGAGATGGAGCAGCAAGAGCAAGGCAAAGTACTGTGGTATTGCTTTTTAAGTTGTCATGTTAATTTACGCTTGTCTGTTTGCATTTCTTCTTGCAAAACTCTTACAAGCCATATGATAGTCAAAAGTCACTTCTTGAGTATAAATTTCATCCAGACTGACTGATGCAGCATTGCCAGTGCCAGTGCCAATTGTCTTGTCTGTCTCCTTTTTGTGTTTTCTTTTCTGAACAGATCTGTTTAACAGGTGATTTGTCTTCTTCATTGCTTTAAGAGTTAAGGCAAACACAAAAAAGAAATAAAGGGGGTCTTCTATATTTTTTTGTCTTGGCTTTCCTTAAGGCTTTTTAAAACGGTTTCATTTAAAACTAAACACTCGACATCATACTCACTTACCATGCAACAATAATAACGCTTTCATTATTTCAGTTTTTTTTCTTTTCGGGGTCTCTTTAGTTTTTGATTTATTTGCATCTGTTTCGTCTTCGATTTCTTTCTTTCCATTTCCATTGAGGCACTTGAGTTTGGGCATTTCTTTCGTTATTTTTTTTTTTCCTTCTTATGCTTCTCAATATTCATTTTTGAACGCTTTAATTCGTTCAGCAGCGTCCGCTTTAACCATTCACCTTAAGTACCGTACTACGTACGCAGACCATAAAGACGCAGTTTTTTTGTTTCCCTTCATGGCTGGCGGCATTTTTTTGTTTGAACAATATTTGTGTGGTTTTTTTTTCACTTTTTTTTATTTATTATTGTTGTTGTTGTATTTGTATTGTATTTTAATTTAATTAAATAAAAGCATTTGTAAATTATTTGAAGGGGAACACAACACCACACCGTACACCATACACAATAGACATCACACTCTCGTTAATGAAGTGATCTTGTCTTGTTATTCTGTTTGTGTTTTGTCTTGGAATTCCTATGTGAATTCAATTTGCAATACTTTCCAAATACATGTCAAAAATGTGTATCAAATTTACTACAAATAAGGTCATACCCCACCCCCTCTCTTTACCTGTCTCCTTCTTCTTTGTTCTTTTCAAATATCCACATCATCATCAATCAATTTCGAAATTCGCAAATTTTAAAAAAATTAATTCCTATCAAATATCTTCTCTCTCTCTCTCTCTCTTTACAGTTGTCAAGCCGGCTGGAAGGGTCCATTGTGCAATGAATGTGAAGCTTATCCCGGTTGTGTTCACGGTACATGCTCAAAGCCTTGGGAATGTATTTGCAATGAAGGCTGGGGTGGTCTTTTCTGTAATCAGGATCTAAATTACTGCACCAATCATCGGCCCTGTCAGAATGGTGGCACCTGTTTTAATACCGGTCAAGGCCTGTACACGTGCATGTGTCCGCCCGGTTTCAATGGGCCCGATTGCCAGAATGAAATCAATTCGTGCAGTGAAGAGAATCCCTGTCAAAATGTTGGCACCTGCATCGAAGAGCCATCGAAACGCGGCTATAAATGTGAGTGTAAGAAAGGCTGGTCGGGTCGTTTGTGCGAAGAAAAAGTCATTACGTGTGCCGATAAACCCTGTATACATGGTTCCTGTCGCGACTCTGCCAAAGGTTTCCAATGTGAGTGCCCCAACGGCTATAGTGGCTCCATGTGTGAGATACATGTCGATACCTGTGCTCCAAACCCCTGTCAAAATAAAGGCACCTGCACGGTCACCGCGAGTGGTTCACCCAAATGCCAGTGTCCCAGCGGTTTTACAGGCAATACATGTGAGGAGAATATAGACGATTGCCAGGGTAATCCTTGCCAGAATGGCGGCACCTGCATCGATTTAATCAATCAATTTAGATGTCAATGTGTTCCCGGTTTCTTTGGTTCTTACTGTTCCGACAAAGTGGATTTGTGTCTAACCAAGCCCTGTGCCAATGGTGGCACTTGCACCAATTTGAATAACGACTATCAGTGTGCCTGTCGTGCCGGTTTTACGGGTAAAGATTGTTCGGTGGATATCGATGAGTGCAGTTCCAGTCCTTGCCATAACGGTGGTACTTGTGTTAATCGTGTCAATAGTTTTCATTGTGTCTGTGCCAGTGGTTTCCGCGGCCAACAGTGTGATGAAGAATCTTATTCCTCGGCCACCTTTGATGCACGCCAATATGAAGCCACTACCCAGGCTAGAAGTGATGGCTTAACCAGCGGCCAGGTGGTTTTAATAGCTATACTCTCTGTGGCCATGCCTTTGGTGGCTGTCATAGCTGCTTGTGTTGTCTTTTGCATGAAACGTAAACGCAAACGTGCCCAGGAGAAAGATGATGCCGAGGCACGCAAACAAAATGAACAAAATGCCGTCGCCACTTTACATCACAATTCAGCCGGTTTAGCCAGTGTAGCCGTACAAGCTTTGGGCGTAAAACGCGGCTCCAGTTCGGGTTTGACTTTTGATAACAGCAATCCCAATATTATTAAGAATACCTGGGACAAGTCCGTAAATAATATTGCCAGCTCGGCTGCCACAGATGAATGCCTAATGAATACCTCTTTGTATGGTGGAGCCTTGGCCAATTATGCTGCCGATAATAATGCCAATTCGGAATTTTGTGGTGTTGGCCAAATACAGCCATTGCAAAGAGCCAAATCACAAAAACAATTAAACACAGATCCCTCCCTTATGCATCGTGCTTCCCAATTAATGGGAGCCGTTGGTGGTGGCTCTCATAATAGCGCTGCTCATGCACCTACCAAAGACTATGGAGCCAGTTCTTCGAATACAGAGAACAGCAAACGTATCTCTGTTTTAGGAGAGAGTGCTTATTGTTCCCAAAGGTGGCCCTCATTGGCGGCCCAAGGTGTAGCCGGTGGCTGTGGTTCATCGGCGACAACGTCATCCGTCGTTTCAGCGTCGGCCCAAAGAACAATAGTATGTGGTACACCTCATATATAGAGAGTGTTAGTGTAGAGAAAGCCAAAGGGGCTACAATACAGCCTCTCTGATACACTTTTTAGGAACAAATTTTAGGTGTAAAGTTAATGAAACAAAAACAAAAAAATAAAACAAGATTTAAGGAAACCAAGCGCTGTTGAATATTTTTATAAATGTAAACAAACAAACAAACAAACAAATAAAAAAAAACACAATCACAACTCATTAAATATAAAAAATAAAAATAAACTCCTTACTTACTCCTTACGCCCTTATTCTTACAACAACAAAATAGTTTCGAAATTCTTTTTTCCACTACTACTCGTCGTCCTTCATATGAATGAAAATATAACAAAAACAACAACAACAAAAACTATTTTTTTATATAAGTTTAAAGCAAAATGGACTGATTTATATGAAATTTAAACTTAAAAAACAAAAACAAAACCAACAAACATTGTGAATAATTAATAAAAATTTTTTTTTGTTTTGTTTTAACACTTACATACACACTCACCATTAAGTAATTAACTGAAATTAAATTATACTTAAAAAAAACAACAACAACAAAAAACATTACGTATGATATAGACATTCCTTTAAAGCTTAACTAAAAATTAAAAAAAAAAAACATAAAAATTTAAGAAATTTTCTTTCTCTCCTTCGCTTTTGTTCGTTAACATGTTTTCGAAAACAAAAAACAAATTGAAGCTGATTTTTTTGAAAATAAAATCCTTTTTTTGGACTCTTCATTAGAAACATTTTCGACAAAGCTTCAATACAATAATAACAACAACAACAAATTGAATAAATTTTTCCAATACATTCTTTTCTTGACATTCTTCTTGACTTGACGCATGTTTTATAGAAAATTTTAATACAAAATTTTCGATTTCCTATTTAAAAAAAAAAAAAAATTCAAATAAAATTGTAAGAAAACTAAAGACCCCTTCCTACCCCCCCCTACACACTTTTATTATATTTAAAAACAAAAAAACCTTAATTTTAAATTAAATTAAACGAACCAGAAAAAAAAACACAAAATAAAGCCCTTTTTTATGCAAAGAGCTGTTATACTTGTAAATATTATTTTAATTTAATTTTTATTTTTTTTTATAATTTAAAAACTTAAGTTTAATCTTAAAATAAATATAAAAAAAGAAAGTGTAAATGAAAACAATGAAAAAAAACCTTGACTTGAAAAAATCTATTTGTATACAAATATTAATAATTTTTAATTTTTTTTTATTTTTTATTTTTTTTTTAGTATTTAAAAATTTATTTTTTATAATTTTTAATTTTTTTTTTTTAGATTAATTATTATTTTTTTTATAAACTCTTTAAATAAATTATATTGCAAAACAAAGGAAGACAACATTAGACATTTATTATATTTAAAACATATTTTTTTTTTTAAATTAAATTAATTTTTACTATACATTTTTTTTTTTTACTCTTTAATTATAAAAATTTATTTAAAAATTGTTTGAAATTTACGAAAATAATTTTATATTTTTATTAAAAAAATTTAAATTAAAATTTTGTTTTATTTTTTTAGTCTAAAAAAAAAAGAAATATTTAAAAATAAAACTTTTAAAAGCTTAAAAAATAAATTTCCAAATTTTTAACCTAGCTTTTGTATTTTTTTTTTCCTTTAAACAATACAAAAAATGAAACAAAAAACAAAACAAATTAAGTCATAATTTTATAATTATTTCCTAAAACTCTATTTTTATTATTTTTTTTTTTAATTTAATTTTTATTAGTTTTACTTTTTAAATATTTTTTTTTCCTTTTTTTAGAAATTTAACCCCCTAACCTTACTTTTGTACATTGAATTTATTAATTTTTAAGAACACCCCCTCCCCCGCCCTCATTTATTGAATATTTGATAAAGACATACATAAATACTTAAAAACAAAATTATATTATATTTGTAAACAGAATATAAATACATAATTATAAATAGAAATTATTAATACCATATAAAAAAAAAAGAAAAAAACATGATTTAAAACCTAAATATTGTGTTGTTATTATTTTAATTCATATTTTTATTTTTTTTTAATTTTTATTTTGCAAATTATAATTTTGTTTTTTTAATTTAGATGATCTCAAGGTTAAAAGATAAATTAAAAAAATATTTAATAAACAAAAACAAAAAAGGGAAGACAATTTTCATTAATTAATATTAAATAAATTAATTAAAAAAACAAAAAACAAAAAACAAAAATAAACATTAAAAAGGTTCCTCATTAGTGTAAAAGTAATTAAAAACAAACAAGAAAAGAAAAATTAAAAAAAAAACTTAAAATTAAAAATGAAATATTTTTAAACAAATATTTATCGAAATACATATGAATGTAAATATTTAAATTTGAAAATTATTAAAATAAAAACAATTCTTTTTTAACAATATTTAAATAAAAACAAAAAAAAAAATACAAAACAAAACAGATTTTTTCTTTGCTAAAACACAACGAAACTTGAAACTAGTTGGCGGCATTTATTTTTTTTACACAATTTGGTATGAAGTTTAAGGCGGAATAAGCTTTTAAAAATATCACGGAATACAGACATTTTTAGTTAAAAAAAATTGACAATTTTGTAAGGAAAAAATCGATAAATAGAAAATTTCTCCAATAAAATTCAATATCAAATTCGATAACAATGAAAAGTTTTCATTATAAAATTCTTTGATAACAAAGTATGTATTCCAAATCGAAAATATTAATTTTAAAATCTAAGAAAAAAAATGCGATAAAAAATTAATTTCGAAATTATCATTATAAAAAAATGCGATAACAAAATGAATATCGAATTTATCGATATAAAAAATATTCGATAACAAAATAAATATCGAAATTATCGATGTAATGCGATAACAAAATGAGTATTGAAATTATCGATATAGAAAATATGCGATAAAAAAATTAATATCGATATAAAAAAATAATGCGATAATAAAATCAATATCGAAATTATCGATATAAAAAAATAATGCGATAATAAAATAAATATCGAAATTATCGGTATAAAAAATTTCCGATAACAAAATTAATAGTGAAATTATCGATATAAAAAAATAATGCGATAATAAAATGAATATGGAAGTTATCGATAAAAAAAAATGCAATAACAAAATGAATATCGAAATTATCGAAAAAAAAAAATAATACGATAACGAAATGAATATCGATAACAAAAAATTTTCAATAAAATCTTTTTCAATAAAGAAATATTTTACAAAAAAGGAATTTATCGATACAAAAAAAATTTCTTAAAAGAAATATTCAATAAATTTCTAATCGTCAAAGGGTTTTCAATATAAAATTATGATGAAAAAGTATTTCGAAATAAATATTCGATAAACATTTGAATTTCAAATTGCCAGGAAAAATATATACAATTTCGAACATTAAAAATATTCTAAAAACAAAAACTACAAAATAAAACTCGAAATTCAGATATAATAAAATTGGATAGAAAGATATTTTCAATAAAAAATCACCGATTACAAACACCTATTTTAAATAATAAAAATCCTTGAAACAAATCTTCGGTAAAAAAACAAACATGCGAGTTACAAAATTCAATAAAAATAATTTAAAGAGCTGGAAATATTTTATAAAAAAAAATATTTAATAAAAAAATTCACTAAAAAATTAATAAGCAATAGAAAGTATTGAATATAAAAAAAATTCTAATAAAAAATATTCAATAATATACAAAACTTTCGATAAAAAAAAATTCGTACAAAAATATCTAATAAAAAAAAACAACGATAAAAAGCTTTTTCGATATAAATTTAAATTTAATACTTTTCAAATTTAAATTTAAAACAATTATTTAAATATTTTGCCTTTAAAAAAATGAAAACAAACGATAAGAAACACTAAAATATAAAGTGAAAGAAATTAAAAACATTTTTTTTTTTGTTAATAAAAATTATTGCAGGAATTAATTAATTATGTTCTATAAATTTGTTTAATTTTTTATTGATTTTCTTACAAAATTTTCGTTTAAAAATACGGGAAATAATAAACAAATTTGAAAAAAATTTTTATTAAACAAAATACACAAACATTCCAATAAAATTGTTTAGAATTCGAATATGAATTTCGAAATTAGAAAGAAAAGTGTTTAAAACAAAAGTAATAAAGGCTTTAAAGAAAAGAAAATAAAATTAGAAAAAATCTGTTTTGAAACTTCCCTTTTAAAATTAAAGACCATAAAAGATTATAAATTAATTAAAAAAAATATGAAAATAAATCGTTTTTTAAATTAACAATTTGTTTTAAAACAATTTATTTTTGTTTTTAACAACATTCTGCCTGCCACCACACACGATATTGTATATAAAAAGCATTTCATATTATTTAATTTCATTTTTAAATTCTATTTTTTATTATTACTTTTTTTAGTATTATTTTTAATTAGTTAAAAAAATTATTTTTATTTTATTTTTTATTATTTTTTAATTTAATAAATTTAGTCGAACCCTTCTCTTATTTATAATTGTAAAATATAATTAAAACTAATAATTGTATTGCATTGTAGGTATTTTTTTTATCATAATTCTTATAATTATAAATTATAAATATTAAAAATAAATATAATTAATTATAAATAATGTGTATAAAATATAAATATGTTTAGTTGTGTATGTATTGTACTTAATATTAAACGAAGACGAAAAACAAACAAAAAAAAAAAACATATTTTTTTAGTCTATATGAAATTGATTATTATTATTATTAATTATAATTAATTAATTGTAATTATTATTATTAGTAATTTTAATTAAAAACCCGAAAATGAAGAAAAAAAAGAAAACAAAAAAAAAGAAGAATGAACTATAGAACAAACAAAAAAAAACAATTAAAATTAAACAATAAAAAGAAATTTTTATGAAATGAATTATAAAAAAAAAAATGAAATAAAAAATAAACAAAAACTTTTATTTCAAAACATTAAGGTTGGCTATCAAAGTGGCAGGAGAGAGGGGTAAAGTATGAACCAGAGAACAACACTGAGTAGAATCGAATCATAGTCATAAGTTCAGATACTTATACGACGCATTCAAACTTATTTTAATATCATGAGACGTCCTCTACTCATATTCAAAGTTTGGAGTACTCATCGTACTTCATACTTATCAACACGTATGATGTTGTTGTTGATTTTGACTTACCATAACTCAACATGTACACGAAACACAAAATTACTATGAATCACATACGGACACTAAAACACTTACTAGAAGATGAGTCACTCGTATCATTTACAAGTATTGTAAGTATTTTTCTAAAGACATACATACATAATTGGTCATTACCACACTTCAGTCAAGACGTGCTTTTGTTGGGCAGCTTTTGAGCTGACCAACTTCTTCTTTTTCCCCGATTTTGGTGGAACATGGTTAGTACAGGGACTGCGTTCACCCGTGGCATCACAACGGGCCGCTATGTATGCTAAAGTGAGCTTTGTGATATGAGAACTACCACTCCGACCTAACCCAACCTAACCTAACACTTCAGTCAGGATTAGGACCGAGCTTCTTACACCTTTTATATTGTGTATGTTAGAGGTCGCTGTGGTCTAGTAGGTAGTGTGCTGGCTTATTAGACGTAAAGCCAGGGTTCGAGTCACAGGCCAGACATCAAAATAAAATACAAAAAGTATTTCTGCGGCGATTTCTTCTCATCAGATTTTTGGCAAAAACTCTGAGATTAAATAAAATTACCATGAAAAGTTTCTCAAAAAACATGTCGTTCGGATTCGTCTTTAAAGTGCAGGTCCTGCCACTTAGTTATAAAATTAACACACACACAACATAAGTAGTGTGATAAACTAGGTCAATAATCCTGACTGAAGGATTGTAATGACCAATTTTGTATGTGTGTTAATTTTCTACATGAATGGCGACACCTACACTTTAAAGTCTACTCCGAACGACAGATTTTTGAGAAGCTTTTTCATGGCATGGAAGTGCCCGCAGAAATATTTTCAAATCTCCGTTTTGATATCTGACCTGGGATTTGAAATCGGTCCTTACGTTTAATAATCCAACGCATTACCTACCAGACTACGGCGACTACACCTTTTTAATATATGCAATAGAATTTTGGCTAGTTTTCCACCATCTTTTTGAGGAAAATAAATAACTCCAGACGAATATTGGCTTGCAAAGCCTCCAACATTAAAAGATTATTTGCATAGAAACTGTATTCTGCGTTTCGTTACAAGAATAGTCTAAAGATGTCAAACAGCATGATCTTGGGGGCCAATTTATATAACAAAACCTTAACACGTTCTCGACGACCCTACTGTAATTCATGCTTATCGCCTACTAGGGGTTGTGCATAGAGCTTTTCGTTCTATCGAACGACAGCTATTATGCAGCATAGGCAATGCAATGTAAAGCAACGGTATCCTGTAAAGTTTTGTGCGAATTCTTTGTGAATTCGTCTCTTCCTCACTAAATATACCGGATTTTTCACGTGAAAAGAGAACAGAACTAGTTCTAGTATAGTGCCTGACTCTCAATTATTCCTTTTCGGCAGTAGAAGTGTTAAAGATCTAAAGATTTGGTGGTACGTACCGTCTAATAGCATAATTAAATGTGTACCACTGGCAGTATACGTCACCCGATGTGGCAGTCTAGTGCAGGCCACCGGTAGTAATCGTCGCCCGATAAGGTCGTCTAGTCCAGATCACCGGTAGTACGCATCGCCCGATAAGGTTATCTAGTGCAGGCCACCGGTAATACGCATCACCCGATAAGATTGTATAGTGCGGGACACTGTTAGTACGCGTAGCCCGATAAGGTTGTTAAATTACTTTTACGGGAGACTTATCGTATTGTGTAGTCGTATGGTCATAGTGCTCTGCATTAGCAGTATTTAAGAGACAATTTCGAAAATTTTCCTTCAGACAATGATACCTCCATTCTATAAAGCCCTAGATATAGTTACTTTTTCCGTCAGCTAGCTTACAATCACTTTAGGGTTCTCAGAGGGCCAATATGACACAAATTTGCTTGCTGGCGTAATTACCGATTGAGTTCCGCAACAGGATATCTACTGTATTGAGAATGGTCAGCCGGCTTCAATTATTAAGCCTATGGTTAGGTAATATACCCTCACTCATTGCCTAGAAACGCTCAATTATGGTCACCTACAAGGAAAGTATGTCAAATTGATGAGACAGAAATAAAGAACTATTCTCCAATGTAAAGGAGAGTGAAAAGAATATGAAAGGATAACAGAAGGGCAAAACAAAAGTCATCTCACTAGCCAACTTAGGACACAGATAAAAGTCTCTCATCAAGCGCACTAAAAGAACCTCAACCTAGAATTATAAATATTCGGCTTTGAGAGCCAGTGTTTTCACTATAGGACACACTGCACTCTTTAAAAAAAAGGTCTTCGTATCTACGCTCCTGTGTATGCAATCTGAAACATATTGCACTCTTCATATTTTAATACCATCGACAAACTCCCTGGCAGTCTGTATTCTCAAGCAGAAAGTTTATTAAGAATTTAGTATTGAATCGAAGTCGCCATAGTCTAGTAACTCTATTCTAATAAGGTTCAAGCCCCAGGTCAGACATCAAATCGAAAATATGACGGTGACTTCCTCTCAACAGATTTCTTCCAAGAACTCTGAGAGAAAATAAAAATTCCCATAAAAAGATTCTTCGAAGTTGACTTTAAACTGTAGGTCCTCACACTCGGGAATAAAATTAGCACACGCACATACACAACATAAGGGGGGTGTGAGAAACTAGATCCATAAGTCGGACTGAAGGGCTATAATGACTAATTATGTATGTATGTATGGATTAGTTTTAAGAGTTGCAAAGTGATATTCGAATCGTTACAGTAGAGCCCCTTATTTCCAATCATATATCTGCCCAAAAAAAATAAAATCTTTTAGAGAATTCAATAAAGGACAATAAATTTGAATAAGGAAGATTCTCTATATTATGCAACTATTGGTTGTTGGATTTTGAGTAAACCAGGCTTAAATCCGACAATTTGTTAACAATGTTTGATTCATATTGTGATTCATATTGTGATTCATAATAAACAAGATTTTTTAATGATAAAATTTTATTTTAACTTTTGCTCGAGTTATTTATGTTCATAGAGAAAGTTACTGGGATTTTTAGACAAAAGATTTATTTTTGTAAATATTTTATTAAATAAGTTCTCATAGTTTTTTTTTATATTTAATTTGTTTTTTTTTTATTTTATCAGAAGATGGAGTTTAAAACAATATTTTGAAATAATTAGTCTCCATTGCCCAATTACTTTCCCATACACAGTTGAGTTCATACCAGAGATAAGCAGCAATGAATCGTTTTTTCGCTACTCATAAGCACTTATGACATTTTGAATATAATTCATTCATTTTGAATATGAGTCATTCGTACTCACTCACTATAGCGTTGATTTATAAGTTTAGGTTGCAATGAGTATGCGTACAATGTTGCCATCAAACTCATACCATTCGAAATATCTTTGATTCATAACCCTCCTACTTATTTAGATTCAGATCTTTAGAAAAATACTTATAATACTTATGAATGATTTGAGTGACTCGAATCATTCTTTTAATATATGTTCGCCGCATTCTAATAGGTAGTGTGCTGACTTCCTCTCAGTAGATTTCTGGCAAAATCTCTGATAATAAAATAAAATTGGAGTTAAAAAAAAAATCTGTCATTTAGAGTCGACTTTAAACCATAGGTCCCGCTACTCAAGTATAAAAGTAACGCACACACAACATACATAAGTGGTGTGAGAAGCTAGGTTGTAAGCCTGGCTGAAGGGTTTTAAAGTTTTATCAAAATCAAATCTACATATTTGAGTGTGTGTTTTTTTAAACCCAAAAATGGATTACCCTATAAAATCAACAGAAAAAAAAACATAAAATTAATATCACTATTGTGGTGACTTTTTGAACCGATCATATAAATTACCCGGCAATTATTTTCATCAAAAAGAAAAAGAAGAAGAAAACAAATCTTGTAAACTGATCGTTAACGTATCAAGCCAAGTTTGAAGATGTGAAAAAAAAATGTTTAAATGATTAAGACGCTTATGAGGCTTAAACCACAAACAATTTACAATTAATACACAAAGAGTGATAGAGAGATAAGGAGAAAGAGAGGGAGAAAGATGTTAATAATGATAAATAAAACCGATAATGAATAAAAATAGCGTTTATTGTCCGTAAACCCACCATGTGGTTTAACACCCAATTAATGAAATCAATGAAGAAAAACAACAACAAAAAAAGAAAAGAAAAACGTTTTCATTTCAATGCAGCATAACGAAAAAACAACGCAATACAATTGACCCAGAAAATATAGTACTTGTGTGAGAGAGTATTTAAAAGAAATCCAAAAAATATACAAAAAAAAAAAAAATGAAAAAAAAACTGGATATGGATGTTCACCCACTGATTGTTTGAAAACAAGAAGAAAAAAAATCGAAAGAAACAAATTTTATTCCAAATTCATAATCAAATACGAATACAAGACAACCGACCGACCTAGCGGGTATTGTTACGTATTTGGCAGAGTTTCATAGTTTTTAAGTAATGGAAACTATAACAACAGCCAAACGGCCTATTGTGTTGTTAAAGTTTTCAACATTAAGAAACACACACCAATGACACGACACCAGCCGCCACAATACCACTTGATATACTCTCGGCTCGGTCTATGTCTTCCACCTG
The DNA here is from genome assembly GCA_014635995.1 of Sarcophaga peregrina. Lineage (NCBI taxonomy): Eukaryota > Metazoa > Arthropoda > Insecta > Diptera > Sarcophagidae > Sarcophaga > Sarcophaga peregrina. Next base: position 100,481,402 of record CM025789.1, read on the forward strand.
CTGGGAATTATTGTGGTTTGAAAAGCAATAAAACAAGTGAGCTGGTGATGATAAAATTCTATACGAAATCTCTCTCTCTCTCTCTCTCTATTTCATCAGATACAATTCAAAAAACACATACAAATTGAACTACAGACACAGTTACAGATGCTTAGATACACAGACTTTTAGATACGCATTGTATGTGATGAAAACTATCGATTTCATTTGATTAAATTGAATTGAATAGAATTGGAAAAAAAAGCTGTGAAAAGAAACTTTAAAAAAAACTATAAAAAAAATTAAGATTTATCCGGAAGATATGTTGATAGTTCCAACTAAATGTTGATCATCAGTATCATCACTATGGCATGCCTCATAATCGCTATGGTAAGAGGGCTTTAACGTTAAGTTGTCTTGTCAACAGTGAAATCATTATTAAGCCGGGTTTTTATTTTTATTATTTTTTACTTAGAAATTGATATCGTTTTTTATTTCATTCGTTTCATTTCATTCGTCTCGTTTAATAATTTTATCAGTTTAGACTTTCAGTTATTAAAGAAGACAAGTCAATAATAATAAAAATCAAAATCCGTTCCTAGTTTAGGCTAACATTTAACCACAATTATCACCTGACAGCCAGCCGACAGCCACAAGCAATTATTGTGTTTTGTTAAATGAAATTCGATTTGAAATCATTTGGATTTAATTACAGAAATCAAAAAATGAGCCACAATTGAAATGACATGAAATAAAAAAAATAAAAACTAAACAGAGATGGGCAAACATGCCCCCACAGTCTATCAACAAAATCAAATTCCTGTCCAGAGATCAGCAATGAGTATTCAAAAACATACGTATAAACGAATCATACTCATAATTTCTAATGCTTATACCAGACGTCAGCACAAAAGGGAACATGATAAAAATGTGAGTCTATTCGTGAGAGGCATGTGTATAATCCGGAGGAAAATTGTTAGTAATAGTTTCAAGTGTAATCTAATGTTTATGTAGTGGAAAATATAGAAAAAATACAGCGTCAAATCCCTAAAGAGTGTGCTCGGCAAATATTCCTTCAAAAACGGAGATCATTTCTCATTGTTATTAGTGAAGTTCATTAGACAATAGTGAATTTTACTTTAATTTTTCTTTGGGTGTATAATTAATAAACAAAAAAAAAATTTCAAAAAGTAGTGACAAGAACCTGCTTCACGGAAAGGTGACAAGCAACTAAATGCTTGGTATTCGTGTTCTATGTGTGTAAAAATCCGAGGACGATCTTCCCCTAAGGGACATTGGTGTCTATACGCATTTATACTTATTTTAATATCATAGAACCTCCTCTTCTCATATTCAAAGTTTGAAGTACTAATCACACTTCATACTTAACAGCTCGTATAATGTGTTACTGATTTCGCTTCTCCATAACTCCAACATATACAGCCCTTGAGCTGACCAACTTCTTTTTCTTCCCTGATTTTGATGGAACATAGTCAGCACAGGGACTGCGTTCACCCGTGGCATCATAACGCGCCGCTATGTATGCTAAAGTGAGCTTTGTGATATCAAAGCTACCACTACGACCTAACCTAACCTAACACTTCAATCAGGATTACGACCGAGCTTCTTACACCACTTTTGTTGTGTGTGTTAATTTTATACAAGAGTGGCCGGGGACCTACAGTTTAAAGTTGATTCCGAACGACAGATTTGAAGAAAAGCTTTTCATGGCAATTTTTTATTTACTCTCAGAGTATTTTGACCGAAATCTACTGAGAAGAAATATTTTTTCATTTATCGTTTTGATGTCTGACCTGAGCTATGGCCTTACGTCTAATAATCCAACACACTACCTACTAGACTACGGCGATCATATTTTAAAAGAATGATTCAAATCACACAAATCATTCATGAGTACTTATTATGAGTAGTTTTCTAAAGATATCAATCTATATGAGTAGGCTTATGAGTATGAGTTTGATGACAACGTTGTACGCCTACTCATTGCAACCTAAACTTATAAATCAACGTTGTAGTGAGTGAGTATGAATGAATCAGGGTAGAGTAGTTAAATTTCAATATTGTTGGCACACACTTATATTCAAAATTTCATGAGTGCTTATGAGTAGCTAAAAAATAATTAATTGCTGTCATCTGGTCTTTACGAGTTGCATTAATTGCAACTCACAGCGTAAGTATAAAATTGGTTGCCTTATACTCCAATTGTTATGGACACAGGAGTATTTGGGCTGACGTAATTTTCACAAGCATGAAATAAAGTAACAAGACTGTGTACCACATCCTTGAATCGATTTTCCATTTCGACAGATAGAGACACGTAACAAGCATCTTTGACTCATTTCCCTGATGTCTTTTAAAAATGTATCAGCAAAGTTTGTATGACAAAAGTTTTATTACTGGACATCTGCAAAGGAAGTGATCAACAGAACAAGACAGATTGGTAGAGTTTTCTTAACAAGATAATCCAATGATACAGGTCCCTCCAAAATTCTGAGTAGATATCGCATACATGCATACATAATTCTTCATTACAACCCTTCAGCCAGGATTATTGACCTAGTTTCTCACACTACTTATATTGTGTGTGTTAATTTTATCTATGAGTGCTTGGGACCTACAGTTTAAAGTCGACAGGTTTTTTTACTCTCTGAGCTTTTGCCAGAAATCTGCTGAGAGTGGAAATCGCCGAAGAAATATTTTTCGTTTTGATGTCTGACCTGGGATACGAACCCGGGCCTTTTGTCTAATAAGCCAACACACTACCCACTAGACCACGGCGATAAAGCGTAATAAGCTTAGCTTTATACAGGAGTAGTGCTGAAGTAGAGTCTTAGGATAACAGTATTACCATCTTTTATTTGATAGAATCAAGGACCTTTGTAAAACTATATTGGGTTGTTGTATTTGCTGTAATGGTGGAGAACCTTAATAACCTTTTTTACCAATGGCTTCACAAATATTGTCCTTTAAAGCGTCAATTATCTCTGGCTTGTCGGCGTAACACTTATCTTTGACGGCACTCTATAAATAATAGTCCAACGGTGTCAAATCGCAGCTCAGAAGTGGCCAAACGACATCAGATCTGCGGCTGATAATTCGATCTTCAAAAACAAGGCGCAATACATCGAGTATAGCTTCGCCTGTGTGGCACGTAGCGCCGTACTGTTGAAATCAAGGGTTGCCAATATCCCCCTCTTTAATTTTTGTGAACAAAAATTCATTCAACATGGCCCGCTGCACACAGTCGATAATGTGCTTAAAAATTGAACCGATCGTGTAGGCTACTGCATGGCCAGCCGAGAAAGCCATTTCAATGAAATTATTTTCCATTATTAACCGGAAGGATTGTACTTTCAAATGAAAAAAAAGAAATTTGAGAAAATATTTTAAAGCGGCGGGTCCTTTATTATACTTTCTGGCTCGTAAGAGGACTTTGTAAGGTTTAGCTGGGGAGGGAAATGAATTCGTGAAAAAGTTTTATTTAAAATTTTTTTTCTGTTTAAAAACTTTGTATTACAATTGAAAGAAAATTTAAAATAACGGAATGAAAATTTAAACAAAGTAATGAAAATTAAAAAAAAAAGATTATAAATACGAGGTAATCTTTTGTATTAGTTTTCCAACAGAAGAATGAACTTAAGTGCCAAGAGTTTTGATGTGATTTGATTTAATAATCAGCCAACACTCCCATACAATTTTATTTTAGAGTCTTATTTATAGGATCATAAACTTTTCAAAAAATATTATAAAAATCATCATAAAAAAAGAACTCAATTAACCAGCATTCTACTACACTTGTTGGGTTATTATCACAAGAATACTGAATTGCCACTCTAAATCGTATAAGATTTTGAAAAAAAAAAACTAAAAAATGAAATCAAATCGCAGCTACAATGTATGGATTATTAAGACAAGTTAATAATGAAATTGAGTTATAAAAAGAACGTTAGAAAGGAAAAGAAAGGGGAAAAAAAGGAAAAAATAATGAAAATTAAGAATCAAAGATAAGAAACACAATAATTTTTATAACACCCAGAGACCATCATCATTGCATTCATATTGTAAATCACAGAGAAAAATCAAAGAGAAATCCAATCCCCAGTGTTTATAACACTTTGGAAATTAGAAGAACCCAAACACAATATACAACATGAAACAAACAAAAAAAATGAAAAAGAATTCAATTTTGAAAAATGAAAAGCATTGCAAAGAAAATACTTTAGGAAAATGAGAGAGAGAGGCAATGAATAGGTAAAAAAAACTGTAAATTTAATCATAAATTCTTAGGTTTTATGAGTTTTTTTTTTGTTTTGTTCATTTCGTTTCGTTTTTCATTTTCAACTTATTTTCAGAATTATTATGTCTTATTATTACTGTGAGAATTTAACAATATTATGCTAATGTTTCTTGCTTTAACAACCAATTCATGGCTTTTCATGTCTTGTCTTGGCTTGGCTTGGCTTGCCTTGTCTAAGGCCTCTTCTTGCCTAAAAGCCAACTCTCAGCAACACTAAACTATTCAAAACTCAAAGTACAAATCTGCTGTGAAATTTTTAATTTAAAGAAAACATCTTAACATAGTTGCCACAATGATGATCATCAGCATCCCATCATCATAATCATCATATTAATGTGGTTGCATCTTATAATACTGATGCTGCTGAAGATGAAATCTCAAAATGTGTGTACATTTTTCTATGCCTCATTTTTTCTTACCTTTGATCTTAAAAAGTGTGTGCGTGTGTGTGTAAATTTTTTTTCTTCATCATTACACCTCAATTTGGTATCGTTAAGTATGAATAGTTGCAGCCCAAAAATTATGTACGTAATCCAGACGAAACATTTTAACGAATATTACAATTAAATTCTGCTGCATTAGATAACTGCTGCAACTGCTGCAACTTTACATTACATTACCATCATACCTACCCTTCCTTCCTCCCTCCTTCCCTCTTTGTTATTGCCTATGTATGCCTCTCTCTATATCTGTCTACTTGATTGCAGCCAAGTTTTATGATTTGCTAAAACGCACTTCATTTTATTTTAATGCTAAAAATTGTAATTAATTTTCCTGCATCATCTTCATTTCATTTTTTAATTTTCTTCTCTACTTCTGACAACATTTATGTGTGAACCTTTTGAAAAGGCAGCGTTTTAAAGGAATCAATTCAATGCTGAAATGTCAAAGTCATACATACTAGGGATGCCAAACGGGATCGATTTTTAAAAATCCCGATCCCGAAATCCCGGGATATTTCGGGATCCAAAAATCCCGAAAAATCACAGGAAAAATCGTGATTTTCTCTTAGTAATAAAAATATTTTGTTGACAAAATTATTTGTATTCCAAATGCCGTTGAAAAACACTTCTTTCAATCAACATTTGTTGCTAAAATAGTTCCAAGATAGCTGTATGCAGCTTTAAGTGTTACCCTCTAACACCTCCTGGTATAAATAAATCTATTTCTTTGGACAGTTGAGTATCTAAATCAGTTACCCTTCTAATTCGTTTTATAGGGCTTTTTCATCCTTCGATGCCATCAAATAATTTTATATCACTGGAAGTAGGGTTTTCCTCATCTAAGATGCTATTATCGAAGTCAAGTGATATAGAATTTTTTTCATGACCTTTTGTAGGGTCAAAGTACATATGGATTCACAATCCCGAAAAATCCCGGGACAAGTTTTTAAAAATCCCGGGATTCGGGGTTTTGTGAATCCCGAAAATCCCGGGATTCGGGATTTCCCGATTGGCAACCCTAATATATACGTAGCTAAGGGATTAAATAAAGCACCTGCCTATAGTCGATTCTTTTGAACCAGTTTACAACACTTTTTCATGCGATCATTTAATGAATATGAATTTTTAAATACAACTCTCTATAGTACGAGCCACAGAAAAAAGTTCCACGGCCTCAAATCGCATGATCTTGATAGTCAACAATTGTAAGTAAAAAATTAAATTCCTTTTTCAGGAAACATTTACTAGTGCAAAGTTAGAAATGGATGTTGCTGTGTTCCCTGTCCAGAGATCAGCAATGAGTATTTTAAAAGATGTGTAGAATCGAATCATACTCATAATTTCTGATACTTACACGACGCATTCCTACTTATTTTAATATCATGGCATCTCCTCTACTCATATTCAAAGTTTGAAGTACTCATCACACCTCATACTTAACAACACGAATGATGAGTTGTTGATTTCGACTCGCCATAACTCAACATATACACGAATCACAAAATAAGTATTAATCGCATATGAACACTAAAATACTTACTAGAAGGTGAGTCATTCGTATCATTTATAAATATTGTAAGTATTTTTCTAAAGGCATACATACATACATATTAGCCATTACCACACTTCAGTCAAGCTCGTGCTTTTATTGCGCAGCCCTTGAGCTGACCAATTTCTTCTTCTTCCTTGATTTTGGTGGAACTTAGTCAGTACAGGGACTGCGTACACCCGTGGCATCACAATCGGCAACTAAAGTGAGCTTTTTGATATCAGAGTTACCACTCCGACCTAACCTAACCTAACCTAACACCTCAGTCAGGATTACGACCGAGCTTCTTACACCACTTATATTGTGTATGTCAATTTTATACATGAGCGGCGGGACCTACAGCTTAAAGTTGACTCCAAACGACAGATTTTTGAGAAGCTTTTCATGACAATTTTATTTACCCGCAGAATTTTTGCCAGAAATCTGCTGAGAGGAAGTTGCCGAAGAAATATATTTATATTTTCGTTTTGATATCTAACCTGGGGTTTGAACTCGTGCCATTCATCTAATAAGCTACTGCGAGTACTCATCATACCTCATACTTAACAACACGTATGATGACTGATTGATTTCGAAGCACAAAATTAGTATCATGAACATGCGAACACTATAAATACTTACTAGAAGGTTAAGAGCTTGCCTACCCTACAGCTATGTCTCCTATGCTTAAGTGTCCTTTTTCTCTTTTTTTATAAATACAACAACAAAAGACTATAAATTTTGATGAATGATTTAAGTGACTTGAGTATTTTTCTAAAGTTATGGTATGAGTTTGATGTCAATGTTGTACGCATACTCATTGCAACCTGTACTTAGAAATCAACGTTGTAATGAGTAAGAATAAATCAGATGAGTTCAATTTCAATATTGTTGACTCACTTATAATCATTCAATATTTCATGAGTACTTATAAGTAATGAATAAACAATTCATTGCTGATCTCTGTCCCTGTCTCAAACTTATTGAAACTATATTGTAGATCAAGAGGCGCCACTCTTTAGCACTGCAGCAAGTGGTAATCTTTCGCTTGGTAGCCCTAGTGATGTCATCTGTAAGCAGTTGACTACTTTTATTTTGTTATGTTTTTACCATTTTGAAAACGTTAAAAATATGAATTCGCAGATTACAAATCAAATAAAAATAAATACGGGTTTTGTTTCAAATCAATTCTCTGTTGTTCGCACAATTCCGTGTGCCACCTTTAGAAATTGATTTACACAATAACAATTTGCTTTAATTGTTATTCTTTTTTCATACATTTCCCCGTACGCAATAACAACAGTTCGTTATTCTTCTTTGCTTACAACATTTTTGCAAACAACACCACAATATTCTCTTCACACACAACGTATTTGACCGACTTCTGAAACTGAATCTTACGTGTTGTCTTCACATAGGAGTAACTGAATTCTCACTGAATCGTCCTTGCTTACTCTGTCTTGCCTTTTATATCACAAGGGTCAGCAGTCTGATGAATGCACTTGAAGGAGAATGTTTTCGAAAAATATCTAAAAATGTAAACAACTTGTTTTCACTATTGTTGTTTGTGTAACTTGTTTACATTCGTCCAGCCAGAGTAGTTGTTGTGTGTGTATTTGTCTAACCGCTATTTTATTTTTTTAAATTGCACTTTATTTTTGTTTGTTCTTGTTGTTGGCTGTTTACATTTTTATCCCTTAGATTTTTTTTATATTGATGTTGTTGTTATATTTTTGTTTATTCATCGATCTTGTAAACAAGTCCATTGTTTTTACTCTTTTATCTTGGCGCAGTGTTAACATAAGTAACCAGAAGTGTAAGACAAATTTGTTTATGAATTCAGAATGAAGTGAAAGAACTGAATATGCCTCCATTTTTTCTATTTTATTTCATTAGGCAACCTATAGAATTCATTCATTTAAGTGACTGCTTTAAAGTACCATCAACTACAATTTCATTGTAATTTTATGTGATTTTTTTAATGTTGTTGTCTAGAGTACTTCTTCTTCTTCTTTAGTTATACATATATACAGACATACATGCATAAATAAATTTTTGTAACGTTAAATGGCATCAGAAAAAACAACCACAGAAATCTATTGATGATGAGTAGAGCGGAGGGGAGTAGAGAAGGCGGTTATTATAGTAGCTTTCAAAGTTATTTCCTATAATATTTTTATAATTTGCCTTCATTTGAGCCGCATTTAGCTGCCAACAACAACGACAACAACAATTATTTTGCTGCACTTGTCGTTATTGCAAAGTAAGTGCCACATACTGTTGATGCCACCAGCACATCACAACATACCACGCCAAGTCACATATTTTTTTAAAAATTTTTTTTCTTACATGAACAACAACTTATCGCAGCAGCATAAGTTTATAAATTATAAAAACTATACATACATACATAGATACATACATACATAGATACATACATACATAGATACATACATACATAGATACATACATACATACATACATCCATACATACGTGTACTTATGTATACAAGTGTGTGAATATGTTTGTAATTAGATGTGATTGCACCTTACTTAGCATATGATAAAGTTTTTTGTTTTTGGTTTTTGTTGCGGTTTTAAAAGAGTTAGTGATACGAGGGATGTTCCCCAATTAGACGATCTGGTGTTTAGGTGAAGGCAGTGTAAAGGTATGAAGACGCCCCTCCCCTTCCACCAACCAGAGAAGAAAAGTAAAATTCTTGAATGGATTCGTAAGCGATGTATAATGTTTGTGTCCATTATTTCACGTGGGAGGGAAAGGAAGAGTCGACGCATTAAGCCCGATTAGAAGGAACGCTCAGAAAGAAGGGGAACCTATGCAATTCAGTTTTGAATCACGGAAAAAATTGGAAATTTGTGGAATTTTAGAAATTATGCGTCTTCAGTATCCTCCTCTCACATACATTCATACATACATTGGTCATTACAATCCTTTAGCTAGATTTACGGCCTAGCATCTCACACTACTTACGTTGTGTGTGTTAATTTTATACATGAGTGAGGGTTCTATAGTTTAAAGTCGACTCCGAACGATTGATTTATTATTTTATAGTAGGTAGTGTGTTGGCTTAGTAGCCGTAAAGTGCGGGTTCGTATCCCAGGTCAGCCATCGAAATGAAAATATGAAAAAAAATTGTCTTCGCTTGTATGAGATCATTTGCACAATGTGGAATGTATATCTCACATACGACCGACTTCCTTAACTGGTCATTACAGTCCTTTAGTCTGGATTACAACCTAACTTTTCACGCCACCTTCCATGTTGTGGGTGAGTGTATTAGTTTTAAACATGTGCGGCGGCAACTGCAGTTTAAAGACGACCCCGAATAATAGTTTTTTCTGAGATTTTCTGATGATTACTCTGAGAATAAGTCGCCTTAATCTAGTAAATAGTGTATTGGCTTATTTAGACTTAAAGCCAGGGTTCGAGCCCCAGGCCAGACATATAAAAAAAAAAAATTTTCTTCGGCGATTTCCTCTCAGCAGGTTTCTGGCAAAACCTCTGACAGTAAATATCAAACTGTAGGTCTCGCCACTTATGTACAAAATTAACGTACACACAACATAAGTGGTGTGAGAATGTTAGTAATCCTGAATTAAGGTTACTGCATCAGTTCTTAATAGGGTCCATGCCTCTGCGCCTTAAAGAAGCACGGGCAGGATGAACATCTTGTAGAGTATTAGTTCTACAAACTGGGTATCTAAATTGTTGAATTGTTCTAAAGCTTGCTGTTGTTTAAGTTAACAGAAAATTATTGTAGATTTTTAACAAATTTTAACACCGCCCTCGTATTACCAACATGCCAGCTGACACAGATTCTTTTAACTCCGTTTGTATTTCCACCTTCAAATTGCTGCTGCTCCCTGCAGGGTAGGAAAATGAAACATTTTAACTGCATTACAGCAGCATAAGTATGCAGCGGATGATGATGAAATTGAAAATATTTCATGAATTCAAATAAATTCAGTTGGCAGTATTAAATTTATGGCCTAAAAACTGAATTATTTCGTTAATTATGTGAGAAAAACTAAGCAATTGATTTAACTTTTCTTTTGTTTTCAACACAGCATATACAGGACGGGCTTACAATATATAAGCCGAGACTAAAAGAATCTGATCGAACATATTCGGTGGCGCATTGGAACAGCACTTAGTATTAAAAAAGAAAAAAAATCTCCTGAAAAATATCCTAAGAGGACCTAAAAATTCTAATGAAAGAGAACAATCTACAGGATGAAGGAGAAACGATGAAGGGAAATGTGTAGACAACATGGCGCCATGGGTTTAATATGCGGCAACTACACACAATATAAAGGATTCCTATCCATTGATAAGGAAGACTATTGCGCAAATTCGTTTTGAGTTCAATCTTCTCATGGCTATGCGGACAGTCAGAAGACATTCCGAAAGCAAAGTTGCAGCACAATTCCTATCAATATTCCGTCTGTCTTTTGTAAAAACCCACTGAATACGAGTGGGAAATCCGTCATCGACCAATTAAACACGTATTGGCATACTTATTAGGTACAACACTTCAGTTAGGATTAGGACCTAGCTTCTTACACCACTTATATACGTTGAGTGTGTTAATTTTATTTATGAGTGTTGAGGACCTACAGTTTAAAGTCGACTCTTAAGGTCAGAATTTTTTAAGAAACTTTTCATGGCAAATGTTTTTCTTTTATTCTCAGAGTTTTTGCCAGAAATCTGCTGAAAAAAAGTCGTTTGGTTTTAAACCATGGCCTTATGTCTAATAAGCGAATGTACTATCTACCAGACTATGACGACTTTGTTGTTTACTGGTCCTTACATAGGATTAAGGCTTATGAGAGAAGACTAGTACTTGGAACATTACGGCTTTTATAGTTTATTTTATCCAGCATACCCTGTAGACAGCAAAGTGTTAGTTTAGTTAGATTAAATTGGCAATTGCCTTAGATTACTCACAGGATTGCAACCCTTGTAATAGGAATAGCGATACCAATGCTACTGTGTCACTGAACTTAACTTTAAGTTGGCATTCTCCAACCATCCTGACATCGATTCATATCACGAAAGGGTGACCAAGAATACTTCGTCTCAGGTTCCCAACAATGCGGAAACAATGACTGTGCAGATGTTCTGTAGTCTCCTCTGCTTTCTAGTTCTACAGTCTCTGTAGGCGAAGGTGTTGTGAGATATTCCTTGGGGAATGTTCCTGGAAGCCAGAGCCACTTTATACCTGCTATGAGGCTTCTAACACGAACTCTAGAGCGTCGTACGTTTAACGCAAGTTCTGTTCATGTCCATAGTCCTGATTTGTCTTTCTCATTACAATTACTTTCATTAAATTTATTGTAATTGTCACCTCTACAGATGAATGCCAATCTCACGTACATCTTCATCAATACTCGTGTTTGATGTTGCGCCAGATTTGTTGTCAACTTCATTGTTCCTTTCCCATGGCCACGAATCCATTTCAAAATAGCCGTTGAATGCCTTGCTCTCTCTTTCTTTCTCTTCTAGAAATCATGTGGCATTGTTAGACAATCACTAACTTCACTCAATGTACTCTTTTGGAGGAGTAACACATGCGGTAATCTTTATACATGGTCTTTTAACTTGGATTGTACTACTGTAAATGGGTATGTAGTTCAACGGATAATTTAAAATTCAGCTGTTCTGAACACAGAGAAACATTTTTGGAATGGTAAACTCTGAATTGTTTAGCACAATTGATATCTACAAACATTAGTAGTGCTAGCCAGGTAGTGATAACCAGCATCTCATTATAACTGTTATGAGGCTTTTAAGGCGCACCTAAGTCGCCGCTGTTTTTGCACATATCAATAGTGCCGACTTGATTTTCTCAATACAACTATTTTCATTAAATTTATTTTATTTTTCTCCTCTACAGAGGAATGCAAAACGCACGTACATTTTCATCAAAACTCGCGTTTGATCTTGTGCCAGATTTGTTGTCAACCAATGTTCCTTTCCCATGACCACGAATCCATTTGAAAATAGCCGTTGAATGCCTTGCCTATTTTAACTTGGATGGTACTTCTGTAATTGGGTATGTAGTTCAACGGATAATTTAAAATTCAACTGTTCCGAACACAGATAAACATTTTTGGAATGGTAAACTCTGAATAGATTACCACACTTGACTTCTACAAACGATTACAGTATCCGATAGTGTTAGCCAGGGCCTCATTATAACTGCTTTGAAGCTTGCAAAACTCACTCTAGTCGTCGCTGTTTTTGCACATATCAATATTTTATTTGTCACCTCTACAGAGGAATGCCAATTGCACGTACGTTTTCATCAGTATACGCGTTTAATGTTGCGCCAGATTTGTTTATTTGTTTGATTAGCTTCAATATTTCTTTCCATGCCAAGAAATGTTCTCTCTCTCTCTTCTAGAAATCATGCGGCATTCTTAGAGATTTATAGATACCTTCACTCGATGTACTCTTCTGGAGGAATCAGATGCGGCAAGCTATGTTGTTGGTATTTTAACTTGAATCGTTCTACTGTAAGTGGGTATGTAGTTCAACGGATAATTTAAAATTCAAATGTTCCGAACACTGAGAAACGTTTTTGGAATGGTAAACTCTGAATAGGTTAGCACACCTGACATCTACAAACGTTAGTTGTATCTGATAGTGACACTCTGACCTGGCAAAATTTAAGAGAACTTCTGTTATATCTTTCACCAACGTAAGTCCAGAGTCTTGATTTTCTGCAAGCCGTGGGGCATCAGCTAACATTTCATTTGTTTACGTAAATCGGTTTTAAAATCGCTTTGTGAGTTCTATCTGTACACCGGGAGAGCGAGAGAGAGAGAGCGAGAGTGAGAGAGATAGAGATAGAGAGAGAGATTCGTTACTTGGTCCATCGAATTATTGCGATAAGTTGAGGCAATGTTGCTGTTCTTTTTTCATGCTACTTCTTTATTAGCTTTTGAGCGTATATCATCGTTGCAATCTTTTTTTTTTTGTTTTTTTCTTTGAAATTATTTTCTAAATTCTTTGATTGCATGTTTTAAAATCATAATGAAAAAAAATTAAAAACATATCGAAACGAGTTAAAATTAATTGCCATTCATTGTGGCTTGCGAAGTGCAAAAATAAAATTCAATTTAAAAATTTTGTAAAAAAACAAGCAAAAAACATGGCTTAAAAGGCTAAAGAGTGGCTATTAAAAGTGGCTGCAAAACACTAATAAAAGTTAAATGCAACTTAAGTACCCGGTAATTAACCGCTGAATGTGAATCGAACTCGGCAATGCAAAGGCATTTGCCAATGACGGAATATGACTGAATGAATACACGAACGAACGAACGAATGAACGACTGAATGCGATTTCATGCAATAAATAATAAAACGATTGAATGACTGACTAAGTGACAGAGCAGCGGATAGACAGACAGACGAATGGATTAAACACACGTTTTATGAAAATATGATAAATAAAAATGTTAAAACCATATAAACAGTCAATTACAAATGTCAATACAATTAAAAAGAAAAATAAATGACGGAATGCAAATAAAAACGATTGGGGAAATACAAAAACGAAAAAGAATAATTTTTTTCTACTTTAATGACTGAAAAAAAATTTCATTTTCGAAACCTTGAGATGATAAGGAGGATATAAATACTACACAGAGTATTTGACTATTACGAGTAGATGAAGACTATTATACCCCCATACTTATTCACAGCCTTCTAAAAAATTATTTGGAATATTCAATTTCATTTGAGTTGTTGTAAGAAAAATGTTTTAGAAAATCCAAAAATTGAACAGAACTTCGTTATGAACATATGCATGCAGTTACTAGTGATCACTGTAGTCTAGTAGATAATATGTGGACTTATTAGATGTGGGGATAGACAGTTCAAACCCTAGGTCAGACATCTCCAACAACACGAAGTAGGAAAAAAAAATATTTCTTGGCGACTGGCGAGTAATATTGAAGTTGACAACTAATCTGGCGCAACATCTAACTCGAATATTGATGAGATTTTCATTCCTTTGTAGAGTGGGCAAAATAAAATAAATTTAATAAAAATAGTTCTACTGAAAAAAACAAATCATCGCTATGGATATGTGCTATGAAATCTGCGTTAAACACGCAACAATCTAGATTACATCTTAAAAGTCTAATAGCAGTTATAATTAGGTTCTGGCTATCACTACCGAATACTACTACCATTTGTAACTGTCAAGTGTGCTAAACTATTCAGAGTTTACCATTCCGAAAACGTTTTTCTGTGTTCGGAACAGTTGATTCTTACAATATCCCTTAAATTACCTTGACTTACCATCCCTGTGAAAATACCGGCTATAAAAATTTTCGCATGTGACTCCTCCAAAAAAGTACATCATTGTTAGATACCTAGAGATTGTCTAAGAATGCCGCATAATTTCTAGAAAAGAGAGAGCATTCCTTGGCATGGAAAGAAATATTGAAGTTAATCAAACAAATAAACAAATCTGGCGCAACATTAAACGCGTATACTGATGAAGACGTACGTGCAATTACAACTCCTCTGTAGAGGAGACAAATAAAATAAATTTAATAAAAATGACATGAGAAAAACAAATCGGCGCTATTAATATGTGCAAAAACGGCAACGACTAAGGTGCGCCTTAAAAGCCTCATACCAGTTATAATGAGATCCGGGCTATAACTACCGACGTTAGTCGGTAACTTGACATCTAACGTTTGTAGATGTCAAGTGTGCTAAACTATTCAGAGTTTACCACTCCAAAAACGTTTCTCTGTGTTCAGAACAGCTGAATTTTAGATTATCCCTTGAACTACATACCCAATTACAGAAGTACCATCCAACTTCAAAGACCAGCTATAAATATTATCGCATGTGTTACTCCTCCAAAAGAGTACATTGAGTGCAGATACTGATTGTCTAACAATGCCACATGATTTCTAGAAAAGAAATAAAGAGAGAGCAAGGCATTCAACGGCTATTTTCGAATGGATTCGTGGCCATGGGAAAGGAACATTGAAGTTGACAACAAATCTGGCGCAACATCAAACGCGAGATGTACGTGAGATTGGCATTCCTCTGTAGAGGTGACAAATAAAAGAAATTTAATGAAAGTGATTGTATTGAGAAAGACAAATCAGCACTATGGACATGAACAGAACCTGCGTTATACATGCGACGATCTAGAGTTCGTGTCAGAAGCCTCATAGCAGGTATAAAGTGGCTCTGGCTTCCGGGAACATTTCCCAGGGAATATCTCACAAAACCTTCGCCTACAGAGACTGTAAAACCAGAAAGCAGAGGAGACTACAGAACATCTGCACAGTCATTGTTTCCGTATTGTTGGGAACCTGAGACGAAGTATTCTTGGTCATTCTTCCGTGATATGAATCGATGTCAGGATGGTTGGAGAATGCCAACATAAAGTTAAGTTCAGTAACACAGTAGCATCGGTATCATATCCGCTAATGCAAGGACAGCTTACGGGATCTGTTTAACCTGAATTAACACTTTG